>JAIUCV010000105.1:0-1200000 GCA_026724425.1 Erythrophleum ivorense | reverse complement strand
GCAACAATAATGCATTATTTTGTTGTATTTTTTCATGAATCTCATGTATGAGGCTTGTTTGTGAGAAAGAAAGACTAGATCACTATAATGTTACAAATAGCATACATTTTACATTACAATATGCTTACAATATCAATCTCTCATCCTTAATACATTTAACAGTGGAATAAACTAACATTAAAAGACCAAATTCTTTAATTTTTGCATAAATGCATAACTTTAGTAATTCAATCTCAAAATCCATGCTAGACAAGTTTGTTCAACATGAAACATCAGAAAAAGAGTCATGAATCTCGGGTTCCAAGCCATATGAATTAAAGTAGCACTTTTTCTTAATTTCTCATAGGTTCTCATTTCAGCCATTAACTTCAAAAATACATATCTTGAGGTAGAAAATCTTGATTCATGCAAATTCAAACTCTATGGAAAGCTCAAGACATGAACTATATGTTGTAAAATTTTCATATAAAAAAATTCATTTAGGCCACAAAATCTAATGGAACAGTAACTGTATCAAATTTTTAGGCATAACCAGACTTGAAATTTTGAATATACATATCTTCGGCTATACAGCTCCATTTTATGCAAACTCAGTGGATATAAAAAGCTTATAATGCTAACTATATGCTTCTAAAATTTTATGAGCATTAGAGTCCATTTGACCCTTCAAATACATGAAAAACTAGAATTGACTATATGAACAGTCCCCATACAATTCTAAAATTTTCAACCAATTTTGGAAAATTATAATAAGTTCTAGAGAACTCCAAAAATTATGCTATCTGTCTCTATGAAAATCTCTAAATAATATTTAAATGTCTACAAAATTTCATTGAAAATTTTATTTATTTGGTCTAGTTTCAATTCAGGGACAAAATATGGTTTAAAATGGCACATAATTGGTTCCAATAGGTTCAAAAAGAGCTTCTTCTATGCATATGACCATTTGAGCATGTCCAAAATATAAAATACAACATATATGACTATTTCATTAGGTCCCAAACATCATAAAACTTAAAATCACTCATCCACTTGGCATTATACATACATATTCCATAGCTTACACATACCCAAATTGCACATTCTTGCACTTTTGCATTCAAAAGTGACATTTACATCATAATCCTATACTTTTACAATTTTAGGAATGTTTACATTACAAAAATAACATGTACAACCTTCCTTGTGCATTTAAATACATAAAATACTAAACTATTGTCAAAGTAAGATCAATTATACTCTTTTAGTCTCCATCTTTGCTTTCTTATGAATTCCCTAGATATGGTTAGAAAAAATATAGAGGAGAATGAGATTTTATGAATCCTAATAGCTCATTCACCCCTTAAGCACACTTATAAGACATGTTATCATGTCAAAGTGAGCAATCATGCATGATAGACATTTAAATATCAAACATAATCACATATTTGAAATCATATAGATCTATCAAAGTAAAAGCAAGCTCTAAAGATTTTTTGTCTAATCTCACCCAATTATTTGAGGCTTTTGGATTAGCCTCATTCACTTTTAAAAACTTTTGACTTAACCTCACTCATTCTTAAGATTTTTAGCTTTGTCTCATCTATTAAGAGCCATTTCACATTTCAAATGCATTTCATGTAACATGATTGCATCAAATTATTATACCAATAGCATTAGGCATAATTCATAGTCCATACACACATACAAGCAATCAATGACAATCAAACAACTAACATAAGCATACAAGAATGGATGAAGAGCTACTTTTCTCAATGGAGTACAAAGTTTTCCCTTGGTTTCTCACTTCCCTTTCTTGGCATTACAAACACATTTGAGGGAGACTTGACTTGCTTAGCCTAAATACATCAAACAAGACACAATTGCATCAATAGAATCATCTTTAGCATCATATAAGCCTTACACAAGCTAATTCTTACTTTAGGCTTTCATTGACTCCATTTAGTGATATAATGAAGCAACTCATATAATTCATTATCTTAGCTCCAATTTCTCACCCAAGATAAGACATATCACTCTATTTAAACTCATTAGAGTTATCACAAACTCAAATCAAGAAGCGTATCACCAAATTGCTTCTTTATGCATATCAAAACCATAAACTTTCACCTTGCAAAATAAAGCTTCTAAATTCAAACCAATGGTTCTTTTGGTATTTATAATTTATATCTAGATCATTTCTATCCTTATAATCAAAGAAAATTCTCCCTAAGTATTACATCTACCCCTTAGCTAAGACAAGCATGGAGGAAGAGCACCCATGGAGTTTTATTCCATTCTCTTGAGAATTTAGTAACTATGAAACTTCCTTGATCTCTTTTTGACTTAATTATGCTCTTACATAATTTAAATTATCATTAGGAAACTTCATATTCCTTAAGGTGCAAATGAAACCCTAGGTTCCCATTTATGCATTCCATGGCTTCTTTCTTGGTTCTAATGGCAAATTCTTAAGGTCCATATCCCAAAACATTAATTTCTAACATATTTCAATGAAAAACCATCTCCTCCCATATCCTCCCTAGGCTGGTCGAACTCATGGTGTGGTAGAGAAACAAAGAAAAACAATTTTCCTGTACCAAATCATGTACCAAATGAAAAGGCTTTCCATAGTGATTAATTTGGTGTATTTGGTTCCTTGTTAAAAGCCTTTTCCTCTATGAGTTCAGACCTAAAACTCCATCTTTTGAGATGCCAAAACCATGGAGAAAGAAAGGAAAAAGAATGAAAACTAGGCAAAAACAATAGCATAGGCAAATTCCTTAAGCCTTGTTACCTTCGGTGGCTTCAATCTTCCTTGGCTTTTGGTGCTTCTTAGGATGCCTCTTGGTCTGGTTTGGAGTATATAATTTTGCCCAAAGTGAGGGGAAGAAGATAGGGTGGCCTATATATAAGGAAGAGCTAGGGTATCTTTAAAGAAAATTTTTCAATTTTGCTCCTTTTCTTTAATTCTGTAGTTTGAGTTCATTTTAACTCCTTTTTTAGAATTGTCTTTTCTTTTATGAAAGTTAGGTCCTCTAATTCATTAAATGCCTTTGATTTCAAATTAATTGGATTTAGAATAACCCTGAACAATTTGTTCAAAGTTTCAGTTAACCGACGACATAAATTATAAATCAAAAGGGTTTTAATTATTCTGATATTTCCTATAATTTTTTAGGCCTCTGAGAACCCTGGTGAGCTCAATTTTATCATTTAAAAATCTCCCCTTTAAATTTTCAAAAAGTTGTCTAAAATTATGATTTTACCACTATGTTTATGCTTTAATTCGTTCAGCTATTTTGGCTTTATTTTTGGGCCGTTCTTAGTTTTCTAACCTTATTTCTAGCTACCTTATTTAGCATTCTAGCCTTAATTTGCCTCAATTCACTTTATTCCAAGGTCCTCATTCATTAACCAAACAATTTTGATTTCAATTTCTCTTAATTCATACTGGCCTTCCCTAGGCTTGTAAACCCTCATAAATAATTCATTCTACTTTTTAAGAATTGTTTTGGATTTTTAAATCATATGATATTACATTTCTTCATTTAAGATATTGGATGATGAAAATGCTAAGCCTTTTTCAATTAAAGAAGAGCCAGGAATAGTAGATTGGCAAGAAAGAGAAAAGGATCTGAACATTATGAGAAAATTTCTGCCTAATTGGTTCCAGCACCATTGGGTTTCACAAAAATATAAACAATGAATATCAGTCATTAAATTATATATTAAGATTTTAAAGAAATTTCTAATGCCTAGTTTTAGCCACCATCTTCAGAGTGTAAAACATTCTACTCAAATACCTTATCTTTGTGAGTTTCTTCTGAAGTCTAGATTGATCACCCTATTTGTCAAAAATTATTACCAAAGCCTCACAATATTCATGGATACTTTTGTAAGATATTAAAACACTCATTCTCTTAGAGAGAGATGTGTGCCATCAAGCTAGGCTTTATAATATCATTAAAACATTAACATAGAATTTAAGCAGATAAATCTACTTCCCTTTCAGGCTCTAATACCAACTATATATATATATATATATATATATGTATATGTAATAGAGGCTATAAATGATGGTTACAAAAACCACCATTAAGTCTATGAATTACAACAATTTTTTTAAATTGTGGTCAAATTAACTTTTTTTTGTTTGATCTATTATATTAACTTCAAAATTCCAAATCTTCCTTTCCTTTGTGGTAGAACTATACTCACTGTTTCCAAACTACTAGAGTTAATTATAAATCTAGCTCAATTGACTTCAAGTACAATGAAGTTAACTCAAATTTCAAATACAATTGCAATAGAGTTAACTTTAATTGTAATTCCAAACGAAGCTTAATCAATTCTAACTGTAGTGGAGTGAACTCCAAATGTTGATTAATTTTATTTTATTTTACAATGTTAGTATTGTCCTTATTACAATAGTGTTGCCTTACTATAGTAGGTGAACAATTGGTCTTTTGTAATCTTAAGTAATGTTGTGCATATTTTTCCCTCTTTAGGATTATTCTTTGTAAAGCTATCATATAAAGCTATTTCCTTCCCTTTTTAGGGCTATAGTTAAGCATTTATTGTTGCTTACGTAAGTTGCAAATATGTGTGTATATATATATGATAGAAATGGAACCAAATGTATTTCTGCTCCTTTTTTTTTTTTTTTGGTCTTTTGTTTAGTTCCATAGCTTGCTACCCCAACATCTGGTATAACAGATTTTATGGTCTTTTGTAAGACTGTGTGAGAGAAAATAAGAAAATTCACCATAAGCCACCTCTAAGTCATTGTATTTTGTTTTATTATGGCTTCTTTTAATTCTTCTAGAGTTTTCCACCCATTTTTAATAAGCAAAACTACCAAATGTAAGCTATCAAAATGAAGATCTACCTCAAATTATTTGATCTTTAGGATCATGTGAAAGTTAATAAAGTTTTATACCCTTGCCAGCTAACCCAACCATAAACTATATCAAGCACCATTCAAAGGAGACAACCAAGAAAAATAAAGCTCTCTCCATTTTTCATTCAACTATTGATGAAGTCATCTTCACAAGGATAATGGCATTTGAAACTACTAAAGAAGTTTAGGACAAGCTGAAAGTGGAGTTTCAAAGGAGTGACAAGACAAGGCAGATGTAAATTTATAACCTAAGAAAGGAATTTGAGTTGCTAAAAATGGAAGAGACCAAAAGTGTGAAAGACTAAATTGAGAGAATTATGCCTATTGTGAATTATATTAAGTTTCTTAGAGAAGAAAAGGAGGAGAAGAGGATAGTGGAGAAAGTCATGGTGGCTTTTCTTGGGAGGTTCAAAGCAAAGACCTCTTCATTGGAAGACACTTGGGACATGTTACAATTCTCCATGACAAAACTTGCAAATTGCAAGTTGTGGAGTAAAGAAAAACATTTAGAAAAGAGGCAAGTGCTAGTGAGGCTACACTTGCTACAACACGAAAGCCAAAACCATAGCATGGTGGTGCCTCAATAAAGCAAAATGGCAAATAAAAGGGCAAAGAAAAGGAAGAGCAGCAAAGCAACAAAAAGAGGTTTAAGGAAGACAAATTTCCACTCTGTCCTTATTACAAAAAGACAAACCAAGATGAAAACTATTATTTAGTATAGACCTAGAGTTCAGTGCTAGTCTTGTAAACGTTTGGTATTATTGATAAGGTATGCAAGGCAAAGCAAAGTCAACAACCTTAAGCTCAACTTGCACAAGTGCTTAACAACAATGAAGTTAATAAAGGAAAGTTGTTTGTTGCTACTATCATTGAAGGATGCAATAAAACAACATTGGATCCTAATGCGTGGCTTATTGATAATGGATGCACGCATCATATGACAACAAATGTGAAAAATTTTAAACCTTGGATAAATGTTACTCCTTCAATGTCGAACTTGGATATGGCAGACTTGTAAATATTAAAGAAAAAGTTGTTGTGGCTATTCAAATGTCCTTAGCTACAAGGCTCATAGATGATGTTTTATTTATGCTTGAGTTAAGCTAAAGCCTTTTAAGTGTTGGATAATTTTTTGATAAAAATTTTACCTTGTCATTCAAGAGTTTAATATGTGAATTTTTTTATTCTACTAGCATAAGGCTTTTTTTAATTAGAATGAATAATAGAATTTTTCTTCTAGAGTTGAAAGATAGTAATGGACGAGCATATGTTGATGTAGAAGATAAAAGTGATCTTAGGCATTGAAAACTTAGGCATATTAATTTTTCCTCATTAAAAATGTTTCAAGAGAAAAGGCTAGTATCAAATTTGCAACCTATGAATGATTGCACTATTGTGAGTGTGGAGTAGGTCAATTACGAAAATTTGCCAAATCATCTTTCCTTATTGATTCAATCTAGAGAACAATTGGCAAGCTAGAGCTCATCCATTTAGATGTGCGTGGATCAATGAGTCTTTCATTTTTGAATGGTAATAGGTACTTTCTCTTGTTCATTGATAATTATACAAGATATTATTATGTTTACCTCCTCAAGCACAAGTCCAAGGTATTCACCAAATTCTAAAAATTTAAGACAATAGTGAAGAATCAGTGCTTACTAAAGATCAAAACCTTGAAGATCGACAATAGGACTAAGTATACCTTCAACCAATTTAAAGATTTTTTCTAAAGGGCAAGAACATTTCACCAACTCACTATAATTTACTCACTAAAACAAAATTTTGTGATTGAGGGGAAGAATATGTTTATTATGAACATAACTAGATGTCTCATATTTGAGAAAACTTTTCCAAAGTTGCTATGGGTAAAGGCTATCAACACTTTTGTTTATCTACAAAATTGGCTTCCAACTAAAGCCTTGAATTCATTTGAAGCTTGGACACCTTAAAAGTGTTTGTGAGTCATCGTAAAGTATCTAAGACTCTATGTTATACCTATGTTCCTGAAGCCAAAAGGGACAAGCATGATCTAAAGTATAGCATTACCTTTGAAAGGTGTAGGATTTTAAATCTTGTTGCATAGCAAATCTATATAAGTCAAAGTGTGAAGTTTGATGAAAATGAGACTTGGGATAGGAAGATGACTATCACTTCCTCCAACCAAGTACCTAATAATGAAAAAGTCGTTGAAGAACCAGTAGTCCTCTTAAAAGGATATGACCCTAATGAAGATTATCTAGTAAGAGGAACATGACCACTTGAAGATGCCTATGCCAGAAGTGATCTTAACTAGAACCTACAAGCACTAAAAATGCTTTGAAATTAACAGAATGAAGAGTTGATATGGAAGAGGAGTTAAGCATGATTAAGAAGAGCAACACCTTGGTGTTGGTGCCAAGACCTGAAAATAAGCAAGTGATTGGTACAAGATAGGTTTTTAACTCAAAGTGAATTATGATGGCACTATAAATACATAAAGTAAGATTGGTTATAAAGGGTTATGCTCAAATGTAAGGTGTGAACTACACTAAAACCTTTGTCCTAGTTGCAAGATTTGATACTATCAAATTACTCCTCACTTGTACCTCACCTAGGTTGGAAAGTAGTTAAACTTGATGTCAAATCAACCTTTTAAATGAAATTCTAAAGGAGATATGTGTAAAATAGCTAAAAGGTTCTTCGCAAGATAGCAGTAAGGTGTACTTATTGAAGAAAGCCCTTTATGGCCTTGAACAGGCCCTAAGAGCTTGGTATACTAGAATTGATAATTTTTTGATAGATTTAGGTTTCAAAAGAGTTATAATGAAGCTATCATATATACCAAATAGCAAAAGGGTGAAACCTTATAGTTTCAATCTATTTGGATGATTTGTTAGTAACTAAAAGCTATCTTAAGTCACTTAACTAATTTAAAAAATAAATGAAGGAAGTGTTTGAGATAAAATGGCATAACAAACATGTTCCATTTTTTAGGCATTGAAGTAAAGCAATTCTCTCAAGCTATTTTTATATCTTAAAAAAAATATACGCAATGGAGATTTTGCAAAGATTTAACCTTAGTAGATCCAAGTATGTGAGCACACAGCAATCTAAGGAAGCAAATTGAGCAAAGACTATAGGTCAAGTTTTGTGGATGCTTTAATGTACAAGAGTTTAATTGGATCACTTTTGTATCTTTCCATTACTAGGACCAAGAAAATATATGCCATAATTGTCTTATCAAGATTTATGCAACTTTTAAGTGAATACCATTTCTTAGCAGCTAAAAGAGTGCTAAGATATATTTAATGGTCCCTTATTTTTGGATACAAGAAGATTTATTGGTGTCAATTTAATGGGGTTCATGGATAATGACTATTACACCTTACTATATCTCATTCACTTAATACTATTATGTGTTAGTAAAAATAATCACAACCAAACTTTTAATAATGGGATTCCAATTTCTAAGTGCATCAAACGAGCTTATAATATTCAAAAATGAATTTTTACCATTCCATCTCACAATTTTATGCTTAAACATCTAGTTTAATCCATGTTAACATATATGTAGGGCTTAAACATATGAAATTGGTCATTTGCTCATTTAAGTCATAAAACGCATAATAAAGATCAAATTTTAAAAATTCATAACTTGAGCTACACAACTCTGATTGAAACAAATTAGATATCATTTTAGAGCTTTTTATTATAAAAATTTCAAGTCAAAAATAAATTCATTTGGTCCTTCAAATCTTGCAAAAACTAGAACTGTGCATATGAACAGTACTAGGAGCATGACAGCTTTATAAGACCAAACTTAATAAATTTGCTAAATATTTTACAGAACTCCAAAAATTACAATCCTTAGCTTTATAGAAAGACCTGAATGTCCTCTAAATGTCACTAAATTTCAGTCCCAAATTCATTCATTAACATACTCATATGCAAAGGGACATTTTATGGCTTAAATAGTTAAAAATTTGGTTCCAAAATGTACCAAATAAGCTCTAAATGTTATTTATTGCCATAAGCAAATTTCTATTCATACATGCATTAATTATCAATGGTTCATCACATGAAACTTACCTTACATCTAAAAATTACTATTCCACATGAATGTATGCATGTAAATCACATGGATATCCATATGTTAAACTATGTTCCGATATCTCATACATGCATTTATTGGCCACAAAATTGTAGTCGGCACTTTTACACATATGGCCATTACTTTATATCAAAATATAAATTTACATATTCATGTAAACAACACTAAACTCCCTCGCATTGTGATTTATTATTTCTCTTTACAAAGGAATTAACTTCCTTGCATTTTGACATTGTCCTAACATCAATGAAAAACCTTTTTTAGAGGTACATGGTGGCCCACATCTTCCTTCTCTTGCAAGTTTTGATCACCCACTTGTTGTTTGTTTTATCCAACTCATCCCTCAAGCATTTCCACTATTCCTTAAACTCACTAAGTGAAAATCTACAATCCATGAGGGTTTTAAATCTCTCCACAATCTCATTCTTATACACCCTTTTGCTTGCATTTTTATTTAGGTGCCAAGAGTAAAGGCGGTGGGTAGCACATTGCATTATCTCCTATATTGCATTCATGATTGCTTTATTACCATTGATGGCTATTAACTAGGGCTGCTTATCACTTCCATGAATGTTTCCAGCACCCACTTATAGATCTCAATTTTCTCATTTGATTTTAGCACACATGCGAAAATTATTATGCCCCCATGGTGATTAATGTTGAAGAAAATAACCAGGGCCTTTTCATGTTTGTAGACTTTGTTTGTGTTATTGAATGATAACACATCCCCAAAAAATTTATAGTCAGTGTGACTAATTCCATCTACCTACAATAAGTTCAGTAATTGAACTTCGTCTATGGTTGTGTAGATTAAAGAAAAACACTATATCAATGTCTGCCTTACCCTGCAAATAGCTAAAGACTACATGCACATCACCATTGGCAATTTTAGCTCAATTGGCTCTGTTGATATGATTGTACAAGTCCTTTTGGTAGAATTCCACCTTAGAATAACCTCATACATGGCTAACCATAAAGCTTATAATGTGATAGGTCATGATCCCATACGCTTGCATGTTGTCCACTTGGACTTTCTAGTCTTCTGATAACTTGCGATTTCCTTACATAAGGTGAACCAAATTTATGAGTGCCAGCAGCTAATTATATTATTATATCAAATCTATAACCACCCACTTATTTGTGGTCCTATCTAAACACATTGGTAACTTTACCTAGCATTTACTTCTCGTCTTCGCTCTAGCTTTCATCTTCTTGTTCTCTTGTTCAATGTGCTTTAAGTCCCAAAAGCCTTTGTTGTTGCAAACAAAAAGCTGATGCTTGACTTGTCCTTTCCTATCTTGCCTAACATTATGTTTTGGCATGGTGAACCCCATGCTTAGAGCGTAATTACAATAGAATCATAAGCTTTATCTTCAGTGGCAAACTACAATACTTCTATGTTAATGGCATCTAATTTAGATATCTCTTGTAGCTTTTTAGCCAAGCTTTCCTTGTGCCTTACTTTAGCGATTTTTTCACATTCACCCTCGTACTCCATTTTGTCATTATCCTCACATTAGTTTTTAGATTTTGACTCATTGCTATTGCTAACATTTCCATTGGCACTCCAAACTTCCTCATTGTCTCCCAACTTAACACATCCATGCTTGTCCATTATTTATATAAAAAAGGTGGATATGCAACTACACAACTGAATTATAAATTAATCTGCAAGCGTCCAAGGAAGGCAATCCTCATTAGTACATAATAATTCACACATGACACCATGTAGCATAGTTTTAGACAATAATTCAATTACTGTCGACTTAATGGTTTATATTTACCTATATAAATTAATGTTCAATTAAATGCCATATGTGCATCAATAAATTGTGTTGGTCTCACTCAAAAGGAAGTGTTTACAAAAAAGATGGATTATAATGATCCAAGAAGCTTATAATAATACACATAAAGGAAGTGATATTAGCTTTTAATCGATCATTAGATTTTATCAATTAACTACAACCTTTCTAGTTGAAAATAATTGACTATTAGATTATATTAGGCAACTAAATCCTTCATGTTTGAAAACAATCAACTGATATCTTCCCAATAGTCAACCGATGCCCTATGCATTATCTTCTCAAGTAGACAAACAATTGATTCATTGGTTTTGATATAACAGTCCACCATTAAAACCTAGATTTGTGATTATTGTGCTAGAACTATCTATTCCTCCCAAACCCCTTAACCAAATGTTTATTTAGAACAAAATGACAATAGCCAAGCAAGTGACAAGAATGATAATGCAAGATTGGGATAAACCTAAAAAGGATATAACCTCCCACAACTATGACCTCCGATTGCAACTCAATGCTCTCTTCCATTTAGATGTAGCTAATATTCTTTTGTTTTTTGTTTGCCCTCAAGAATCTATCCACTTGGTTTTTCTTTGCCCTTGAGATACAACTCTTCTTGGTTGCAACTTAATACTTTCTTGGGATTTGTCTATGAGCTTGAATGGGGGGAAAATTGGATTGGATGGTGTGTTAGGTTTTTAAGGAATTAATCTATCTATTTGGTTGTTCTTGTAAATATAACAAAATATAGGTTTTTACTTATTGGTCACATTATAAGGAGCTTATATGTAATTATCTTCAGTTATTTTATGTTATTTCTAATTTTGTTGGGCCTCTTTTTCACTTAGAAAACTTTTAATACTTAAGCTAAAGTGGCATGAGGTGGTGTTATTTTACTTGTCCACATTGGATTGCACTGCAATCAACAATTTTGTGATTGCACCAAAGTATTCACCATATAATAAATAATAACAAAACCTAATATTATTGATCTTTTATTTTTTTCATATATAAGGGTGTGTGCGTGCGTGTGCGCGTGTTTGAAATGAATAATACATATTTATGAAGGTGCATCAATTGGCACGTGGACTTTAGGAGCACAAGCTATTCTATTGCTCTTTTTGTATATGAAATATAATATTCCATTCTCTCCCTCTTGTTGTGGCTGAGGATCCTAACATTGTTACTTCCAGTCATTGCATTTGATTGCAAAGAACTTAAGTTGAGACTAGTGGAAGAAGGGAATCTTGGGGCGGTTATTGTAGTTTGAGGTGAATCTATTAAAGTAAACAAGGAGTTAGAAGAAGAAGTGAGGTCAAGGGTGAAGATGATAGGGCAAGGCTGGAGAGATAGTAATGCTTTGGTTTGGAATTGAAAGGTAGAGGTTGATGCTATTAAGATTAGAGGCAACGATGGTGGTGGCTAGGTTGTTGAAGATGCCAATGATCCAAGGCAATGAAAGGTTAAAGATGAGCTAGACAAAAGTATGGAAGAAGCTGCAAAAGTAATGGAAGCCATAATAATAGCTAAGAGAGGAAGAGGCAAGATCAAAGCCAAGAAAATGTTCTTTCTCATAGTTTAGTGAAGTTTCATATCAGTTGGAGGCATCAACAAAGGGAGAGGTAAGGTTATAAAAGGAACAGGAAGGCAAATACTTCAAGATATTTCCTAGACTGGGTTGTATGAAGGTCCAAGGAGCCTAAGGTCCTAATAATATATCTGAATTGATATTATATTAACTTGTCTGGCCTTTATTAATTATATTTATTTTTTATTGATTTTTTAATAGGTTGGTAATGGTCGAGTTTTTGGTTGAATAGACTAGTCAAATCTAATTTGTAAGATTATAATATTACTAGTTTTCTAATAAATGTAACATGTTAAGTTGTGAAACATTTAATTATGAGATATTAATTGTGATTTTGCAACATTTAATTATGTTATATTGTTATTATAGAGCGTGATAGTAAATAGTTAAAATGTTATGCCTTAAGTTTTGTCCACAATGTGATTATAATATTTATTTTTACTAAATATTCACTTTTAGCATCTAGGGCACTAGTGGCTTTATCTAGAAGAATTTTTGGGTCCATAAGCACAAATCTAGCAATTGTTATTCGCTATTTCTACCCTCCTAAACCCATGCATTCCAACATGAGTATGATATTTATTTGAAAATTTCAATATGAATTCATGCACATTTGCCATTTTCTGCATTCAAATCTATACAAATTATGAGGGATCGAAAGTTGGGCAACTCGAGTTCTTGCTGTTAAAAGAAAATATTGAATATTACAGTTGCATTTTCTATATCAACAAGGTTAACTTTGCCATCAAATCCATAAGCAATGTTCTCTTCTATGGAATAATTGAAAAGTGCAAGTTCCTAACTCACATAAAAGCATACTACATTAAATTTAGGTCACTAAAGTCACAAACAACTAAACTATGATCAAAGATACTTTTGTGTGGATGTTCATGTGATATTTCTGACAGCCGAACCCCATTCAACAAAACCATTCCCTTGGTTTGGTTATAAAATATTTCCATTATGTTTGCTACTATAGTCTGCGGCAAACAAGCAATGAGTTCATGTGGTTTATATATTTCTCATATCACTTCATTAAGATCGTCCCATTCTTTCTGTGCTTTAATTCATAGCTTGGTATAACACAAGGTTCTTTGTTAATTCACAACTAGTTGAATAAGAACCTTGGGGTGTATGTGCTTTGGAAAGGGGAAAAGAAAGAGAAGATCACCATAAGGAATATAACTTTCCTCCACCACTTGGACCAACAAGAGCAACCTTTGAACCAAACTGCACTTTAATAATAATTCCCTATTCATGAGAAAGTGTAGTGTAATTGGTTATAATAATTTTCCACTCAATTATAACATATGTACTACCAGAACAAGAGAACAGGAAGGAAACTGTTGCCTTGAGTACTATATGATTAGGACATGATAATAGTCAAACCAGACATCATCTTGTTCCACTTCCCTATCTTGATCACTACAATAATAGGCACTTTAGTGCCACTTATCAGCAATCATTATCACTCTCGTCTTAACTAAAATTTTATTTTTATGAAAAATACAAATGTATGACTGGCTTGTCTATCCTGGACTCATTATGTTCTTGGAAAGTACATATAAAAGGGAATTTCCTCTATCAAATTCGTTTTTTTAGAGTCATCACTTTCTCTATCACAACAAAAATCTCACTTTGGAACACACGCAAATAGATACAATCAACAATCATATAACTATATACATTGTTATAATAGATTCTCACATAATGATAGTAGATTCTCACATAATGATCGAACACATAAACAAGAAGGAGAAAAGAGAGTATACACAATCAATAATGAGAATCATTGCATGGCAAAAAAAAAAAAGTCAATAGCTCTTGCTTCACTCATTCTCAGTCTTTCTCTCGCACTCTTTATACCTCTTCTGTGTGACAATCTAAATAAGTGGGTGGCAATTTCAGATAAATGGAAATCGCCTTTGAAAGATTGGTTTCATTGTGGTAGAAAGAATAGAGAAATGCAAGTTATAAGGTGTCATGAATGGCCACTAGATGATTCGTAAGGCTACTAAGGTGTCCTATTATACAAACTCCCACTATCTAGAAAGATATTAAGAAATTTATAACTAAACTAATCAATTAAATCAAACCAAACTAATTTAAAACCAATTAAAATCAAAATAAATAGGTCCAAAATCAACTTTTAACATATCTAAACAACATAGTTGGTTCAATTATTGATTCTAAATGATTCAATTCGATTTCAATTGAACCAAACTACATGAAAGTTATAAAAGGATTTTCTTTTTAAGCCCCTCTATACAAAGGGTAGCATGTTGAATTTCTTATTAGGAATTTAAAATTGACAATTTAGTATAAAACTATAGTTTATAACTTTTTAAGACTACTTAAAACCAATTAAAACCCAAAATAAATAGGTCCAAATTCAACTTCTAATATGTTAAAACTAACATAGCTCGTTCAATTATTGATTCTGAATGATTTGGTTTGATTTTAATCAAACCAAACTAAACCAAAGTTATATAAAGATTTTGTTTTTGGGACATCTCTAGACAATCTTAGTATTGTTGAATTTCTTATTAAGATTTTGAGATTGATAATTTAGTATAAAATTATGGTTTGAAATCTTTTAAGACTATTTTGTATAGTTTTAAGCCTTCCAAATATTGAGAAAATACATATATACTTAAAAGATTTTGAGAATAAAAGTACAAATTAATAACAATTATTGTAAGCATAAATTAAATCAAACTATACATAAAAATCACATAAAATCCCTTTTTTAAAAAAATCAACTTGTTCAATTAATTTAGTTTTAATCCAAAATCAAATCAAACCCAGCCTTTGAACTACTTTAATATTAGGGAAGGAGAAGGGTAGGTAAGGGAAAAATTACAAAAATATCCTTATTTCACACATGGGTTTATTGGAGTTGAGATGGCATGCCTAATTCAAGTAGAGGTCCCCTACTAGGATTTTGGATAGAATTACCAACAAAGGGCCTACATTGCAAAAATTTAAAAGTTTAAGGTCAATTGTCAATTTTTAAAATTGGAAAGATAACTTTTGCAAACTCAAATTAAAGAGTTACAAGCATTTTAACTTTAAAAGAGAAGGAAAAAGAAAAGGGGGGGGGGGGGAAGAGAAAACAAGGTTATGGGAGGTTCAAAAATGTCAGTCTTCATAGATGTAAAAACTGACTCATTGATCGATTCAACAGATAATCAACGAATTGGCCACAATTTTGAATCATTCAATCCTCAAAACTAGTTAAAAAAAACTTATCAATTATCAATTGAACTAATAAAAAATTAATAAAAACTGAATCAGTCAAAAATCAATTTAAACCTTGTCTGAAAAAGATCAAATGGAAGATTGATTTTGATATTGAATATATTTATATTTAACATTAGCATGCGTGATGATTTATAGCTTTTATTAATTCACCTTTTTTTTAACACAAAAAGGCATTATTTACTAGTAAAGCAGCATCTGCTAATTGAAAGTTACAGACTTATACCAATAATACCATAACTGGGAAAGAAAGAAGCTACTGCAGATGAGAAATGAAAAAGAAAGGACGGGGCGTGAAACCTTAACAATGATACATAGCACGAAGAAGTCACAGAATAATATAGTAATAAGCAAATAAAAATTCAGGTAGGCACAGGTATGAAAAGAAACTAGAATCTTCCTTTCCGGACTCGTGCCCAAGCAATGACTGCAACTGCGGCACCCCCAAAATGTGCAGATCTTGATATACGACTGTCTCCCTATAATGTGAAAACCAACAAGTGTTTTTAATATCTTGTCACAAAATACAAAGTGAAGTCTCCAGTTTAAGGGTATATTGGGATTGAAAAGAATAAAAGATAAGGAAAGAAAAGGAATATTTGATGTAGACATTTTTCCTTGATATAGATCTAGAGCATTCTATTTTCTGCCATCCAAACATATCCTAATGTTTGGTAGAAGAGAAAGCGTTGGAAAGAAGAGTGAAATGGAGAAGAAAAATATTAAAATCCTATTTGATACAATTGAGATTGATTCCATCACCCTATACGCTAACTCACCTTCCTTTTCATTATATTATTAATGGAAAGCTACTGTTCAACACCGAAATAGACAAAACTCCTGCTTGTCCCCCTAAACCCTAAACCCTAATATAATTATTAAATGTTTTAAAAATAAATATTTTAATATTTTTATTATTGATAATTCAAAAATTATTTTTTTGAATTAAAAATTAAAAATACATATTTATTAATATTTATTATTGATAAATGAAAAAAAATGTTTTTACACTAAAGGTATTATGATAATTTGCACAGTTTTCTTCTCTATTCCTGTATTGTTTTCACTCTTCCAAACATACAAATAGAAATATACTCCTCCTTTTTATGTTATACTAAAAATAATTTAAGATTCCAAATTCTATTTCATTCTCATTTTTATTTTTTTGAAAATCTTTCCACCTTACCAAACGTAACTAGAGCCATGCAAACACCACTCATTCGCTATAAGATGGATGATCGTATTGAAGAATGCCTAGGAGTGAAAATAGAAGTGTAAGGGGAGAAACGGAAAACTGGTAAGATAGCAGATATATTGCCAATTTCCACCCCTCTCCACTCTCCCCCTTTTTAACTAACCATGCACTTGATCAAAGGGAGATTGTCTCAGCAGAAGCCTAAGGCATCAAGGTGGTAACATGCGATGTTAAGAGGTAGGCATGGCACAAAATAGTGATTTACACAGGAATTTTCATATGACATTTACCAGACCTATTGCGTGGCATTTGTTTGGATCATAGCATAATTAATTCTAAACAGATTGATGAAATTAATGTCAATGTCATCGGAACACTAGTTTATGATTAACTGAACATTTCCCTAAAAGAGAAACCACTTAAGCTGTAAAAAGCTAGGAAAGATGTTGGTAAATAAAATGAACAAGTATAGAGAGTGTCCGCCATACCTCTCTCATCTTCAACACATCTCTCCCAATCAAAAAGATGCCCTAGATTAATAGTAAAACAATATAAAAAGATCTGTAAGGATGCGCATCATCAATTTCATTCACATAGCTGAACTAGCATGAGCTTGATAAGCGCTTACTAGCAAGATTGCAGGAACTGGTATAATAAAGCTGAAGTCAAGGGTTGACTTCGGAAAGAGGAATATATTAAGCAACATAATCGCATCCACAGCTCCACTAGCACCCTAAACATGGAGAGATTCTATTCATATTAGTTTATGCAGTCACGATTGACCTATGTTCCAAGTGATACAAGCAAATAGCTATTTCCAATCTTTATATAGAAGTAATTTGACGATCTACCTATAATTTGTTGAAAACAAATTTAATTTTTAAGACACAGCATCATAAAAATAAATATTTCCTGCAACTTAAAAAGCTTGTGGAGTTTCCATGGCCAGCACAAAACTGATGAATTGTGGAGTTAGGACAACATGTTATAAACAATGGGCAAACATAGATAAGCAAGGCTTAAAACAAAAGAAATTCTAGAACCAAAATGGGATAAAATCAATGATTTAGACAAATAAACCATGAAATATATATATATATATATATATATATATCTATTCTTAAATACTAAGGAACAAAGAGAAACTAAATGTACCAGCAAGAAATTTTGTTGCAATATCCACTTTCACGTGACAGATAGAAATAAGTTCAAAATAAAAAATAAAATTAAAAATAAGAACAGATAAAAGAGGATATGATCCCCAGAGAGTGTATTGCTTATCATAGATATAGTTGACAAGTCATTCTGACAACATCTATAATCACACTCGGTGTCCCACTCTTTGAAGAGGAGGAGGCCTGAGGCCATTATAGTTACAGAAACATCATTTATCACACAGTGCTCTTTGCTTACCAATGTCTTTTGCTTTGAAGCATCCGTACCCCTCCAAACCTGTATCAGGACAAAAAGAAAGGTTAAAACTCACTCAAAAATTGACAAGAGCATATCACACGTCTTGTGATGTAAAATATTCAACCAAACATTTTAAGTTCCAATTAAGAAGAGAATAAACTATTATGGTCCTGTTAAATGCAATTTATCACTAATCAACTTAGGCAAAACCATATTTATTATCATTGTACCCAAAGTAATCGAAATCGTCTGATTCTCGATTTAGATTATACAGTTCATCATGGTTTAGACCTACAACAATACAGATTGGATATTGAATTGTCTTTAAGCCAAAATTGTCCATTTCAATTGCCGGCATTGTGAGAGTCAAGTTGGAATCGATAAGTCACAGCCTTCCAACGATTCCAAATGCCTCAAATTTGACAGATTGAGGCAGATCTAATGAGTCACGAAGTCGGGTCCTTTGTGACTTGTCACACTAGAGAAAATGATGTTGCATTTCGTGTTTTATTTATTTATTTATTTATAATCTTTGAAGTAAAATGATGTTTGCGTGTGTCGTTTCACTTATTGCCATTGATGTGCTACAAGTCTCTCCTTTTTTATTAAAAAAAAAAGGTTCTGAACCCTTTTTTTTCCCTTCCTATTAGGTGTAGTTTTCCTATTGGATATGGGCTTTTAATTTGACTTTAAATACAATAGAATTTGCAATTTCAAAGCAAACACGCCGCACTGCCGCAAAACGTCATAAACATAACTTCACCTATACATATAATCCAAGAAAAAAAACTATTATTTACCATTCAATCATAAACTTTGCCACAAGAGACCTGTGCATCGACTTTCGTCTCTCTAACAACATTCTCCTCGTGTGCATCATTTTTGGTTAATTGGCTTGAGGTTGGAGTTTGGACATGGAGGGTTAGTATTAGGTGAGAAAAATAATATAAAATTTTTTCGTTTTATTTTCAATTGATTTCTTAATTAATTCTTAACTTTTCTTTTTATAAATTAAGCTATGGCTCCAAAAATAAAACTAAAGAAAGATATCATTTGGGATCATTATAAAGCTCTTAAGACTCAGTGACATGTTAAATGTAACTATTGTCTTAAAGAAATGTGGGGAGGAGCATTGAGGATGAGACATCATCTAGCCAGAACACATAAGGAAGTTGCACCCTATGAAGAAGTACCGGAAGAGGTGACAAATTTATTTAAAAAAATTTTAAAGGATATAAACAAGGGTGATGATAATATTGTTGAGTGCTTTGATGATAAAAGAAATCAAGAATATGATTTACAAAACAAGGGGTCTATAGAAGCCTTTATAGTAAAAGGAAAAGGGGAAAGTGGTTTTGGCTCTTATAAGCCTAATATGAAACAAACTATGAATGCAAGGATAGAGATCAGGTAGTTAGGGATATTTGTACATGTATGTATTGTAATGCATTGTCATTTGCTTTAGTAGAGAGTCCATTGCTTATCAATATGATAAAATTAATTAGTGAATATGACAAAGGCAGAATCCACCTACTTATCATGAAGTGAAAGTCTTATTTTTAAAGAAAGAAGTTGGTCTTCTCAATGCCAATTTTGACAAATATATAGTTGAATGAAAGAAAACTAGTTATATATTGATGTCAAATAGATGGAACAATAGAAAAGGTAGGTCCCTTATTAATTTTCTTGTTAATAGCCCTAAAGGAACTATTTTTTAAAATATACTGACACTAGTGGTTTCATTAAAGATGTTAAAAGAATGTTTGAATTACTAGATGAGATAGTGATAGAAATTGGGAAGAAAAATGTAGTCCAAGTAGTGACAGAAAATACTTCAACTCTTGTATCTATAGGAAATAAGTTGATGGACAAAAGAAAACAGCTCTTTTGGTCTCCTTGTTTTGTCCACTGTCTTGATTTAATTCTTTAAGACATTGGTGACATCATAATATTCCATAATACCATTGAAAAAGTTTAAAAAAAAGATGACTTCCATTTATAAGCACACTTAGACGCTTAATTTGTTAAGAAGCTATTCCAAGGGTAAAGAGTTAGCAAAGCCAACAATAACAAGATCTATCACATCTTATTTGACAATGAAATCCATTTTAGATCAAAAGATTGCGCTCCAATCTCTATTTGCAACAGAAAGGCTAAAAGTTGATATGCCTCTAGGAATGAAAATAAAACTTGTATAAGAAATAGTTCTATCTGATTCAAGGTTTTGGAAGTCCATCAAATATTGCTTGAACTGTGTGTCTCCTCCTATGAAAGTCCTTAGAATTGTGGATGGTGATTTAAAGCCAATAATAGAATATATTTGTGAGGCTATGAATAAAGGAAAAGAGCAAATAGCAAATAATTTTAATAACATGGAAAGCAAATATATATATATGAGAAATCATAGACAAGACTTGGGACTATCAACTCCATAAGCCTCTTCATACGACAGTATATTTTCTAAATCCTAAATAAGTTTTTCTCATAAACAATTTCAATTTTTATATAATATAATTACTTTATGTTTTATTCATTATTATATATTACTTTATCCTAATAACTTTATAAGTTCCATTATGATCCAAAGTTTAAGCCAAATATTAAGATAAAGGATGCATTAAACAAAACATTGGACAAAATGTGTTTGGATATTGAGATTCAAGTCAAATTGATTCCCAAATTGAAAAATTTGACTAGACAGAGACTCTTTGAATATAACTTAGCAATTACAACAAGAAAAAATAAGTAACCTAATAATAATTCATTTGGTAAAATAATTTATTATTTCATTTATTTTAAACATTATATATAGATTGATTTAATAAATAATCAAATCTTTATTTATAATTTCTTTTTGCTAGCTCCATGGTGAAATAGTTTTACAAAAGTATGCAAAGAGCTACAAACACTTGTCATCCGCATCCTAAGCCTCACTTGTAGTGCTACAAGGTTTTAAAGGAATTAGAGTGTGTTTGATCCATATCCACTCTAAGAGAAGAAACCGGTTAGAGTAACAAAGGCTGAATACTCTTGTATTTGTTAAATACTATCTTTAGCTTGAGTTTAGGCAAAAATCAAAAGAAGGCAAAAGGAGATATATATGATCTTATTTGCTTATCAAATCTTGAATATGATAATAAGTGGATTTTTGAACAAGAGGAGCCTTGCTTGGAAGGAAACTCTTGGATGGATGTCCATGATTGCTTTAAGATTGATGAAGGAGATCCTAGTAAAAAGAAAGAGTTATTGCACTTGCAATTTTAAACCGCTTTTTGTAAGTTATTAAATTATTTTTTCTCATTTAGTCACTTGCCTTATATAATATAATTAGATGTCTATTTTCAAGTACACAAAATCTTATTGAACCCAAGGAGGATAAAGTAAAAGATATTCAGATACAAGATAATGTTGCACAAGATAAGGGAAAAGGCATTTAGATACAAGATATTGTTAAACAAGATATCGAAGATGATGATTTTGGAAAAGAGGAGGATGAAAGAACCATTATGTTGGAGGACGATAAAGATAATAATGACAGTGATGATATTAGTCTTGATGAAAGATGGGCACCTAAGCAAAGTGGAGAACCCTCTCCCAAAAGTTAGCTATTAAGGTGAGAGAATCACCCTACTTAAGTACCCCATTAAGTATCCCATACTATTCAATATGGGACTTTAGTATCTCATACTACCTTAGTCTCTTTCAATTGGCAACCCTTGAAAAGCCGACATTCCGACGGCTACACTATGTAACACTTCACTCAACCTTCCGCTGGTCAAAATCCTCTGCCAGTCAAAACCCTCCACAGATAGCTCTTTCCAAAGCCGCTGACCACCAACTCAAATACTAATTGATGGACACCTAAACAAAGTGGGGAACCCTCTCCCAAAAGGTAACTATTAAGGTGAAAGAACCACCCTACTTAAATACCCCCTCGAGTATCCCATACTACTCATTGTGGAGCTTTGGCATCCTATGCTACCTTGGTCTCCATCAGATATTCAATGGGATACTTAAGTAAGATGATTCTCCTACCTCAATAGCTAACTTTTGAAAGAGAGTTCTCCACCTTTCTTAGATGCCCATCAATTGAATAAGAAGATAATTAGTCTTGGACTTGATTACTTATAAATGTTTGTTTTTTAAATTAAAGTTATCAATTAGACAATTACTAAGTTATGACTTTTAAATTATGATTTTGTCTTGTAAGACTTGCAGTTGAATTTTTATCGATTCCTGGTTTAAATTGAATATTACGAGCCTTTTTTATATATAAATTATTTATGTAATATATTTTAAACTATTTTTTAATGTTTTTGAATCGTAAGATTCAATACAATTTACAATTTTCGATTCAAAAATTAACCTTCCAATTCACAATTCGAACCATAATTCAATTACCAGGACTATACCAACAAGATCCCTCTCATTTTACTCTTTCTTTCCACATCATTTGTTAAACTTATTTTTGAACCAAAGTGCACCAAACATTCATCAAGAAAAGAATTAGCTTGACATTTCAAATCATAGTAGATATTTGGAAAAGGTGTCATTGAAGAATAACTATAATCTTTACTTTTCCTTTTTGTTATGGTAGTGTTCAAATCAAGACTTTGTTAACTTTCTTTTATCCAAAAAATGCTAAAATGTCTTATATCTACTCTGGCAAGGGACTTGTAAGTACTCGTTGTTATCATCATTAGACCTTTGATATTTGTGCCTTATTGGCTTTGACAAGTGCCTTGACAAAGATATAGTTGACAACCGTTGGTAATTGAGGCTTCACAAATCTATTGCATCCTGCCTATCTCTCTTGGCCGTTGCCTCATTTACTACTATTTACTATCCGTGCATTTATTGTTTTTGCATTTATTGTGTGTGCATTTATTTTCTTTTCCATTAGGTCTATTTCTAAGCTGTCCATCCCTCTTTTAAGGGATTTGGATCAACACACCATTTCCCCTTTTGTTTTACCTAATTTGTGGGATTTTGTTCTTTTGTTTCCTTCCTTTTTGGTGCATCTTTTGTGCTGGGTTTCAGTGGCTGGTTGTGGCCATAAACCCTATATACTATAAGCTTCTCGCATTCAAATAAACTAGTTAAAACTATTTATATTACTCTCTCCCTTTTCTTCATGGTATCAAAGCAATGTCTGATCCACCTATCACCTTTGGCTGTATAAGGGCCCAAAACACCTAAATTGTGGAACAACAAAACACCTCCTCTTCAAGCACCACTCACAGGAACAATGGTTCTGGGGACTATGCCAACAGTGGGTTGTCTCTCAACCCTAATTCCAATGAGTCACCAGTGATCATTACTAGGCATAAACTTAATGGAAACAATTACACACAATAGTCCTCTAGTGATCTCATGTATGTAAAAAGGAAAGGAACATATGGCTACTTCACAAGAGCCACACCTTAACCAAGTCCTTCTGACCCAAAGTTCCTTGTCTGGGATGCAAAAAATAACATTGGTAATGTCATGGTTAATCAATTCCATGACACTAGACACTATAGGAAACATCATCCTTCTCAAAATAGCCAAGGACATTTGGGAAGCAACTCATGAGACCTATTCTACCAATGAGAATACAATGGGATTATTTGAAATAGAGGGAATGCTCTATGATCTAAGGCAAGGAGAATTAATATTGTTCAATATGCTTCACCCCTCAACAAGTATTGGCAACAACTTGATGTCTTTGAGACCAATACTTGGAACTACAATGAAAATGCTGCCAATTACAAACAATTATTGAAAGAAAGCACACCTTTAGGTTCTTGTTCAGGCTAAATGACAAATATTAAGAGGTTCGTGGGAGACTCATGGGAATCAAAACTTTGCCCACTCTCTATGAAGCCATTTCTAAAGTTAAGAGAGAGGAAAGTCGCAAGAAGCTACTCCTTGGACCTCAAAATACCCACACCAGTTATAAACATCCTGCCTTGGCTGTTCGAGAACCTCCAAGACAAAATTTCAACAACAAACTGAGGGTACATAGCATGCCTTGGTGTGATCACTGCCTCAAATTAGGTCATACAAAAGAAAAAAGCTAAAAGTTGAATGGTAAACCTCCCAACCTAAAACCTAAGGGCGAAACTAAAGGCTACAATGCTACAACTAAAACCATCACATCAAGAGATCCTTCTCTTTTCAGTTGTAAGCAATTGGACCTCCTGTAAAAGTTGTTTGTAAGCCAAAACTCTGCCACTCATGAACCTCTTGAATGTAATAATTTTTTCTGGGAATAGTGCCTAGTCAGGTAAACTTTTTGCTTTGAGTACTTATAAGATAAATGATCATACATGGATAGTTGATTCAAGAGCCTCTGATCATATGACTAATAACTCATCTCTATTTGGAAAAAAATTTATCCATGCAATGCTCCCTTAAATGTAAAAACCGCTGATGGGAGTACTGCTAATGTCACGGGCTTATGCATCATCAAAATTTTTGATCAACTTCAATTGAAAAATGTGCTCTTAGTTCCTAACCTTCAAGGCAATTTACTCTCTATTAGCAAGGTACTCAAAGATAATAACTGCATTGCTCAATTTTTGAATGGTGAATTTATTTTTCAAGACTTGGCATTCAAGAAGACGATTGGCAATGCTAAAGAAGTGGCTGGTCTTTATCTCATGAACATGACAACCCATCATAAAGTTGGATACAGTGTTGACAAAGATATTGAGTTGCTCTTATGGCATTATCGTTTAGGTTACCATAATATGCAATATGTGAAATGCATATATCCTGAATTATTTAATAAAAATTCTAGCATTATTGAATGTGAAAGTTGTCAACTTGCTAGGTGCACCAAGTCCACTTACCAGCCTTAATCTTATAAACCATCTTACCCATTCCAACTTATACACAATGATCTTTGGAGTCCCTCTAGAATTCAAGGGTATTCAAGTGGAAGGTGGTTTATCACTTTTGTGGATATCACACTAAAGTTATGTAGGTGTATCTAACGAGAAAAAATCTAAAGTACCAACTATTTTTAAAAATTTTCACCACTTGATTCAAACTCAATTCCAAACACCAATTAAGGTTTTCTGTTCTAATAATGGTAGGGAATATATTAACACCTACCTTGGTAGTTACTTGGCCAAGAATGGCATTCACCATCAAAGTTCCTGCATACAACCCGTTAGCAAAATGGCCTTGCTGAGAGAAAAAACAAGCACCTCCTTGAGGTTGTTAGATCCTTCATGTTTATTGCCTATGTCCCCAAAGTGTTGCAAGGAGAAACCATTTAAACTTCAGCCTATCTAATTAATAAGATGCCCATTAAAGCTCTCAACTTTCAAGTTCCTACAACCAACCTCCTAAAGAGCTTTCCTTACACCCAAATTATCTCTTCCTTATCCATCAAAGTCTTTAGGTGCATGGTTTTTGTTCACCTTCACAACACAAATAAACTTGACCTTAGAGCTATCAAATGTGTCTTTATGGGACATTCCCCATCTCAAAAGGGATATAAACGTTACTCACCCACAATGAGGAAACCCTGTCTCTAAAGATGTCACCTTTTTTTGAAGACCAACCTTACTTCTCCAAAACCCCCATTTAGGGGGAGAACACTACTGATCATCATAAGCAATGGAGTTTTTTCATTGAGGAGGAACCATAGGGTACCACAAAAATATTTTTAAAGCTCTCCAGCAAGAAATGGAGGAATGTTGTAAATGAGCAAATGAATGCCTTGCACAGGAATGGCACCTAGAATATTGTGGACTTACCACATGGTAAGAAAGTTGTAAGATGCAAATGGATCTTCAACATCAAGTATAATGCTAAAGGTAGCATAAACAGGTAAGGCCATATTAGTAGCAAATGGCTTCACCCAAACTCATAGGATTGATTACCGAGAAACCTTTGCTCTAGTAGCCAAATTTAATTCCATTCAAATTCTTTTATCCCTACTAATCTTGATTGGCCTTTATATCATCTAGATGTCAAAAATGCCTTCTTATTAGAGGAAGAAGTTCACACGGCCTTGCCTTCCAAGTTAGATACTAAAAGCAATGGTAAGGTATGCAAACTTAAAAACAAATCCCTAAATAACCTGAAACGATCTCTTAGAACTTGGTTTGAGAAATTTACCATGGCTATCAAAAGGAAGGATACACTCAAGGTCAAGCGGATCACACTATTTTTACTAAATTTTCAATTAATGGAAAGATATCTATTCTTATTGTGTATGTAAATGATATAATTGTCACAAGTGATTTTTCTTATGAACTTTTTAAGCTTGAAAAAGGCCCTTGCATAAGAATTTGAAGTTAAGGACCTCAATACTCCAAAGTTTGTCTAAGGAATAGAAGTGGCCAGGTCAAAGGAAGTACATCCTTGATCTCTTAAGTGAAACAAGGATGATGGGGTGTAAACCTACTGACACCCCTATAAAAGTAGACACAAAGTCAAATTCACTCAAGAAAGCCCTTTAGTCAACATTGAAAGATACCAAAAATTGGTGGGCAAGTTAATTTACCTAGTTCATTCTAGACTCGACATCAGTTTTCCAATAAGTGCAATTAGCCAATTCATGAGCAAACCTATTGAAATCTACTTTGAGATTGCCTATAGAATCCTTAGATACCTTAAAATGAAACTTGGAAAAGGTATCTTCTCCCAGAAAAGCACTAACCCTGATGTGAAGATATATTGTGATGTGGATTAAGTTAGAGCTATCACTTATCAAAGGTTCACTCCTGCGTACTACACTTTTGTCTGAGGAAATTTATTCCTTCAAAAGAGCAAGAAATAGTCAATTGTCGCAAGAAGTTGTGTTGAGGTTGAATATAGTCTAAGCACAAGGCATTTGTCAAGGCTTATAGATACAAAGACCTTGGAGAGTTAAGAATCAACTGTAAAGGTACTATGAAGATCTTATGCAATAACTTGGCTACAATTAGTATAGCCAGAAATCTCATTCAACACAATGGAACAAAGCACGTAGATATAGATTGTCACTTCATCAAATAAAAATTAAACAATGGTCTTTTTACTCGATCTCATATCTCTACTAGCCATCAAGCTATCGACATTCTCACTAAGGCCCTAACAAGAGTCAAGTTTGAAAATGTTAGACTCAAGCTAGGGATGACCACATCTATTTCCCAACTTGAGGAAGAGTGTTGGTAATTGAGGCTCCACAGATCTGCTACACCTCACCTATCTATTGACCATTGCCTCATTTACTACCATTTACTATCTGTGCATTTGTCTTTGCATTTATTATGTGTGCATTTTTTTTATTTTCCATTGGGTCTGATTCTGTGCTGTCCATCCCCGTTTTAAGGGATTTTGGTCAACACACCATTTCCCTTTTTTGTTTCCCTTGAATTGTGGGATTTTATTCTTTTGTTTCTTTCCTTTTGGGTGTGTCTTCTGTGTTGGGTTTTAGTGGCTGGCTGTAGCCATAAACCCCATATATTGTAAGCTTCTTGCATTCAACTAAACTTGTGAGAACTATTCAGATTACTCTTTCTCCTTTTTCTTCAACTAGTCATCCTAACAACTTCTATTATCACACACGGTGTCTCATTCCATAAAGAGAAGGAGGCCCAAGGCCATTATAGAATAGTTCTTGAAACACCATTTATCACACACGATGCACTTTGCTTACCAATGCTTCTTGCTTTGAAACATCCGTACCCCTCCAATCCTATATTAGAATAAAAAGAAAGGTTAGAACTCACTCTGAATTGACAAAAACTTATTGCATGTCTTGCAAAGTAAAATATTCAGCCAAACATTTTAAGTTCTTATCACTAATCAACCTAAGCACAACCCTATTATCATTATATACTATATCAAAAAGGTCCCTTTTATTTTGTTCTTTCTTTCCCCATCATCTATTAAACTTGTTTCTGAACCAAAGTGCACCAAACATTCATCAAGGAAAAATTTAGCTTTCAACATTTCAGATCATAATAGATATTTGGGAAAGGTGTCATTGAAGAATAAGTATAATATATATACACTTTTTCCTTTTAATGTGCTAGTGCTCAAATCTAGATTTTGTTCATGTTCTTTTACCCAGAAAACGCTAAAATGTCTTAGATCAACTCTGGCTAAAGACTAACCTTAGATGTCTGTGACTTATAGGCTTTGTTAAGTGTGTTATCAAAGATATAGTTGACAGGTCATCCTAACAACATCTGTTATCACACATGGTGTTCCACTCCTTGAAGAAGAGGATACCTGAGGCCATCATAGAGTAGTTACTAAAACATCATTTATCACACATGGTGCACTTTGCTTACCAATACTTCTTCCTTGGAAACATCCGTGCCCCCCCAATCCTGTATAAGAACAAAAAGGAAGAAACTCACTCAAAAATTGATCAAGAACATATCACATATCCTGTAAAGTAAAATATTCAACCAAACATTCTAAGTTCCAACCAAGAAGAGAATGAACTATTATGGTCCTGTTAAATGCATTTTATCACTAATCAATTTAGGTACAACCATATTTATTATTATTGTATTCTATATCAAAAAGATCCCTTGTATTTTGGTCTTTCTTTCCACATCATTTATAAAACTTATTTCTGATTCTGAACCAATGTGCACCAAACATTCATCAAGAAAAGATTTAGATTTAAGCATTTCAAATCATAGTATATATTTTGAAAAGGTTTCATCAAAGAATAAGTATAATATTTACTTTTTTGCTGTGGTAGTGTTCAAATCTAGATATAGTTTTTAATGAGGAAAACAGAGATAAACCTCCTCTGATATGTTTGATTTGTATTATTCAATGAAGGAATCAGAACATATAGGGATGATGATCACATTAGTCTGATCCATCCAATCCCTTAAAATCAAGCAAATCAAATATAAATCTCAACTGATTCTATCCTAGGAGATATATAAGGAAACAAAAACTAGGGGATATACTTGACTAAAGTACAAATAAAGAAACACTTGCCTAAGTACAAATAAAGAAACAAAAGTAACTGTGAAATAAAATAGAAATAACACGGTAAATAACACTAACCCTCAAGCTAAGAAGTAGATGTTAAGCATTCCTAACCTGGATCTTAACACTTTAAATTTAACCCAGAAAACTACTATAGTTAATAGGTCTGCAACTTGAGAGTTAGTGGACATGTAACTCAAATCAGGTTGCCCAGAGTTAATCTTTTTCTTGATAAAGTGACAATCAATTTTCACACGCTTCATCCTATAATGGTGAATGAGATTCTTAGCTACTCTAATAGTAGCCACATTGTCACAAAACACTTTCATTGGCATATCAACACTGAAATTAAGCTCCCTAAAGAGCCTCAATAACCATATTCCTTCACATTTCCCTAGTGCTAAAGCCCAAAACTTGGCTTTTGCACTGCTCCTAACAACCACAAGTTGTTTCTTACTCCTCCAAGTGACTCCCCATACAAGAATACAATAGTTAGTTGTGGATCTTCTATTAGTCACAAACCCCTCTAAGATCCCTTCTTGAAAAACAAACCTTTACCTGGAGTCATCTTGAGATACCTCAGTATCCTGTGAACTGCATCTAAGTGTTCCTCATTGGACTTGTTCATGAAAACTAATGTCCGAACATGTGTGAGCTAAGCAAATTAACTTCTCTAGAAGTATCTGGTATATGCCAATATCCACAGGTGGACTCTCCTATTGAAGGCCCAGCTTGTGACTAGTCTCCATGGGCATATTTGTAAGCTTACATCCCAACATACCAATCTCTTCAAGGAGATTCAAAATGTATTTCTTTTGGGAGATTGTAACACCCTTGCTACTTCTTACTGCTTCTATCTCCAAAATATATCTTAGTTCACCAAGTCTCTAAACTTCAAACTCCTTTACAAGAGAGTTTCTCAGTCTTTCAATTTCCTCATAATGGTCTCCAATAACAACAATGTTATCTATATAAACAATTAAAATTGATAACTTGCCATCAAAATGAGATTTGACAAATAAAGTATGATTAGTCTAACATTGAGTGTACCCATATCCTTTTACCATTGTGGTGAATCTTTCAAACCAAGTTCTCGAAAACTACTTGAGGCCATACAAGGACTTATGAAGTCTTCACACTTTATTGGAACTGTTCTTTAACTCAAGACATGGAGGAATCTCCATGTACACTTCCTCCTCAAAATCTCTATTTAGGAAGGCATTTTTCACATCCAACTAATGAAGGGGCCAATCTAGGTTTACAAGAGAGATTACCTTTATGGTGTTAAATTTTGTCACTGGAGTAAATGTCTCTTGATAGTCAATGCCCTAGGTCTGAATGAATCCTTTGGCAACCAGTCTCACCTTGTAATGGCTGACACTCTCATCAAGGTTGTATTTCACAATAAAGATCCACTTGCATCCCACTAGATGTTTCCCAAGAGGCAAGTCTGCAATAAAGATCCACTCTTGCTTCTTAGCTGCATTATAGAAATTCTTGGGAAGTTTCTCAAACGAATCATTGTGCAGAAATGTCTATACACTAGGAGGCAATCTATCATAAGCAATGAAATTATTTATGGGATGCCTTGTGCACTTTCTTATCCCCAATGCTATGGGGAGATCAAGTTCATCACAGATTTCAAAACTTGGAGTAAGGGAAGTTGACTGTTCATGCTTAGGGAGAATTCTTTGCTGTTTCACATACTGTTCTATCACAAGATAAGCTTCTTTCTAGCATAAACCAATACCTCTTTCTATTGTGGAGAGTTTGGGCAGGTCTTGGATTTTTTAGGACTAGTTATCTCTTTTTGTTGTGGTGAGTTTAGGCAAGTCTTGGATTGAATACGAGTTAGGTCAAGATCAAGATCATTGAGGTTATTGTGTGCAGGGCTCTTGTGTCTAGGTGACAGGTTTGGAATTGTTTTCTAGTGGAAAAGGCTTGAGTTAAGGTATGTGCTCAGGTTGAGGCATGTTGGACATAGTTTCTCTATCAAACAGCCATTCATTTAGTTCATGTTTTCCCCATGAATGGGTGTTTAAGGATAGAAAGGTTGGGTTTCAAGAAAAGCCACACGCAAGGTAGTGCACATTTTCTTTGTGGAAGGAAGATAGCTTTTATACCCTTTTTTCATAGATGAATATCCAAGGAAAGTACACTTAATGGCTCTAGGATCAAAGTGATCATGGTGCACAAAAGAAGTAAACCCAAAGGCTCTTAAAGGAAAGGAGCACATGATTTGATTTTGGTAAATGTTTCATGGAGTTTTTTTCTAAGGGGAGAGGAATTTTAAAACTCCTGAGGACATTTTGTTGATGAGTAAGTGGTGGTCAACACAACTTCCTTATCAGTGAACAAGAGAGACCTACAAACCTCTAACATGTCTTTTTTTTTTTTTGTTCAGCTACCTCGTTTTGTTGAAGTGTGTTGACACAAGAACTTTAGTGAAGAATGCCATGTAGAGTGAGATATGACTCAAAATAAGAATTAAAGAATTCTGTAGCATTATTGGATATGAAAATTTTTATGGAAATTTGGAATTGATTTTGAATAAGTTTATGGAAATGCTGAAAGGTAATGGCAATCTCAGATTTTTCTTTTAAGAGATAAACCCATGTGACCCGTGTGTGATTATCAATAAGAAGATTTGACATATTTAGATATTTGACAAATTTCACACTGAATAGAATTAATACTTTTCTTGACCAAATGAGGATACAACTTTTTTATGTACGGGAAGTTTGTATGTCCTAACCTATAATGCCACAACAGACTATCCTCATTGTGACCAAAAGAAACAAAATGTAACATCACAACCTCACTGCAATGTGAAGTTCCATCAAGGCAATAGAGATCATTACTCTCCCTAGCACTACCAATCTTCTTGCCTAACTCCAAATCCTAAAAATAGCAGCCATGAGAATCAAAATTAGTCTAACATCTCAAGTCCTTTGTAAGCTTGCTTACAACAACAACAACAAAGCCTTTTCCCACTAAGTGGGGTCGGTTACATGGATCAATCGACGCCATAAACATCTATCATAAATCATATTTTTAGATAGACCATTTAAATCTAAATCTCTCTTAATAATTTCTCCTATAGTTTTTCTTGGTCTCCCTCTACCTCTAGTTATTGGACAATTCTCCATCTCATCTACTCTCCTAACTGGGGCTTCTATAGGTCTCCTCCCCACATGACCAAACCATCTAAGTCTCGATTCTACCATCTTTTCCACATTCGGAGCGACTTCCACCTTCTCTTTAATGCATTCATTTCTAATTCTATCTCTTTTAGTGTGTCCACTCATCCAACGCAACATTCTCATCTCTGCAACATTTAACTTATTTTCTTGTCGACTTTTTATTGCCCAACACTCAGTTCCATACAACATTGCAGGTCTTATAACTGTGCGGTAGAATTTACCCTTAAGTTTGAGTGGTACTCTTCTATCACAGATAACACCCGAGGCACTCCTCCATTTCATCCACCCCGCTTGAATCCTATGCTTTACATCTTCTTCTATTTCTCCGTTATGTTGTATGATAGATCCAAGATACTTAAATCGTGTGACTTGTGGTAGGATATGTTCTCTAATTTTTACTTATACGCTAGAAATGGTATGCCTCTTACTAAACTTACACTCCATATACTCCGTTTTACTTCTACTTAAACGAAATCCATAAGCTTCCAAAGTTAGTCTCCACCTCTCTAACTTCTCATTCATTTCCTCTCTCGATTCTCCAACTAGGACAATATCATCTGCAAAAAGCATGCACTGTGGCACCGGCTCTTGGATATGTTCAGTAAGCACATCCAAGACTAAAGTAAAAAGATAAGGGCTCAGAGTTGACCCTTGATGTAAACCAACAGTTATCAGAAAATCTTCCGTAAGTCCACCTTTTGTTACTACGCTAGTTGTAACCTTATCATACATGTCTTGGATTGCTCGAATATAAGCTATACGAACTCCTTTTTTCTCCAAAGCCTTCCATAGAACCTCTCTTGGCACTCTATCATATGCTTTTTCTAAATCGATAAATACCATGTGTAAATCTCTTTGATTCTCTCGATATCTCTCCATTAATCTTCACAACAAGTATATTGCTTCCATAGTTGACCTTCCTGGCATAAAACCAAATTGATTCTCCATCACTTGAGTCTCTTTCCTTAACCTTCTCTCAATTACTCTTTCCCATAATTTCATAGTGTGGCTCATGAGTTTAATTCTTCTATAATTTGCACAATTTTGAATGTCCCCTTTACTCTTATAAATAGGGATTAAAGTACTTTTCCTCCACTCGTCTGGCATTCTTTTAGATCTCATAATTTCATTAAATAACTTTGTGAGCCAACTTATGCCTTTCACTCCTAAACCCTTCCATACCTCAATGGGTATATTATCCGGTCCAACTGCTCTGCCATTCTCCATTCGTTGTAATGCTTCTTTTACCTCTACCTCACGAATCTTACGATAAAAAGTATAATTTTGATCCTCTTCTCTAATGTCTAGTCTATCCGATTGCAATAAAATCTCATGCCCTTCATTAAAAAGCCTATGAAAATAATCCTTCCACCGTTCTCTGATATCTTGTTCCGTTACTAACACTTTCCCTTCTTCATCCTTGATGCATTTCACTTGGTCCACATCTCTTGTTTTTCTTTCCCTACTTTTAGCTAGCTTATAAATACTTCTTTCTCCAACTTTAGTATCTAAAGATTGGTATAATCCATCAAATGCCCTTGCTTTCGCTTCACTCACTGCCTTCTTAGTATCTTTTCTTGCTACTTTATATTTTTCCCAATTTTCATTACTCTTACATAATGACCACACTTTGTAACACTCTCTTTTAACTTTAATCTTATTTTGTACACTCGCATCCCACCACCAAGATTCTTTATCCCTAGGTCCAAAACCCTTTGATTCACCTAATATTTCCCTTGCTATCTTCCTAATTTCTTTAGCCATTCCATTCCACATATCATTAGCACTTCCTTGTATTTCCCAAGATCCTTCCTCCACAATCCGTCTCTGCAAATTCCTTTCTTTATCCCCCTTTAGTTGCCACCACTTAGCTCTTAACACCCTATCTTTGCCTTTGTTTTTTACTCTCCTCTTAACTCTTACATCCATAACCAAAACTCTATGCTGAGTAGTTAAACTCTCTCCAGGGATAACTTTGCAATCTATACAAAGTTTTCTATCTAATTTCTTTATAAGAAAGAAATCAATTTGAGAACATACCCTTCCACTTTTATACGTGATAAGGTGTTCCTCACGCTTTCTAAAACAAGTGTTAGCTAATATAAGATCGAACGCTAATGAGAAATCTAGAATAGTTTTACCCTCTGCATTTGCTTCCCCTATGCCATGTCCTCCATGAACACCCTCGTACCCTGAAGATACCCTTCCCACATGACCATTTAAATCTCCTCCTAAAAGAATCTTTTCTCCGAATGGTATTTCTTGAACTAAACATTCTAAATCCTCCCAAAACTTTACCTTGTGATATTCTTCTAGCCCTACTTGTGGTGCATAAGCACTAATAACATTAAAAATTTCCTTTTTTACTACAAACTTTAATGCAATGATTCTATCTCCTAACCTTTTTACATCCACTATCGCATTTTTCCAAAACTTATCTACAATTATACCTACTCCATTTCTAAATTTAGCCTTACCAGTATACCAAAGTTTAAAACCTGAAGTGTCTAATTCTTTCGCTTTTTCTCCTACCCATTTAGTTTCTTGTAAACACATAAAATTAATCCTCCTCCTAATCATAGTATCTACTATTTCCATAGACTTACCCATAAGTGTACCTATATTCCAAGTGCCAAAACGAATCCTACTCTCATGAACTAGCTTCTTTAGCCACATTCGTTCACGAAAATGTGGAAACCTTTGCTTATTTTTCACTACATCCAGGCGTCGATGCAGCGGCTCTTGCTCACTTCTCACTGTACCCGAGCTATACAGCGCGTTACTTACAGGTAACGACCTAGCTTTACGTTTAATATATCGATTGTCCATGTCATAAAGATTCGACAAAGTTTTACGTTGGCTGTCGACTGCCTAACACAACCCTCCTCTTTTTCCCAGGCTTGGGATCGGCTATGAAAAATAATTTACATGAAAGTTCATCATAGGCAGAGTTGAGAGTGTATAAGTTCCTTGCTGGTCTAAATGTTGAATTTGATCATGTGCAAGTGCAAATATTGGGAAGGAGAGAAATACCTTCACTAAATGAGGCTATCTCTATTATTAATGTCGGCGATTGCTATCTTAATTGCTAGAGATCTCCTGGTCATTATCTAGCCATTAGGATTAGTTTAATTCCTTTGCTAAGTTATTCTAATTTGATTTTGAAGCCTTTAATTCCTGATCCAATGGGATTAGGTCAGCTTTTATTCATTTCCTTATATTTTCTTTCCCTTTTTATGCCTCATTATTACGGGATTCTAGTGGTCTCCTTGTGACCATGGTCCCTATAAATTGCTTCCTTTGTATTTGAGTGAAGTAGAAGAATTCAGAATAATTTCCTCCCTTTTATTCTTCAATTAATTCTGAAGAAAGCAAAAGGGGAATTATGTTGTAATCTCAGCCTATTCAAGGGTTAGCTATGTTGGGGAAGACCCATGATAACACACTGATAGCACCAAAATCATAAGGAGGAAGGATGGAAGTTAATTCTACAAATAAAAACCATCTCTAGTGTACTTTTTGCAGAAAGCCTTGTCATACTAAGGAACACTGTTGGAAGATCCATGGCAAGCCCAGTTCTCAGTGGAACAAGAACACTAGAAACAATGTTCATTGAAGCCAAGTGGAGATGACTTAGGCTAAGGAAGAGGAGACACAAAATGATGGAAAGTCAAGTGGTGAAAAGTAGAACATATTCAACAAGGAAGACATTGGTAGGTTCAAATCACTCCTTGAATCTCATGAGCAAACTCCACGTAAATGCTCCATGGTAACCTCAAGTGATCGCTCTTCCTTTTCTCTAAGTGCTTCAAAGACTGATTTACCAAATACTTGGGTCATTGACTCTGGAACCATGAACCGCATTGACATACTTTTCACATAAATTCCTTACATACCAACCATGTCCTAGTAACAAGAAAATCATTGTTGCTAATGGATCCTTGGCCACTATTGCAGGCCGAGTAGACATCCTTTTGAACCCATCCATAATCCTTAAAAATGTGTTACATTTGTTATCAGTTCATAAACTTTCAAAAGATTTGAATTGTAATGTTGTCTTATCTCATGACTCTCACGGTTTTCAAGACCAAGTTACAAGGGGATGATTGGCCATACCAAGGAAAGACATGGGCTTTACTACCTTGAGTTGCCTGATGACCCAAACCACTACCATTGATCCTCTCTGTCCCAATCAAATAAGACTAAATCTGGCCTTATCACTTCAGATTTAGGCATCCTTTATTCAGTGTCCTTACTGTCATGTTTCATAAGTTGTTCAAGGATGTTAACCTCAGTGATTTTCATTGTTATGTATGTGAATTTGCAAGACAGTATCTATTGGTGAAGGAAGCCGTTAGGCTTAAATCCCTATGAAATAACAACTTGATGTCACAATTTCACTAAGATCAAGCCACAATGGTCTCTTTCCTTATTTGCTCTCATCTACTTTCCCTTTTTGCTTCCCAACAATTATTTTCCTTTTCCATTATGGTTTGATTAATCCTGTTTTATCGTAATTGTTTCCTATTTTATTTTCGCATTCTCTATGGGAGTCAAGTGGCTGTCTCCTATTTATATGTATTGCTCCTTCACTCAGAAATACAAGAATTGCATTTTCCTCAGGTCTGTTGCCTCTCTCTCTCCGTTTTTTCCCACATGGTATTAGAGCCAATGGGCTTGATCCATCCGTATGCCTAAATACGATCTTCAAATAGCAAAAGGTGCTGAAGAGGAAGCCACTTCCTCCACAAAAATGTTACCCCAAATTAGCAATCCTGGAGTGTCAGAAGTCACTGGCATGTTTAGTCTCAGCCCAGTTTCATCACTACACACAAGCTTAATGGAATGAATTACCTCCAATGGAGTCAATCTATGCTACTGTTTGCAAGTAGAAGACACAAAGAAGACTATTTTACCAATGAAGCAGTGCAACCTGCCAGAAATAACCCAAAATTTAAATTAGGGGATGCTGAAAATAATTTGGTGACATTTTGGCCTGTGATTTCATTAGTCATGGAGATTGGAGAAAACTACATGTTTTATAAGATAGCCAATGAGATTTGGGAGAGAGTACACGAATACTACTCTACCCAAGAAAGTGCCGCTAAATACTATGAAATTAAGAGCTTGATTCAGAACTTAAAGCAAGAAGCTATGTTGGTGAATAAGCTATGTCGGTGAATCAATACTTGAACATTCGTACTAAGTATTGGCAGCAGCTAGATGCATTGAAAATCATTAACTAGCAATGCACTTCAAATGCTGCCACATACAAAAAGGTTTTAGAAAAGAAACATATTTATCAATTTTTAATGGGCCTTAATCATAAATTTGATAAGGAGGAGAGTTTTAGCCCACTCACCCATTCCCTACCTTAAAGAAGTGTTTTCCAAAGTCAAGTGTGAAGAACATATAAAAAAAGTGGTTCAAGGCTCTAGACTAGCCCTAAATCCTAGTGAGACTTCAGCACTGATTTCTAAAAGCACTTCTGTCAAACAACCCAAAAGATGGTGTCATCAGTGCCACAAAAGTGGTCACACTAAAGACCTTTGCTAGAAACTTCATGGCAAACCTGCCAACTAGAAGACTGAGCCAAAAAGTGAAGCCATAAGCTACAAGGTGACCTCTGATGTTGCTGGCCCTGAAGCCCTCTTGTTCAACCATGAACAACTTGAGTTATTTCAAAAGATTTTTGCCTCTCAAAATTCAACTACTAATGATAACAAGGGTACTAATATTTCTAGTAATATTGCCCAATTAGATAACTTTTTATGGCTTTAACAACCCAAAGCTTATCTACTCACACTTGGGTGGTAAACTCTAGGGCCTCAGATCATATGACCAACAACCCATCATTGTTTAGTCAATTTAGTCCTTGCATTAAACCTACAAGTGTTAAAATAGTTGATAGGTCACTGGTTCATGTTACTGGGCTTGATACTATTAATATCTTCAAAGATCTTGTCCTTAAGAAAGTTCTGTTAGTTCCTAGTGTTGCTTGTAATCTAATATCTATAAGCAAAATCATCCAAGATAACAATTGTATGGCTTCTTTTTCTAATGACAACTGTGTCTTCCATAACTTGGGATTCAAGAAGACAATTGGCAATACTAAGAAAGTAGATGCTCTCTACCTTTTAGGAACTACTCGCAATAAAGTGGCTTTCACTACTAATAACTCTGAAATTCTATTATGGCACAATAGACTTGGCCACCCCAATTTCATTTACATGAACAAGATGTACCCATCTTTATTTAATAAAAATTCAAAATTTCTCCTCACTGTGATTCTTGTCAATTAGCCAAACACACCAAAAACACTTACCCATCTCACACTTACAAGCCATCCCAACCTTTCCAACTTGTTCATAGTGATGTGTAGGGCCAACCAAAGTTAATGGGCTCATCGGTGTTAGTGGTTTGTGACATTTGTGGATGATCACACTAGAATTATGTGGATGTACCAAATGAGAACGAAATCTAAAGTTCCACATATTTTCAAAAACTTCCACCAACTCATTAAAAATCAATTTCAAACCTCCATAAAGGTTCTTTGCAGTGACAATGGAAAGGAATAGATAAATACCCAACTTACCTCTTACCTGGCCACCCATGATATTCACCACCAAAGTTCTTATGCTTATACCTTCCAACAAAATGGTACAGCTGAAAGGAAAAATAGGCATATCCTTGAGGTAGCTTGCTCGCTTATGTTCACCATAAATGCCCCTAGAAAATTCTAGGGTGATGTTGTCCTTACCTTGGTCTACCTCATTAATAGGATGCCCTAAGAGGCACTCCATTTGCAAACACCCTATACTTCCCTTAAACACTACCCTCACACTTCCCTACTCTCTACTCTTCCTACAAAAGTTTTCGGTGCATTACTTATGTTCATATCCACCACAATAACAAGCTTGATCCCAAAGCCACCTAGTGTATGTTTGTTGGGTACTCTACCACCCAAAAGGGGTATTGCCGTTATTCCCCCACCTTACAAAAATACTTTGTCCTTATGGATGTCACCTTTTAGGAGGAACATCCCTACTTTACAAAAACATCCATTTAAGAGGAGAATAGTAAACATCTAAAGGAATGGAACTTTGCTTGGAAGAAAAACCCACCTAACGTACCCATCTTAAGTGCTATTCTTATAAGAAACCAAAAGCTAATCAAACCAGGCCTAACACTATAACTTGTGATACTAAACCAAGCATGATCCCTAAACCTGAACCCACACCCATGGAAGAGTCTAATGCATCTAGCATACTACTAATATACCTTAAAAAGAGTTACTGGTTTACTTTAGAAGGAAAAAGGTCCAACAGGTTGAACACAATTAGTCTCTTGGGCAGATCAGCCCCTCCACTCCTAGTTCTGTGCTGAATTCTTACAAGGAGGAACATTTGCACCTTCTTATTGCCTAAAGGAAAGGGATAAGAACATGAACCAAACATCCTATTGGTAATTTTGTTGCTTATGATAGACACTCACCTTTTAATCAAGCCTTTGGTGGCCAATTTGTGTAGTGAAAAATTTTCTAACAATGTTTATGAGGCTTTGAAATCGAAAGAATGGAGAAAGGCCATCAATGAAGAAATAAATGCTCTCCAAAAGCATGGGACCTGGGACCTGGTGGAAAAAAAGGTCTTCTGTTGCTAATCTGGAGTGGGCCTTCTACCAACTTGACGTAAAAAACACCTTCTTAAACAGAGATTTAGAAAAAGTGTACATGATAGTCCCTTTTGGTTTTGAAGGTTGGGGGCAAGCAAAAGTTTGCAAGCTTAACAAGTCTCTTCATGTGCTTGGCTTGAAAAATTCACTTTGGCTGTTGAAAAAACCAAGGATACACATAAGGGCAAGTAATCATACAATGTTGGTGGAATCCTTCAATTCAATATTATTTATATAGCAAATCACCACCTTCTTTCCTTGATAAGAAGAAAAAGATAGGAGGAAAACACTAAGTTACAAAGCTCGAGTTAATAGAAAAAAAATAAAAAAGATAAGTAAGCTCCCCAAATGAAAAAACCACACTTACTTTCGACAGGCCAAGTCTCTCGTCTAATTCCTCATAAATCCCCACCTGTCTCCCATATGCACTCCCTTATAACCAACTCACACACACTAGCATCCTCTCTCTCTCTCTCTCTCCCCCCCCCCCCCATTCACACTAAATGACAAAGTTAGTTATCTTAAAGCTAATTTCCCTTTTGTCCATTAGTTGCCACTTCACCCGTTGGGCCTGCATCCCTTTTCTTTCTAACACAAACCTTTCCCATTTATGGGTTTCATTAGCCTTATTCCTGCTTTCATAAATTCCACCTCTAAGGCTACGAGGTTCATCATTTCCCTCCAATCAACCCTCACCTTGTCCTCAAGGTGGAAAATAGAAAACTACACCTTCATAACTTCATAGTTTTCCCAACAATCTCCAATTCCTAATAAACTACAGAACCAGAATCCCCTCCATAGCGTCATTGATGCACTCCATTGGATTGATATTGCCCTTGAACGCGGTTGGAGAATCCCAAATGAACTCCAAGTGTCAGTGTGGGACCATCGCCATATCAATGCCAACCTCAATGGTGATCTAAACAGAGTATGAGTGGTTTGAATCAAGTGATATTGTGATCTTGTCAATCAGAGATGACAAATCCTTTAAACTTCAAGGTGTCCTTGAGAAAGCCAGCAGTTACCCCATGTTATAGGGTCTCCAAAGCTAACACGCTTCCACCTCGCCAACCCATAGTTTTTGTTAGTAAAGAAACCACCTGAGATGTTCCTTCGCTCGTTGCTACCATAGCTTCAGCACATGTGGTACTAGCTACTAATTTGTGTAGGACATGCAAACTGCTAAGATGCATGTGTTCTTGGGAAGTTTATGTTGCCTCTGTTGATCCTTGCATTGTTTGGTTAACAAGATGCCCCAACAAGGCAGTTTCCATCACTCTTTGCTGGAGTGGAATTTCATCCCTCAGAGGCAAGAGCAGTCCAAGAATGTAGACATCGCTAGGATGCTTGGTTGCTGCCCATGCTTGTTTTGTAGTTCTTTTAAAAGCAAGTTTGTTAAAGTGAAGTCTAGGATCTACATTTTCTTGAGCAAGAAATATTCTCAAAATCTTCATTTGACTTTTAGCAATAGGCAAATTCACATATGTCCTTCTTGCTAAGCAATGAATAGCAGCATTATCAAGGTCAAATGGTCTGTTTGTCACACCAAAAATCAGGATTCTTTCACTTTCTTTTGACGTCAGTCCATCCCAAGCTCCCATAGACTAATTCTTCATTCTTTTAATGGCCTTGTGCTCAAAAATACCACCTCAAGCACCTAACAAACTATCAACTTCAACAATTATAATGATAGAAGCAAGCTTGCTAGCAAAGGAGAAAAAGGCTATGGTGAGTTTTTCAGCATCTCCACCCTACTTCAGTGTAAGAGTTAAACTAATTATGCTAATGAAATTTGCTCTAGATTCTGTTGCAAGTGCCTTTATTAGAAGAGTTTTCCCCACTCTAAGAGGATTAGAAAGAAATATTCCTTTGCAAGGCCGCAAGAAGTTTTCACATAATAGAAGCTCTAGTTTTCTTATGTGAAGAATGACAAGTCTATTTGGTGCCTTTTTGACATCTTCAAGAGCACTTATGCCATCAAGCTCAACCCCAATTTCACCTGGAGACACAACAGCTGAGATGAAGTTCCTCTTGTACTCATTCTTTGCAAGATTCTTCAAATGGAGGGAAAACTTCCTCAATATGGTACCTTGTTCCTTCAATCCCAATATTGCAATTTCAAAACTTTCACAAGATAGGCATAATTGTTCTCCCTTAATAGAAGGAAGTGAGTAAGATGACCAGTAATGATTTCTTGCCCAACCTACCACTTTCTCAGCCTTGAGTTTCAATTCACAAACATAATCATCCCCTCTTTTGTAGACTCTAGACATTAGTTAACAAAAGTGAAGGCACAAGTGACTGTTCACAAACTTGGCAACAGTATTTACAATTACATCATCCAAAATGCCTATTTCAGTCACTTCATCAAATCCCCTAAACCACCTCAAAGCAAGTTCAATTTGATCAAGCCCATCAAAGAAAATCACTACAAGTGCATATATTCCCTCTTGATCCTAAATCTCATCAGACAACAAAAGATTTAGAACCTTCTGAATTACGCTTGAATTTGCACGCAATATTGTTTCCTTTTCTTGTATCTTATGATCAAAAGCTTTGTCCTCCTTGTCATCAACATCTCCTTTACTGGACATTGATAGAATCTAAAATCCATGACTCCTATTATCATGGTGTATATCGAATTTTTCCTCCCTGAGCCAATAGAATTCCCATTCCTTCCTTCTCATTGCCTCTGCACTGTATGGGAGTCACACCTACATTACAAAGTTCACGCTGGAATATGTTGCGTGCATGCTTGCTTTGCCCAATTTCCACTTCTTGAAATTCGCTATATCTGCTCCAGATAAAAGTTGCACATGTCCTATTTTTCATGAATGCAGCAACTGGGTATTTCACGAATGCATATGCTGGGTGCATGAGGCTTGCCAAACTTTGAATCCAGTAACCCAAACTGTCTTTAATATAGGCAATGGATTTGGCGTAGTAGTATAGGGTTATGTCGAATCCAATCTCCCTTGGATTAAGTTTGCCTTCTTCCCCATTTAATTTTTCTAACCCTTTCAAGAGCCCAAACTTTCTGCATCTTTTTTGGGCATAATCCTTCCTTAGCTTGGATGACCTAGGTCAGGTATGACCCATATCTTCCCTCTACCTCTTCCCTATTGCTACCTTCGAAAGGTTCATTCATCACAACGCCTCCTCCACCTCCTCCTCCTCCTCCTCCTCCTTTTGTTGACGAAGACTGGAGTTGTTTGCATGTCTAAAACGTTTCCTTCTCCTATGATTCCTCTCCAATCTTTCGTTATGCTTCCTTGGATATTAAAGAGGTAAAAGTTGATCTAATCTTCAAAGACTCGGAATTACCAAGGATTGCTAACTCCATCAACGCTTTTGGTTTGTTCTCCCATGTACTTGCAGCATCAAATCCGATAAGGACACCTTCTTTAGAATTTACTTCTTCCCTAAGTTCAACCACCTAAGGTTTTTGCTCTTCCTCCATTTTTGTCCTATCCGTGGGTCGACTTAGAGCTGGAGCTGCGAAGTAAACTGGTTTTCCTTTAATCTCTCGTCGTATCTCTATGGATGTGGATAGGTTAAAGACTAGTATTAGCTTCATAGGCCCCAAAACTCTGGTGATTTCTGACTTTACCTTTTCTTCTTCAAGTTCATACAATGGCATTTGTTGTTCTTCTTTGATTTCTTTCCCTATCATTTTTCTGAACTCTACCCCCTCCCTTCTTATCTCTGCCAAAAGAGTCTTCATATCAATGTTTCTTGCCTTCTCTATTTGTATTGTATTCCAAGTTTGAATTACCATTTTGCCTCTTTAAAATCATTAATCATCTCACGTAGTTGATCACGTAGATCCATTACCAACGCTCTCATAGCTATTAATTCTTCTTTCATCTCTTTCTATTCTATTTGCAAAAAACCAACATTGTTCTCTAGCAAATCCATTTGATTCTCCATCCTAGTATCAATCATACCCTAGATGCAACCGCTCTAATACCAAATGATGGAATCCTTCAACTTAATATTATTTATACAGCAAATCATCACCTCCTTTTCTTGATAAGAAGGAGAAGATGGGAGGAATATACTGAGTTACAAAGCTAGAGTTAAAGGAAAAAAAAAAAAAGATAAGTAAGCTCCCCAAACAAGGAAACCCTACTGACTTTCGAGAGGCCAGGTCTCTCCTCTAATTCCTCAGAAATTCCCACCTCTCTCCTATCACCACCCACTCCCTTATAATCAACTCACACACACTAGCATCCTCTCTCTCCACTCACACTAAATGACAAAGTTAGTTACCCTGAAACTAATTCCCTTTTTGCCCATCAATTGCCACCTCACCTGCTGGGCTTGCATCCCTTTTCTTTTTAACACAAACCTTTCCCATTTATAGGACTCATTAGCCTTATTCCTACTCTCATAAATTCTGCCTCTAAGGTTGCAAGGTTCATCAAATGTTCACTAAGTTTACTAATGGGAAGGTTGCTATCCCAATCATATATGTTAATGACATCATTGTGACCAAAGACCACATTGATGAGATTAAGAAACTAAAGGATGCCTTAGTAAAAAAATTTAAAATTAAAGACCTTGAAACTCTAAAGTGCTTCCCCGATATGGAGGTGGCCATATCGTCCAAAGGGATTACTATATCTTAAAGAAAGTACACTCTTAACCTCCTCAATGAAATTAGGATGTTGGGATATACACAAGCTAATACTCTTATAGAGGCTAAGTACAATAGCAAATTTTCTCAAGAAGGTCGTCTCATGGACACAGAGTGGCATTAAAAACTTATTGGTAAACTCATCTACCTAACACACTCAAGACCTTATAATAGCTTCCCCATGTGCAATTTATCACTAATGAACTTAGGCACAACCGTATTTATTATCATTGCATACTATATCCAAAAGATCCCTTTTAGTTTGGTCTTTCTTTCCACATCAATTATGAAACTTATTTCTAAACTAATGTCCACCAGACATTCATCAAGCAAAGATTTAGCTTTTAACAGTTCAGATCATAGATAATTGGAAAAGGTGTCATTGAAGAATAAGTATAATATTTAATTTTACTTTTTGCTATGGTTGTGTTCAAATCTAGATTTTGTTCATTTTCTTATACCAGAAAATGCCAAAATTTCTTAGACCTTCTGTGGCCAGACACAAGTAGATATTTTACTCATTAAACCTTTGATGTTTGTGCCTTATAGGCTTGATGCAACAAGTAAAAAACTGAACCACCAACTGCCCCAGCAAGATACAACTTCAGCAAGTATTCAGGTCCAAAAGCGCTTCCAATCTGCCCAGTAGAAAAAGTTGGAGTATTAGAAGCCAATAGAACAAGTAATTGATTAAAAACAAGAAATAAGAAAGCAAGCAAAAAAGATAGAAATCCAGATAATATGTTAGTCACAAATAATATTAGACTTAAACAAAGCTCTGAGCAATCCATGACGTAGGAAAATATAGCATCTTTATAACAAATAATTAAATTTGTTAATTACGTATGCCAACAAAGAAGATGGATATGACATTAATTATCAAATGTACCAACCACCATAATATTGTTTTTCTATCTGCCAAATCAGTCTTCAAATCTTATGCACCAAACTTCTTAGCATACAGTTTTACGCATTAAACCACAAGCTTAACAGTCACCACATGTTGAGGTGTTAACTTCCTTTCGCATAAAAAGAAAACAAAAGAGTTCCTCAGATTTACACCTAAAGATGGTGACACCATTAAACCCTTCTCTCACTGAGGCTCATGGAAACTTCCAAATATAATTTTATTTATGCTAATCAGATTTCCACTTCCCCTTCCTCAACTAAGGAAAGATTAGAGTAATCCCATTACAGAGCTGTAGAACTAATAGAAAAGAAAAGAAAGTACAGATATTCCTAACTTTCGAGAGGCCAAGTCTCTCCTTGATAGCTTCCTTCTGAAAGAAAATCCTCACCCCCTCATCACACCAGCCTAACCTCCCTAAAACCTCTTTCTTTTCGCATTGGTCATCATGCACAGTAGGACAAAGTTAGTTACTCAACCAATTTCCCATTTTGCCCATTCACTGCCACATCATCACTCACAATCTTCTTATTTCTCCTTTCATAAACACTTTCCCATTTCCTACCCAACACTCCACGGTTCTGCCTTCTTCTATAAACCTGACCCGTTTTTACGGTAGACCCATCATTGCCCTCTCCAACAAGACTCACCTTGTCCTCAAGGTGGAAGGAAGGGAATTGAGTCTTAATAATTTCAATATCTTCCCTGGTGCTCTCACATTCTGGTAACCCCACCCATTTAACCAGAACCTACTGCTGTCCATCAATCATTCTTCTGGTTTTCTTCACATATTCAAGCTGTACTTGCAACTCCAACTCCTCAGAAAGTGAGGAAGGTAGGGATTGAGTGGGAATGGCTGGATGTAAAGATTTCTTGAGTTGTGAGATGTGAAACACAGGATGGATCTTTGCCGTCTCAAGTAATTCTAGCTTGTAAGCTACTTTGCCCTACTCTACTACTTTGTAAAGCCCATAATACCTTGGAGCTAGTTTTTCATTCCACTTTTTGGCCAGAGTTCACATCCTGTAAGGTCTAAGCCATATATATACCATATCCCCCACTTCATATTCTAACTCTCTTCGCTTCTTATCAGCCTGCTCCTTCATACTATTTTGGGCTTGCTCTAAATGAACCTTCAAATTTGCCAATATGAGATTTCTTTCCTCTAGCTATTCATTAACTTCCTCCACCATGAATAAATCATCCTACCATTTAAATACAGTTGGTGGATCCCTTCCATATAAAGCCTTACAGGGAGTTGTTCCTGTTGAACGGTTATAGGTAGTATTGAACCAAAATTCAGCCCAAGGTAACATCCTAACCCATTATTTGGATTTATCCCCTACAAAGCATCAGAAATAAGTCTCTAAGCCCCTATTCACCACCTCTGTCTGGCCATCTGTTTCAAGATGGTACCCTGAGCTATATTTTAAGATAGTGCTAGCCATAGTGAACATTTCCCTCCAAAATTGACTTATGAAAACTCTATCTCGGTCCGTGACTATGGTTTTTGCAAAACCATGCAATTTAACCACCTCTTTGATGGATACATCAACCACGTCTTTAGCAGTGAAAAGATGACACAATGGTATAAAGTGGCTGTATTTCATAAATCTATCCACCACCACCATTATTGTATCAAATCTGTTAGCTTTTTGCAAGTCCCATCACAAAATCCATGCTGATATCCTCCCACAACTACTGAGGAATAGGTGATGGTCGTAGCAAACCAATCAGATGTAGTGATTCATATTTGTTCCATTGGCACACATCACACCTTGCTACTTGCTCCTGAACATCTCTTTTCATCCCTTCCCAATAAACCACCTCAACTAGACACTTGTAGGTTCTTAATAACTCGAATGACCTCCCAAAGGAGAATTGTAAAATTCCTCAATAAGTTCTTTAGTCTTGGAAGATGTATGGGGCAAGACCAATTTGCTTTTGTACATGAGACATCCACTCTTGATGTTGTACCCTTCAGGCACCTTGAAACTCAATATAAGTTGCTGCATTATGTGTTGTAATCAGTCATCTTTGTTAACCTCGATTTGAAACTCCTCTAGGCCTTCATACTGCCACAATGAGAATGCTTTCATCTCCATTTCAGCAACCTCCATTCTGGACAAAGACTCAACGGCTCTATTTTTTGTCCCTGATTTGTACTATATCTGAAATTTATATCCCATCAATTTTGAGATCCACTTTTTCTGGTCAAGGTCTATTGCCCGCTACTTTAACAAGAATTTCATAGCCTTCTAATCTATGTAAATTATGAAAGGCTTAATGGTTACATGATGCTGCCACTTTTTAACGGCTAACACTATGTCCATTAATTCCCTCTCATACACTAAACTTTGCTGGGCTTTTTCTAATAATTACATGCTGAAATAAGCTATTGGCTTCTGTTAGCTAGTAGCAGGCCCAAGGCCCATTATTTCTAAAGCTAATAACTGTTAGAATATTTCTACTAATTCCTAGGGAGTAGATTACCCAAAATATATATGTTGTTATCCTTGTATTTATCTGGCATTATCCTAGCATTTATTTCTAGGATTATTTCTATTTTATATATACTGTACTCAACAATAAAGAATATAACGCAATTTTTCGGCTTCTATTCCTCTGTTCATGGTATCAGAGCCTCCCTCTGGTCTGCCATGATTCGATTTGGGTTTGGCCTGAACACAAAGGGCCAAGATGATCGAGGGTCATCGACAGAAATTACCTCCCAGCCATCGATGATAAATACCCAAGGTCCTCAAGTGCAAAATGAAGCCACATCGATGTCCATAACGATAGACCATCTCAACAGACAAAATTATCTTCAATGGTCGTCCAACATTCAATTGTTCGTAACTGGCAAGGGCAAATATGCATACTTGACCAGAGCAAAACCAAGGCCATCTATCAACGATCCCAAGTATTTAGAATGGGAGGCCGAGAATTCTACCGTTCAAGCTTGGTTGGTGAATTCAATAACCACCGAGATTAGTGCTCACTTCACGTTGTACAACTCTACTCATGATGTGTGGGAAGCAGCAAGAGACATGTTCGCATCTCTTAAGAACGGGGCTGCGATTCTGGAAATTGAGGCTTTCCTCCATGAATTCAAACAGGGTAACCTAAGTGTCAACCAATACTATACCAATCTGGTTGTTCATTAGCAGCAACTAGATTTATATGACAACCTCGATTGGTCATGCACAGCAGATGAAACTCGCTATACAAAAATAAAGGAGGAAAAGAGAATATTCAAATTTTTGCTCAGTCTCAACTCCTCATGTGATGAGGCATGTGACAGAATTACGGCTCTTGAAAATCTACCATCACTAAAAGAAGTGTTATTCACTGTTAAGCATGAGGAAAGCAGGAAGAAACTTACCTCTAGTGATCAACTAAGATTCACTGAGCAAGATTCTGCGCACTAGTTTCTCAGGAAACTCAGAATAATGATGGAAGAAGTCGGAGAAATGGGAAGTGGTGTGATCACTGTCAAAGATCCGGGCATACCCGTGATACCTGCTAGAAATTACATGATAAACCACCCAACCAAAAAGGGAAAGCCCAACAAGAAAGCAAAGGTTTTTCTACTACTATAGATAGCAAGAGTGAATCTGTTCTTGAAAAGATTAACAAGGAAGATGTAGAAGCTCTCAAGAGGTTGCTAGAAAAATGAGTCCCACCCACTGTCACAAGAAAGGGTAGTTGCAGCCAGCAACATTGCATATACAGGTAATGCAATACTTGCATTCAACACTAAAGCGCATCACCAAGGTATGTAGTTGGTGGACTCAGGTGCTACTAATCACATGACAGGAAACAAATCCCTGATTCGAAATCTTTAACCTTGTGACAAGCCAATGTTCATCAAAATTGCTGATGGAACCTTTACCCGGGTTCTTGGGATCGGAATAGTCTATATATCTGAATATATTGTATTAAACAATGTTCTGTATGCACCTGTTTTAAATTGCAATCTGTTATCAGTTAGAAGAGTGACATGGGATCTAAATTGCCATGCTGATTTTACATTTGTTGAATGTATTTTTCAGGACTTGGAGTTGGGGAAGAGGATTGGCATTGCTAAGATCCTAAAAAGACTCTATTGCTTGGAAGGAAGTTGCAATGACCGGGAATTATTCAAACTCGAAGAAAAGAGTGTTTTCAGCCCATTTTTCGAATAAAGATGTTTTATTATGACACTATAGGTTAGGCCACCCCAGTTTCAACTACATGTTTAAATTATTTCCAAATTTTATGAATAAAAATGATCTTTCTCTTACTAGTGATGTCTGCAAAATTTCCAAACATACAAAAAACTCCTACAAACCACATATTCACAAACCATCACAACCATTTTCCATGGTTCATAGTGACATTTGGGGACCAGTCCCTCACCAAAGCAAAGTGGTTTGTTACTTTTATCGATAACCACACACGCCTTACTTGGGTATTCCTAATGAGAGAAAAATCTGAAATGGTCTAAATTTTCATTAACTTCTATACTATGATCAAAAATCAGTTCCAATCAACCATTCAAGTTCTAAGGAGTGACAATGGGAGAGAATATATGAGTGATACACTACAACAGTACCTGAAACAGCATGGCATTATTCACCAAACTAGCTGCATAAACACCCCACAACAGAATGGCATAGCCAAGAGAAAGAATAGACACCTTCTAGACATCACAGGAGCTTTAATGATAACACACAATGTCTCCAAAACTTTCTGGAGTGAGGCAATTCTTACTGTTGCACATTTAATTAATAGGATGCCTTACAAAACCTTAGAATTTCATACTCCAATACAAAAGCTCACCGAAACCTTCCCTAACACACATCTCATTACTCACATTCCAGAAAAAGTGTTTGGCTGTGTAGCTTATGTGCATAATGACCATGGAGGGAAACTTGATCCAAGAGCCATTAAGTGCATTTTCCTCGGATACCCAACAACCCAAAAAGGTTACAGATGCTATTCCCCTACTCTTAGAAAATTTTTTGTTACCATGAATGTTACCTTTGATGAACAGGTACCTTTTTACCCCAAAACTCCCATTCAAGGGGAGAATAATAGGAAGGAATGGGAATTCTTGACCCTAAACACCTTTGATAGTCAACCAGTATCACTTCCACCTTCCCAAAATCCATTGAATAGTTCTGTCTAGCACCCAGGACTCACTCCAACAACTGAAACAAATTTCTCACTCAATCCTAATTCACATGAAATTGAATTATCAAATGAAACCTCTTAGCTTGAAAATGACCAACACAACCACCCTGAACCCGAAATTGCACCTATTGACACTGAACAGGTAGCAAAAGATCATACTGAAACAGGGATGGCAGATCAATACAGAAGCAAGGATCTGATGGTCTATTCAAGAAGAGGCAAGGACAAGGTTCGCAAAAGGAATCCCAAGGTAAGACTTCTAAGGATCTTATGCAAAGCCAAAAATCAACTCTGTTCTCCATTCCTGATGATTTGAGCCAGCCAATTGCAGTAAGAAAAGGGGTAAGGAAGTGCACTTTACATCCTATCAGTAACTTTGTTAGCTATGATAAATTATCTGAAAATTTACAAAGCTTTGTGGCTAGTATTTCTAATGAAAAGCTGCCAGCAAATTTCCAAAAGCAATTGCAGATCCTAAGTGGAAGGAGGCTATTAATGAAGAGTTAAGAGCACTGAAGAAAAACCAAACTTGGGAAATCATTGAACTACCCAAGGGCAAGACTACAGTTGGGTGCAACTGGGTCTTCACAATCAAATATCACCCCGATGGAACAATAAGCAGATATAAAGCCCATCTAGTGGCAAGAGGTTTTACACGGATACATGGCATTGATTACCAGGAGACATTTGCTCCAGTGGCAAAGCTAAATACAATTAAAATCCTGTTGTCACTTGCAGTTAACAAAGATTGGCCACTCCACCAACTTGATGTGAAGAATGCCTTCCTCAACAGAGATCTAGAAGAGAAGTGTATATGGATATCCCTCAAGGTCACTCAAATTACAAAAACCCAAACAAGGTATGCAGATTATACAAATCACTTTATGGCTTAAAGCAATCACCAAGAGCCTGGTTTGATAGATTTGCAAAGGTAGTGAGAAATCTAGGATACACTTAATGCCAAACTGATCACACCTTATTTGTGAAACACACAAAAGAGAAAAGCTCAATCTTGATTTTCTATGTAGACAACATTGTGCTAACAGGAGATGATATAGAAGAGATACATAAATTTAATAAGTCATTGGCTGCTGAATTCGAAGCTAAAGATTTGGAAAATTTGAGATATTTTCTTGGTATGGAGGTGGCTAGATCAAGTAAAGGAATTGTTATTTCACAGAGGAAATATACTCTAGACCTATTGAAAGAGACTGGAACGTTGGGGTCTAAGCCTGCAAAAACTCCAATAGATGCCACTAATAAACTAGGTCACACTGAAGCATCCTCATCGACAGACACCAGAAGGTACCAAAGATTAGTTGGTAAACTTATATACCTGTCTCACACAAGACTTGATATCAGTTATCCAGTTAGTGTGGTCAGCCAATTTATGAGTAAGCCACAAGAAGAACATATGGAAGCTGTGTACAAGATCTTGAGATATTTGAAGATGACTCCTAGAAAGGGCTTGTTTTTTAAGAAAGGGTGTAACAAACAGATTGAGGTGTTTATAAATGCTGATTGGGCAGGATCTCCAATTGATAGAAGATCAACAATAGGGTACTGTACGTTTGTATGGGGAAACCTAATGACGTGGAAGAGCAAGAAGCAGCCAATAGTTGCTAGAAATAGTGCAGAGGCTGAGTATAGGGCCCTAGCCTTGGGTATATGCGAAGGAATGTGGATACACAGACTACTAAATGAATTAAAAATTGAAGTGCAGCCTCTAATGAAGGTGTGGTGTGACAATATGGCTACCATTGGTATCGCCAAAAATCCCATTCATCATGATAGAACAAAACATGTAGAGATTGACAGACATTTTATCAAAGAAAAAATTGATACTAGGTTGATTGATTTGGCCTATGTCTTATCAAATTCACAAATTGCTGACCTTTTTACAAAGGCCCTTTCAACAGTTAGATTTGAAGAGCTTAGTGGCAAGGTGGGAATGATAAATATCTATTCACGAACTTGAGGGAGAGTATTAGCTAGTAGCAGACCCAAGGCCCATTATTTCTGAAGTTAATAACTGTTAGAATATTTCTCCTAATTCCTAGGGATTAGATTACCTAAAATATATTTGTTGTTATCCTTGTATTTATCTGGCATTATCCTAGCATTTATTTCTAGGATTATTTCTGTTTTATATATACTATACTTAGCAGTAAAGAATATAACGTAGTTTTTTGGCTATTCAGCTTCTTTTTCAAGACAACACCTACTCCAGTACTTGATGGATCAATTTCCATTTCAAAGGGTAAGCTAAAATTAGGCATGGCCAACATCAGTACATTTACCATGACAATTTTCAATTGATCAAAAGCTGATTGGGCCTTTCACCATGGCATCAATTTTAAAAGGGTCAACTTGCACTCCTTCTGATAATATTATGTGCCCCAGGTATTCAAGCTTTTGCTGCCCAAAAACACACTTCTTAATATTAATAACTAGCTGATTTCTTTGGAGCACCTCCAAAGCAAGCTTCAAATGACCCAAATGTGAGTCCATGTCCTTACTATATATAAGAATGTTATCAAAAAACACCAGAATGAACTTCCTTAGGTATTATCAAAAAATGTCATTGATAAGGAATTAGAAAATGAAGGGCGCATTATTTAGCCCAAAGGACATAACCAAGAACTTATAGTGACCATCATGATTTCTAAAGGCAGTCTTGGCCTCATCTCCTGGCTTAATCTGTATTTGATGGTATCCAAACTTAAGATCCAACTTAGAAAATAATGTTGCTGCTCCTAACTCATTAAGAAGTTCATCAATAGTTGGTATTGGATATTTATCAGGAACGGTGATCTTATTTAGTGCCCGATAGTCCACACAAAATCACCAATTGCAATCTTTCCTCTTGACTAGTAAAACAAGCCTTCAGTTTGGGCTGACACCGGGCCTTATTATTAGCGTCGTGGCTCTATATTCTAACAAGTATTCTTCTCCTTTCCCTTTTATGGCCGTAATGATTGACTTAAAGGAGGTCTTGGCCTAGGTTAGAGTTAGATCCCCCTTGAAACAAACTAACTTTTGATTTATTCTCACATTCATGTATGACTATCCCCAATTAACTTTTAATTCCCTTAACGACCCCAGCCACTCTATTCCCAACACCAAGTCAACATTTCCCAATTGAAAAAGGTAAAAAGTCTGAATAATTTGAACACCTTGTAACTCCAGTTTGATGTCCCTACACTCTCCTTTTGCAAAAATTTTTCTCCCATCCCCCACTGTTATAAAGTAGCATGGGGTATCATGTATTGGTAAATTCAACCTTTCAACCAACCTTGTGGAGATGAAGTTGTGGCTAGCACCACTATCAATTAATACTAACACTTTCTCATTGAAAGTCTTTCCCATCAATTTCGATGTTTTATTTCCAGTAATATCGGCTACTATAGTCAGCGATAATTCTAATGCTCCCATCATCCTGTCAGGTGTTTCACTTTCTCGTTCATCTAGTTGCTCTGTTTCCTTCACTTTTGTGTCTTCTTCTTCTTCTTTGGCAAGGATTAGCATTTGGAGTTGCTGATTCTTACACTTATGATTTGGACTAAACTTCTCATCACATTTGAAACATAGCCCCATCTCTCTTCTATCGTTTATCTCAACTTCAAATAATTTTCACCTTCTATTATTATTGCTACTACTTCTGCTACTAGTAGGAAAATTAATTGGAATAGTAATTTTGCTTCCCACCATTTTTGAATCAATTCCTCCTTTTATTTTTAAGATCTTTGTTCGTCGCATTACTAATACTTCAGGGAGCCTCTATTGTATTAGAGAATTTTTTGGAAGTTGGATTTGATCCTAGCCCACCGTGAGCCCACATCGGTCTTCACTCCTTTAGCTTTTCTCTCCTCCTTTGCCTTCTGCAACACTAAATTCTTCCCCTCTATTTGGAATATGTAATTCATGAGTTGCTTTCGAATCTTGGGCTGCATTAATTTGACTTGAACCCTTATCTCCTCCTTCAATCCATTCCTAAACACCCCCATAAGAACTTCCTCAAGAATGTCGTTCAAAGGAGCTAAAAGAAGTTCAAATCTCTCCCTAAACTCCTCCACCGTGCCATCTTGCTTTAATGCCATTAGTCTCTCGTAACCATCTCCCTACTGGTGGCAATGGAATTGATCAATTACCTCCTTCTTGAAAATCTTCCATGATTGCACTGGTGCTCTAGTTTCCAACCATTGAAACCAATTTAGAGCTCTCCCTTCCAAACCCACCGCTACTGTGTCCAATTTCTCTCCCTCTGATACTCCACTAATAGAGAAATATCATTCCATCCTGAATAACCATCCAATCGGATCCTCTCCCAAAAAACACCGGTAGTTCTAAACACCAAAGCCTACTTCCATATCTCTCCCCTACTAGTTCGACCTTGTCTGCTTCCTTCTCACACCACAGTATAGTCTCTTCCTCCGCTCCCACCCCTTCAACTTCTTCTAACTCAGTTGCTGCTTCCTTCTTCCTCATCGCAACTTCCTGTTTCACACCTATTGTTGGCCTTTGTTCGTTTCCAGAGCCTCGAGAAGCACACAGCTCCTCTATTTGATCTTTGAGATCCATAAACATGAGCTGCATTGTCAATAGCATCTCCTTCACTTCTCCCCGATTCTTCTGTAAGCCCCTAACCGTCTTACACTGATACTAAAATGACAGAAACATCCAAATATAATTTTATTTATGCTAATTAGATTTCCACTTCCCTTCCCTCAACAAAGGAATGAGTAGTGTAATCATGTAGAACTAACAAAAAAGAAAAGAAAGTAAAGATATTCCTAGCTTTTGAAAGACCAGGTGATGTAGGACAAGGGAGAAAAGAGGGAGAAGATAGAAGAAAGAGAAGAAGATATTAGAAGAAATAGAAAGAAATTCTGAAAAGACTTCTTATTATTTAATACTAGGTTCTCCAAATACAATTGCAAAGATTTATATTTATAGAACCCTAATTCTAGTCCCAATCCAAATGAAAAATAACGCTTAATAATAAAAGATAAATATATAAAATCCTAATTCTATTGAAAGTCAAATGCCTAATCTTAAAAGATAATTAAAAACTAATAAAAAGATAATTATTAATTTCTAACAAAAAGATAACTAATCCTAATTTTAATCTCAATAAAATATTATTTCTTATATTTATTTTTAATCCATAATTTACAAATAATTAATAATAGTTTTTCTATTCTTTTCCATTCTCCATTATTCTCCTCTAGTTGGAAAAAACTCGTCCTCAAGTTTTGAAATAGAAAAGTATTAAAATAATCCACTTTGGAGCCTCAAGTAAGACCACTATTTTAAGATATGATTAGCCAAGACAGCTTCGGATTCAACAATACATTTGAAATGACAAACTTGATCGAGTAAAACAATTGAATTAGCTAAATCTAAATACAACATTATACAACTTCTAGTTGAATTTCAAACTGCTGATCAAAATTGATTTCTTCACATCTCAAATTTACTTCTACATGTTCTTCAAACCCTATGATGAAACCATCATCATCAATGTCTGATAGACAATCAAGGGATTTCACAATAATAACATCAGACTCGATTAATATATCTTTTTTTAATACTTTGGGCACTTGACAACATTCTTCTTCTACCTTTAGTTCTTCTAAGTTTTTGCCAGTAACTTATATACAAAGTTGACTGATAGCACTCCTAAATTTATCAAAACAATGGTCTACCCTTTTTTTAAGTTATCCAAACTAGTTTGAATAACTTAGGTATTTTGTTCTATCGTAGACCTCAACATAGCAATTTAGAAAGCCAAAATTAGTGGTATTACACCTATAATGCTCTCAAATAATGAATTTTGATATCTAAACTTGGAAAGGATGAAAAAAAATGGTTGGAAAAAGAAGAAAAATGAAAAAAATGAGGTTGAAAGGCAACAAGGGAAGCGGTTCGGAATTGTAACTTTGCTCTAATACCAAATTGATGTCGGACAAGGGAGAAAAAGAGGAGAAGATAGAAGAAATGGAGGGAGATATCACAAGAAATAGAGAGAAAATTTTGAAAAGACTTCTTATTATTCAATACTAAGTTCTCTAAATACAATTGCCAAAACTTATATTTATTGAATCCTAATCCTAATCCTAATCCTAATGAAAGATAACTTCTAATAATAAAAGATAAATATATAAAATCCTAATCCTATTGAAAGTCAAATTCCTAACCTTAAAAGATAATTAAAAATTAACAAAATGATAATTATTAAAGCTTAACAAAAAGATAACTAATCCTCATTCTAATCTCAATAAAATATTATTTCTTATATTTATTTTTAATTCATAATTTAAAAATAATTAATAATAGTTTTCCGATTCTTTTCCCATTCTCCATTACCAAGTCTCTCCCCACTAACTTCCTTCTGAAAGAAAATCCTCACCCCCCTTGTCACACCAGCTTAACCTCCCTAAAACCTCTCTCTTTTTGCATTGGTCATCATGCACAACAGGACAAAGTTACTCAACCAATTTCTCATTCTGCCCATTCACTGCCACATCATCACTCATAATCTTCTCATTTCTCCTTTCATAAACTCTTCCCCATTTCCTACCTGACACTCCATGGTTCTGCCTTCTTCTATAAACCTGACCCATTTATACAGGAGGCCCATCCGAGGCCTAACCTTTTAATCACAATACAAAGCACTGATAAAATATGTTGAGTGCATAATCCTGTAAAAGTAACTACTACACAAATGAAAAGCGTACTCACTATCCAATGATATAAGTGTATATAGAAGAGAATAAATAAAACAGCATAAATCATGTCAAAAAAGACCTGGGACATTATGATTATAAGTATGTTATGTAATTTTAAAAAAAGTATTTGAATTCTTTATGCTCAAAGCAAATCCGGAAGTGCCCATAAATGCATTAGCCTAATTGTATTCATATCCAGGAAGCTTAAACTAAGACATATTTCTTCCCAAAAATCTTTCCCTTTTAAGAATTCAAATATCTTAATTTCTATCACGTAACTAATTTAACATTAACTTGTAGCTGTTCTTTTTTTTTTTTTCAAACAAACACAAAAGAATATGCACTAAGATACATATATAAAATCTAAAAAAATGAAGAAGGAAGAGAAAAAACACAAGAGAGAGAAATCAAGGCTAAATATTCAAATCTAGAGCAGATTAACGCACACTATTCCCAAAGAAGTAGAGTCCAATCATGTTATAAATGATATGCTCAATGTCGATGTGGCTGAATGCACTGGTTATCAAAGTGTGCAAGCGTCCATGCTTGAAATTGTGCAAAGAGATCTGCTCAAAGAATACATTTGAATTAGCAATCCAGATGAAGTATAATCCATACAGACAAATCAATTGAAATTATGTATATCTCTCAAGTCTGTCCTTTGACAATACGAATTACATTGCATTCATATTTATAATCAACCACACCAAAAGTCATTATATTTTATACTAATATTACATTGCAATACCAGTTAGCACATGTAAAAAATTTCCTACAAAACATCTAATGCATCTCCCATGTAGATGGGAATGCCATACAAGACAATGGTCTGGCAAAATAATATCTACGCATGGCATCACCAAGTACCTCAAATTTTATAAATCAAGAAACTCACCGTAAAGTTTTCCAACATAAACTTTTCATCTGCTATCCTCCATGATAAAAAAACAACAACATTAGCTATAATCAAGCCCAAGACCAGGTTAAAACTTGTTAGTCCTTCGAACCATGATCTCCTGCAAACAAGAAAAAATTTATTACTGACATACCATATTATATGTAAACCATCTAAATCTACATTAGTTTTGGACTTTCCACCAACTAGTAATAGTGAAAATTGAAAACCCTTCAATTTACTTGCACCTATTGAAAAGAGTGGCAAGATAAAAAGGAGAAATAGACATTAAACCAAATAGAGTTTTATCAACTACAGCATACTTGTTGCTCGTGAACATGCACAACAGTTGCAGACAGTATGAAATGCATGTTTTCAAGTAGTGGTAGAACAACGTCTATGTGAGAGGGGGCAGTTGTCCCCCTCGATTGTTAAAAATTTTGAAGCCACTAGAGCCAAACACATATAATTAGATTATATAATTTTTTTAAAAATTATCTGACATTTTAATTTGAATCTAGTAAACCTATACACATGTATTATATATATAATTTTCACAAATATAGTCTTTATTATTATTTTTCTTTTTTCCTTTTTTCCCATAATATCTTTCTTTGCTCTCACAAGTAACTACCACTCTAAAGGTGAGAGCTTCCCCTTCTTTATTTCTTCATATTTTTTCTTCTATGTAACTCCATATGTCAAACATAACATGGGATGCACTATTCAATCTTCTTTATAATGTCTAAATTTTATTAAATTATAGAATATCTCCCAAAGTTAAAGAGGCAAAAGTCATTGATCTTTCAGTCAAAGTATACAAATGACAAATGATTAAAGATCAGACACTACACATGTTTATTAAATTATTAAGATTTTCTTTTCTATTTAATTCATTTTTTTAATGTTGCCCCACTTAATATTAATGCTACAAATTTTAATTCATTCTTTATGTTACATTTGTTTAATGTCTAATTTTAAATTTGTGATACTTTTGGCTATTTTTAATTGTAGTCCTTATTATTTTAAAACATGATTTATGATAAGTAAGTTTGCAAATTTTCTAGATTTTGAATAAGAAATGGAAAATTTTCTCAAGGGAAAACTATCAAAGCAATAATCTTCATCTAAGGATCTTGAATCTAATATCTAACAACAATAAACTAAAATTAATTTAGAAAATTTGTTATCAGACTCAAGAAAATGAGTTAAAAATTCAACTTATCATCCTAATGAATAAGATAAGATATAAAGAGTATATTTGCAAAAAAAAAAAAAAAAAACCCGGGACCTAGGGTCTTGGCTCCAGCACTGTTGTCAAGATTAAAAAATTCAATAGATATGTAAGCATAGGAACATTAGGAAGAACAATATACAATAGATAAAGCATTTTTTTTTTGGGAAGCAATATAGATAGAAAGCACAAGAATAAAGTGCAAACTTGTGATTGTCAAATTCAACTGGTGGAAGAGATTTGAGGTATTGCTGCATAGTATATGTTAAAATGGCATGGTTTCTATATGGGAGTTTCATCTGTTCTTTTTCTTCCTCTGTTTTTCATTTCTTTCCAAACAATCAGGCATTGCTTACAAACACAAAATATTGCCAAAATAAAAAGGTAATAAAGTTTGAGGAATTGAACTTCCAATATAAAGGGTTTAAAGAGAAAATTATCATAAGTATAAATATGTTAGGCATCCAGAAACTTCTAAATTTTTTTTAGCACACAACCACATAACTTTGCAGTAACGTGCTAACAAATGCTGATGAGAAAAAGCTAATTTTCAAGTGGAAAACAAACCAGAACAGAGAAAAGATAGTGGAAAAGGATGATCATTCCCAAAACCAAGCATATCAGTAATCAACAATACTACTACCCCGAATCATAATGCATTGCAACCCAAAACCCAGAAGCAGTGAGAATAAACCATAAGAAATTAAAGGACAATATCACCAAATGTTGAATACATTCAATTAGCAAAGACATGGGTCAGAGTATTACTTATGGTGTGAAATGTAATCCAACTCACTCTTTAGTTTAACATCAGATGGTTAAAAATAAATAACCCCCCCCCCCCCCCCCCCAAAAAAAAAATTGTAGATATGATGGATAATAGGAAAGGCACTGTTCATTATTAAGACAACAAAGAAAAGAAAGCCAACACATTGGATATTTTCAGAATCCAAAGCTTCCTGCAGATATGGTTCACGTTAATTTTTAATAATTATCAGCAGGCTTTCTATAATAAGTTGTAAAAAATGTTACCCGTGGTTGGACATTTCTCTAAATCAATGCAAAAAGTAAAAACTACAGATGACTTTCATTTTTAGCCAGAACTTTTGAATTATGAAAATAATACTAAAAACGAGGGCGACTCATACAGGTCATTGGTATTTGGTATGTACAAGGTACTTTATGAAGTATTCCCATCCCAAAGCCCAGTTCTTTATTATGACATCTATTTCCACTAGAAAACCAAGATAATTACCATCCACTACTGTGCGAACGAAAGCTTCGATTGACGTCAAAGCTCCCATGAAATTGAGCTCTCAGAAGCTTCGAGCTGCAACCTCCGACCCTTCCGCTAGAAACCCTGAGGAAAGAGTTGGACGAATTCAACATGAAGTGATGAGTGAACACTGGGCCTGAGACGAACCCACGAAATTTCACAGAAACGGTGTGCTCCGAGCGCCATGGGCGAAGAGGGTGAAGTGGGCGACTTAGAAAAGAACCAGAAATGTGGGGAGCTGAAGGTTTGGGGAGAGAGTGAAAGTGTAAAATACGGTGGGTTTTGCCTGAGCGTGGGACAACTTTGTGAAGAAAATTTTGCATTTCTGATGATATTTTGAAGATTGTGAAAGGCGGCAACTTGGAGTGCGGTTGGGAGAATTGTCGTCTTTCGTCGTCTCTGTTCCAAAGGCAAAAACCTAACTTGATGCGGGACATAATTTTTTAAATTTATTATATTTAGACATTTTATGAGTAAATTTTTAAATATTTAAAAAATTAAATATTGTATGCACCAAACAGCGTTTAAATAATGTTATATTACCATGTTTTTATTTATAAATGGATAAATTATGATTTGGCTCAAAATAAATATCTCACATCCTATTTGATTCAGCGTATAAATAAGCTAAATTGAGAGCGTCTAAATGCAAAAATCATTTAGTAACAGCATGTTTGGTTGCTCAGTAGATAAGAAAATGAAAATTGAAAGTTTGTTAAAATATTATTGTTATCTCTAGGATCATTATTTAATTATTATTTAATATTATTTTTAATTATTATTTAATTATTAAAAGTAAAAGTATTATAAATATTTTTTATTTATACAATTATTTTTTTTTCTTTATTTCTATTTATATGTCTAATTTTCTGTATACTAATCGGCCCTTAAAAAAGTTTGATTGAAAGAAGAGATGGCCACTAGAGCCCACAAAATGAATTTCAAATTGGAACTAAAATGTTGCAAAGATAATTTTGCCCTTGCTTTTCTTCTAAATCTTGCACCCACTTGTCACTCCATACCCCACTGCAAGCATTCGCAAAAGCATAGTTTGAAGCTTGTGGCTGCATTTGTCTGTGGCATTATGTGCCCATAACCAGGGAGTAGATCTGCTCATGTTTGAGCGCGAAAATGAGCGGGTCATTTTCGAGGAATCTACGCCATTCAATTAATCCAACACTTTCTTGTTTCGCCACGTCATCTCCCTGAAAATAAAACGCATCATTTTTTTTAACTCTGATTCTCTCCCTTGCTGCAAATGGCATCCACACCGTCCAACGCTTGCCTCCTGAACATTGCATTTTGATGGCTCATATCAGATGGCCATTTTTCCCACGTCCAACTTAAATGAAGCCTGCCCTTTTCCATACGAGATGCTGCAAGCATTTGGCGTGAAACATTCCTTTGTCTCCGAATGATCCCTCGTGTTGTTGATGCATTTCTAGAGTTCTCATTTCATCTTGGCAATAGTTAGTTTCATTTATCTATTTATTTTCATTTATCTACTCCAAAAGGTTGCTGTTATGCATCTCAAAAGGTTTCAATACGGGCTGGTTTCTAATGCTGATTTGGGAGGTAAAAGAGATTGGTTTGATGTTACATTGTTCTTAGAGTTTAGAACTAACTGATGTTCATTCATATTGATGCAGCAAATATGCACCTTGAAGCTTGAATCTTGAAACCCACGTTCCTCTGTCTACTGTTTTGTTTCTTGAAACCCACATAGCAAAGCTTAAATATGAAATTGGTGAGAAGCTTATACTCTAAAGTTGGAGAAGCTCAATATTCCTTGCTTTTATTTTTGCAGAAGTAATTTTTGCAACTTTAAAATGAATGCTCCTTACAAGTAATTATCTCCCAGGGACATAAGTAAATGTTTAATATTATATGTGTGTAATTTTTGTTACATATGCATGAGAACAAAATATATACATACACAAATACAATCTATCATATGTATATATAGCTTTGGACCTTGTATATAAGTATTGGAATTCACTTTAAATCATAAAATTGATTACAATCATTTGTTAAGTTTTTTATGACATAGTTACTGTCTATGATAATTAATAATTCATAGTTTAGGAGCATGAATAGTTTAAGATAATAAATGGACATTTTAAATCATGAAATTAATTATATTCCATGTTAAAATTGATTTTCATGTACTTATCTCTAATGTATGGCATTTGATTTGTATAGGAAGTTGATATTATAACACACTCACATGGAGGTTGATTAGAAACCCAAATTAGGCATGGAATTTGATAGCTTAGAGTTAGCATGGAAGTTCTGGGTTGACTATGGTGGGAGAATCGGGTTTGGAGTTAAGAAACAGTATTTCAACAAGAATAAAGATGGCTCTATATCTTCATGTAGATATGTTTATTGTAAGGAAGGTATTTGTCGAGAAGATAAAAGGTATACTATGACAATCAATCCTCGGCTAGAAACCAGGACTAATTGTATGGCATGAATGGGAGTTATGCTTGTGAATGAAAAATATAAAGTGCATGACTTTGTTGAGGAACACAATCACCCGCTTCATATTGCAGAAACTACTTACATGTTATCATCACAATGTAAAATAACTGAAGTTCAAGCCTATGACATTGAGTTGGCAAAAGATTCTGGGCTTCAACAAAAAAGATTTTTTGAGTTAATAAGTCAACATGTGAGAGGAAGAGCTAACTTGGGATATACACAGTTGGATGCCAAGAATTATCTTTGAGCCAAGAAACAAAGAAGTATGATGTATGGAGAAGATGGGGCTTTATTGCAATATTTTCAACGACAATTATTGGATAATCCATCATTTTACCATGCTTATTAAATGGATATGGATGAACAGATAACTAATGTCTTTTGGGCTGATGCACAGATGTTGATTGATTATGATTATTCTGGTAAGGTAGTATCCCTTGATACAACACACAATAAAATTAAGGCATTTAGATCGCTTGTATTGTTTTGTGGATTCGACCATTATAGAGGAGTAGTAATATTTGGGGCAGCCATGAAATAGCAGAGTCTTTTAAATTGCCCTTTGAAACCTTTTTGGAGGCACACAAGAAGAAAAAACCCCTTATTATCTTCACTGATCAAGACCAAGCAATGGCAAAAGCATTGCATAAGGTGATGTCAAAGACGTCATATAAATTATGCATATGGCACTTAATGCAAAATGGTAATAAGCACCTAGGCAATTTAATGAAAAGGGGATCCTATTTATTAACTGACTTCAAGTGATGCATGTATGGATATGACGAGGAAGATATGTTTGAGGTGGCATGGAGTAGCTTGCTATCAAAATATGATATTCATAAAAATACATGGCTGAAATCAGTTTATAGTATAAATGAGAAATGGGCAGCTTGTTACATGAAGAAAGTTGTCACTCTTGGTATGCGAAGTACACAACTTAGTGAAAGCCTTAATTCAGATTTCAAAAGTTGGATGAAACCAGATTTGGATATCCTTCAATTCTTTAAGCACTTTGAATGGATGGTAGAGGAGAAACGATACAATGAGTTGAAATGTGAATTCAATTCAAGATAGAAAATACCAAGATTGAGAAGTGAGAAATCATTGACATGACGACAACTTTCTCAAATTTATACCACCCCAATCTTTGATTTATTCTAAGAGGAGTTTGATTTAGTGCATGCTACATGTATAAAATATAGAAATGAGAGTCAACCATTGGTTGAGTATCTTATTACTATGTTCCATCAAGAGGGAGAATACAAAGTGTTATTTAATCTGTACACCTAGTCAATTTCTTATAATTGTAGGAAGTTTGAGTCATTTGGTATACTATGCAGTCATGCTTTAAAAGTATTTGATGTTTTGGATGTTAAAGTCCTTCCTAATCAGTGTATAAAGTAGTATGGTATATGATGTTAAGGGGAAGGAAGTTGAAGAAGATCCTAGGCTTGATAGACACATCGATATCGATTGCTATGTCCCAAATTAATTAGATTAGTTACTGAGGTTTCTGACTTTCCAGAAGGCTTCTTGTTGGTAAATAAGGCTGTAGAGGAACTAACTAAGCAAGTAACAAAGCTTCATAATATGCAAAGGAGTTCAGACAATGATAGCGGTGTTACCACATTACCGACAAGTGATAATATAGCAATCCCAAAAGGATTCAAGAAGAGAATCAGTTTAAAGAACAAGAACCACATTAAGTCTTATCTTGAGTATCTACCCAAGAGAAGATCAGCCACAAGAGTTTAAAAGCAATCACAAATATCCTGCTCAGAACCACCAGCACCTCATGCATTACTTCTTCCACCAAGTAATGAATTTAGCAGGACTACAGTATGAGAATTTCAAAATCCAAAAGATCAATATTATTGCTTTGTAATTCATCTTTATATTATAATTATACACTCCATTGATTTTTATTTCCTTTGTAGGGTAATGAAATTAGTCTAAGTCAAGTACAATATGAAACACCCTCTTTAGGTGTCCACGTTCACTAAAGTCAAGAATCAATGGTAAGTGAAGTTATACTTGTCTCTAATAAGTTATTCTACTTCTTTGGTTTCATTTTGTGATTTATAGAATTAATTTTGTCTTCTTTGTAGGACAATGAAGTATCTTTAAGTCAATGTGCAATATTTCAAGCACCAACAAGTTAATTTAGTAATATTAGTTGGACTAATTTCTTACTGGTAAGATTACAAAGCAGTATTTTTTATATTTTAGAATTTTAAATACTTTTACAAAGCAATATTTTGTTTTCTGCATGGTTTGATTTTTTTCTTTATCTTATATAACAAAGGCACCATTAGATCATCCTAACAATCAAATGAACTAGCAAGCCTCTATAATGATATTACACAGATGAACAACAAAAAGTAATTATATTGAAGAATCAGTGCTGTTTTTTTGTACTTGCAAGTCAATTTAGTGATTTTTGTTCCATTGAAAAGATAGATGTATTACATTGAAGAAACAAGGTTAGTACATTTGTCTACTTGTATGTATAGCCTCAAATCAGTACAACATTGCTACTTTGTATGCAAGTTAATTCATACAATATTGCCACTTTGTTGCAAAATCATTCCTATCCTATATTTACTTTGCACACATTGCTTTATCTTCATTGCCATTTTTTCTTGATTGGCTTTATCAACTTTAACATATTATTCATTGTCTTTTTCATCCAACTGCTTCATTGCCATTTTTTCTTGATTGTCTTTATCAGCTTTAGCATGTTCTTCATTGTCTTTTTCATCCAACTGCTTCATTGCCACTTTTTTCTTCATTGCCATTTTCAACAAATTGCTTCAACTCTTTAACAGATTGCTTCAAGTCTTCTAATATCTTCTTCATTGGCTTTTTCACTTCCTACAGTGTCATCTTTATTTAGTACAAATGTTTGCTTCAAAAGGGATATATTAACCATAAAAAGATGATATTGCAAAATACACAACCATTCAATCACTGCAGGCAAAGCAAATGAAAACAAATGTGCAACTAGATCTTTTGCAATGTTCTTTTGATCTTGGTCTGCTTCATCAATCATGTCTGTTGCAAATATCTTTCCCTACATTGACACTAAATTAGGGGGGAAAGGTGCACAGATCATGCATACACTGCCATCCTTGTCCACATCTACTATCATTTGATTAATTTGTTGGAATGACACAGTGGATCATTTATTAGAGATATAAAAAAAATTCTGACAAAAATAACAACATCCAAAGATATTAGGACAAGGATATACTCAAACCATTTATATAGTAAAATTAGATTTCATTATATTCATATGCAACAAATTTGGGAGACCATAGCTCTAATTAAGTAGAACTGCAGTCGAAGCCAAATGCATCAAAGGGGGCAAGGTGGATTAGACACAGGAATAATGGAGGAGATAGATGTCTGTTTCCCTTAATCACAAAGGCCAAGAACTCATTCCCTTTGCTATAGCCTCATAACGATTACATCATTGGATACCCCATCCAATTGTAAAAACAAATACATGCACACATAGAGTTTAATGAATGTACTGGATTATAGATTGTACCTCTTTTATCATCTCAAATCTAAGGGCCCTATCAATTATTTGATTTTCTTCTTCAAGTATTGAGGTTCGGTTATTTAGTTTACCCAGCATGGCAGAGTGTCTAGGAAGAAAAACAATACTGGCATTTAATCTGTAATTTTTATTTTCCGACAATTGGGATCATCTAGTAACTATAAGAACCAACAATTAAGTATTTTTCAAACAAAAAAAGATGGTAAAAACATCATATTCGACTCTCAGCCAAAATTTCATCAAGCATGATGGAAAGCCATCTAAAGAGAAAAAGTGGTGACTCACCATATACACAAAGAAGGAGATGGAGAGAAACTTACCATCCTTGACTACAAATTTCACCGGTGTTGCATCTGAAGAAAGGGTATGAAGTATGGTAACAAAGGCTGATGGATGGAAGGAAATGGTGCGAATGCCATCTGAAGAAGAAATGGCAGGCTTCTTGTATGGAAAAGGGCAAGCTTTTCTACTCCCTAGGAAAAATGGCATTTTGAAGCCACGAGATGCAGCATTTAGGAGGTAGGTGTGGAGCAAAACGATTATGGCTGCCATCTAAAGCAAGGGAGAAAATCAGAGTTAAAGAAATGTTGTGTTTTATTTTCGAGGAGATGACGTGGTGAAACAAGGAAGCGTTGGATTGATTGAACAACATGGATTCTTAAAAAATGAGCCGCTCATGTTCGCGCTCAAACATGAGCAGATCCGTTCCCCTATAACCAACTATATTTACAATCCCTAAACTGACCATGTTATTTAGATGAGATCCTCCCAAGGAAGTACGAGTGCGCCAATTTAGGAGCCATACATGTACCCAATATGTATCTGATATGGATACGCATACCATACAGGTAAAAACATATCCATACATTTCTTTTTGCCTCAGTATGTTTCAAAATGTTTCTATCCACATTGAAACATTTTGAAATGGCTCCAAAACATGGTTGCCTAAATGACATTGTTTTCTCCATCACTTAACCTCACCTATCCATCGAAAGCCTTCTGCTTCTGGTGCTTCTACTTTTAGTGCTTCTGCATTTGTGCCTTGCTTGCCTTTATCCCCCATGCTGCATCATTTTCTCCGGTGAGACTTTAGTTCCTCCGTCATCTTCTTTGGTGAAGGTTCATCTGTGCTTTTTCATTCGTCATCTTTTCTCTTATATTTTTCTTCTTCCCATCCTGAAGCTCGGTATAACTACCTGATATAATATAGATGTGAAACGTGATGGCTAATTCATCTTATTCTGTTCTATTTTGTATTTGCTTCATTTACTAGTAGTCTAATACAGATCAAGAATTGTATTGTAAGTCATACTGAAATACATAATGAAATGTTTTATAATGTATCATATTGATATAGCTTGAACCTTTGTAACTGTAAATTTGTCACTCACTTGGACAAATATAAGAAGCAAAATTTTCACATTTGGCAATGTATTTGTTTTTTTTTTTCCTTTGGTCCAATAAATTTGGTGAAAATGACTTTGTAGAAAATCATGTGTCTTCTAGAGAGTCAAATGAATGCTATAGTCTAAGCCACTGGTCTCCATTTATAATGTCACATGCATTGGCCTTATCTTTAGTTGAAAGGAGTTTAACAGTCGATATAGTTAGTTTACTGCTTAATTAGAGAAACTTGCTATGTATGAAGGCTTAATGGCTTTGTTGTGTGTAGATTCTTGGTACTTATGTCTATTTATGATTATGTATTCCTCTTCCCTTAAAATACCTTGGCTTATGATTTGTACTTCACCATGTATGATAATCAAAATTCAAAAGCAGCTTTTGGATAGGAGAAGTGTTCTTTTTGTATACCTTTTTAGCCCTTCTTTTCTTGAAGGCACTTACTAGGTATCAAATTTGTTTTAATGTTAGATTATTGAATATATATATATATATATTCTTGTACCCGTGTCTTAAAATTTTAGAAATTACCGTATCTCACGTATCGTATCATGTCATACTCGATACGTGTACCCGCATCAGTGCTTCTTAGGATCCTCCTAGCTAAAGATAATGGATAATGAGTGTCAGAGTTTCAGGGTGGAAGATTAGCACCATCACCACTCATTAGTGCTAGATCTATTGTAGTGTTTATTAGAGCTGAGGAAGGAAGCTCAATAGGGTATCGAGTAGATGGGCTCTTTGGTTCATTTACCTTGAACAAAGAAATATTATATTTGATTTTTTTTAAAATTTAAGAGGGGCATTTTAGTCATTTGATCATATAATCTTTTATTCCAATATTATTTTTATGTAACCAAACATGTATAAGACAACACATTTCTTTTCCTTTTTATATCATATTAAACATAAGTGACTCAATTGCTTTCCCCTTATCATTCTCTTTCCAATCACATCATTGACATTTCCATGGGCCAATTTGGCCTTAATCATCTTAAAATTTGTTCATTTAGTTTTTGGTAATTATTTGACATTTTTATTTTAAATTTTACAACAATAATTCTATAAATATTGAAACAATAAATAATTATGTTGTTAAAAACATATTTTATTCAACAATTTTACCATCTTTCAAAATTATTATTCAAATTAAATTAATATTTTCAAGTCAAATCTATCTATTCAATTAAACTTTGGAAATAATTTCATATCACTAAAAAAATTATAATTTATTTATTGTTTTGAATTAGTTATTTATGTTTGAAATATTTCAAAATGATCTCTTAAATTTTAAATGTATTTCAAATTTGTCCATTTAGTAGTGTGTAAGTAATTTGGATACTCTAAAATTAGAAGCTAATAAAGTGCCTCTAAAGTAAGAAAAAGAGTGACACAAGAAGTGGTAGTATGTATAGAGCCACTTCTATTATTTTTATCCACTTCTTCTTTTTCTCTATCTCTCTTTTATTAGAGAGTCACTTTACTAACTTCTAACTTTAAAGGATCTAGATTCATGTGCAAGTTTCAAATAACATTGATACTATCATAAATCTTTTGAATTCCTTTCCTTATATATAAAAGTAATTACATGTTATTTATTATTATTTTTCCCTAAGAAACAAAGTAATAATATTCTGATTCCTTAACTTTAAAATTTATCATTTCAAATTGGTTTCTTAAGTTTCAAACTAAAAGAAAAATTTGAAAATAATTGCAGCGAAAGAATTTCTTACCTTACAGAATTTTTACCTATTTATCATGTTCCACTATGATCACTAGCCTTCACAGTTTACACAAAATCGCCCTTTTGACTTTGCCTCATTTTCATAGTAGGTGCACTCAAAATGCCTAGATAAAAAGTCATTATTTTTCTTCTCTATGTTTTTGGCTATGTATGGATATGTTAAATTGAATATGCTTTGGTCTCTTCCTTTCTTTCAAGAAGATATAAGTTAACAAACAATCAACCCTCTCTCTATCAAAATTCAAAGTTTAAATCTAATTATTAGATAATTAGATATATTAAACAATTAATTAATTCACTAGCTAATTCATTGGTGGGTAGGCTCATAATTACTAGGTTAGCCCATCATAGGCTCCTGTCAATCTAATTTCTGCTGCTCACAAGTAATAGAGTTAATCTACACAGAGTTTTCCATGAAAAAGCGTTCTATTTCTCTTCTCTTGGGTTTTCATATTGAATGTCCTACCATGACCATTTAGATATTATGTTTGGGAGCTCTTATACTAGCATTTCTTCTCAAGACAAATATAAGAATCTACAATCCTTTTTATTTTATTTGATATGTCATGGATGTGCCTCGAATACTCTAAATTTATCTATATATACATTATATGTGATATGTCTAATCCTTTATGAGTTTCAATTACTCAAAACCCTATCATTGAAATTTCTAAAATGCCATGCGTCCATACTTGTGATGCTTTTTGAAATAGTTTCGTAAGAAACATATCTTAGAACAAGCATAATATGTATATATTTGACTAGATCTTCTTTTCATCAACATATCACTAAGATCAGAATTGTTACTTTCCTAGCATTGTTCCTTCAAGTTGCATTATCATAACCTTTGGCAACATATTAAGATAGCATACACTAAGTCATCACTTTATGATACTATCCAAGTCATAAGGGCAACAGTGAAATGTTTATTCTTCTTTTTTGGAACTTAGGTAGCAATGAAGTAAAAAGTTATCCAATTGCTTCTTAAATTGCAATCATAAAACACATGCAATATAAAATGTATTACAATGTGTCTTTTATTACATAAGAGTATATGTTAATTCTCTTTATTTCATATCATATAGATCTTAGTCTAAGTATGCTTGATAAATTCTAATTATATCTATATTTATGTATCTATTTTGGAGACTTATAATGGTTTTCAATAGTTTCTCTAGTATTTTTAGTATGTTTTTTATTATTTTTGTACTTTGTATAAACATTAAATAAAATAGATTTTTAGTTAATTTTAAGTAATTAAAATAAGTTTGAGAGGGCTGCCAAAAGTCAAAAGTTTGACAAAAGTTGCCAAACATAGAGTTTCTATAGCTTTTGACAATTCCTTTTGCGCAATTGCAAGTGAAAGCATCGGGAGCCCCAAGACTGAGATTTACGCAGTTGTGATACTTCACATTGCAACTGTAATACATGTCTTATGTAAAAGTCATGTAACCTCGTCCCAACCTTGATTTTTGTTTATAACTAAACCCCATGATGTAAAGTGATAGGAGAGAGATGTGAGTAAAGTGTCAAACTGCTGATACATAGATCCAGAGAATGGATCCTCTGCTATTAGATATTGTATGCTGTTGTGCTGTTAGGAAAGAGGCAAATGTGTTTTGATTTTTCTTTCTTTTTATCTTAAGTTAAACTCATTCATCTCACCTTATTTTAAGTTAAATTCACTCAACAATATAATAGCACAATAGTAAAAGATCCAACTGCATAGATCTAAGGTGCTGTTGGTGTTTTGGAACTATCTAGAGTGAATCAAGATTAAGAATCTATCTCTTACAGGTAGTTACTTTGCTCATGACTTTGGTCCTAACCAATGTCTCTTCACTCTCTCTTATCTTGAATTTTATATTTGTCTTTTCAAGTTATTGTATTAATTTGAGACTAGATGAATTGCACTAAGTAATTACTATCTGGATTGTTATGATGATATATTGGTATGTTTTATTTATTAATGGAGTATGCATTTATGCTTAATAACTTTGTTGTTATTATTCATGATCTAGATTGGTGATTGTTATCTAATGGTGTCCAATGAGGAGTTGTTAGATAACAATATTAATTTTAGTTTTATAAATGATGTTACAATTGAGTTTTTATGTTGTTGCATCCAGTGAAGGGTGATTGCTTAAGAATGATAGATAATGAATGTATATTGTTTCATTGTCATTCACAAGGTGTTCAATGAGATGTAGCTTAGGATAATTGCAATTGAATTCGTCCCTTTAGGACTCTAACAATTATAATGAATCATAAATCCACTCATCCTTAATGCCTCTTATAACTAATTATAACCAACAACGATTTCCAATTCAAAACCTTACCAAAAGGAGGCACATAATGGTCTGAAATAAGCATTGACACACCCTGTGTAGATTGCCTCCACCACTCTTAGGCTTGGTACCTTGTACCCACAAAGAAAAAGGTAGTACTTACTCTTCCTTAGCATCTCATAGTATGACACACCCTTTAGGAAGTACCTATGAACCTTAATATCTTTGTCCTTGTCCTCCTAATGCTCCAAAAAAATAGGCCTAATAAGCCCATGAAGCCTTCCCACATAGAATGCCAAAATTGGACGTCTAGATGCATATGGCCCACTAACAAAACCATTTGTTGTTCCATTTTATAGATTAATCTCTGGAAATGATATATCCTTGGCAGGATTGATTCCTTTAGAGGTGTTAGCATCACAAAGCACATGAATCAAGTGTTTGTACATGTTAAGAACGGAAAATGAAGTCTCTAACCCTTGAAAGAGAACAAAAAAAAAACTTTAATAATTAGTATAGTTTCAAATTAAACATGACATTCCATATTTGTAGTTTATTAGGTGAACTTCTTACCCAGTCATGGCAAGCGAGCATGAAATGATTGGCTCGGCTTCAGTTCCAATACGGATATCTTGAAGCAATGAGATCTATATAGTCTTTGATAGTTTTTCTAATGGGACTTAGTCCAACTAGGCAGGGAGAAACATTGGTTTTGCTTTATATTTATAGGAAGAGACTCAACACTTCTTTTTTGCTTTAAACGACGTGTGACTTCTTTAATTCCAATGGTTTGTAGCTTCTTCTCTCATCTCTTTTGACGAAGCTTAAAAACTAGAAATGGAGATAAAAAAATTTGTTATGAATCTCTGAATCTCCCAGCTAGTCATTATAGGGTGAAAAGTCTTCTAATGTTTCTTTTTTTTTGCACGTACAGAGAGAGAATTGTGAAGAAAATTAGTGTAGAGTAACATAAGATAACTAGGAGATTTGAAATTGTTTGATTACTTGCATGCAAGCTTATTGCTTTCTGATTATTTGGAGTAGATATTTCTTATTACCAACCCTTTACAACTAAGAGTGACGAAGAGGATAGAGGATTTTTTACCCAGTTTGCTACTTCCCTTGTGCATACAGGGGATTGAAGGCTTATGTGTCATGATCCAATTTCTTAGCCATGATTGGTGTATAGGTTAAACTAATATGACAACTAACTGAGCCTAACAAGCCTCAAATATTCAAGCTCAATTATAATACCCATACAACCCTCAAGTTTTGAAAATATATATTCGTTCAATTGTTTCACTTGAGGAGTTACAAAAAATCCGGTAGCATCTCTTCCAAAAATTGGGCATTCCAACCTATACAACAAATCAAACCAGCACTAGTACCAATAATAACAAGTTACATGCAACAAAATACTTAACTAAGAAACTATGAACAATATCTACACATGATCTAAGTATCTATATCAGGCCCTACCAGGGATCTAACACATATCAATATCAAAATACTCTTGCCACACTTATACGCCAACATATCATAGAGTCTAACATCAATTTCACAAAATTGAGCACATACTCCATAGATCTAATGGCACACGAACTCTTAGATCACTTCACTCCTCTGCACTGCTGATATGTAAAATAATGAAAGAAAAGGAATAAGCCTACCACTGGCTTAGTGAGTACACAAATAATAAGATACAAGGAAGGAGGTAAGCACACATATGAGTTTTTAGAAATCAAATAGTTATCGAATAATTTAAATAATAATAATTTATATTAGAAATGAAAAATAATTATTTAATAAATGAGAAACTTTTAGAAAAAAATTATATTATCTAAATGTTAAGAAAATATTATAGAAATGGGTATCAAAACACTAAGTGCCATTACAATCAAACCACAACATCATATCTGTTGTCATTGTTTCAAATATATTCCATCTCATTACTTTCACAGTATGCATTTAGTAGCTCTAGTCACAGCATTGAATACATTACATTATAGTGCTATCACAACTCACAACTTATTCTAAGTATACCTAGGTCGTTACCTTTATTAATGGTTATAGGGTTCTAACTAGATTTTCATCTATTATAAAAAAAGAAAGTGAAAAATAAAATCCACTAAAATAGTATTTAGGTAACTAAAAATAAATAAAGAATCAAAAAAATAAGTAGTTAATTAATAAGATGAGATACCTTTCAATAGAGCCACTATAAAAACATGGAATAACAAAACCACATAAAACACTTCTCATAAATACACACACACACACACACATCACTACTTTCTTTTCTTTCATTTTTTCTTTTGCATTTCACAAGTATGTATCTTTGCCATATTTCAATTATTCATTCGCTTATTAATTAATTAATTAATTAATTAATTTATCTTATGAATATGTATACACACATATACTTGCATCATAACACCTATTTTGAATTTAAAAACATTGATTTGTTTCCCCAAAAAGCAGAATGTATAAATCATAAAATGAAATTTTGGCTATAGAAATATAACATAGAATAAAATGAAGATGTCACTCCATTATTTATACATTCACCGATTGGGACCAATAGTAGAGGTCCCTAGTTCCTATTTTCTCATGCCGAATCTTAATTGAAAGAGTTTTTCTGATATCACCTAAAATTATGACTAATATAAATTAAATAATTTCACTATACAACTAACATAAACAATTATTTACATAGCTTAATATGCTTTCTAAAATATAAACTCCTAAATTTTTACAAACTTTACTATCGTGAATACAAATCCTAAATTTAGGTTTTCCAATATAAGTTTCCATAATTTAAAACTTACTTCTTAGAGCTTGAAGGATGAAGTGGGAAGTATTAATTCACACTTTAATGCTGCAATTCAAGAAACCCCCAATTTTGAGCTCACCCACGGAACTATGAAGAAGGGGAGAGCTGTAGAAGAAATCATGCATAAATAATAATAGAAGAAGATGAAAAACTGAAGAGGAGAAAGTAAAGAAACAAGGTGAGAAGTCACTTTTACAAAACCTCCAAGAATCACTACCAAAAAAACTGATAAGATGAAGGCATATGAATAAAAATGGTACACTAACCTTTAGCCATGAAATCCTATCGAAAAAAGAAAGGGAAGCCGAAGACAATTAGAAGAAGAAGATAATGAAATCACGACTAAGCAATTAATGCAGTGGAATATTTGAAAGAAGGTCGAAAGCTTTGTGGGATTAAGGAAATAATGAAATTTCATAGAGACAGCAAAATGGGACATGGTATTAGGAAAAAATGAAGGAATTAAAGAGAGAGAGAGTTAGTGGAGGATTATTTTATTGTTTGGTTCAAATTGCACTATTGCTAAAATTGCTCTTTTATCTTAAGAGGTTTTTATGTACTTCAGATATTTTAAAAAATTCCTAAGAAAATGTATAAATTCCAAAATTAATTTAAAAAATATTTAGTCTTTACTTTAATAGCCTAAAATATTATTATTATTTTTTTTTTTAAGGTATTACATTATGTGGGGAAGATAAAGAGTGTGGAGGCACGGAGGCTATTAATTTTGTCATTGGGATCCATTTTTAATTGAATGAAAAAGATTATATAGTATTTTTGTAGTCCATTTTTCTATTGCAAAAAAAAAAAAAGGAATGCAAATTTAGAAGGAAAATTAATTGAAAATGAAAATAAAAATTAATTGTTATTATTTATTATATTGGATTTTTAATATATACAAACAAAAAAAATTATTTATCTAATTACTAATGATTAAACCTATGAATCAATGTTTTTTTTATTTAATGATTGGTCTAATTTTAAGAATATTAAATTTTATTGTAATCTCTATTCTTTAACAAATTCAAGTGTACTAAAGATTCACTTTTAGGATCCAATGCAATAACGGCTTCATCCAAGAGAAGACTTTTTGACTCCATAGAAATGCTCTAACAATTGCTATTCTTTGTTTCTACCCCTGAAAGCCTTACCCCACACTTTCCAACATGCATTTGGTATTAATATGGGAATTTTAATATGAATTTATGTGCATTTGCCTTTTTCTGCATTCAATTTAATACCAATTACAAGGGATTGAGTGTTAGGAAATGATCGTTTTTACTGGAAAAAGAAAATTTTGAATCTTACAAGTGTATTTTCTATATCAACAAGGTTAATTTTACCATCAAATCCATGACCTATGTTCTCCTTTATAAGAATATTTGAAAAGTACATGCTTCTAACTCACAAAACTAATCTGCTTATCAAATAACATACTGCATTAAATTTTAAGTATGATCTAGATGCTTTTCTGTGTAAGTTCATGTGATATTTATACAGCAAAACCCCATTCAACAAAATCTTTCCCTTGGTTGGGTTGTAAAATCTTTCAGTTAAGTATGTTATTGTAATATATAGCAAATGAGCAATGAGTTCATCTGCTTTATATCTTTTCATATAACTTCATTAATCTCTTCCTAATCTTTCTATGCTTTAATTCATAGCATGGTATAACACAAGGTTGTTTGTTAATTCACAACTTGTTGAATAAGAACCTTGGAAAATATGTGCTTTGAATTAAAACATAGAAAGGAAGGGAAAAAGAAAGAGAAGATCACAATCAGCATAAGAAATACACCTTTCCACCACTACTTGGACCAACAAGAGCAACCTTTCAGCCAAGTCACAATTTCATGATAATTGCCTATCATGAAAAAAAAAAAGTAATGTACTATGTTACAATAATTTTCCATTCAATTATAACATATGTAAACTTTTATGTTAAGCATCATATGACTGGAAGGTGATGGATAGGTAATCAGACATCATCTCATTCTAGATCTCCATCTTGATCCCTACAGTTATAAGCATTTTCATGCATTATTTGTTATGATAAGAAAAAAAGGAAAATAAAAGAAATATTATAAGAGAAAGAAAAATAAAGACAAGAGAAAGTAAATAAGTTATCACTTTGTTTGATATGATAAAAGGGAAAAGAAAAAAAAAATTTCTTTCCCTTGTTTGGTTTGATCAAGGAAAAATAAAAGGAAATAAATAGAAATAAGATGTCAAATTACTTTATTATCATCCACCTAATTAAATATGTTTACAATAACATAGTATATCTTAATACAGGTAATTAAATATATTTTCCATTATTAAATATATTTTCCATATGAAAAAAATTATCCATTCTTTTTTATTGATAAATATATTGGTTCTAATTAAGTAAAAAAAATATTTGTATTAATATTAAAAAAAATAAGAAAGGGATGAAAGAGAAAATACTCATCCCACAACCCACTTGCTTTCCTTTCCATCTCGTTTATGCATACCAAAGGAAGAATTTATAATTTCCTTCCAACTCCTCTCTCCCAAACAACCCATTGGTATCACTTTTCAGCAACCATTATCATTCTCATTCTTAACTAATTTTTTTTAGGTAGAAAATACAAATGTAAGATTCGTTTGTCCTTGCTAAACTTGCTGTGTTCTTGGAAACTACACAACAAGGGAATTTTGTGCATCAGATTCATCTCTCAGAGTCATCACTTTTTCTATCACTAGAAACACACCAAAAATCCTACTTTGGAAGCACGCAAATTAACACAATCAGCAATTATATAACCTTACACATTACTATAGTAGACTCTCACATGCTGATCAAACACAAACAACAAGGAGAAAAGAGCGTATACACGATAATGGGAACCGATGTACAGCAAGAAAAAGTCAATAGCTCTTGCTTCAATATATTCACTCTCACTCTTTCTCTCGCACTCTCTGTACCTCTTCTCTATGACAATCTGAGTAAGTTAGTGGCAACTTTTATAGACAAATTAAAGGATTGTATTACTAACCCTAGTAAAATCTACATTGAATGCAAAAATAGATAAATGACAATTTCCTTCAAAAGATCAGTCTCATTATGATACAAAGAACATAAAAACCTAGGTTATGAGATGGTGTCCAGATAGTCAAAAATGACAATTTCCTTCAAACTCTTGTTGCTCTTTGCTTAGTTTTATCTAATATGGTATGATCTTTTGTACATTATGTAGAGACAAGAGGATAATTTGTGTAGAGAAAGATGAATGTGATGTTACAATGAAAATTTCTTTTTCTCCTTTCTTTTTCATGTTTTTTTCCCTCATTCTATATGAATGTATTACGGTTCTCATTCTACTCCTGTCTATTGTCTTATCTCCCCTCTCCATTTGATTCTACCAAAGTTTCACTGAATGGCTGAGTTGAAACCTGAAACTAGCCACGAGTGAAGTCAAGAAGCTCCTCATTATGTCTCAAGTACCTATTGGCTCCATCAATGAAACTAAATTTGACTACAGGGTTACCCATTTTAGTATTTTATCACGAGCTTCATGGACCACAAGGCTTGGAAAGTTTCTCTTGGAGATAGAATTAGAAACAGCTTGGGTAACTATTGGCTACCTCTGAGATATCAACCTGGCTTGTAACATCGGAACTCCTGTGATTGCAGTTAAAACAAAAGAAGGGATATTGGGGACAAAGATATCATGTGTCAATGGAACGATTTAGAAACTCATTAAAAAAACAGAGGACCTATTAAATACTAATATACATCATATTATTCACTAAATCTATTTTAAATAGATTTGTAGCAATGATGATAACCTTCATATTAATATAATCAATCCTCATTCAGACAATACACTAATCCCAGAAACAGACAACGTTTTCCTTCTCCATCATCTAGAGCAAAGTAGAGCTTGCTAACAAAAGTAAACCCCCAAAAATTCTAGACCCAAGAAACAAAAAGCATCATACTGGATGACAATGGAGATCGACGGGAAAAGTGGGATCAGTGGATATCAGTATCATCGAAATCACCCTCGAAGCTGTTGAAAAAGTCGGCGTCGGCGAGCTCGTCATCTAAGATCAGCATGTATTAGTTGGAATCACCAAGTTCTACGCTAACACTAACAAAGAATGCTGATTCTTACTACCTAAATTTAATTTAAATGGCCCAAATCATTAGATGACATCGAAAATTATTGCACAAGAGTATGTAAATAAAATCCCAAATATAACTTTCTAGAACTTCCTAAATTTGGCACAGCAAGGATGATATGCTAAAATCTTAAAACCATAACTTCAACATATTAAGGCAAATTCATACTTGGCTGGCTATGTCGAAACAGTGTCACAGGCAGGCTATATTCAGCACCAAGTCCATATCTAACCAACGCTCGGTTTTGGAGAGAATTGACATTTTGTTCTTGGCATTTTAGCTTCAATTGCTTCCTCAAAGATAACTTTTCTGGTCTCTGTTCAGTTCCACCAGCAAACTCTAAAAGTGAAAATATATCAGATTAATGAAAACATCGTTGCCATATACTTGATAATCTACAGATATATCAGCACCAAAATAATGCTCTGATAAATTAACAATAGGAAAAATAAGAAACTTTCCTGAACCTGTATATAGGTAATCCATATCGTCCAAAGCCACAAGATTTTTATTACAACCACCAGTGAACACAAGAACACCACCCTTAAATGGGTCTAAACAGCCACCAGCCGCAGAAAATCTAGCAGAAGGACCATGGCCTGTGGTTGTCAACTTGGGCCAAATACCAGAATCTGCACCCAATCAGAAAAAAGAAAGATGATGAAAGGATACAAACTCAATAAATATTAATAAACATATCATGCTCCTTTGGCCCAAAAAAAATAAAACATATCATGCCCCTACAATCACAAAAAAAGAAAAACTATTTCATTAAATATACTCTCTCTTTCCAATTAATGAGAAAGTGACCAGAAGAATTAAACTAGTCACCAAGGTGAGATTTATGTGAAAAGATGGAGCAAGTGACCCTATTTTATAAAGCTCAAATAATATATGTCAAACTCTCATCATTTGTATGATCAATTAACTTCTGAAAAAATGTTTAAAATATTTCGCACCAATAAAATATGTAAATAAGGTTGTTAAAAGTCGACAGATCCACCTCTGCTTCATGAGATGAGAGCATAAATCATCTACCTCCAACTATGACAAAAATGTTGAAGCTGTTACACTGACACAGTATGGAGTTTCTAAAGACAGTTTATCATAGTATGGTTCTGGAAATATTAAACCTGAATATAACAAAATGAATTTGAATTTGAAAAATGTTAGATAATATATTATAAATACCAATATCAAGCTTATAAAGGTCATTGTATAGACTTTGGGCGTCCTTAAATCCCCCAAAAACAAACAAGTTCTTGCCCAAAGCAACCGTAGAATGACCAGCTCGAGGTGGCAACAATTGGCCTGACGTATTCAGCTTCCTCCAAATAAGAGCATCTATCAATAACAGAGGTTCCAAAGCAAATTATAAAGCAGCATGTCATATTCTGATAAATGTTCTTTTCCTATATATTACCAATTGTTACAAGAGTATATATTCTATTGATAAGATACCTGTATCAAGGATATGGACATCACACAGATAATAATCATGTCTATCTTCACCACCTATCACAATAACTTTGTTTTCCAAAGATAAGCAAGTATGGCCGTCACGTGGAGATGGTGGAGTACCAGATGTTGCAGCATACTTCCAAACAAACGTCTCTGCAAGTGAAAGAGTAAAAAGGAATTATCAGCGTCTTCCTCATCTGATCTAATAAACCAAAGCTACAGACAAATTTTCAACACAAATATAGATGTATGCCAAATAAAATGTTCGATAGCTCAACCTTAAGCACTCCCACCCCAAACCCTACATCTCATTGAGTCCAAAATCAATTCCTCTCATAGCGTTCACAACAGAAATTATTGCAAATCTGCAATTCAATCCACATCTTCTCAACAAGAACTCAGCCTCTCTACAAGCAAGCTAAACAGTGTGACTGTGACACAATTCCAAGTGCTAGGCGATGCCTTTATAAAATAATTAATGAAGTCAGAAAATCTTGGTCAATGTCGTCATATAAATGTCAAAGAAAGGTATATAATGTATAATGAACTAGTTTGATCAATAACTAGCAATATAATGTGGGAAAATCACCTGTATTCAATATGTAAAGATCATGGTAGTAAACCTCAACATTATTTTCTGCAGATATTCTGGTAAGGTCTAACTTTCAGAAAAATAAGATAAATTCTAATAAGAATATAATAAGCAAGTATCTCACTCAAAATACTCTCACTAGCCAAACACATGGAGAATCTCCAATGTGAGAATAAAAGATAAATATTATTTTCTGTATATCCCTCGGTACAGCTGCTATCCATCTATTTATAGATAAATATATGCTGAAATAATTAGATAAAGCTGGAAAAAAATCCCCTAAAAATCTGGAACAAACATCTCCTAATAATCTGAAACAAATATGACCGTTGGGAACCAGTTATGGACTTAAGGTTCCTTATTTTCCTCAACAAAGTTTGACTCAGCAAAAACAAAAATAAAAATTCAAATAATCAGAATTAATTTAATTTATTTTTTGAGTTTTCCTCCTTGAATAAGTTCTCAGTGGTGGTCTCTTATCATATTCCACAACCGCCAAATATAAATAGCTGCCTGCCAACACATGCAGGGCTATGACCCTCACGTGCCTTTGGCCCCTCTCCTCTAATAGTTGGAGACATCCATGTATGTGAAGCTTAAAATGATTTAACATCAATGAGTACTACATGTTGAAACTGATAGTAAAAAGATAAAGAGCATGCAATCAGGCACAAGCAGCAAACATTTTACTTGAGCATTAATTTCTGGGGTCATCATCAAAGAAAAAAGCAGATCATACGTTTTTGCTCTGAGAATCATAATGAATATTTGAATTAGGCCAACTAGTACAGTGAAGATAGCAGAATGATGACTCACGTGTCTAGTATGTGTAAGTCCTTGAGTGGGTTCGTCCCATCTGTACCCCCAAATACAAAAAGATTATCACCAACAGCTGTGCAGGTATGGCTGTCCCTGGGAGAAGGTGGGATGCCTTTTATCACAGGTTGGCTCCACGTCTGTTTGACTGCAGATCAGCAAGGAGTAATGAAACCATTTACAATGTCCACATTAACTAGCCAGAATACCAGAATAAATGCATGCCAGAAAAATGCAAAATAAATAAACACACTACACATAAACAAATCAACCATAAAACAAGTAATCAATTCTTTCATACTCACATCCCTTACAGAAATAGAACTAAAAACTCGTTAAGGACTTCTTTAATCAGATAATAGAGAAATCTAGCTTCCAAGAAACCAAAAGACAACAGCTTTTCCAACAGGACACAAAACAGATCATCAAAAAGAAAAAAGAAAAGAGATGGGAGTCCATGACATATCGCACGCAGAGTATAAATGCTTACCAAGAAGGCAAGAATCTAGCATAGCATTCGTACAAAATAATGATAGCCCGTAGAAGCGCAGATGGAGGATAAAGAAAACAGAAAGGAGCATAGACGCAAATATTCGAGTGCAACAAGATTCCAGTACCCGGGTATCACATTCAAATTTCCATCTCAGAACACCGAGTAAACAACAGTGCAAAATCAAGGTTTCACAAATTCCAGAAACACAGAACGCGATACATAGAGACGAGACCCACCAGCGTCGAAGACGTGAACTTGGTTGGTCTGGCAGTTATCTTGGCCGTAACCGCCGAAAAGATAGAGAAGTTTGCCACCCTCAATGGCCTCACAGGTGTGTCCCCACCTCTTCCCTGGCACTTGTGCAACTTCACCTCCTCCACCCTCTACGGGGCTTGACTGTACCCTTTCCCACCTCATCATTTTTTCGAAACAATTTGGAAAGAAAAAGTTGCCATTGATGAACGGACCAACCAAATAAAAATAGAGCTTCCTCCTTGTTTATTATGGAAAAAAGTTGACCGGAATGTTTATGGGTTGCCCGGTTTTTTTAATCCAAACTAATCAACAGCTCGCGGGTTGAGTTGGCTACAAATTTGTTGTTGTTCAAACCGAAACAACTGAACTCGTGTTTGTTTGGCTTGGTTTGGGTTGGCAGGTTCACCCTTGTTTTTTCTTCTTAAAACTTTTATGGATTCGTAAATGCAAGTCGTGCAGCTCACAAAGGATATCCATATATATTAATATAATAAGAATAATCTTAAGAAAAAGTAATGTTCACGAACATCCACGCATCAGAAATATATATGAAGATAGTTTTCGTGCATCAAAAACACTGTATCACGCTCCCCCGTAATACATAACATTAATGATTAAAATGAGCTTGCAAAGGAAGCAAGGGAATCTCAGCCGTCCCCACCTTCCCACACCTGGCAAAGATCTAATACCACTCCACAGATATAAACAGCAGAAGCCGTTCTTCCACTCTGCTTAAGCAATTTCGGCTAAAAGAGAGTGAGGCGAGAAATTGAGAGTGGGGGAAACAGTGAAAGAGAGAGAAAAGAGAGAAAATGAGGGTGAGAAGCGAGAGATGAGGAAGGAGAAGGTTTGAAGAGAAATTTTAGTTCAGAAGAGACCACGCAGAAAAAGAGAGCGTAAAGAAAAGGCAGAGAAAGTTGAAGGGGACTTGAGTAAAATCTGTAAGCTACGAACACACTCATTTTATTTTTGTCTAGTATATACGCTAAAAAATAAAAAAATTGTATTTAAAAATAACTTGTGGTGTGTTTAATTTTAAAATTTGTTATTAAATATTGGGTATGTTTAATTTAAGAATTTATTATTAAATATTAGATATATTTAACTTAAAAATTTATTATTAAATGTTTGGTATATTTAATTTAAGAATTATTATAATTGTTGGTGGGTTTAATTTATAAGTTACCGGTTGCTTTGATAAATTCTTCTGAAATCCTACAAATTTAAGTCAAGTAATATATCACTTAGTTAGTACAAAGGAGGATATTTGAAAATCTATGCATAAAAGACTATTTGATATTTGTTATGGACCTAATTAAGATATCGAAGATACTAAAAGATATAAATAAAAAAGAAAGCAATTGATATTTGTATCCTACAAAAGATATATATGTATAAACAAGCATAAGTATGCTTGTATACATGTTTAATTTATATATATGTGTGTTTGATCTATGATATATGTGTACATGTCTATATATGTGTATGTATGTGTGTGTATTGTAACATAGATGAGCATGTGACAGCATGAGAAATATGACCTAAATAACCTAAAATATGAACTTAAGTAAAGACATGCTTATGTGAGACTTAACTATTATGTAACTATGCCTAGGTGAATGTATGTTATGTGTAACTGTATAATCACTATTTGATATCTATTTGATTATATGCTTGAGATGAGTTTTTTTTTTAAAGGTAAAGAAACTTCAAGTTCTAAAGGAATAGACTACCAACACAACACGATCTTTAAAAATGGGATTATATGAATTTCCAATTTTTGTATAAGTCTCTAGAAGATTGAGTTCTTAAGGGATGAGATTGGAAGAGGCAAAATTCCTGTCTATATAAGAGAAAATATATGATCATCTAGAATCAACTTGAAGGTTAGAGTCCTTTATGGTCTAAATTCTCATTCTCTGAAGGATAAGGTTATGACAGGAGGTAGAGAGGCCCTTATATGGCTTTTTAGCTTCAGGTTAAAGTTTGTGAATTCACTTTACAAGACCTTCTATTATATTTACTCTTGTCCATAAAGTGAAGATTTTGATGATCACAATGAATAAGAAGAATAGTCTATCTCTTTGATGGTGTTAAAAACTTAAGTCTCACACTAAGTAATATAGGATGCTTTGTGGGTTATTTATGATTACAAAAATCCAAGCTTGTATAAGTGGTATATGACACTTGATATATGACTTGTGGAAATAATTTATTAATAACTAGTACTTTCAAAATAAGATCATCTATGTCTCCTTAAAAATATATGAATAGAATTTCACTAGAGTAGTGTTAAAGCTCTATGAATGAAATAATAAGGCATGCCACTATGTGCTAAGTTTAGGGCTACACATATATGAATAATTGAGCCTGTTATAATTAAATTATATTAATATTGCTTAAAGACCTAGTTGGATGTGAATATTATCATGTTGCATATTTGTGTTATCTATATGCAATTATGTGTGGTATATTGACCATGCCCTAATATATGATATGATAAATTTAGTAGGTAATATTATTTAAACATGATTCTAGATGAATGTACATATATAGGAATATATCTTCTATGCCTCTATGTTTATATCCTTATATATATAATTGTTATCTTATCTGTATTTGGTTTCTCATATTGTCTTTACTATTCTTATATGCTACAAACGAGGGAATATAAAAGAAAAGGTTTTTTTTTGGCAAACGTGATAGTTGGACCATTGCTAGTTTTTAAAATTAAAAAATGTTTTTACTAAGAATATAAATTCTTACTACATTTTATGATATGTTCAAACAAGGATTCAAGCAGTAGATTAAAGTACCTGAGGTAGACTGGACTTTTAGGATCTAGATTGTAGTATAAAGAAGATGGAGTAACCTTATCTATTTTATTAGATGATTGTAAAAATAATAAAGAGATATTAATTTATGTTCAATCTTGTAGTTCAAGGATGAGTTATATATTGATGTTAGAATATTTTTAATACTACTAAATGGTCCTATAATTTTTATAAGTATTAAACATGTGATACTGGATATTCAATATGTGGTTAAGAAAATATCTATGAGATTTATTTTTGAATTTATGCTACCAAACAAAATTAAAAAAAATAATGATTAAATTCTACCATACTTCTGCCACTCTAATCTAGTATTAGGAATATGTAACACCTTAAACTTAAGGGGTTACAAGAAACACCTTGGATTCTAAAAAAGTAAAAGAGGAAATGTTCTTAGAAATGTTTTATCATCTTTGAACTCTCTATCTCAGAGATATGATTGAATGAAAAATTCTTCCCCTTTTTTTTGTGTTATTTGTATATTTTAAAATATGAAATAATTTTATCTCATAATCACAAAAATCAAGTCAATTATCTTATCTTATCAAGATAATATAACTGAATACTACTTTGAATTTCTCAAATAATTCAAAATAAGTTGTTGGATAACAACAATAATTAATTAATCATAAAATAAATAATTATTTTTTTTAGGTTTTCTTAATAAATTTGGGTCAACCCATCATGGGTAGTCTAATAATTCAACATTTCCCACTCCCATGGGTTTACATTGTTGATATGTATGATGTGAACATCCCTCTATTAGATAAGAGTATAATTTTTTTTTTTTGCATATATAACAATTATACCATTACTAGCTTTCAAAATACTTATTATCTTATTGAATGTTTCATAATTCTCATGTGTGGTAATGTAACATCTTTAAAAATTAGAAAATTTCAATTATTTAGTATTTTATGAAATAAATTAATTAAAATTTAATAAGATAAATTTGAACAAAATAACTTCATATATGAAAAGCATAAGATAAATATGACCTATAAAAAATTTTAAGTTTTTTGGGGGTCTAGGGGTTTTAAGAGCAAAATCATCATTTGTCACTTGAATGAATTTTGATCATTTCTTCAGAAGGTTGGGAATATATATATATATATATATATATATATCAATAGTTAGGAAATAATGGGCAAAAAATTATAAAATTCATTCTATAAAATTTTGAAATCATTAAAACCAAAAAATGACCCTAGACAATTAAGAGCTTATACGGAGACCAACTAAACCCCGAAGCTTGAGTTAATTATCTTGGGAAATTCTATGCAAAAAGATCTTCTAGATGGTGGTGAAGGAATCTAAAGATGAAAGGTTAAAACAAAGATATAAGCAAAAACTAAATAGAGGTGCTTGTCTATTACGTTTTCACTAACGGCAAAATAGTCATTTAGGCCATAAAATAATAAAATATTAAAAAATAAAAAATAAAAATAAAATATATGACTAAAGAACTGAAGTAGGACCCACATAGGCTTAATTTCTAAAGACTACACAAGTTACGGAATAATAACACAAGCTTACATTAGCAAATCTTAGTAAATTTTACGTTTTATGAAAATATTACCACTAACGTCATTGCTGACATAGGATGATACAGTTGCTAACTTAAGTAATATTAAATGCAAAGTAATCTTCACACAAAATGAGGAAAGTAATCATGGTTAAAGTTTAACTACAGTTAAATCCAACAGCTAATATTCATCTATAAAATGAGATGCGATCTCAACCGTTGATATAATCCTATGGCTTAGATTTTTCTACTTTTTAAGATCAAATTATAACCTTTAATCTAATCCAAAGCCTATATTAAATCTCTAAAATTAAGATTAAATCTTAACCATCCAATGAATCTAAAGGCATGGATTTAACATCATAAAATCATAACAAATTTTAGTCATCCATTATAACCAACACATTTATAAAACTGACACACACCCCTCACACCACAGCCACACACAAGAACACACACCCCCATTCAGCCAAAACAAGAGAGAAAGGAGGGAAGAAAGCCACGTCCAAGGGAGAAGGAGAAGAAAGGAGAAAAGAAGACAAGGAAGCCACCAAGGGTAAAGAGACATTGCGGATTCAAGGTAACATATATAAACTTTTTTCTTCTTGATTTTTCTTTTATTTTTTTCCATGAATCTTCTCTTCTACTCTTCTTCATGTTTCGACCATGGCAAGAATAAAGGAAGAATTTTGTTGTTTTCATGAATCCAAGTTAAGAAAAGATGGAGAATTCATATATATAGCTTATGGGGATTCATGTGATTCAAGAAAATTTCTAATCTTGGAAACTTTCCTATAAATTATGAAACTTTGAATTTCAATAAGTCATGGAAGAAATTAAAGAGAAAATAAATAGGAAAATAATGGGAGAAAGCTTAAAAAAGAGATAGATTAATATAATCTTGATTTTCATGAAGACTTTGGCAAGAAACCCTCGAATTTCATTTTAATAGAAGTAAAGAAACTATATGAAATTTCTAGAATTTGTTTTAGGGCTTTTGTTTATCTCTCTTGAACACGTATATAGGGCTATTTGGTAGCATGAAAATGAAGCAAAATCATACACATTCCATAACACTTAGGTTCAACCAAGCCCATTAGGGACACCTAAGGAAGAGTTTTCCAAAATCCAACTAAATTAGGTTAACCTACACTGAAAATAAGGCCTATGGTAAAATTTTGGAGAATTATGGATCATCACTATATAAAAGTCAACTTTTTGAAAAAAGTGTTGACTAAGGGTTTCTTGAATTTTTTGCTTATGTTATTTAATGTGTTTTGGATTATTTATGTGATCTAATATGTTCTATATATTGTTTAGATTATATTAATATTTATTTTGTGATTTTTGGAACCTATTTGTGATAGTTAAAAATTTATGAAGCATTATGTTAATAATAGAATATGTGGTAAATATATGCTTTTGACTATGTTGCTTGCTGTTGGATTTCTTGAAAATATGGATAATATGCTACTTATTGTCTAATTTCATGAATATAGATTGTTTGGTAAAGGATTGGCCTATATATATATATATATATATATATTATGGCATGTTACCTTGTTTAGGGAATGAGCCATATGTGTGTACCAGAGTTAGCCACTGGATAATTATTATTATGCTAGATATCCAATTTTAATTAAGAAAAATACTTAAAAATACGTAAAATATTAATTAGGATCAGTGAGGGTTATTTGGATATTTTGGACCTATTGGACTTTATTAAACCTCCTGTATACCTGCATGATCTTTTTATGGTTATATTGGACTTTACTCTAAAACTTTACATTGGACCTTAATTTATAGACTATTTTGAATATCAAATAGGTTTTAGGACAAATCTGGACTTAGAAAAATGAAAAGATAATTTTAAGTATTTAAGTATAATTTTTCCATACTCTAGTACATTATTTTGCTATTGGGATTATTTATTTATGCACAGGATTGTGCAAAGTAGTTTTTTTTTCCAAATATACCTATTATGTCTTGATCAGATAATGGCTTAGATGGCATATTATTGTGATATTTTTATATGACTTTTCTTAGGTACCCACTAGGGGATGCTTTAATAAAGAAAGCAAGGGTGAGCCTTCTAAGTCATGGCAGTGCAACATGATTTGGGTATTGAGCCGGCCAATATCAATGTAACATGATCTAGGTATTGAGCTTGACAGTCTCCAAGGCATAGTGGTCAAGCTAAATAATGTTGTTGGTTGTATTTTTTGTATTTTATATATGTTGATATCTTGTGATTAATGAACTCTGATTCTGTTAATATCTTGTTAATTGTATTTAAATCATGTTTCACACAAGTGTAAAAACCTTAAAGTTTATATGATATTTCTTGGCTATATGTTTGTATAAAATTCTCTAGTAATCTTGATTTTTGTTATTTTATATCCATGTTAAATATTATGAAAATAGTATATTTCTCTATTTAAATTATTCTGTAAATTAATTATTCTTCGTAGAGTCTTTCGTTTATATTATTTGCTATTTGTTAAATTCATACTTGACATTTCCTCATGAATATTATGTTATATTAATTATATATATGTTACTAGGAAATTTATTTCTCATTTTGTTATGATTTATATTTTTAGATGCCAATCTACGAGTGATATTAGAGATGTAGGCAAAATGGATACAATTCCCTCTGTAAGGTTGGGTCTATATGGTCCATAATATATGTATCATATCATGTGATAATGTTGTACGAGCTGTTCTAATGATTTTTGTGGCATTGGGAGAGTTGGAGACTCACTCATTTCCCTTGAGTGCATCCTCTCTCCCGTTTCTATAAAATATGTAGCTACTGATAACTAATAGTTCTTTTTGTAAAAATAAGAGACTAACTTTGGTAGTTCTTTTTATTATTTGGAAATTTTCTTTTTGGGGAGCTTAGACTGAGTCCCCAGTGTTTTACATTGATCTATACCTATGATAATCCCTCCCTCTTATGACAAAACTTTTATTAATGATATGTAGTATCAGTAGTTTATTTTCTTCATTTTTTGTATTCCACTACGCTATAACAATTTAATTAACAAAATAAAGAATTTTTATTATAAAGGAACAATTAAAAGGGAAAAAAGGTAATTAAACTAAATTAATTAGGAATTTTTGTTAGATTTAAAAAAATTACTAAAAATGGGTAATTAGATGAGACATGATAGGTAACGTGTAGATCTAGTTTAGCATGTTGACAACTAAATATATAATTTGGGTCGAGTGGGTATACGTCATGATACCCAACATTGGTCAAATGTAAGCTATTATTTAGTTGAAGACCACGATAATGACTAAGGAACCACAGCTAGTTCTTCCTTCTATAAATGTTCTCAATCTCAATACTTAGATTTTATTATAACTACTATGGAGTCTTTTGTTGTATTATATTTGCTCCACCATTATTAGTGCATTTCATTAAAGCCATGGCACAACCTTCCTTTTGGGCATGTATATATTTATCTTAGCTTTTAGTTGACTAACATTATGGGGGACCTTCTTTTTGTATGTATGATTAAGTCCCTAAGTTTAATAACCTTTTGTGTGGCTAGATATAGTGGTAAGTCCTATATAAGGCTTGACTACATTAAAGAGTAATTCAAAAGGCATATATGAATATAATCAAAAAAAATTCAAAATTTTAGTTTTATGTATATGTAATCACTTTACTTAGACATTACATAAATAGCTTCTGCATATAAAAATACTAAATTAAGCAATGATTTAATAGAACATAAGGGTAGGGAGTTATATTAGTAGTATCAGACCAATTCATCATGTGGATAACTAGCAAAGTCTAGATAAAACTTGTTATGATAAGAAATTTTAGTAGCCCACCTCTATTTGATATGCAAGTAAGTGTAAGTGAAGTGGTATCAACACTTATGTACTTGTATATCATTGTTTGATGTCATAATTTTATTCACAAGTAGAGTAAAATCTCATTGAGACTAATTGCCTTATTTGTTTATGCAGCAAAAGCTATGATGTTTAGATGAAGAAGCAACTCTAGTAGTAACGGTGACAATGGTATGACAAATGCCATTAAAAGGATAGTTGTAGCTATGAGAGAACAAATAAAAGCGATAGCTATTGCCATAAAGGAACAAGCTACTGCTACTAATCAATTGACTCAACAGGTACAAGAAAATGGAATTGACAAGGTTTGAGAAGGCCAAGCTTTAGTCATTTCATGGAGAGTACAACCCCTTTATGGTTGATGAGTGGCTTAAGGAATTATAAAAGATTTTTTTAGGTATTGGGATGCACAAATACCTAGAAGGTAACTTTTTCTGCACATATGTTAGTAGGTGATGCTAATAACTAATGGAAGGAAGCAAAGTAGGGTATAGAGGCACAGGGAAAAGAAATAACTTTGGGAGTGGTTAAGATCACCTTTCTTGAGAAATACTTCTCAGAAATTGTGAAGAATGAAAAAGAGATGGATTTTCTACAACTAAAATAAGGAAACATAATGGTAGATCTTTTTACCAAGTTTAAGCTTTATTAAAAATTTTTTAGCATACTTGAAAAACACTCCCAATAAGGCCTAAAAGGTAAGGAAGTTTGAAGTATGCTTAAGACCAAAAAATCAAGGGAGTAGTGATTACTTTGGAAATTCAAAATTTTGTGGGCTTAGTAAATAAGTGCAAAGAAATAAAGAAACATTTATTAGAGACAACACAAGGTGAAACAAAAGACAGTTTTCGAATAAAAACCAAGTGAAGAATATTCAAAGGAAGAATCTCAAGGCGAAACTTAATCCTACTAAAAGGAAGTAGGTTGAGAAAGTCCTCGCAACCATTGCATGTTCCAAATATGATAACACCTATGGAAATAAGCCTTGCTTGGGTAGATAGAATGTTTGTCACACTTGCAGAAATCTTGGCCACTTTTTAAGAGAATGCCTACAAAATAAAGGAAAGACACCTAAGGAAAGGACTCTAACCTAGAAACCGCCGATGAAAGGACAAGTCTTTACCATAAAAGAAAAAAAGGCAAGTTAGCCTCTTAATCTTAAACAAGGTACGTGTTTAATTAATAATATTCTTTTACCTGTATCGTATGACTCAGGAGCTATGCATTCCTTTATATCTGATGATTGTGTGAAGTGATTGAATCTGTTTACTTTTAAGTTGCCATTTAAATTACATGTTTTTACTTTTATAGGAGAAAAAATTTGTGTGACCTTAGCCTATTTAAATTGTCTTGTTTAGATTGGAAATTGATCTTTCATTGCTCATTTTGTATGTTTACCCTTGAATGGTGTTGATGTAATCTTTGGAATAGACTAGTTGATTAGACAAAATGTGACCATAAATTGTCTTTATAAGATTGTGACGTTTCCATTTGTTATTAAAGCTGAAATTGCCAATCTCACTGCCATTCTTGTTAGCATGGAGAGAGGTTAAGGAAAAGCAGAATGTGCCACCTTCATATCTCTAGAATGGATAAAGATACCAAGGTTAGAAAGTATCTTGGTAGGAAAAGAGTACGATGGAGTTTTTCCTTTTAAAATCTCCACCTTCCCACATGAAAGAGAAGTGGAGTTTACAATAGTTCTGATCTTAAGAACATGATCAATTTCAATAACATCTTCTAGAATGTCTCCTTTAAAGTTGAAAGAGCTAAGTGTTCAGATAGAAGACTTGCAGACTAAGAAGTTCATCAAACCTAACATATCACCTTAAGAAGCCCCTGAACTATTTGTCAAGAAGGTTTTGCATAAACTATAGACAACTAAATAAGGTAACTATCAAGAATAAATATCCACTCCTCAAGATAGATGACCTTTTAATTCAACTAAGAGGAGCATATGTGTTTTCTAAGATTGATTTAAGGTTTCGATACCATCAAATTAGAGTGAGACTAGAAGACGTCCTTAAGATTGCTTTTAGAACAAATATGGACACTAGTAATGCATTTTGAATTGATCAATGTCCTGGATACCATCAAATTAGAATGAGACTAGAAGACATCTTAATAATGCGTTTTGAATTTATCAATGCCCTAGCACTCTATGAAGCCCTCTATAGTAGGAAGTGTAGGTCATTACTATGTTAGTTAAAGTGGGAGAAAGGAAGCTTTTAAGGGCTGAGTTAGTAAAGGAAACCTTTAAGCAGATTAAGCTAATCTAAAAAAAGATGCTTACTACTTAGAGCAAATAAAAGAGTTATGCTAACCAAAGAGTAAAGGCCTTAGAGTTTGAAAAGGGAGAGCACATATTTCAAAAAATAACTCTTACCATGGGAATTGGCAAATCCTTAAAACCTTAAAAGTGAAGCTTAAGATAAATTGGCCCATTCCAAATTATCAAAAGAATTGGACCTAGCACATTTCAGATTGCATTGCCACTTAGATTGTCTAACCTTCACAATGTGTTCCATGTTTCTTAACTTTAGAAGTATGTTCTTGATCCTTTACACATCATTAAGGATGAGACAATGCAAGTCAAAAAGAATCTTTCATACTAGCCAAGACTAGTACAAATTGTGGGCACTGACAAGAAATAATTAAGAAATATGACTATCTCCTTAATCAAGGTCATTTAGAAGGAGCTAACTCCTAAGGAAGCCACATGGGAGATGTAAGACAAGATCAGGAAAAAGTATCCAACGCTATGTCATTAAGGTAAATTTTAATTTTATAGACTAAGTTCCAAAAAGGTGGGGAAAATGTAACATCCCATCTTAAACATAATTAATTAAATAATGATTAAGGATAATTAGGATGAATTAATTAACGTTAGAAAATATTTGAAAGCTAAACAATGGCCAAATAACAAAAAGATAGTAGAAATAAATTTATAAGACTCTAAGGAAAATTTATTAGATATATCAAGAATTTATTATTTAAATTTATTCCAATTACTAAATAAGGGATGACTAGAAAATGAATACTTAGAAATTAAATTAGTAAAAGCTCTTGAAGGCAAAACTAACATTAAACATTTTTAAAAAATATCTGGGAAATAAAAACATTTAGATGAAATTTTAGGGTCAAAATATAATTAGCCAAAATGTGGGGCCTAAAAACGTAGATTTAGCCATAACCAAATTACATTTTTGGCTAGACCAAAATACAATTCAACCATGAGCCAAATGTGATTCTCACCACAATGAAAGTGCTACCGAATAAGCAAGCATAAAAAACTTTACTAAAAGTAGAAATAATTTTTATACCCCATACAGGACAAATAAATACCATATCTATGAATCACAGTACGTGTTTGAAGATGTATTAACTTCTTGAGAGCTACAAACATGTTGTGACAAAGGATGACTTTAAGGGATATGTTGAAGCAATTCATATCACCATCTATTTATTACATTCCTCCATTCACTTGCCTTGAATCATTAGAAAAGCTAAGAGAGAAACAGTGAGAGAGAAAAGCTGAGAAAATGGAACTTAAAAAGGGAGGCACCAAGAAAGGAACAAAAGAGAAGATGTTGAAGCATCTTTTTGCTATCCACTAAAGTAAGACCTTTTGTCTTACTGAGAATCTTCCCCTTACAACTTCTTTTCCACCATTATCTCTTTGTTCCTCTTTCTAGAAGTATGGGAATTGAAAATGGTAAATTGGTGAATCTATTAGTTTGAAGTCGTTTTGTGCTATAGACAATGCTTTTAATGCCTATACATGCTGATGATATGCTCAAACCAACTTGCGATTGCATTTCTAACTCATATTTCACCTCACCACTTCCTCTTTCTAGTTGATTTCTGGTATATGCCTTGGATCTATATGTTGATGACATTCTTCAATTTGAATCATGTCTTTCCTGAGTCTAGAGATTGATAGAACCCTTAGAACTTATTAAAAACTCCATATGTAATTTGTTTTTTCATTTTCTCTCCTAAAGAGTCCAAAAATGGTAGATCTCAATTTGGATCATTAAATCTAATTTGAATTAAGGTTTTGAAATATGATGCCTATTTTGTGTTTAAAATGATTGCTTGAAGTTACTGAGGATAGAAATGAAAAATATGAATTTTTTTTGTCTTCATGATCAGTATATACTAGAGGTTGAAGATGACTTAGTGATGCGGTGCCTAGTGTTCTATTTCATAGAAAAACAACATAGGGCACTATGATGCCATTACAAAAAAAAAGTCATAAAAAGATAAGAATTTTCCCTTTTTGCATGGTTTTACACCTTGTATTTTGTTGCATATGCCAAGAAAGGTCTTAGGAATAATATGATATTTCTTTTGACTATTTTATATGGCTTGGACTATTTTTTAAGTTGCTTTAACAATTTCTCTGGAACCTTAGAAGTTATTAAGATTAAATTTCAATATTAATCCCGTATGATGTTGTATGTGATTATGCCCCATCCATGGGAGGGTGCACTTTAGACTATACATATGCATAGATGACTATACTTCCTCCATAAACCAAAATCCTTATGTATGGATGGCTGAACCATGGATGATACCTATACATAAAAGACCAATGCTAGGATACCAAATATAAACTAGAGACTCTTAAAAGAAATTTTAATTAGAAAATAGGTTCCATTGAAATTGTCAATAACAATTACAATTATTATATAGAGGTAGAATCATATGTCACCTTACTATATGATTGTTTGATTGATTTATTTAATCATGATTTGATGATTGTATGATCTATCAAAATAATTTCTTCAGCATGATTATGGTTTGGACATTATTTATATGTTTTAAGTCTAGATTCCATTAGTATTTAGAAGACATGATTTTGATAAGGATGATCTCCACAGCTTCTTTTTTAAGATATCCATCTTCTTTTCAAAGATGTTTTATAAAGCCTTATTTATACATATATATGGATCTGCTCTAAGGGATTACCTAGATAACATGTTTATAGATGGTTTCTAGTTATTTATGGATACTCCAACTATTATCTTTTGCAGATTTAAAGAGCCAAAAAGGAAATGATCTTACATCTCTAGGCATGCAGAAGTTTTAAAAGCTTAAGTCTGCATTCAGTGATATGAGACACTAGATGTAACTCCTACGATTTGTTTAAATTAAACAAATCATATGTCTTAAGGTAATGGAGTCATGTCCCTTTAAGACTAGACTTTTATATACCTAATATGTTAAATTGAAAGATGTGTTGATTAGCATAAGATGCTAATGACAAATGATATGTGTGGCTTGATTAATGTACAGATATCATATATGATGATTTGATGCTTTCATGTTGCCATGGGTTTGCTTTTTTGATATGTATATTGTAAGCATCCCTTAATTAGACAAGAGTATCTAGAAAATGTTTTCTATACATATGGCACTTAAACCATTACTGGCTTTTAAAATACTTATTATCTTACTAAGAGTTTTATGATTCTCACATGTGTAGTAATGTGTTTAGATCTAGTTTAACAAGCTGACAACTAAGTATATAGTTAAGGTCAAGTGGGTGCATGTCATAATACGCAACATTGGTCAAGCATGAACTATTAATAAGATGATGACTATGGTAGTGACTAAAGAACCATAAACAGTTCCTCCCTTTTGCAAATGTCCCTAATCTCAATACTTAAATTTTATTGTGACTACTATGGAGTCTTTTGTTGTATTATATTTTCTCCACCATTAGTAGTTTGTTTCATCGAAGCCATGGTGTAACTTTCCTTTTGGGCATATATATATTTATCTTAGCTTTTTGTATGTATGATAAGGTCCACAAGTCTAACAACCTTTTGTGTGGCTACATATAGTGGTAAGTCTAATGTGAGGCATGACCACAATAAAGTGTAAGTCAAAAAGCATATATGAATATAATTGAAAAAGTTTCAAAATTTTAATTTTATGTATGTGTAATCAATCTACTTAGACATTGTATAGATAGCTTCCAAGTATAAAAATACTAGATTAAGCAATGATTTAACTAAACATAAGGGTAGGGAGTTACAATGAACAACATAAAACTTTCCACTCTTTTTGAATTTTTATACTAGGTGTTCTACCATGTCTGTATAGGCATAATATTTAGGAGCTCTTATACTAAGAATCCTATCATAAGACTAGTATAAAACTGCTACCCTTATATATATGTGACATACTTATTTATGTATCTTAGATGCCCTAGAGTCACCCATATACATTCTATTTTGGGCAATCTAATCCCTCTAAGTTTCAATAATACTTAAATTACCTTGTTCATATGCACAGTATATGACTTCATAATAGACATGTCTTAGACACTAACATGATTATGTATATCTTAACTAATCTTTCTTTCACCCATATATCACTTATATCAAAATTAACTACTTTCTTAGCATTGATCCTTTAAGTCTATTTATTGTAACCATAAAATGTATGCTAAAGTAGTAAACACTGACTCATCTCTTTATTGTAATGCCCAGTACGTTGTAAAAATACTGAAACGGGCCGATTTAAAAAGCAAGTCCCTTAAGATGAGTGATTCAAGGCCAAATAAAATTTGGATAAAATTTTAAATAATAAAAAATGAGAATTTGAGCCTTGAGTTACCTAGAAACTAGGGCCGAAGTGATTCAAAAAAATTTATCGAAATGCTAGTGGCATTTTTGTAAATAAGTATAATTTTGGAAAAACACCTAGGAGAGCTTTTTAAATGAAAATTTTGAGTTACCTAGGGTTCTCAGAGGCCCCAAAAATCATAAGAAGCCCCGAAATTAGTAAAACCCCTCCAGTGTACTTTTTTTAACGTTAGTTGACTTAAACTTTAACTAGTTCGTTCAGGAAGGTTTTAGCCTGATTTAAGCGATTCTAAAAGTATTTTATTAAATTGGGAACCTAAATTTTATGATGGAAAAGATGGTTCTAAAAAAGGAGCTAAAACGAAGTCAAACGGGAAATGCAATTATGGAAGGGCAAAAATGAAAACAAATTGCAAAAAGAAGCTTCTAAATGCTCCTTTTAAGTGCACATTCATCTTCCCCCTATCTAAATCAACTTTCTTCTGCGCAAGTCTCAAAAAAGGAGCTGCTATCTTAGGCGCACCAAGAGAGGGAATTTTGAAGGAAGAAAAGTCAAGGAAAGGTGAGAAAGTGTAAGATTTTCATGCTCCCTCATCTTAAAACTTCATCCTCCCCTTCTTGCTTCATCTTTCCGTGGTTTTAATGTAATTTTTGGTGCTGATTTGGGTCCAAATCAGAGGAGAGAAATTCAAAATTTAAGGAGGAGGAAGAGGGAAGAGGAAGGGCTCTTGAAGGAAGCTTGATTTCAAGGTAGTTTTTCTTCCCTTGTTACATCTTTTTCTCCTTCTCCTCTTCCATGGTGGGATGCCTCAAACAGAACCATGAAGAGAGAAAAGTTTATGTTTTCTAATCCAAAAGAATCTATCAAACTAAGCCATAGAAAGATGGAATACACCAAAGAAATGCATGAAAAACTAGTAAAACTCAAGTTGAAAAAGTGTAGGGTACTTGAACATAGTTTAAAATCTAGGTTGATTCAAGACTTTCCCATCATATGTGAGTGTTTGTTTGAGTTTTTAAGACTCCTAGGGAGCCTCCCAAGTGCCCCATCCATGAAGAAAAAATCTCAAACTCCATGGGTCTTTAATGGAAGCATAAATCGGTCAAGACTCTTAGAGATAGCTAGGGGATGTTTTAAATAGTTTCAAACTTGATTTGGGACTTTATTTGATAAAAGAAGATAGGAGAAACCCTTGAAAAAAAATTTAGAAGCTTTAGGTTGGGAGATGAGGCAATGGTTTCCATAATGTAACCTTATGAAGCGACATGGATCTAGGTTTGTGAAAGTGAGTGTGGGATGGCTTCAAGGACCTTAAATGAGGTCAAAATGTCTAAATATGGCAAGAGAATAGAACCAAGAATTTTACTTGTGATAGTTGCTTCATTAGGTCATTAATGGAATTATATTGTGATAAATAGAACAAAATGTAGTTTTAAGAGTGAGTTAGATGTTATAACTTATTCCAAGAGTATAATTAAGTGTTGTTTATTGTGAATAGGCCAAGGAAATCCAACCCCACCTCCTTGTATTTGTGGAACCAAAAAGGAGAAGGAACAAGCAAAGTAAAGCTTGAATTTGCACCAAGGTAGCTCTCCACCTTTTCTTGTTGCATTTTCTTGTTACATATGTGTCATTGTGTGCTTATGTGTATGTTTATATGTTTGAGACACGTCACTTGATGCTATGTTGCTATTTTGGTACCAATATGCTTTCTTGAATGTCTTTGAATGGTGGAAATGGCTCACAAGGGTGAGGTAGTGCCCAAAGTCTCTTAATATAGGTGAGGAGATGCCACAAGCCTAATGGCATGGGTGAGACAAAGCCAAGAGTCTCTTAGATAGGTGAGGCTAAGTCAAAAATCCTAAGAACCAAGAGTGAGGCAATCCAAAAGTCCTAAAAATGGGGTGAGGCTAAACCAAAAGTCCCTAGAGCTCATTCTTATTCTTGACATGTGTTTGTGACATAAAAATGTAGGAATTGAATGCTTCATCTATTGAGTAGTTGCATACTTATACCTTTGACATATTGTATGCCTTGAAAATGTGCTTGAATAGGTGTATGAGCTATTGAGATTCAATGAATCTCACCCCATCCTTTCTCTCATCTCATATGATTTAGGTGGAGTTCAAGATCCAAAGGATGGAAGCCAAGGAATTTAAATCTCAATCTCTTAGCAAATCTTCCCATTTTTGATGTACTAGGATATCTAGAATATCAAAGGATATATGTATATGTTATTTTTGAGTCATGACACTTTGAACAAGTGTAAAACTATGTAAAGATAGTATATGTATAGAGTTCAATGAATGGCATTGTACAATTTGACCCCTTGGAAGCCCATTTGTGCTTGTATATTTATAGGAGTGGCATGATGAATTTGAGTTGCATGAGGATTCAAACCTTATGAGAGGCTCATTTATGCTTTCTAAGTTGCTCAAATGTGTGTGGAACAATGTAAAACTCATTTGGACCAAATTTGCCTCTTGATGGAACCAAAAGTGCCATAATCTTGAGCTATAGCAAAGTCTGGCCAAATGACTTATTCTTGACTTGAAATTTTGCATGCAATTAGATCTTTCCTAGAGCTTTTTGGGAAGCTAAAGATCAGGTCATTTAGAGGTTTGTGGAATTTTCTATGATTTTTCAAAGTTGGTATCAGAATTTCAGATTTGCACCAATACTGTTCATTTGGTCAATTGTGAAATTGTATCATCCGAGGGGCAAATGGGGTCCAATGGCTACGAACTTTTGTAGTAGAAACTTGATATTCACAGTGACTTGTAGCAACTAGAAGAACCTTATTTGGAGGTCTGACCTAAGAGATATGAATTTTTGAATTTCTAGAACAGCAACAATAGTGTAGCACGACCTGAGTCACGATTTCATTGAATTTCAGTAGCTGAACGTGCTTACTCTATTCTGAATCTATTTTTACCATAAATTTAACATTCATAGCTTTCCAAATTGGTATCATTTGTGTGGATTAGATTTTTTTGAAATTAATTGGACATTTTTGAAGTTTATAGCAAACACTTGCATCGATACAAGTAGCTGTTTGAACCTTGCCCCTTTTCGCTTGTCAAACGCTTTCTGTGTTATATTTCATGGCCTGGACATATTTTTGACATAAAGTAGACATGTGTAGCTTTCCATAATGGCTAAGAATGAATTATTTTAATTTTTTTAGAATTAGTTATAAATTTTGAAACTTCATATCAATAATTTGAACTAGTAGCCTAAACAGCAGCGACCTCAGTGGATTTTCTGATGTCAAATGTTCTCCCCTTAATGATTCATGAGTTGAAATTATGTTTACCATGGATTAGGCATCCAAAACTTTGTAGAATGGTAAAGTTTGTTGGGTTTTAATTTTTTTGGATTTAGTAATGAATTTTTGAAGTTGTGACAGAAAAATTGAAATTCTTGCCAAAAATAATAGTGAGTTTGATGCTTCCCTTTGAATTTCACAAGTTGTGGGCCAACTTTGGTGATGAAAATGAGTTATATGTCTGTAATTAAATATGAGAATGTGATGTATGAGCTCATATGGTTTGCATGACACTGAATAAAATTTTCATATGAGACGCAACGCGAAATAAGGCATTATTTTAATGCCATTTTTTCATTCCCTTTGTGCAATTCATAATATGATACTTAGAAATGATAGAAAGCAAATTAAAAATATATGGTGTTATACTTATGACATTGTCAATATCATAAGGGAATCTAGAATCTATGAAAGGATTTGTTCTTTTTTAGGCCTCACACAACAATGAAGTAGAAATCTATTCACTTCCTTTCCAACTGTGATCTGTCAACACATTTAGTCTGAATTGCATGTTATAGTATTTCTTTTAACTTGTAAGAGTGTATGTCAATTTTATTTATTAGTTAATACCATATAAATTTTAGTTTAGACACAAAGTATCTAACTTGAATTCTATCATTTCACTTGCCTTCTAAGGCATTCCCAAAGAGAACTTGAATCTTTCTATAAATATTATGGAAAAATAGGATTCCATAATATGATCCATATAATTATACTTCTTTAATCTCATCTCTGCTTTCCTTTTCTTTTGTCAAGATGACATTTTTCTATTTTGTGTTCTTTCTTTTTGTCATATAGGCACTTCTACTACCTTATAAGGTGAACACAAATTTCTTATCTTTGATTGCTCTTTATGAGCACTGTTACACCCGAAAATGTGACCGCGTGGCGCCTTTATCAAAAAGAAAGAAAAATTCGATTTTCAAATGAAATCGAAAATCGAAATCAAAATTAAAATAAGATTATAAGTTCAGGAGTCGCCACCAAAATTTTGATTTTTTAAAAGACAAAACTTTGGAAAAACCTTTTTTCATTAAAAAAAATGGTCTGCGAACCAGATTTGGATTTAGGAGTCGATTGTGAGTGGAGAAGGTGTTAGACACCCCACTACACCCATTCCTAAGAATGGTTACCCTAAATTAGTTGTGCAGAATTAATATGACATCGGTTCTATTTCAATTCTCCCTAATAAATCACATGCAAAATAAGAAATAAAGAAATTAAAAGGAAAGAAAATTTGAGGTAAGATAAAAGAAATTCAAAGAGTAAAACAAGAAGAAAATGGTTACAATTAAAAGTAAAATAAGATGAAGAGAAATTAAAGGAATAAAACTAAAAGAAAATTATTTATTTACAAGGACGAACTTGACCTAGGATAAAAGCCTATGGCCTACTACCCTTTGAAAGGGATCAAAGTCCACGTAGTTCGACTGGAGATTGTATTTGGTTGATGTTTTGTTTTATTTTTGTTTTTGTTTGGTTTTTGTTTGATTTTTAATTTTGATTGATTTTGTTTTTTTCTCTCTTTTTTTTATTTTGATTATTTGTTTTTTTAAAAGATAAAGAAAATAAAAATTACTTTTTCCTTTAACAAATAAAACGATTTTGAAATTGATTGATGTATTTTGATTTGCTAAAAATAAATATAATTTTACTTTCTTTTTATACTTTCTATCTTTTTCCTCTTTTTTTTATCATCCTTTGTTTTTTCATTTTCTCTTTCTATGTCTTCTTTGTTTTGTTTCATTTTTTTCTTTGTTTTGTTTAATTTTGTTTTTATTTTGATCTCTTTCTTTTGTTTTTTTTTGTTTTGGCTTTTAATTTTTTTGTTTTTGTTTTTATTTATTTTTATGTTTTTGGTTGAAAGAAAAAGAAAATAAGAATCATTTAGACCCTTACAATTAAAACGATTTTGAAGTTGGTTTGTGTGTTTCAATTTGCCAAACCTAAATTACTCTCACCTCTCCACTCTTTCTTCCATTTTAATCTTTTGATTTTATTATATATTTTTTTGATTTTTTTTATTAAATTTTTGTCCTTCTCAGCTTTTATTGTACTTCCAATTTTCTTATTATCCTTTTTTCCCTTCTTCTTTTTTAATCTTTTTTTTTTTGAACATCTGATTCCTTTTTATTAGACTTTTGTTTTATGTGTTTTTTTTTTTATTTTTGTTCGTTTTTATCTTTGTTTTTATTTTTATTTATCTTTTTTTTGTTTTACCCTTTTTATTTGTTTTTATCTTATTTCATATTGAGCTTTTGCATTATCATTTTGTTATTCCTGATTTTTCAATTTCTCACTTATTTAAATGATTTTTGTCTTCTTATTTTATTTTTATTTCATTCTTCTCTTTCTTATTCCTTTTTTGAAATTTTGGTTTTTCTTATTTTTTTTCATTTCTTACTTCTGTTTTTTCACTTTTTTTGAAAAAAAACCAAAGAATTTTTTTTTTCATTTTTATCAAGATAAATAAAAAGATTCATGAGTTGATAAAAATTGATTTTTCACTAACTATTTCATTTTTCTTGTTGATTGCCCTTTTTGAAAATTTTATGCGAAAGTTCTTCTGGTTGAGGCCCTTGAAGTTCGAAATATTTAAATGTAAATTTGAGACCCAAAAGCTACCAAGGAGGCTTATTGGCCACATATAGTCTCTTAGTTTAACTAGGTGCTTGAGGGGACAAAAAATCCTACATAGTTATTCTAAAAAATAACGTGATAAAACAAAAATGAGATAAAAGAATATTTACAAAAACACTAACTTGTGAATGTGTGTGATTTGTGTACATTCATGATTCATTATATTTTATATACAACTTTCATTACAAGAAGGAAATAAGAACAAAAATTAAGTAAAGAGTCAATGAACCTCCTCTTCCCTGTTCTCAATTTTCTTTGTCTGCAGTGGAGAAGCTCCCAAATACTCTTTCCACATATTTGACTTGGTCTCCACCAACTCACGCAGCCATATACAAATGCAATGAAACAATTTTGAGGGCAAAACCAATCTGAAATTCAAAAACCCAAAAGCATAATCATGCACAAGATTTAAATTCATATCACAACAAAATTTTTCTTTGGAGGAGTTTAGGTGCCTTTGAAACTATATTCCACAATTTGGCAGAACCAAATTACTTATATACCTCTCTTAAGAGAGCTCCGAAGTTTGTCAAGGCAAAAGGCAAAGATAGACCATCATTCAAAATTCAAATCCCTAATTCATGGCAAATCAAGATTCAAGCCCATCAAAATTTCAGCATTTGGAACTCTGAATGCCAACATAGGTGAATGCATTAAGGTTATACACTCTAACTATCCCCAAAAATTAAACTTAGATGCAGAAACAGCCTCTATTATATGAGAAATGAATAGGGGCAAAGTCTACATTTGACTCTCCCAATGACCAGACCAGAACCCCTACTAGATGCAACACTTGCTCAATAACATCAAGAGCACACAGAACACTAAATGAGCTCTTATCCTTCCAATAAACTATGCAGCAGGTGTTCTCAATCACGCAGCAGAATGGACTTCCATCATCCTAGAGCTAAATCGAGGCATTCAGGGGTACGTTCTATTTTGACATGTTTGTGTAAGATCAAAATCCATTCTCCACAGAATTAGATCATATTCAAAACAAAAGAAGTTCATACTTCAGCATCCAAAACAGAACCCATACACAACTTTGTGGTTTCAGAATTGAAAATGGAAAACACAAGAAAGATACCTCTCAGATTCTTGTTCTGGCACTCACAAAGCCGAGTGGATTTTCTTCTTTGATAAAATCCCAACGCCATTGAGTCTTAAATCTACACTCAAACTTGATTTGATTTCTTCTCTTGATATCTCCACGTTGCTATTTCTGGATCACCTGTCTCCCATCCGTCTCTTGCTACTTTTGAATTCTCCCTTTCTTTCGAATCACCTCTCTCTGTCCCTTTCTATTTCTCAGCTTTGAGCTCCCTCTCTTCACTCTGAAAATCCTAAACTTTTCACCTACTCTCCTTACTTCATCTTCGCCACTCCCTGATTCTCTTCTACTCCCACTGAACCCCCCTCAATCTCTGTTCTCCTTCTCTCTTTTCTGGTTCTTGAATCCTATTCGACCCTAGATTTCCCATCTATTCCTCTCGCTTCTCCCTTACTTTTTCAAAAAATTTCCTCCTCCTGATCTGTTTCTCTCTGAGTCCTCTTCAATCCGAAAATCCCGAATCTCTTTTCACCTTTTAGAAGAAAAGGCCTGCTTCGTGTTCTCTCCCCTTGGCTTCCCAATGCCTTCTCAGTTTCATGCCCCCTAGATCGAAAAATGGAACCAGAGCCCCTTAAATATTTTTCACCCTTTCCTTTGTTCGAGTGCTCTCAGCCTCCTTTTCCTCTTCGATTTTTCTTCCCCAAAAAAAAACCTCCCTCAAAAACTCCTCCTCCCTTCACTTTTATAGACACTCCCACATGGTCCCCCATCTCTGTACCTCTCTGCTCCACTAATCCCATCGCTGATGCTCGCATTTTCCTCTCGTACAATGGCATCGTATCGCCTCTGGAGATGGTCGCGTGAGAGAATGCCAGAGTAGAGGGGGGGACCAGGCGTTTAGGGTTTTTTGTTTCCTTCGATTTCATGGGTACCCGGCCTATCATTCGGGTTAGCAGGGCAGAGAATCCGGGATTCGTGGGCTGAGCAAGATGGGCTTTCAATTCCTTAACTCTCTTCCAAAATGGGCCTCCATTTTAGTTCAGCCCATTCTTTTGTACAAACTCCATTCTTTGGGGCTTTTTTTTTCTGGTCCAATTCTGAATTGGCTTTGGGTTGGATTCCTTCCCTTTTTTTTCCTAAATTAGATTCCAAAACTTTTAGTCTTTTTTTTTGGGCTTCCCTTTCTATTTTTTTTAGCACTTCTTTTTTTTCTTTCTTTTTTTTTTCTTTTCTTTTTTTTTCTTTTGGGATTTTTTTTGATTCATTTTTCCTTTTCTTTGCTAGTCTCTTTTTGATTTTATATATATATATATATATATATATATGTTAATTCTATTTATTTATTATCTTTTTTTTAAAATTCCATTTGTTTGTTTTTGTTTTGTTACTCCCTCTTTGATTTTTCTTTTTATTTTAATTTTGGATTAATTGGCTTTTACTCCCTTTTTTTTTGGGTTGGACTTTCCTAAATTAGATTCCATAACTTTTAGTCTCTTTTTTGGCTTGATTTTATTTTTAAATTCTTTCTCCTTTAATTTTTCTTGAGCTTATTAAGCTAAAAAGATCTATTGATTTTTATTTTTATTTTTCTATTAATTTAATGTTAGCATTACTTCGAGAGTATGCCCGGACAAAATACAGTGTTCACAAGCACTAAAGGCTATTGCTCGCATGAGAAAGCCAACCTTATCAATCTGTACAACATACTATTGCATTATGTAATGTTGTCTATAATAATAGCACTACATAAGAAAATATTGAATTTATTCAATAATTAGTTCTTACATAAGGTTTGTAACTATATATTCTACAGATACAGAGGGATTTTACATATTCTATATACATATATCCGGGTATAGGCTTAATGAAGGATCTGGTAACATCTTGTGCATAGAAATGCACTTTACAATAATACTTTTTTGTGCTATTATTTCTCTAAAACAATTATACTTAGTATCTACATGTTTTCTCTTATTACGATAATTGGGATCCTTTGTTTAAGCTATGGTTGCTTGATTATTGCAATTCATTAGGATTATACTTAAAGGCCTACCAATTATCCCCAAATGTTTCAGGAATCTCTTTAGTCATACGGCTTCTTGTACTATTGCAGAACATGCTATGAACTACTTTCATGGTTGATGGTGTGATAGATGTCTGCTTCTTGTTGCTCCATGATAACACTCCATTATTTAGTAAGAATGTGTATCTAGAAGTTGATTTTGAGTCATCAAAGTCTCTGCCTCAATTTGCATCAAAGTATCTTACCAAGCATAAATTACTTCCTTTATAATATAATGCATAGTTAGCAATATCTTTCAAATATCTCAAAATTCTTTTGATAGCTTTCTAGTGCTTTCGACCTAGAGTTGGTTTGTACTGGCTTACAAAGCCAATCACATAACAAATATATGGTCTTGTACACATCATTATGTACTTTAAGCTACCAACAACAATAGAGTAAAGGACTCTTTCCATAACTTTCTTTTCAAATTTGGTCCAAGGACATTTCTTATGACTTAGATTCTTGCCTCTTACTATAGGAGTATTTATGGGTTTGTAGTTTTTCACGTTAAAACATTTAAGATTTTTCTTAATGTAATTCTTTTGCAAAAGAGAAATTAATTTCTCTTAGCAATTTTTATGAATTTTCACTAAATTTAATGCTACTATGTTTTTTTTAAATGCATTAAGAATGTAAATGGCTCTTAATAGATGAAGTTGTGCCAAATGTCCCTTAACTTGTGTGAGGCAAAGTCAAAAGTCTTTAAGTAAGGGTGAGACAAGGTTAAAAGTCTCAAGGAATAAGTAAAGCTAAGTTAAAAGTCCCTGAAATGGGTGAGACTAATATAAAAATCCTAAATAATTGGATGAAACTAGACCAAAAGTCTTTAAAACTTGTTTTTAACCTTGATGGATCTATATGATTTCATAAATATGATTATATTTGATGTTTGGATGCTTATGATGCATGCTTGCTTTTTTGACATGATAATATGCCTTATAAGTATGCTTGAAGGGTAAATGAGCTATTGGAATTTATAAAATTTCACTCTCCCCCATATTACTTCTAACCATGTCTAGGGAACTTTTAAGGACCTAAGAATGGAGACCAACAAGTGTGATTAGTAATACTTTGACAATGATTTAAGAATTTATGTAATATGTTGCACATGAAAGATTGTACATGTTATTTTTATAATATAAACATTCTCACATATGTAAAAGTATAAGATTATGATGTAAATACCATATTTGGATGTATATATGTAAGAATGTACAAATTAACCATAAGTGTGCTATGAAATGTGTGAGTATAAATGCAAGTGGATGAATGATTTTGAGTTGGATGATATTTGGGACCTAATAAGATGGTCTTACATGCTGTATTTCATTTTTGGGACATGTTCAACTGGTCACAAGACTTACAAGAGGTTATTTTGAACCATTTGAACCCATACTTGTGCCATTTTGAATTACTTTCTACCCCTGAACCAAAATTTGATCAAATGAACAATTTTTTAGGTGAAATTTGGTAGGAATTTAGACTTTATTTAGAGCTTTCACAGAGTCAAAGAACACAATTTTTAGAGCTTTGTAAAACTTATTATGATTTTTTAAAATCGGTTGAAAAATGCAGAATTATTTGGGTACTGTTTATATGGTCAATTCTAATTTTTTGTATATTTGAGAAGCAAATGGACTCCGATGCTCGTGAAATTTTATAGACACATAGTTAGCATTATGAGCTTTCCATAACCACTGAAATCACCTAAATTGAAACTATGTAGCCAAAGATATACATGTTCAAAAGTTTAGGTCTAGTTATGCCCAAAATTCTAATATAGTTATTGTTTTGTTAGATTTTCGTAGCCTAACTGAACTTGTTTTGATTTGAAATTTTTGCAGGATGTAGTTCATGTCATGAGCTTTTTATATAGTCCTAATTTGTGCAAATTGGAGTTTTTTAGCTTTAAGATATGAATTTTTAAAGTTAGTAGCTGAAATATATATCTATGTGAAATGATGGAATTATGGTAGTTTGATGTGCATGACTTGGAATCCAAATTTCTCACTCCTTTTTATGATGTTTCTGGTTGGACAAATATATTAAGAATAAATTTTGAGATATAACTACTAAAGTCATGCATTTATACTTAAATGGAGAAGTTAGGCCTTTAATGTTAATATTTTCCATTGCTAAAAGTGTTAGAATTAAGAAAATTGATGTTATAAGCACATTCTAACGTAAATTTGGTGCTAGATCATTATAGTATGACATTTTGCAACATGGTATCATCATGATTCCACTCTAAGTTCTCAGCTCAAATCAAGTTGTTTCTTTTTCATTTAACTTAAGGTATTTTTTTTAGACCACTACCTTATAAAATTATTATATTTATTTGTTGAAAAAATCTTATTATAATTGATTTCATTTGAGTATGTTTATTTTTATAAATATTATGGATTGTATATACATTTTGGCGAAGGATTTATCTACAATTTTGAAAATATATGGTCATGCATCCATTTGATATTATTCATCAATAAATTATTACTAGTTTTCTTTAAAAGCTACTAATCTTTAACTTGTTGAAATTATTTTGGCATTTTCAATTAATACTAATAAATTATAAACAAATCACAAAAGCTACTTTTACATTATTATTCTTACTTTATTTGTGTTAGTAAGATTTTATTTAATATATAAAGTTATCTAAAATTGATTTTAATTATTATTGTTGTTTTATATTAGCTTGAATCATGTCAAATCTTACCAAAATTGAGTTTGCAGCCCTTGATATAATAGGTGAAAATTATTTATCCTAGGTGCTAGATGTTAAAATTCATCTAGATGCAAAAGGTTAATGTAATTTTACCAAGAAGTAAAGCATCTAATCCAAAGGCAAAAGTAATGATTTGCCTTTGATTATCATCTACATAAAGGGTAAAAAGTGAAATATTTGACAATAAAAAATCTACTTAAATTGTAGAACAATTTGAAAGAATGGTATGATCATAAAAAAATAGTAATACTCCTTAAAACTCAATTAGATGTATTTACAGTTGTAAGATTTTAAAACTATAAGTGAATATAATCTATCAATTTTTAAAATTAGTTTTCAATTAAAATTATGTGGAGAAAAGATAACTAATGAGAGCTTGTTAGGAAAAAAATGTTTCAGTTTTTCATGTTTCAAATGTAGCAATATCATGAAAAAAGTTTTAAAAAATACTCATAATTGATCTCTTTCCATCTTGTGGCTAAGCAAAATAACAAGTATTGATGAAAAACCATGAAATTCATCCCACTAGATTTGCTTCATTCCTTGAAGTAAATGTAGCCATACATAATAATTATTGTGATCGGGGTCATGGTCATAGTAGGTGTGGTAGGGAATGCAATAATTAGCATTATTGTGGTGGCAATAATAATAATCTTAACCACCAAAAGAGGAATAATAATAATAATAAAGGATAAGAAAAGGACAAGGTGGACATAATAATCCTTCAAAAAATATAAAAAATTTATGTTGTCAATGTGGTATGAAATAACACTAGTCACGTACCTATGATATGTTTGAATATCTTGTGAAGTTTTATCAAGCCTTCATCAAAAGGAAAGGGAATAATGTGGAAACAAATTTAACTTAATGACCTTGATGATATAACACATTTGGACATCGCAAACTTTTTTAGAAAATCATGATTAAAGGATTGGGATGGAAATGATATGAATATTTAAAGTTATATTTTTCATGTTGTTTGTTTTTTTGGTGTGTTTTAAGTGTATTTTTCTTGAATGTAGTTTTCATATATTTTTATGTATAAGTGCAACATTTCTTATAATTTTCTTTTTCTTTTAATAAAGAATATCAATATTCCATATTCTTTTGTTCGACCCAAGATTTGTAATGAAAATATATTCCCATAGTTAGTGTAACACTGTAATTCTAACTCATCTCGTGACTTTGAATAGTATAATTATCATGGAACATATTCATGATTCCCATGGAGAAGCATGAAAATTGGACTCTTATTTCCGTTTCGTCATATCTAAAAATTTATTTCAGTGTCATGTGAATCGTGTGAGCTCATACTATGCCCTCTCATATTTAATTACCTTATTACAACTCATTTGTATCACAAAAATATACCTACAACTCATGAAAACCAAAAAGAGATATGGAAAATGAGTGTTCATTCTTGGCCAGAATTGGCTTCATTTCTGGGCAAACTTTAAAAAATCATAACTAAATCTAGAAAAATTGAAATCATACAATCTTGGTCATTCTAGAAAGCTTAGGATATCTACTTCATGATAAAAATATGTACAAGTCATAACATCCCACAAACAGAGCGTTTGACACAAGAAATAGTCTGGAGATTGGACTAGGTCTTGATGTTGTCACAGTTTACTGATATGAATTTCAAAAATGTCCAATTAATTTCACAAAAATACAATACATGTAAATGATACCAATATGGAAAGTTGTAGATGTCAAATAGAGAGAAAACATATCTCCAGATCAGTTCATCAAGCCCAGACCTCAGAATTCGATGGAACAGTACTTCTGGTCAGGCAAAGTTACTGATACTAGATAGAAACTTCAAAAATTCATATCTTCCTCTCTAGACTCCAAATGTGGTGCTTCCAGTTGGCACGAGTCACTGTGATTTCCTAGTTTCTTTGTATAAAATTTCATGGCAATTAGGCATCATTTGAGTCTCATGTGACAGAAAACAATTCCAGACCATTGTAATAGTGCATTAAACCATTTCCATAAGTTTTTTCAAATTTGAAAAATCATCAAATATTCTGTAGACTTCCGAAAATTATGATCTTTAGCTTCCCAGAAAGCTCTCAATGAGATCTAATTTCATGTCAAATCTCAGATCAAGACTAACTCATTTGGCTACAAAGTAATATAGAGTTCTATAATGGTCAATTTTTACTCCTTATAAGGTGCCAAAGTTGCCAAATGGATTTTCCTTAATCTTGACACCTTTTGGGAAAGTCTAAAAGTACATTTGAGATTTAAGTGAACTGCCTAAATGGTCCCAAACCTCATGCATCTCATTTTGGTCATTCAACCCACACTTATGCATACTTTCATCAAAATTCTAAATTACACACTTTAGCATTATATACTCAAAATAAGTGCTATGGGTCATATATCATTTTCATACATCTAAACATTACATAATAGTATATTTACACATGTCTCAAGATTCATGGTACATATACAACATCATATATATTATGAACCATCATTATGGTTCCAAAATGAGCAAACTAATACATAAGCTTGTCAATCCTTACTCTTCATGGTTGTTGGCTCCCTTCACTATAATTACTTGGTCCACCTAGCATGTTAGATCATTAGAGAGGAGTGGATGAGATTCAAAGAATCCCAATAGCTCATCTCCCATTCAATCATACATAATATGTGCAAAGTAAGCTTTACAAATGTATGCATGGAGAAAATAAAAACCATAGACATTTCAAAAGCAAATATGGCATGTGAACAACTCATACAAATCATTCAAGAGTTCACCAAGTGTTTGAATTGGCCTCACACTTCTCCTCATGAATTTTGGACTTGACTCACTTATTTATTGAGCACTTTGGACTCAACTATACTTTTAGAAGCCCACTTTGCTTTTGGGAGACTCTTTGCTTTATCTCAACCAAGCTCAAGGGTTCTTGGCTCATTCTCACCAAAGGGAAGAGTTTTTTGCCTCTCCACACTCAAGTAAACTCATACAAATATCATGCACTTATTAGAAAATATAACATGGCATCAAGGATCATAGCATATAAAGGCATGCTAGCATACTTTTCACGACTTGAAAATACACATACACACATTCTAAAACAAGATAAACACACATTCATGTATGAGAGAAGGTGAAGAGAGTTACCTTGTGCAAATCTACACACTTTTCTCCTTGGATTTCCCTCATTTGCCTCGGTTATACACCCACAATTTGGTGGAAATGGTTTCTCTTGGCCTAGACATGATTTAAGGGAGCTAATTAGGTTTATAAAACATATTCTAAAGCTATATAATTTGCTTAAGCCCTAGATTACTCTATAAGCTTCATTATGGTCTATAATGGTGCCTAATGAAGCAACACTCCTCAAATAACTTCTAGGCCTCATTCTTTCCTCTCAAGTATCATTCTTGACTCTTTTTAAGCCTCTTGGAGCCACCACACCATTAAAACAAAGGGTCTAGTACCATGTTGCTTCTTTAGGTCATAATATGAAACTATGATCCCAATTCACTTTCCTTGAGTTCTAAATTTTTTCCAAGACCTCCTCTTATATTCATTCACCATATATGACTTGAAAATGGCCTTAGAAAAATTTGAAACTCTCCCTAGCTAGGTGAACTTGCTTAGGCCGAGACTATGGGTGCATTGGCCTTCCATGGAATTCTCTTTATTTTCTTGAAGGAGGAAGCATGTGGGGAGCCTCTTAAGGATCTTAGGAGCATGTTTTAACATTCAATTAAGACTAAAAAAATTCATATAAAATCATATTTGCAAGGGAGCATTTGGATCCCTAATGATTCCATCTTGTTTCTTAATGCTCATTTCTTAATTCTATTAGTTCATTCTTAATCCTTGCCACCTAAAACCCTAATTCCTCCATGAATTAGATAGAAAACAGCCCCTAAGAATTGGGCTCATGGTGGCCAAATTCATGCAAGAGGAAGGGGGAGGAAGAAATTACCAAAGAATGGAAGTTTTGCTTTATTTTCTTGCTTTTCTTTGCTTGTTTTTTGCTTTATTTGGCCTCCTTACTTGATTTTCACAATTTCCCCTCTGTTCTCCCTTCAAAATAGCCCTAAAAAATTCAGAAAAATCATGGAGAAGAAGAGGGAAAAAGAGGAGAAGAGATTGGTGGAGACAAAGCATGAAAAACAAGCAAATTTTTATACCTAAAGACTTGAATTTTTCCTCATTCTTCTCTTCCCTTGGTGCACCACTCTCCTTAGCTTTCTTCTCAAGTTTGAACGCTGCAACAAGTAGGTTAAGAAGGGCCAAGGATATGACACCACATATGAGGGAGAATTTAGGGAGAATTGTTTCCAAAAAATGACAATTTTGTCCTTTGCGCGTGGCATTTCCGTTTAAGGCTCGTTTTAGCTCCTTTTTGAGAACCTTCTTTTTCATTATAAAATTTAGGTCCTCAATCTTATAAAATGCCTTTGGAATCACTTAATTCGGAGCTAAAACCTTCTCGAACGATCTAGTCAAAGTTCGGGCTCACTACCATTGGAAAACATATATCGGAGGGGCTTTAACTGTCCTGGGGCTTCCCATAGTTTTTAGGGCCTCTGAGAACCCCGAAAAATTCAAAACTTTCATTTAAAAAGCTCTCCTATATGTTTTCCAAAAAGTCCACTTATTTACGAAAATACCACTGGCCTTTTGGCATATTTTTCGAATCACTCCGACCCTGGTTTCCGAGCAACTCAAGGCTCAAATCCTCATTTTTTGTTATTTAAAATTTTATAGTAATTTTATTTTGTCCCAATTCCTTCTATTTCAGGAACTTCCTTTTGTATCTGGCTCATTTCTGACATTTACGGAGAAACCGAACACTGTGTTTCTCACGTTTACGGAGGAATCGGATATTACAGTTAGTGCTACAACACATACAATACTAAAAGATAAAAAATGTTTTTCTCACATAATACCAAGTGATGTGAATGTTAATACTATATTGGGTAATACAAAATTAACTGAAGACTTTGGAAAAACTATTATATTATTATCTAGAAGGATAAAGTGTTTTTTATTAATAATGCATTATTTTCTACTAAATCTTAAAAAAAATTATTAAGCTTCAATGATATCTATTGTAATGGATATTATATTGAGATTATAAATGAGAAAAATATTGAATATCTATATATTACATCCATTGTATCAAGAAAGAAATGTGTTTTGAAAAGATTATCTACCTTGTCTTTTGGTTTATATTATACAAATATTAGTATAATTAAAACATATGTTACAATAAACCAAAAGTTCATTGATCCAAATATATATATTATTTAGCATAACCAGTTAAGCCATCTCAAATCAATTATAATGTAAAATGTTATTGAGAATTCTCACATGGACATGCATTAAAGAATATGAAAATTCTTCAATTCAAAGAATTCTTATGTACTACTTGTTCTTAAAGTAAAATAATTATTAGATCACCACTAGCTAAAGTTGGGATTGAATCTCTCATTATTCTAGAACATATCCAAAGTGATATATATATAGGCTCATTCAGCCATTATGTAGGCTATTCAAATATTATATGATTTCGATAAATGCATCTATAAGATGGTTACATGTATGTTTATTATCAATTTGCAACATGGCATCTGCGAGATTGCCTACCTAAATAATTTGATTAAGAGCACAATGTTTAAAATATACAATCAAGACAATTCATCTTAATAATACTAGTGAGTTTATATCTCAAACTTTAATAATTATTATATATCAAATAGAATAATAGTTGAAAAGCCTATTACTTATATTCACATACAAAATGGTTTAACAAAATCATTCATTAAACGCTTCTAATTAATACATAAAGCAATGTTTATGAGAATGAAACTTCTCATTTTAACATAAGGATATGCAATTTTACATGCAGTAGTAGTTATATGCATTAAGCCAACTAGCTATCATAAATTCTCTTAATTATAATTGGCTATTCTTCAAGAGCCAAATATTCTCATCTTAAAATGTTTTGCAATATATGTCTCAATTTCTCCACACAACATACAAAGATGGGTTCTCAAAAAGGGTTGGAAATAAATATTGGTTATGAATCTCCTTCTATAATTAAATATCTTGAACCATTAATTGAAAATTTATTTACGACACGATTAGCCTATTGTCATTTTGACAAAATAAATTTTCCAACTTAGAGGGAGATAACAAGTTGTTGAAAAAAGAAATTATGTGGAATGTATTATCATTATCTTATCTAGATCTTCATACAAAATAATGTGGATTAGAAGTTTAGAAAATAATTTATGTACAAAACATTGCAAGTCAACTACCAAATATATTTACTAACCTAAAGAGAGTATTATAACTCATATACCACCTAAAAATGCTCTAATCTAAATTGATGTCCAAGTAGGATGATTGGTTAATGCAAATGGAATTAAGCCATACTTGAAACATGATAGACCCATTGGTTTTAAAAATAAAAATACTGAAAAATAAAAATGAGCAAATAACTAAAATGGTCATATTAAAGAGGCAAGTATATAAGAAGACACCCTAGACATAATTAATCATAAAATCCCAAAAGAGATTTAAGTACCTAAAAGCAATGAAAAAATCTCGATAAGTTATATTACTACAGGAAAAAGATAGAATTGAAAAGAGATAGTTGTCAACAATATTTTTTTTATACAATGTTGCTATTGAAATAATAAAACAAAATGAGAATCTTGAATCTAAATCCATGGGAAAATGTAAACATAAAGATGATTGGCCAAAATAAAAAGATGTAATTCAAGTAAAATTAAATTCACTTTTAAAATATGAAGTTTTTAGACTTGTAGTCCAAATACCTGAAGGTGTAAAGCAAAAAAGGTAGAAATGGATATTTGTGTGAGAACAAAATGAGAAAAATGAAATCGTCAAATATAAAGCATGACTTATAGCACAAAAGTTTTTGTAAAGACTTGGCATTAATTATTAAGAGGCATATTCTCCTATGATAAATGCAATCACCTTTAGATATTTTATTAGTATAACAGTACATGAAAATCTTGATATACATCTAAAAAATTTTACTATAGCCTATTTATATGGCTCATTAGATGTTGAAATTTATATGAAAATTCTTAAAAATTTAAAATGTCAAAAGCATGTAAAGGTTTCCAAAAAAATTATTCAATATGTTTACATAAATCTTTTTATGGATTAAAACAATCTTGGCGTATGCGGTATAATCGTCTCAGCGAATATTTGCTAAAAGAAGATTATAAAAATAACCTAATTTGCCCATGTGTTTATATAAAAAGATTTTGATCAAATTTTCTCATAATTATTATATATGTTAATGATTTAAATATTATTATATATGTTAATGATTTAAATATTATTAAAACTCTCAAAGATCTTCAAAAAGCAATTAATTATTTTAAGAAAGAATTTGAAATGAAAATTTTTGAAAAAATAAAGTTTTATCTTGACTTATAGATCAAGTACTTAACAAATAGAAACCTTTTTCATTATTCAACAATACAAAAAAGATCTTAAAGCAATTTTATATAAATAAAGTACATCCATTAAGTACCTTAATTGTTGTAAGATTATTATATGTGAATAAATACTCTTTTTATCCTCAAGAGAATGATAAAGAACTTCTTGGTCTTGAAATATCATATTTTAGTACAATAAAAGCATTAATATATCTTGCTAATTTAACACAATTTGATATTGCATTTGTCATAAATTTATTAGCAAGATTTAGTTATTCTCCAACAAGAAGATATCAAAATGGAGTTAAACATATATTGTGATATCTCTAAGAGACTATTGATATAAGGTTAATTTATTCAATTGGCCCTGAATCATAATTAATTTAGCTATGCAGATATAAGACACTTATTCGATTCACATAAAATTTGATCTCAAACTGGTTATTTATTTACATAGGGGGCACAGTTATATCATGGCACTTTGTAAAATAAACTTTAGCTGTTACCTCATTATATCATGCAAAAATAATTGTAGTAGATAAGGCAAGTCAGAAATGTATTTGGGTAAGGTTAAAAACCCAATATATTTAATAGATGTGTGATTTTCCTTTAGAAAAAAAGATTCCAACAATATTGTACCACAATAATGCAATATGCATAGCTTAGTTAAATGGAGGGTACATTATAGGAGATAGGCTGAGACATATTTCACCAAAATTCTTTTTTACTTATGATTTTTAGAAAAATAATGATATAAATGTTCAACAAATTCATTCATGTGATACTCTATCAAATTTGTTTACTAAGGTATTATCAACTGCTACATTTGAAAAGTTGATATACAATATTAGGATGTGTAATTCAAAGATATAAAGTAACATTGTCATTAGGAGAACTAAATGAAATATTATATTCCTTTTTCCTTACCAAGATTAGGTTTTTCTGATAAGGTTTTTAATGAGGTAACTTATTATAAGTATTTAAATATTGTATATTCTTTTTTTTCACTAGATTTTTATTACATTAGGTTTTTTGTAATAAAGTTTTAATAAAGCACTAAAGTGTTCATTAACCGTTAGGTTGAGGGGCCTAGCCCAACTCGCCCTACTCAAGTTGGGCCAATTTAAAAATGTAAATAAGTAGAATTTTAAAAAAAACTATAAATTTATATACTAGGTCTGGCAGAACCACGGGCAGAAATATATTCTGCCCAACTTAATCCAGTAGTTACTTTTTTTTTTTGGAATTATTAGTATCTTGTTACCTTATACCTTTTCTTTATTCTTATTTTGTTTAGTTCTATTTGCAAGTTGCAACTTTCGTTATCCCACTTAGATCTTCCCTTTTTTTTAATTATTTTTATGATTGACGTACATATTTACTAACATTTCTTTTGTTAAATAATAAAATATACAAGTTTACCTAAGGTTAATTATACAAGTGTAGCTTGTATTTTGCTTGATAATAGTGGACTATTTTTTTGTTGAAATTATTTATTGTTAAAAACATGAGAGTTATAGAAGCTTATTGCTTTGAAATCTATACCTATGAATCTACAAAAGAAATATTTTTATATTACAAGTATTAGTTTATAAGGAGGAAAAAACACTAGCCCAAATGACTCTAATCTATCCTAGCTCAATATAAAATCTAATTTGTTCAAATCGAGCCATATCACGAGTATAAAAACAAACTCAATATTTTAATTGAACCAACATCAAGCCTACCAAATATCTAGATCGACTTTACCCATAAACGGTCCTATAAATCACATTGTTAATGGGTATTCAAGGGAAGTGTTGTAAATATTATAGTTAACTAGATATCCATAACTTTCTTCTCAAAATTCTTTTTTATTTTTAATGGCATATATTTTATAACCTTTAAAAAATTTATATTATACAATTATATAAATTAATTTTTTTATTTATGTCACTATAACTCTTAAATCGACATTTATAATTAAAAGCCTACAAATAAATACCATGTGCTAAGTATATAATATCTAAGTGAATAAAAAACATTCCTCATTTTTCCTCTCAATTTTCCCTTGCCCTATTTTTTATATTTTCATTAGTTTTGCTCTATCTCTTTTTAATTGGATATTAAAAAATGTCACTAATCCTCTTAATAATCTGAGAGAAAAGCAAACCAGGATTGTTACTAATTCGCATAAGCATTTTTCATTTCTCTTAAAATACCCGAGTTGATTTTTGAAAAAAAAAAATGAATTAATCAATGCAGCCGGTGATTAAACTTCATCTCGTTAAGTTAAAGCATCTTATCACCTTAAACCTCATGTCTGAAGGTGAAAAGAATCAAATGGAAGATTGATTGACATTAAAGATGTTTTATATTTAACATCAGAATTCAAGATGATTTATAGCTTTTATTAACCACCTTTTCGGTCATTCTACTTTACAAATGGTGAAATTTTGTTTAGAGGTTAGTTTATATATATATATATATAAGTTAATTGAAGATAATTTAGTTAAAAATTTTTAAAATTAGATTAAAATATAACACAACTTTTAATTCCAAAGGAGAAGAATATATATTTTAAAAATAAATAAATTTATATAATTTTAACAAAAATTCAAAAAAAAATGTAATTTACACTTTTATAAAAGATATACAAATTAAATAATCATAAAAAGATGCTTATATAAATTGAACATTTTTTCAGTAAAACCTATCTTTAACATAATTATAAACCTTTTCATGATTAACTTATTCTATCTTATAGACCAAATTTACTTGAAATTTTCGTAGGATGTACAAGGCCATTTACAAACTAGGCATTAGTTCCGTTCACCAATCATTTCTACACTGATAATTTACAGGACAGTTTATCTTCCAATAATCACCCGAGATGAAGGGTATAAAGCTACACATTCAGATGTCAAATCATTCAAAATTTTACATATAAGGATGGCATCACTCACACGCACAGAAGTGAGGAGAACAAGATTTCTTGCAATTCAAACAAAGATGTCACTACATAATAACTTTAAAAAGGTAAATCTAATTAAGTATAAATAAACAGAAAAAAAGTCTACTTTAAATACTTAATCCTAATTAAAATCATATTAGCTGAAAGTGCGAACACTCATCAATTTGTCATTCTATAAACACGCAGGATTAATATATCATTTAAACTCAAATGGCAGACAACGAGCTTATAGATTAGCTTACAGAGCACTAATCTCAGCTTTTAAGATTAAAATGAACTCTCAAAGCCCTCCTTTGTAAAAGGGAAGGGGGGTTAGCTAAGAGCAAAACAGTACAATTTCGCCACATATAAAGGCAGTACTTGCTAGTAAAGCAGCCTCCGCTTGTTGCAAAAACCATAATTAGGGGAGAGAGAAGCTATTGCAAACGAGAAATGAAAAAGAAAGAAGGGGACAAGAAAACTTAACAGTGATACATGGCATCGACAACTCATAGAATAGTATGGTAATAAACAAAAAAAAATTCAGGTTAGCATAGGTATGAAAAAAAATTAGAATCTTCCTTTCCGAACTCGTACCCAAGCAATGGCTGCAACCGCAGCACCCCCCAAATGTGCAGATCCTGATATACGACTATCTCCCTATAATGCGAAAACCAACAACCAATATCCAGTCACGGAATAGATAGTGAAATCTAAAGTTTAAGGATATGTTCGGAATCAAAAGAGTAGAAGATAACGGAAGGAAAGGAATAGTTGATATAGACAATTTCCTTTGATTTAGATCTAAATCAAACATTCCATCCTTTGCCATCCAAACGTATCCTAAAAGTCATGCAAGCACCAATCAGTTTGCCACAAGAAGATGGATGACCATCATTGGAGAATGCTCGGTAAGGAGTGAAAATAGGAGAAGTGGAAGGAGAGAAATGGAAACCTAGCAAGATAGTAGAAACATTGCCAATTTCCACTTCTCTCTACTCTCCCCATTTTCAACTAACCATGCCCTTAATCAAAGGGAGTTGTCTCCGCAGAAGTCTAAGGCATCAGGATGGTAACAAGCAATGCAAAGAGATAGGCACGGCACAAACTAGTGATTTACACAGCAATTTTCATATGACATTCATTAGACCTATTGCGTGGCATATGTTTGGATCATAGCAGGATTAGTTCTAAAACAGATTGTTGAAATTAATGCTAATGTCATTGAAACACTAGTTTATGATTAACTGATTATTTCCCTGAAAGAGAAACTGCTTGAGCTGGAAAATGCTAGGAAAGATGTTGGTAAATAGAAAAACAAGACTAGAGAGAGTGCACCATACCTCTATCATCCTCAAAACATCTTTCCCAATCAAAAAGATGCCCTAGATCAATAGTCAAACAATATAAAAAGATCTGTAAGGACACGCTTTATCAATTTCATTCACATAGCTGAACTAACATAAGCTTGAGAAGAGCTTACCAGCAAGATAGCAGGAACTGGTATAATAAAGTCAAAGTAAAGGGTTGATTTCGGAAAGAGGAATATATTAAGCAGCATGATTGCATTCACAGCTCCACTAGCACCCTAAACATGAGGAGATTCTATTTATATTAATTGATGCAGTCACGATTGACCAATGTTCCAAGTGATAGTAAATAGCTATTTTCAATCTCTACATGGAAGTAATTTGATAATCTACCTATAATTTGTTGAAAATAAATTTTTTAAGAAGATGCTATATCATAAAAATGGACATTTCCTGCAACTTAAAAAGCTTGGTGGAGTTTCCATGTCCAGCATATAATTGATGAATTGTGAAGGAGTGAGGACAACTTGTGATAAATAATCGGCAAAATTAGATATGCATGCCCAAAAGACAAGAAATTCTAGAACCATAATGCGATAAAATCAACAACTTTGACAAATTATAAACCAGAAAAGAACTTTCTATTATGAAATACAAAGGAACAAAGAAAAACCAAATGTACAAGCATGAAATTTGTTGCAACATCCTTTCACATGATTTATGAATAGACAAATGTTCAAAAAAAAATCTAAAGAGATAAAAGCAGATATGATTCCCAGAATATGTATTGCTTTTCAAAGATATAGTTGACAAGTCATCCTAACAACTTCTATTATCGCACACGCTGGCCCACTCCTTGAAGAGGAGGCCCAAGGCCATTATAGAGTAGTTACTAGAAGCTTACCAGTGCTTGCTTTGAAACATCCATACCCCTCCAACCCTGTATCAGAACAAAAAGAAAGGTTAAAACTCACTCAAAAAATTGACAAGAACTTATCACATGTCTTGCAAAGTAATAAAATATTCAACCAAACATTTTAGGTTCTAACCAAGATGAGAATAAACTATTATGGTACTGTTAAATGCAATTTACAACTAATCAACTTAGGCACAGCTGCATTTATTATCATTGTATACTATATCAAAAAGATTCCTTTTATTTTGGTCTTTTCTTCCACATCATTTATATAACTTATTTCTGAACCAAAGTGCACCAAACATTCATCAAGAAAGGATTTAGCTTTTCACATTGCAGATCATAGTAGATATTTGGAAAAAGTGTCATTGAAGAAGAAGTATAATATTTGCTTTTTGTTTTTGCTATGGCAGTGTTCAAATCTAGATTTTGTTCATCTTCTTGCACCCAGAAAATGCTAAAATGTCTTAGATCTACTCTGGCAAGAGATAGTAGATATTTTAATCATTGTTATCATCATTAGACCTTTGATGTTTGTGCCTTATAGGCTTGATGCACCAAGTAAAAAACTGAACCACCAACTGCCCCAGCAAGATACAACTTCAGCAAGTATTCAGGTCCAAAAACTCTTCCAATCTGCCCAGTTGAAAAAGCTGTAGTATTAGAAGCCAATGGAACAAGTAATTCATTAAAAACAAGTAATAAGAAAGCAAGAGAAAAAAGAAAGAATCCAGAAAATATGTAAGTGACAAATAATATTAGACTTAAATTAAGACTCTTAACAAGCCATGACATACAAAAATATAATATCTTTACAACAAATAATTAAATTTATTAATTATGTATGCCAACGAAGAAGGTGGATATGACATTAACTATCAAATGTACCAACCACCATAATATTGTTTTTCTATCTGCCGAATCAGTCTTCAAATCTTATGCACCAAACTTCTTAACATACAGTTTTACTCATTAAATCACAAGCTCAACATTCACCACATGTTGAGGTGTTATCTTCCTTTCCCACAAAAAGAAAACAAAAGAGTTCCTCAAATTTACACCAAAAGATGATGAAGCCAACAAACTTTTATCTAAGTGAGGTCCAACCTATTCATCACAATACAAGGCCCTGATAAAATATGTTGAGTGCTTAATCCTACAAAAATGACTATTATATATATGAAACTTAAGACATACTCTATTCAGTGATACAAGTGTAAATTGAAGAGAATAAATAAAACGGCATAACTAATGTTATTAAAAAAAAAAAACAACTGGCTCATTATTATCATAAGCTTGTTCTGTAACAGAAAAAGATTTGAGTTCTTTATGCTCAAATCAAATCTGGAAGTGCCCATAAATGCATTAGCATTAACCTAATTGCATGCATACTCCAGGATGCTTAAATTAAGACATATTTCGTCCCAAAAATATTTCCCTTCTAAGAATTCAAATATCTTAATTTGTATCACATAACTAATGAAACACTAATTGTGGCTTTTTTTTTTTCTTCACAAACACAAAAATATGTTGTAAGACACATATAATCTAAAGAAAGGAAGAAGGAAGAGAAAAGACTTAGAGAAAAATCAAGGCTAAATATTCAATGCTAGAGCAGATAAACGCACACTAGTCCCAAAGAAGTAGAGTCCAATCATGTTAGAAACGATATGCTCAATGTCGATGTGGCTGAATGCACTGGTTATCAAAGTGTGCAAGCGTCCAGACTTGAAATTGTGCAAAGAGATCTGCTCACAGGTAACACTTGCATTAGCAATCCAGATGAAGCATAATACATACAGACAAATCGATAGAAATTATGTATATCTCTCAAATTTATAACCAACCACACCAGCAGTCATTATATTTTAAACTAATATTACATTGCAATACCAGTTAGCATGTTGTAAAAAATTTCCTAAGAAAATTTAATGCATCTCCCATGTAGATGGAAATGCCATACATAGCAATGGTCTGGCAAATAATTTCTACCCATGGCATCATCAAGTACCTCAAATTTTATAAATCAAGAAACTCACTGTAAAGTTTTCCGACATAAACTTTTCATCTGCTATCCTCCATGATAAAAAAACAGCAACATTAGCTATAATCAAGCCCAAAACCACGTCATTACTTGTTAGTCCTTGGAACCATGATCTCCTGCAAACGGGAGAAGAAATGTTACTGACATACCATATATGTAAACTTTCTAAAGGTACGTCAAAGTTTTGGATTTTCTGACAACTATTAATAATGCAAAATTGAAAACCCTCAATTTTGATGCACCTATTGAAAAGAATGGAAAGATAAAAAGGAGAAATTTAACAGTAAGCTAAATAGAGTTTTATCAACCATGGGATACTTGTTGCTCACCAACATGCACCACGGTTGCAAATAGTATGAAATGCATATTGTCAAGATCAAAGTAGTCAGTAGATGTGCAAGTATAAGAACTGTATGAAGGACAATAGATAAAGCCTTTTTTTTCTTTTGCAGTAAAGATATAAAGCACAAGAATATAGCAACAAAACTTGTATTGCCAATTTTAACTGGGGGAAAAAATATGAGGTATTGCTACACATTATATGCTAAAATGGCGTGGTTTATGTTGGTGATGACATGTGACTTTAGTGATCACATGATCCTTCATGGACCTGTGCCCTGTTTCTTCCATCTTACACTCTATTTCTACTGTTCTTCTCTTTAATTTTCTTTCCTTATTTATTGCTATTTTAGTTGACCAAATCTGGTCATTTGACTTGCCTTTAGTTTGTTGTTATCTTCTGTTTTACTATTTGCCTAAAATTTTGAGATTAAGGACTAATTTGTTTAGGGCTGATCAGTATTTTGTACTCTGTTTTTTCCGTTAATAACAAGAGAGCAAAGATCAGAGTTTGATTAGCTCTGATTGTTATTCCTACAATCTACATGGTATCAGAGCCACCCCAAGGCTCCATCACACCATGATTCAGTTTGGTTTTGGATTGAATGTCAAGGGGCAAAAGGGACAGAGCAACTTGATGTAGAGCACAACATCTTCTCCCCATTTGTCCATCCCATCTACAACCTTCAGCCATGGTCCCACGGAGTCCACTCCAATCAACATCACTCCTCACCGTCTTGATGGCCATAATTACCTTAAATGGGCATCGAGTGTTCTTCTTTTCATCAAAGGGAGCACTGCCTATCTTATGGGAGCTGTTGCACCACCTAGTGTTACTGATCCCAAATACTTGACATGGGAAGCACCCAAAAAAAAAAAAGTTTGGTGCAATCTTGGTTGATCAATTCTATGACAACCAAGATTGGGAAATTCTTCCTACTGTATCCAACTGCTCACTTAGTGTGGGAAGAGCTATTTCTTTGTGAAGAATAAAGCTATCATTGCATAAATTTAAGCCTTCCCCCATAACTTCCAGCATGGTGAAACAGCTGTCACTCAGTACTACAATGTCCTGGTCAGCTATTGGCACCAACTAGACTTGTATGAGAATCCCTAGTGGTCATGTGCAGCTGATGCAACGTGCTATAATTATCTAAAAGAAGAAAAAAGGTTCTACAAATTTCTTCTGGTACTCAACTCAAGTTTTGAAGAAATATGAGGGCGAATTATGAGCATAGATCCTCTACCCTCTCTAAGAGTGACTTTCTCCAAAGTAAAAAAGGAAGAGAGTGGGAAGAGATTGACCTCTAGCACTCCGCACTCTTCAACACTGTCTGAATCTTCTGCCCTTGTAGCCAAGGGACCTCAATCCACTAATTATAAGCTCAAAACCCAGGGGAGGTCTTGGTGTGAGCACTGCAGTAAAGCTGGGCACACAAAGGACATCTGTTGGAAGCTACATGGCTGACCAAATAACTCCAAAAGGAAGTCCAAACAAGAGACTCTGGGTTATATGGTTAACCATGAAGAAAATGCACAATCTGAAATTTCTCTCTTCCATCAAGAATCAACTTGAACAGTTGCAGGGGATCATAGGGAATCATGGTCAGTTTGAGAAGATTGTGGGTGTAGGTATTGTTGCATAATCAGGTAACTCCTCCACTGCCCTAAGATCTTGAGTATAGAAAAATTGTACACAGGCGGTTGATTCGGGGGCCACCGCTAAATGACTGCCTGCCTTAATCATTTTGTTCCTAGTGATGAAGATTTAGATTTAGTGGTGAAAATAGCCAATGGTTCAATTTCCAAAGTGGCTGGAGTTGGTACAGTTAAATTGACTTATTCTTTAATTCTTCAAAAAGTTCTCCTTGTCCCTAAGTTGGCTTGTAATCTGCTATCCATATGCAAATTAGCTAAGGACCTTAACTACTAAATTCTTCTTTGATGGCTGTGAATTTCAAGACTTGGAGTTGGGGAGAATGATTGACAATGCTAAGGAGTGTGCAGGTCTTTACCTCATCCATGGAGCTGATAAGCCAGAAAATGTAGCTCTCTATTATGACAGATTTGAATAATGCTTTGTTATTACATTATCACTTGAGTCATCCCAATTTTGAATATTTGAGAAAGACATATCCAACTCTACTCAATAAAACTTCTCATGTTGATTGTGAAATGTGCCAGTTCTCTCAGCATATCAAATCTTCCCATCCTGCTCACCATCATTTTTCTTCTAAACCTTTTGCACTAGTTCATAGTGATGTGTGGGGACTTTTAATGGTTAAGAATATTAATGCAGCAAGGTAGTTTGTTACTTTTATTGATGACTACACAAGACTCACCTAAACATATCTAATGAGAGAAAAATCTGAGGTACCTCACATTTTTAAAACCTTCCACTCTCACTCAAGATCAATTTCAACAAAGATTCAAGTTCTTATAACTTGTAACGGTAGAGAGTTCTTTAACAATGTCCTACATGACTATTTAAATAAAGAGGGTATTGGGTATCATTCACCAAAGCAATTGTGTTGATAGTCGACGAGAAAATGGGGTATCTAGAAGAAAGAATAGGCATCTACTTGAAGTCAAATGATTGATTATGATCGCCTCAAACATGCCGAAATCTTAATAGGGAGAGGCTCTTCTTACCGCCACATACATCATAAATAGGTTGCCCTCTAAGACCTTAAAATTCACCACCACTTGTGACCAACTTCTTAAGTCCCACCTGGATACTCAAACTATTTCTTCCTTGTCCCCCAGAATATTTGGCTGTACCACTTTTGTTCACCTCCGTCACAAGATCAAACTTGACCTTACCTCTATTAAATGTGTGTTTTTAGGTTACTCTCCTACTAAGAACGGCTACAAGTGTTACTTCGTTGTCCATAAAAACTTTTTTTATCATAATGGATGTTATTTTCTTTTGAGTCTCAACCTTACTTTCCTAAATTCCCATTGAAGGGGAGAGTGTCGATGAATGGGATTTTCTTCACAACTATGATATCCTACTCAAAACTTGCCCACCAAACAGAGACAAAATCCATGCTATTTCTGAACTTGAAACAAGTGGTGATACTTCTATACCCATATCAGAACATTAACCTTTAGGACAGCATTTTCCTGAGATTGACAGGGAAGTTGAAGGTTCAAAACATAGAGAGTTGCAGATATACTCAAAAAGGAAGGGCAATGATCCTGACCCCAGCACAATCCAAGGACAGCATCCACCTTCCTCCAAGTTCAGGGAATGATGATGATTTAAATGTTCCTATTGCACTGAGGAAAGGAACCAAGTCTTGTACTCTTCATTCCATTGGCAATTATGCATCTTATGGTAACTTATCTAAATATTTCCGAGCCTCTATTGCTAATGTGTCTAGTGAACAAATACCTTCAGATATTCATTGTGCATTGAAAATACCCAAATGGAGAAAGGCTATTTAAAAGGAAGTGACTACTCTGGAGAAGAACCTAGAGATTACTGAACTTCCTAAGGCAAGAAGCAAGTGGGGTGCAAGTGGATCTTTACAATCACATATAATGTCGATGGAAGCACTAATCGTCACAAGCCAAAGTTAGTTGCTAAAGGTTTTATCCAAAGTATGGTGTGAGACTACCAAGAGACCTTTGCTCCTCTGGCTAAGTTCAACACTATCAAAATTCTTCTTTCTTTAGCTACAAACATAGATTAGCCTTTTCATCAACTTGATGTAAAGAATGCCTTCTTAAATGGTAACCTAGATGAAGAAGTTTATATGAAAGTTCCTCCTAGATTTGACATAGAAGGTGATAAGAAAAGGGTTTGCAAACTTTATAAGTCATTTTATAGTCTCAAACAATCTCATAGAGCTTGGTTCAATAAGCTTAACAAGGTTATGAGAAGTTGCAGGTACACTTAAGGACAGGTCGATCATACTCTCATTACGAAATTTTCTTCTAATGGTAAACTAGCTATCTTGATTGTTTATGTTAATGACATTATCATTACAAGTGATTATGTAACAAAAATTGGGAGGTTGAAAGATGCTTTTGCTAGAAACTTTACGATCAAGGTTTTCAGTGACCTAAGATACTTCTTAGGCATGGAAATGGCTTGCTCAAGGAAAGGCATTGTTGTTTTCAGAGAAAATATACTCTTGATTTATTGCACAAGACAGGAATTCTTGAATGCAAACCAATTGAAACTCCAACAGAAATCACTTATAAGTGGAGATTCAAGGAAGAAAGCCTTCCTGTTGACATTAGGAGATAGCAGAGGCTAGTTAGGAAACTCATCTGCCTCTCTCACACTAGGCTAGACATCAATTTTCCAGTGAACATTATGAGCCAGTATATGAACTAGCCTATAGAAGAGCATATACAAGCCATTTATCAGATCCTAAAGTATTTGAAGATAACTCCTAGCAAGAAAATTTACTTTTAAGATGGGAACCGAGAGAAGCATTGAGGTATATATAGATGCTGATTGGGCAGGCTCCATTACTAATAGAAAATCCACTTCTGGGTATTCTACCTTTGTGTGGGAAAATTTGGTCACATGGAAAAACAAAGAACAATCTGTGACTAGTAGAAATAGTGCAAAAGCAAGAATAACAAAAATTATCACAAGGTATATGTGAGGGGTTGTGGTTGAAGCAACTACTTAGGGAGCTAAGAATTCCTATAAAAGCTCCAGTAAAAGTTCAGTGTGATAATTTGGCAACTATATACATTGTGAAGAATCCTATACATCATGATAGAACAAAACATATGGAACTTGACAGACATTTCACTAAAGAGAAACTTGACTCTGGAGTATTTGATCTTAATCATACTCCCACTCAATTTCAAGTAGCTGATTTATTAAAGGCAGTGTCCAGAGTAAAGTTTGAAAGTCTCAGAAGCAAGTTGGGAATGATTAATCTCTATTCTCCAGTTTGAGGGATAGTGTTGGTGATCATGTGTGACTTCATGGACCTGTGCCTTGTTTCTTCCATCTTATGCTCTGTTTCTGCTATTCTTCTCTTAAGTTTTCCGACTCATTGTTAATTTTAGTTGACCAAATCTGGTCATTTGACTTGCCTTTAGTTTGTTGTGATCTTTTGTTCTACTGTTTGCCAAAAATATTGGGATTGAGGGCTAAATTGTTTAGGGCTAATCTGTATTTTGTACTCTGTTTTTTTCATTAAAAAGAAGAGAGCAAAGATCAGAGTTTGATTAACTCTAATTGTTATTCCTACAATCTACAGTTCTATATGGGAGTTTCATCTTTTTTTCCTTTTTCTCTTCCTCTATTTTTTACTTCTTTCCAAACAATCAGGCTTTACTTACTAATACATAATATTGACATAACAAAACAGCAATAAAGTTTAAGGAATTGAACTTCCAATATAAAGGGTTTAAAGAGAAACTTATTGTAAGTATAAATATGTTCGCATCCAGAAATTTCTAAATTTTCTTAGCACACAATTATATAACTTCGCAGTAATGTGTTAACAAATGCTAATGAGAAAAATTTAATCTTCACATGGAAAACAAACCAGAACAGAGAAAAGGTAGTGGAAAAGGATGATCATTTCCAAAACCAAGCATATCAGTAATCAACAGTATTATTATATTAACACCCCTAAATCCTAATGCATTGCAACCCAAAACCCAGAAGCCGTGAGAATAAACCATAAGAAATTAAAAAAAAAAAATCATCAAATGATGAATACACCCAATGAGCAAACACGTGTCACAGCATTACTTATGGCATAAATTGTAATTCAACTCACTCATTAGTTTAAAATCTGATGGTAAGAAATATAAAAATAAATTATTTTCCCACCTTCTTGTGGAGATGATGGATAATAGGAAAGGCACAGTCATTATAAAGATAACAAAGAAGAAGAAGCCAATACATTTGATATTTTCAGAATCCAAAGCTTCCCTTCAGATAAAATTCACGTTAGTTTCTCATAGTTATCAGAAAGCTTTCTATAATAATTTGAAAAAAACAAAAATGTTACTAATGTAAAAGGTAAAACCTACAGGCGACTTCCATTTTTAGCGAAAACTTTTGAATTATGACATTGATACTTAAAACAAGGGTGACTCATACATGCCATTTATATGTCCAAGGTACTTTATGAAGTATTTCCATCCCGACGCCAAGTCCTTTATTATGAACCTTTGTATTACAAATATCAATACTCTTATCAAACTCAAATACTTAGATCAAGTTGTGTGCAATTGAGAATACAAGGTTATTCAAGGATAACTGAAACATCTCAGCAGAAGAAAAAAAAAAGGTAAATTTTTTTGGTACGGTGATGCAAATAAGTGAAAAACCATCTGACACGTATTGTCATTCTCTGTCCTTTGCAAATTGCTTCGCCGTCAACCCCTAACGGGTGAAAGAGGTCACTGGATTCTCTAAATCACAAGCGGAACCAAATAAACCCTAATAATTTCGCAGAAATCAAAACTTCCGTTTGAACTCCGAACCAGAACACAAAATTCAGAAAACATAGGAGTGTGAACTTAATTTCCGTGAGGCCTATAATAACTCATGAACACTTTCCTCAAAGTGAAGCTTAAATTTATGCTTAGCCACTCAAAGAATATAAACAGAAAGGAAATAAATATAATGAGAACCAATTGGACTCTTCATTTAAACTTATTGTCTAGCCATGCCCGCTAGAAAACCAAGATTATTACCATCCACCACCATGCGAACGAAAGCTTCGATTGACATCAAAACTCTTCCCATGAAATTGAGCTCTCAGAAGTTTCGGCCTGCAACCTCCGACCCTTCCACTGGAGACCCTGGGGAGAGAGTTGGACGAGTTCAACATGAAGTGACGAGCGAACACTGGACATGAGAGGAACCCACGAAATTTCACAGAAACGGCGTGCTCCGAGCGCCATGGGGGAAAAGGGTGAAGTTGGTGACTTAGAAAAGAACCACGAATGTGGGGAGGTGAAGGTTTGGGGAGAGAGTGAGAGTGGAAAATAAGGTGGGTTTTGCCTGAGAGTGTGACAATCTTGCGGAGAAAATTTTGCATTTCTGATGATATTTGAAGATTGTAAATGGAGGCAACTCCCGAGAGAATCGTTCCTTGCGGAACCGGGAAATTTATTGAATTAAAACTTCAACGTCGCCTCTATTCCGAAGGCATAATCCTATTTGGACCCGCCCGAACCGAATTCAATAACCAAAATCCATACCCATACACACCCGAACCTTCAAACTTAAGAGGAAGTGTACTTCCACATCTTTCTCGCGCTGCTTTCTCCTTTCACCAATTCGTCTCTAGTCTTGTCCCTTCCGTCCTTTCTTTTGACCAACCTAAAGAAGCGTTTGAATTGCATTTTTATTTCTCAAGCACCTAAAAAATTATATATAAAAAGAGATAAATTCTTTTGTATATCTTTAGAAATAATTGCACTGATATACTCATTACATGATGCACTAAAAGGAAGACATGTGCCGATGATGTGCCAAAATACTTAGGTTGGCATCTACTTAGCATATTTTGATATGTTTTTATTATTATATGTCTTTCTCAATTATTTTTAAAGATACACTAATGAATTTACTATGAGAAAATTTGAGATTGAAATATATTTAAAAAATTATTTTAATATTATTTTGGGACAATCGCCTTACGTAATTTTTAAAATTTTTATACATAATATATTTAATTGTTTTATAAATAAATTTTCAAACATTTAAAATTTAAGTACAAAACAACATTCAAATAATTTTATATTGCCATGTGTTCATGTATAAATTGTTAAATTATGACTTGGCTCAAAACCCACGCGCTAATCATCTGAAGATTTGTTCATTTACTATTTTGTTATTATGTGATATTTTTATTTTTATTTTAATATCAATAATCATATAAATGTTAAAATCGTAAATAATTGCGTTGTTAAAAGTATATTTTATTCAACATTTTAGTCTTCCAAATTAATATTAAAATTAAATTAATATTTTAAAATCAAAACTATTTATTCAATTTAATTTATTAAAATATCATGCATTAAATAAAATATAATTTATGCGTAACTTTTTTGTTTAATAATTTATGTGTAATTTCAACTGGATCAACCAAGACACACTGCTAGCCCAAAACAAAAAACAACAACATACACTAAAGTCACAGCGAGTACTGAATCCCTTTTTTATGAAATAAAAACACTGCATGGGGGCCCTCTAAAACTAAAGGACCGAATGCACAAAAAAAAATTAATAAAATTAATAAATTATATTCAAATTTGATTAATATTCTATTTTAATATTATTTATATACATATTAATTTATTATAATATATTAGATATTAGAATTGTATTGAATTATATTGGATATTATATATATAAATTAATAAATTTAATTTATTAATATAGCTTGCCCCACTCATAAATAAATATTTCGCTGTAGTCTAATTAAACTGTATATCTTTCTTAGTATATCTAGATAATAGATAACAGCATAAATTAAAATATTTTGGACCTACAAAAATATTTATTAAATCATTGGCATTGCATAAAAACATTTCTCGTAAAGTATCCATTAATATGAATAACAAAAGCTCTGTTTCATTTGAAACAATATTTATTATTGTGAGATAAAATTTTCAATGTGAGGCCTCTTTGTAACCTATGAAAACTCTTTCTATTTACATTTACATTGTTATTTTAATTATTAAATAACAACACTATTCATTTGAATCAATACTTATTATTGTGCCATTTCAGCATGAGGCGCGTTGTAATTCATAAAAACTATTTACATTGTCATTTCAATTATTAAAATACGCAGCACAACTCCCCCTCCCCAAAAAAAAAATTTGTAACAGAGAAAACTTAAATATAGTTTTTTATATTTTTATTATCAACTTCTCCAATAAAAATATGATAAGAATATAAATTTTGCAATTCAACATTATATGATTAGATCTTTCAAAAAAATTTTACACGTCATATTTTTATTAAAAATTTTGATAACAAATATAAAGAAATGTACCTAAATCAAGTGATTTTCTAATAAGCTAAAATTTCACATCAATATAAATTTTGGACTACATATACATTGAACAAGCATTCAAATGTCAATCAGACATTTTTTATCATATCATCCATTGGAATGAAGTATTAAAATTAAGATTATACTTACAATACTTTTAAACGACATTCAATTAACAATTAAGTGAAAACCTGTCAATTTCTTTTATTTAATGTTCTCAATAAGTAGGTGCATGCTATGTCGTGAGAGTGATTATAAATTATTAATTATTATATCAGTCAAGTGCTGCAACTGAGGAAACTATTGTACATGTCAACTAAGAGACTAGATTTCAGTTTTCATTGTTTGTAGCTGTCTACTGACTAATGCAGAATAGACACCATTCTTGCTGAGAAGATCTTCATGTGTGCCACTCTCAACTATTTCACCATCAGAAACGACTACAACTGTATCAGCACTTTTAACAGTTGATAGTCTATGAGCAATAACTAGAACTGTCCTTCCCTTCATGAGAGAGTCCATAGCATCCTACACAATATGCATCACCTTTCAATTCATTAGCTTATTGCGCCAAAAAGAAGGATGAAGTTTACATGTTCCATGATACAAAAAAGAAAACACATTGAAGATCATATGTCAACTGCATTTAGGACCATATAAACCCAAAAGTTTAAGCTCTTATAAGTAGTTCTATTATAATATCTAACACATTGTCTCACACAAAAATCTTTCACGCTTAAAGTGTGAATAAAACTCAAAACCCACCATAACTTAACCACTTGGTGGTTAAAACTCTAATATCATGTCAAAAACCATTTTAACCCCTAAAGTTTGACCTATCAAATAAAAGCCTTAACTAAAACTTTTTAAGTGAAGGCTCATGCATAGTATTTTTATAATCATTAACAAACTAACCTATACTAAATTTGCTTTTATTTTCTTTTCTTATCTAGCCCCTAACTATAACAATCAAATCTATTTTTATTAGTGGTGTTTATTGCTAATTTTCTTTCCTGTTTTTTCAAGCTTTTATTAGGAGATTTGTTTCTTTTTTTTTCTCCCTAACCTATTCTATAACTTCTAATTAGATTTGAATCAATAATAGCAATATCCAAGATTTGTCTCTTTTTTCTCCCCTACCTATTCTATAGTTCTAATCAAATTTGAATCAATAATAGAAATATTCAAATTCTATCCTCTATCTTACCCTTCTCTTCTCTATGCTTTCAAAGATTCTTATGGTATTAAAGTAAAAGTTAAATGCTTAATCCACCACTTATTTTCAACAAATATACTGCCCACAACACCAAGACCCATTATGGGTTTGTCTCTTTTGACAATGCACCACCTCCTATTAGACAAACTTGTGCATCTATGTCAACCTTCAGTCTACGAGCCCAAATTAACCTTGGGTCCATTGTTTCAAGCATCTCCACATCAGTAGAGCCCTCCTTTATGATGATAAGAGGGCACAAGCTCAGTGGCACTAACTACCTCTAGTGGTCATCCTTTATCATGATGTACATTAGAAGTAAAAGGAAAGCTACCTATCTCATAGGTGATGTCTCATTACTTAAGCCTAGTGATCTTAAATGGCTTACTTGGGATGCTGAGAATCACATAATCATGTCATGGCTTGTTCACTCTATAACCTTAGAAGTGAGAGAGAATTTTTTATTGTGCAAAATAGTAGCCAAAATATGGGAAGCTACAAGGAACATATATTCCTCAAGAGAGAATATCATTGTCCTAATTGAGATTAAAACCTTCCTTCATGACTTTATATAAGGAGATCTAAATACGACTCAATATTGCAACATTCTCCATCAACATTGGCAGCAATTAGACACTTATGAATTCTATTCTTGGTCTTATATTGCTAATGCTTTGGTTTTTAGGAAAATAATTAAAGAAGAATGTGTATGCAAATTTTTAATGGGGCTGAATTCCATCTTTGAAGGTCTTAAAGGTCATATCATGAGCACATGCCTACTACCCAACTTACACGATACCATATCTAAAATAAGGCATAAAGAAAGTAGACTAAAACTCACTTGTGGTCCACAACCAATTGTGACTATAGACTTTTCAAACCTTCTTGCTTGTAGCACTTAACCCTCTTGGCCAAATGGTAGGTCACAAAGGTAAAACAACCAACAAACTTATCCTATGTGTGATCATTGTCATAAAGTTGGTTACACAAAGCACCAATGCTAGAAAATACATGATAGGCCTACCAACTTCAAACCCAAGTCTAAAAATGAAGCAAGAGGCAATATGGTGACCCACTTGATAATCTTTTATCTAGCAAAGAGTAATTAGAATTCATGAAAACCATGTTTGGAAACACTAATGCTACTCATGACAATTGTGTGAGCGCTAGCCATGTGGCTCAAACAGGTAATGCTTCAGCTGCATTACTCACCCAAGCCCATCTAAACCTAAACTAGATTGTGGTCTCTAGTGCTACTAACCACACAACTGATAATAAATCTCTTATTTATAATTGTGTTCCTTGAACTACCAGCTTGCTAGTTAAAATAGCTTATGGTACTTTATCTTAAGTCATGGGCATTAGATATATTAGTTTATTTGCTAGATTATCTCTTAATAATATTCTTTATGTCCCAAAGTTAACGTGTGACCTGATCTCCATTAGCAAATTAGCCAGAATCGAGGTTGTGTAACTAATTTTTAGTATGATGCCTTTTCTTTTTCTAGGACTTGAAATTTGGGAAGATGATTGGGCATGCTGAGAAGTGCCCAAGGCTTTACATCATTCAACCAAGTGGCAATAACATCAAGTAAGGATGCTCAGCTAGTATAAATAATGAAATAATGTTATAACATTTTGGAATGGGTCATCCCAACTTTGAGTATTTGAAATTGTTATTTCTCAAATTATACAATAAAAATGTTAACTCTTTAGATTATAAAGTGTGTCAAAAATCCAAACATACAAAAGACCATCACCCTTCATAACAATATCAACCTTCTCACCCTTTAGCTCTTTTTCATAGCAATGTTTAGGGTCCCTAAACATACCTAGTGTTTCGAGTGCTATTTGGTTCATCACCCTATTGCTGACCATATTAAAATTACTTGGGTATACCTCATGAGAAAAAAGTCAGAAGTGTCACAAATTATTAAAAAAAAAAGACTTTAGTCTTATGGTTTACACATAATTCCATACCCAAATAAAAGTGCTAAGATTAGACAATAGCAAAATGTACATTAATTCTAACCTTAGAACCTTTCTTGATAACCATCAAATTATCCATCAAACCACATGTGTGAATACTCTCCAACAAAACGAGGTTGTCAAAATAAAAAATCATCACCTTGTTAAAGTCACTAGAGCCTTTCTTATTTCTACAAATGTTTCAAAACACTTTTAGGGAGAAGTCATTTTTACTGCAATCTATTTGATTAATATAATGCCCTTAAAGCCCCTGAACTTTCAAACACATTACTAATTATTTTTGTCCTATTACCCCAATTCCCACCTTTTCTCCTTTTTGTCTATCAAAGTCTTTGGTTACACTACTTTTATTCATATCACTCTTAATAGCAAACTTGAACCCAAAGCTCTTAAGTGTATCTTCTTAAGTTATTCCTCAACCAAAAAGGGCTAATGCTACTTTCCCATTACCTATCAATTTTATGTTACCTAGATCTCACCTTTCTTGATCACCAACCTTATTACCCAAAAAACACCATTCAAGGGGGAGATTCAAGAAGGTGAATAAGGTTTTTTGCATATGGATAATACACAAAATAATAAAACTAGTGAGTATGAGAGTTAGCCTACACCTAAAAATATTGACTACCCTATTTTAGTTGACCAACCCATGAATCCCCTCAAAATAACTAAATATGCTCATCCTTGTAATATTAAAGTTGAACTAGAGAATAAAGAAAAAAAGTTGTTGGTCTATCCTAGAAAAAAAATGATAGAAGTATAAAAGCCCTGTACATCTTCAAAGCACAACCAAAAATCTCTTATGAGATCAGGTTTGTTAACTTTTCATGATTCTTTAGATATACTTATTGCTTTGAGAAAAGGTGTCAGAAGTTGTACTCAACATCCAATCTGTATAACAATCTCTCCCCAATTATAAGGTGTCTGTGACTTGTATTTCTTCTAGAAAAAATTCCATAAAGCATATAGGGACTCTTTATACTCTAGAATGGAACCAAGCAATAAATGAGATGACTGCCCTTAAAAAAATGGTACTTGGGAAATGATGGATCTTCCTAGAGGTAAAAGACCCGTTAACTACAAATGGGTTTTCATCATTAAATACAATTCTAACATAAGTATAAATAGCCTTAAAGCTGGATTAGTAAGAAAGGGATTCACTTAGACATTTGGTATAGACTATCAGGAGACATTTGGTTAAGTGACCAAATTCAACGCCCTTAAACTATTACTATCCTAGCTGCTAACCTGGACTGGTGTCTCCATCAACTAGATATTAAGAATACCTTTTTAAATGGAGATCTCAAGGAAGAAGTATATATGGAATCATCTTCTAGCATTCATTTCCCTAACAATACGAATAAAGTTTGTAAGTTGAAAAACTCCTCATATGGCCTTAAATAGTCATCGAAGGCCTAGTTTGAGAAATTCACCAAAGCAGTGAAAGATTATAACTATACCTAAGGGCAAGCTTATCACACTCTTTTTTTTCAAGTTTTGAACTAAGGAAAAAATTACTATTTTATTAGTTTATGTCCACGATATCATTGTGACAAGAGACTTTGAAGGAGAAATTAAAATGTTAAAGAAGTTCCTTGCTTTGAAGTTTGAAATTAAGGACCTTGGTGAATTAAAATACTTTCTTGGAATGGAAGTGGTAAGATCTAAGAAGGGCATCACAATCTCCTAATGAAAATATGCTTTTGACTTGCTTAAGGAAACTTGAATGATTGGATCTAAACCGACTAACACTCTCATGGAAATCAACTACAAGCTTAGTTTCAAACAACATAGTATTTCAGTTGACACTGGAAGATACCATAAATTAGTCGAAAAGCTCATTTACATCTCTCATACAAGATCTTATATAAGTTTCTCAGTCAGTGTGACTAGTTAGTACATGAACAAACCCATTGAGACACAAGTGGAAGATGTATATAGAATTTTGAAATATTTAAAAATGACTCCTAACAAAGGAATATTTTTTAAGAAAAATGAAAGTAGAGATATAAAAGTCTATACTAATGTAGATTAGTCAGAATCTGTCACAAATCATTGTTCGACCTTAGGGTATTATACCTTTCTATAGGGTAATCTTATTACTTGGAAAAAGCAAAAAGCAAGTGGTTGTCGTTAAAAGTAGCATTGAAGCAAAATTTCAAGCACTTACACACATGATATGTTGTACTATAGCTCAAGAGATTGATGAATAAAATGAGAATATAGGTTACTAGTCTTATAAAAGTTTTTGTGATAACTTAGCAACCATTAATATTGCCAACAATCTAATCCACTATGATAGAACCAAGTATGTTGTTGATTTCCTTACAAAGGCTTTTCCAAGGATGACATTCGAAGGCTTACTAGCAAACTAGGTATGCTAGACTACTCCTGACCTCAAAGGAGAGTGTTGAAAAATCACATGATTATTGCTATTAAATAATCACATAATTCTCATTGTTTTTCTCTATCTTTATTTGCTTTTATTTTCTTTCCTTATTTAGCTCATGGCTGTAATGGTTAAATATGTTTTATCAAAGGTGTTTACTATTGACTTTCTTTCTTGTCTTTTAGAACTTTGATTAAGAGATTTGTCTCCTTTTTCCCCTACTTATTCTGAAGCTTTTAATTAGATTTTAATCAATAATAAAAATATTCAAATTTTGTCCTTTACCTTGCCCTTCTCTCCTCTATTCTTCGAAAATTTCTCAAAAACCACTTGGTCATTAAGGCTCTAACAATGATATCATGTTAAGAAGCATTTTAACCCAAACTTAAGTTGTTAAATGAATGCATGACTTGAGCTCTAAAGTGAAGGCTTATGAATAGTAGTAGGATCACACTTAAATAAAAATTTTTAAGTATTTACTATTTGTTTCTCTAATAAATATATAATATCTAAAAAAAATATTTTAAAACATCGATTTATATGATGTAAAGTTGTAAAAATATTCATTTATTATATTATCATTAGAGAACTTGATAGCAAACGACTAAAAAGTGTACTTAAGTTTAGTTTATAGTTTTATTATAACCTCTATTCTCTAACAAACTGACCTGTACTAAATATTCACTTTCAGTATCCAGGGCACTAGTGGCTTCATCCAAGAGAAGAACTTTTGGGTCCATAAGCAAAGCTCTGGCAATTGCTATTCTTTGTTTTTGCCCTCCTGAAAGCCTTACCCCACGCTCCCCAACATGGGTCTGGTATTTATCTGGGAATTTCGATATGAATTCATGTGCATTTGCCATTTTCTGCATTCAAACCCATACAAATTATGAGGAATCGAGAGCTAAACAACCAGAGGCCTTACTGGTGAAAGAAAATACTAAATCTTACAGCTGCATTTTCTATATCAACAAGGTTAACTTTGCCATCAAATCCATAAGCAATGTTCTCCTCTATGGAACAATTGAAAAGTATAGGCTCTTGACTCACAATACTGATCTGCTTAACAAAGAACATACTGCATTAAATTTAGGTTACTAAAGTAAAAAACAACTAAACTATGATCAAGATACCTTTTTATGTAGATGGTCATGTGATATTTCTCCTAGCAAAACCCCATTTAGGAGAATCTTTCCCTTGGTTGGGTCATAAAATCTTTCAATTAAGTTTGCTATTGTAGTCTGCAGCAAACAAGCAATGAGTTCACATGCTTTATATATTTCTCATGTCATTTCATTAAGCTATTCCCATTCTTTGTATATGCTTTAATTCACAACATGATATAACACAAGACTCTTTGTTAATTCACAACTAGTTGAATAAAAACCTTGGGGAATATGTGCTTTGAATTAAAACATGGAAAGGAGGGAAAAAAGAAAGAGAAGATCACTGTAAGCATAAAGAATATACCTTTCCACCACCACTTGGACCAACAAGAGCAACCTTTGAGCCAGGTCGCAGTTTCATAGTAATTCCCTATGCATGAAAAAATGTCGTGAACTTGGTTATAATAATTTTCCATTCAATTATAACATAGGTACCACAAAAACAAAGAACAACAAGGAAACTGATACCTTAAGTACCATATGACTAGGACGTGATGGATAGGCAAACCAGACATCATCTAGTTCCACTTCCCCATCTTGATCACTACAAGAATAGACATTTTAGTGTCACTTATCAGCAACCATTATCATTCTCAGTCTTTATTTATTTATTTATTTTTGGGTAGAAAATACAAATGTAAGATTGGATTGTCCATCTTAAACTTGTTGTGTTCCTGAAAAGCAAAGAAGAACTCTCTGAAGGTAGTTATAATAGACAAAAGCTAAGAAATCTAGGAAACTAACCCCAAAGGACATTTATTTCCTGAATTTGGCATTGATGAGACACGATCCAGAAGTTGAAATACTCGTCTGCTTGCACCTGTAGTTTTCATAGCCATGGTATACATTCCTGAGAGACCAAATATAGAATGTCCAACTGCAAGTGATGTAGTTGTGTTAATTAACTAAAATATAACTATGAAATCAATGAAACTAACACCTTGATCAACTAAGAGGTATATTAGATATTATAAAATTATTTACAAGCTTTTACTTAATAACTTAAAGTCAATTTTTAGTTCACATGATCCTTAACAAGGTATAACAGTAATAAACCATAGAAGAACTCACTTGTGAGACTATATAAAATGAAAGTCGTTAGATCACCGGAAGACATGGAACCTGTAATTGTCAAATAAGCCCCATATATAACAACTACAATAATTGGCATTGTAGTTGCTGTATAAATGCTTCCAGAAAAGAGTCCAACAACTTTCTGGATCACCAAGCCACTAAAGTTAGAAGTTGTAATTGTAAAGGCTAACAAATGGATATACACACAAGCACAAATATCAAATTGACAATAGATAACTCACAGCTTGTTTAAGTCCAAGCTTAAGTGTCTCATTAACTTTCTTAGAGTAGCGTGATATTTCATATTCTTCTTGGGCAAAAGATTTTACTGTCCTTATGGCACCAAAGGATTCCTAAGCAACAAACATACACAAAATTAATAAGTTTAAATAGCTTTTCCTATCATTTTAGATATCAGTCTCACATAAGTGAAGATTAACATTTCATGTGATAGACGTATATACTTCAGCTATTGAAGCAGCTATTGCTGCAGCATCTTGAGTTTTCTGAGAAAGTTCACGTTGGAACCAACCAAATTTACGTACAGCAACAAAAGTAGGAGGCACAACAACCAAAGCCAACACTGGAAAAGGTCAAATGAAAAAGACGATAGAAAAAAAATAAGTTACGATGATCATTGAGAATTCACATGACAATCAGCTTTGTGTGTGCAGCTCAAGAAACAAAGCTTTCTTTTCAGTTACTCACATGTTAACTTCCATGATGTTGAAAACATGAAGCCAAGACCAATAAGTGCAGTTGACAAGCAACTCAGGGCATGAGAAAGATTGGTAGTTGCAGCACTTTTTATTATCTGTGTATCTTCAGATAGCCTACTCAGAAGTTCCCCAATACGAGTAACATCAAAGAAGGCTATCTCCTGCAAAACTCATCCATAATAAACAAGCCTTTTTTTTTGGGCAAGTGGAATTACTTGTTGTAAAGTTGAAAGATTTTAATCTCCAAATGAACATAAGTAACATAAACAAAGAAATATCTCAAGATATTCATTATGACAATTTTGTTTTACTTGGATTATGAGGTGACTAAACAATCTTTTTCTTAGCCGAGCAACAACCCTTTCACTGGCTGAGGAAAAAAGCCAATCTTCAAGTGCTGTAGAAACTGATCTGAAATTTCAAGAAATCTCAGTGAAAGATCAAAAAGCAAGATTAAGTCCAAATCAAACTATTCAATCAATTAGACAGTAATCAAGGAAGGATCCTACCCAACAACAACAATCAGAAAAATATACAGTATGGAGTTCTTGACAGCATCCAAAGCTTTAGCTTTATCTTCAGGAGTTTGAGTATCTCCTGATATAATGTCAATTATCTTCCCACCAAATTTTGGCTGCATGAGGGAGCAATTTCATGTTAAATCTGGGGATATGGATACTTGGATGATTTTGTGTGTTTGTGTGTGTGGGAGAGAGAGTCCAAAAGTGATGCATACAACTAAAATATCTGATGTGGATGCAATTAAAAGAGCCAGCGTTGCAACTATCAGCTTCCCAGCTTCAGGCTTTGCCTGTAATTAAGGAAATATTAGGAATTATAATAATTACAAAAATATGGTACCAATTCATTCAAAGAAAAGCCAGCTAAAGATATAAGCACTTACAAGTGAAAGCACCCGACAGAATCCCACATTTGCTGCCTGATATTTTCATGCATAAAGTTAGCAATTCTACAAAAATCTGATGCCATGAGATGTTATAAGAGGCTTCAAAGAGGATGAACAACGCTTACTGGCACTGCATCCCCATGTTCAAGGTCTGTCAATTCAGCCACTGGGGCATTATCCCTCTTTTCCCCTTCCTGTAGATGGGGAGAAATAATGTAACACAAAGATAAATACAGTTCTAGAAGTATGTCTAAATTTATTTACCAGCTTTTTTTTCTCTTTTTTAGGATGAGTGAAGAAATTTTATTGGAAAGAGAAGAAGGTACATCTTGTTGGAGGATAAGATATCCTCAAACCAAAAAAATACAAAAAGAAGCTCAAAGGCATAGCAAAGTAACAACTCTCTGACAAACTTAACAGTGTAAAATTGCTTTCTAGTCTCCTTGCAAATCAGAATTAGTGATTCCCTTAAAAATCTATGTGCATAACACCAAATCGAAGCCATATGCACAGTTCTATTCCACGCAAGCAAATCTATTTGCAGTTGTTAATTGTAAAAAATGCATAATCCTCGATCTGAGGGCACAATTTGTTGTTCCAGCAAACGGCTATTACTAGGTAGCCTTTAAACAAGAACCAGTGCATGCTAAATTAAATCCATTTGAAACTGTTAAAAGCTATGATGAACTTTCTCTTAGTTTTATCAGCAACGAAAAGGCCAAATCCGAGGTAAGCTCAGAAGAAAAAGACAACTGCTATGTTTACAACTGAAAACAATCTACAAAAGAAACATTTGAGTGCATAAAGCTCAAAGTCCTGAAGGCAGAGAAGCAAGTGTTAATATTTGGTAGGTTGATACCTCCTACCAAGCCTGTTTGCATTCAAATATTTATTGCTAATTTTTTATTTTCTATTATCTAAAAAGGGGTTTTAAACGCTGGATGAAAAAATCTATTAAATACAAATCATACTCATGCAAAAGTACGAAACTACCTCTGCAATAGCTATAAACTAGAATGTTATTAGAGGAATCTTATTTATGCGCGAATTTGATACTGGGCATGAACCCAAACCGTCGATCACAAGCAACTCATACCAGGGAATAGCACTGGGATTCAGAAACCAAGAGAAAAAGGCAACGCAACAGACGAATAGCAAAATACAAATAAAAGAAGCTTTGACTTGCCTTGCGCTCTAAGAGAGGAGTTGTTTCACTTGTTGATCCCATATCCTTCACAATCAGCAAATCAATACCCCAAACGCAGTTATTCAGTGACTGTGAGCCACACTTAATGGGTTCTTCCCTTTCTTCCTCGAAGGTTTCAGTTTAAGAAATGTAAAGGTTTCCACACTTCGATTTGAAGAGTTCATGGAATTTGAATTGACTATTGATTCATATTCCTGTCATGACATAGTGGAAAATTAAATTAAACCAATAAGCTTTCAGCCCCATTATAATATTTCGTTGAAGGTTTGAAACTTTGAATAACATGCCTCCATGTCACACCCGCGTCACGGGCGAAGACTGCAAGGAGTAGAAACAGAATTGACTTTGACAATGGTTGCCCCGTCAGTTACTACTTCGGAATTTTCTTTGGGGAACGTGCAAAGGAAGTTACTCTCTGATTATAATGTTTCATCAACTTGCCTTGCAAAGAGTGAAAAATGGCAAAAATGCACTTTTTTCCTTCAATTTTATTTGAGATTTTATTTTTATTTTTATAATTTTATTTAATTTTAATTTAGTTTATTAGCTTTACACTAAATTTTATTTTTATTTATTCACTTCATTTAGTTTTAATTTGGTCCTTTAATTTTATTTTATATGCCACTTTTTTTTAGGATCATCTAGTATGCAAAATGGTTAGAAATAAACATAAAAATATGATTTTATAAATGACAAATGACTTTCATGGCTCTATTTTAAAAAAGTAATAAAAAATAAATACGTATTAACACCCAAAAAAAAAAGTTTGATCAAACATTGAGTCCACCATGGGAGAATATTAGTTAGATTGGATTATAATGAAAGAGTTGAATTGGGCTTGAAACTAAATTGGTCTTTTAAGGCCAAAAATGGGTTAGAATATCTTTGACCCATATATTAAATTTATAGGATTTTCTCAACATATTTAAAAACATTCTAATAACATGTAGTTAAAATATCAAAGAATATTCATATATTCTCAAGTAGTTTTCAATCATTTAACTACCTTCCTACAAATTAGAAATTGTGCCTATAAAATATTGTAAATGTAGTTAACTAAAAAATAAGGAAAATTCTTAAGTTAACCAAGCCAAGAGAAGTCCTAAATACAATTGAAAATACATTTGCCTATATTTTAAAGATATGAGTGTTATGGTCAAGTAATGAAGTAACTAATCAATAAATAAATTTATTATTTTAATTTCAAAAATGCTGTCATGAGTGACACCTACTTATACTAAGATTGTTAGCTATGATCTTCCATTATTACTAACATGGGCAAAAAATTAAGAATAATTGATAGACATTTTTAGTGTGGTTAATAATTAGTTGTAGACTTATAAATACTCATTTTAAACACACATATCCAATCAATCAAATATAAGTCATTTAATTTTATTTTCTACTTTCATGCCTTTAAATTTATAATTTATTATTTTATTTACAACTTTCTTTATCACATTCATGCATTTAATTTCTTTTATCTCAATTTCTAATTGTAAATATTAGTTACTCTTAGTCATTCTTCAAACTAAACACTTCTTTTAGTTGTCTACAGACTAAGAAACATAATCCCTTCCTTAATGTGTTATTTGAACCTAAGAATAAAAAATGCGAGTTAATTTATCAATTTAATTAATTATTCCAAATTTACAACCAATAATGCTTTTGAGTAATAATTTTATAAAGATATAATAAATATTGTATAAAACTTTAAAAAATGAATAATTTTTCCACACACATACCAAATGTGCCAATTTTATTTTGTTTTAATTTAATCCCTTAAGCTATTAAAATATTTGTTTCCCTTTGATAATGCTTAACAAAAAAGTCATATGTGACTCATTGACTTTAATAATTTTTTACCAACAACTAATTAGCTATATAAAACTTTTTAATTAACCAACTTGACAGTGTTAGAGGGAAGGAAATAAGTAAAGGAAAATTTAAGATAAATTAAGGAATCATATTAAAACAAAATAAAGTTAAAGGATGAAGGTAAAAGGTGAGATAAAATTAAAAATTAAATTAAAATAAAATAAAATTCAATGACAAAAATAAAGTTTAATATAAAGTTAAATGATCAAATGTGTATTTTAACTAAAAAAGAAAAGGATAAATTTACAAACTTGTGTCAAAATTTAGATGTATTTACTTTTAATATTCAAAATTTTGAAAATTATATAAATTAATTGTTAAAAACTATTTAATTTCTTGTAAGTTGGTCCTTAGTTTAGTATTTCTTAAGTGTTGTCAAAATTTTGTTGTCATTAATTGATTTAAGTGGGACAATAATAATTGCTTGTTAAACATTAAGTGAAACTTACTATCTTGCAAAGTCTATATGAAAATTTAAGTGTTTTTTAAATATAAATAAATTTAAATTAAACAAATTTTAGTTATAATCGCGATTTCTTACTTTTTTTGTTGGGGGGGGGGGGAACCACGATATCTTACTTTAATCTAAGTTATAAACTGCTCAAATGATTTTTTTTAATTTTTTTTCCTTGAAGAAACGGATAAAATGAGTGGAATTTAGAAACTAGAAAGTAGTCACAAGGCAAGGCAGTTCAGCCAATTTTATAGACTAACTCCTAAAATGTTAAAAATTCGAGAGCTAAGATTAAGAGAATTAAATTATTAATTTAAGCCAATCCTTTTCTGGCAGAATTTTTAACAAAATATATTCACGTCATCATCAATCTAGTGGGTCACCGCCCACTGATATATTCTGAAAAAACCAAGGGCTTTTCCAGAGTGGGAGCAAATCCTGTGGAATTGAAAAAGATGTGGAATGGGGTTTATATTATATCATTTTCTTTTTAAATAATTTTAAAAAAAATAGATGAGGATGCATTGGTTATATTTTGATGAAAAAAAATTATACATAAATTTTTATAATTTTATTGTTAAATTGTATGTTTAAAATATGATAAATATATAATTTTTTAATTTAAAATATAATAAATATATAATTATATAATTCTTCAATTAAATTGAAATTATTAAAACAGGTCAAACTCATTAGATCATCCTCATTAACCCACAAATTTAATGGATTTGATTGTTCCATTCTTTAAAATTACTTTTTAGTATAATGATTTTTAACTTAATTCACTTATTATATGGGTCAACACATAGACTAACTAGATTAATTTTTTAAAAATTGAATAAGTAATGCTTTATATTTTTGTTATGATATTTTTTAATTAAATTAATAAGTGTATAATTTTTTTAATAATATTATAAAATACATAAATTTTGCAAATAATTATTAAATTAAAAATATATCATAATATTATTAAAAAATTATATATTTATTATATTTTAATTAAAAAAATTAAACTTAAATCTAATTTTTAACTCTTTTTTAAAAAAATTTTTAACCTAAACCGCTAAACACCCAACCTCCTGTCGCCGAGGCTCCAAGCAATCATCTTCTTCTTACTTTTCTTTCCATTATTTTTTTCATAAAATTTAAACTGTTTAAATAAGACTTAGATAGTGCAATTTTTTTTATTTTTTCAATCTTAAAATTTTTTTTAATTTACAATTAAAAGACTCTTATTATTTAATTTCTTTTAAAAAATTATTTTTTAAAATAAAAAAAAATTAGATTTGAACTACCAAACCTTGAACTGAAAAAGCACCGAGAGAAGACGGAATAGGATCCGTATATGGACGGTCCAAATCCTGTAGAAAGGACGGGAGAGGATCCGTTCGCCCCCAAGGCTCCATCTTTGTTCAGAGTCTTAAGTGTCGTGCGTGAGCTATCTCTTTTTCTGTTATTCAGTTCTTCTTCTTCTTCTTCTTCATCCTCCGTCGGCCAACGCAGGTGATTTCTTCTTCTTGATTTCTTCCTTTTGTTCTAGAACTGTCTTCAGAGTCTTCCAGATCTGCTACTGTCTTCATCCTACACTCTCTCTCACACACACGTGCACATAATTTCGATTTCACTGTTATCTACAGCAAACCCTGCAAACTGCATTCTATTTCTTCGTAATCTGCTCCTAATCGTCAAGACGGTTCAAGTAATGCTTTAAGTTTCGGTTTTGGTTTTGATTTGGTTTGTGAATAGGGAGGAGGTATTTTAACTCTACTTTTGTATTTGTGTGATTGAATATAATTTCCATGCCTTTACCCATAATAAGTTTAGTCCCCTGAATCGATTTGTTCTTTGAGTGATCATACGATAGAGTAGATTTGTTCTTTGAGTATTGCATGAATCAATTGCAGTACATCTCTTAGAGTTAGAAACTTAGAATAACCGTTTTTTTCTTTAAAAAAGAATGAATCCAAATTATTCAACATGAGAGTAAATGCATGTTGGTCAAAACACTAATATTTCTGTACAATTGAGAAATGAATGACAACGTTGCAATTGTAGGGGAAGAAAAAAAAGAAGTTCATTCTCATTTTTCAGTCTATTTTGTTGCCAACAACCCTGCAACAATTGAATGGTTTTTTCTTGGCTAAAAGTATTCTCAACCTTCACGTTAAACAAGACATACATCTCTTTAATAAACAAATTTTAGTTATAATCATGATTTTGTTAGTTTAATCTGAAGTTATAAACTGATCGAATTATATTTTTTTTTTCTTGGAGAAACGGATAAAGTGAGCAGAATTTAGAAAGTAAAAAATTAGTCACAAGGCAAGGCAGTTCAGCCAGTTTTATAGACAAACTCCTAAAATGTCAAAATTTCGAGGGCTAAGATTAAGGGCCCGTTTGGTATGACGTATAGGATAAGGTCTGATAGTATAAGACCTGATAGGATAAGGCCTGATAGGATAAAGCCTGATAAATTTTAAAACAATACAGTGTTTGGTATGATACTGTATAAGATAATATTATCATTTATTTGATAATGCACTATATAATGTTAGATAAGATAAAAATAAACTATTTTGAGAAAAATACCCTTTACTTAAAAAATATACTATATTTATTTAAATTTATTATGTTATATTAACTTTTTAAAAAAATGGATAAATAAGACTGCACATTGTGTATGGTTACAGTGACCTAGGTGATCTGATCACATCTAGTCATATCGGATTAAATAACTAAAATATAATTTAGACATATTAGATCAGGTTGGCTATATTAGCCACTTTCAACCCATCTAATGAAAATTTTATTTTTTTTAAGGGCAAATATATAATTTTTAAAGATTTATAAGAAATTTTTATTTTTTAAAAGTCAATTTATATTTTTTACTAAATATTAAAAAAAAGTAGTTAACTAGTTTAAGAAATCATTCTAACCTAACGTCATACTAAATTGATTATATTAAATCTGATATTAAATTAGTTTTTGCGTAATTTATCATAATCCTATTAATTTTGTTAAAAAATTATTTTATAGGGACTTATTAAAAAATTTCAATGGTAAAATATAATTTTATAATAACTTATATAAAAATTTTATTTTTTAGGATTATTTTATAATTTTTATAAAAAATTATTTTATAAGGACTTATATGAAAGTTTCATTTTTTTTGGGGTCATTTTATAATTTTATAATTTTTACCAAAAATTTAAAAATGGCCCAACTAATTTGATCCCAACTAGTATTAATTAAACCTGATTTAGCCTAACCAATGAATGTTCCTATAGGTGAAGGGTTAAAATTGAAAAATATTAATAAAGTTTTATACATTAAAACCTAATCAGGCCTAATCCCACCCCCCAAGACATGATTAGATTATACATCATTTCGATATATAAGAGAGGTATGATGTATAAGCTTATACAATACATTACTTACACCAAACAAGTGATAAGTTCATAATGTATTGTATTAGCTTATACTATCAGACCTTATACGGTATGCCAAACATACCCTAAGAGAACTAAATTATTAGTTTAGGCTAGCAGAATTTTTGACAAAATATATCCACGTCATCATCAATCTAGTGGGCCATTGCGGAGTCTGGATCACCTACTCATTTTAAAGATGGATCATTTCTAAGTAATTTTTTTTAAAAAAATTGCATAGTTTAAATTTAATTTAGATGATTTAAATTTAAATTTAATACTTTTAAATTTAAATTATTATTTTTAAAATGATGATTAAAAAATATTTTTATTTTTATCATGTATTCTTAATTAAAAATGCTAAAATATAAAAATTAAAAATATTAAATTTAAATTTGATTTGAATAATTTAAATTAGAATGAGTAAATGAGTAGGCTAGGATGGGTAGGGATCCAATTTCGGCAACTATCCACTTATATATTCTGATGGAAAAACGGGGGGTGTTCGGCAAGAACCTAGCTCAAAAGGATGTAGTTCAATCAGGAAAGCCCACATCAGTATTTGACCGATGACTAGAACTAGAATATTGACACACTCCTGTCAGAAACAAAAATAGTATAAATACATTTTTAGATTCATCAAACTTTCAATGTGGTTTTTCTGATTTGAAAATAGATAGGGTAAAATATATAGAATTTTCTTAAATTTTGTTGAAATTATATAAATTTTTTATTATTAAAATATATACAATTTTTTTCAAAATAAAAATTTATATTACATTTTAATCTAATTTTAATTTTTTTAACTAAAATATCTTTCATTAATCTAAATATTTTTTGGGTTAAATTTAATGAAAACATTTACTCTTTTTTATTTTTATTGATGTATATTTGGATATAATATATATTTGTATATTTAAATTAATAGAGAGTATTTTAGTTAAACAATTAAAATTAAACTAAAATATATATTTTGAAAATGAAAGAAAAATTAGTGTAATTTTAGTAAAATTTGTAGAAGGTTGATGTAATCAATATAATTTTACTATAAATTTATTACAGAATTACTGTTCTTAAACTGATGTGATAAATTTGTTTTAGATTTCAAAATTCTTTTGTTTACTTGCAACAGGTCTACGGATTTTAGTTTACTCAAATAAATAATAGTGTCCTCTTATTTTTTTAAAAAAGATTTAATTTTGCCCACTTGTCTCATAATTCATACAAAATATAACATCAAACGTAATAATTTGTTGACTTAAACATTATATATTTATTTGATACTATTATAACTCACTCTTGAATTTAACATTTAAAGTCAATATACTACTAAAATGGCATTAAATTTTGGATAAATTAGAGACAAAGAAATAAAATTGGATCATTTAAAAAAATAGAAAGACAACATTACTTTTAAACCGTAAACCCTAAACCAAATTAATATTTGTATTAAATTAGAAAAATCTAAACTACAGTCCAAAAAGTAAATAATAATAATAATAATAATAATAATTAAAAAGAAGAATGATAGTGGGGAAAGAGCATGCTAAGCCTTTTATCTAAATTTATTTAAATAATACCTGGAGTGGATTAAAATAAATGGAAGCCTGATAGTTAACATATGATAAGTCTGGTTTTAATTGTTTTACTTTTTGGGTAAGCAGGATTTAATTTAAAATTGACAGAATTATATGTAAATTAAAATTTAAAATTAGATAGACCATAAACTCTAACCTAAACCTAGGACTGAAATTTAAGTGGTGGACAAGTTAGACAACATGCTCGGTATAAATTAGGTGTGGTTTAACTAATAAAAGGGAGTGCGAATAATACTAATAGATCCTTTCCTTTTAGGAGAAAATCTGCTTGAGGGAAAAGGAAACATGGGATGGAGGTATACGTGGCCTACTTTCACGCCTCCATATCCCTCCCACAGAATTCTCTCCTGCACTAGGGAGGATCTTGGTTCATAAATAACTAATAAGAGACGTTAGATTTTTTATTTTTTAAAAATGCATGGTGTCGATTAATCAATTTTTCTAGGATGTATCCCCACTATATGGACGGCTATAGAGGGTCTATTCAATTTTTGTATTTATTTTTGTTTTAAAAAATAAAAAATAATTAAAAAGATAAAAATAATAATTATGAGGTCAAAAATTTTAATTCTAAAAAAATTATATTTTAAAAAATTTAAATGTATTGTACCATTAAAATTTTTAAAATATATTTTTTTTACAATTAAAATTTTTTTTGACCTCACAATTATAATTTTTATTTTTTAATTAATTTGTTTATCCCTCATAAGAAAAAAATAAATAAATAATAAGTCAAAAAAATTAAATAGACCCCTTTGTAATGCGTGTTTGGCTCTGCGTCAAACAAGAAGGAAACATGGTTTGACTGAAATAACAATTTGTTGCTTTTGGATAAAAAAGATTACAAATGTAATTTTTTTTTTTCTTTAACGCACTGCCAAACACACTTGTAGTGGTCCGAATGATTCTAAGGAATCCATCCTCCAAATTCTCTAACGTTTTCATGACCACGTTGATGATTCTCTTGTGTACTCATATGCTTTTGATGATGGGAATGTTCTTGTTTGGAGGGACTTAGGAGAGCGAAGCATCATCCTCAAAATTTAAAAGAGAAAAAAAAAAAGTTAGAAGCAGCACAACTTGTTGCAAAACGAAAAAGAAAGAAAATGAAGCAAACCCAACTGGATTCTTTGTCCTTTGATTTAGGATGAAAAAGCAATGAAACTTGTTCTTGCATTGTTTTTCTCCTATTTGGGTGTGGGCGCGGAAAAGCAGGCTGCGAGGCAGGACTTTATTTTGGTCCGTTGATTTAGAAAAGAAAAAAAAAAAACAAGAGGCCAGCGCTGGATAACAAAAAACGACAAAATAAAAAGATAAATTATTCTTTTTAATAAAAAATATCTAAATTACGTATATTTGTTATAAAAATATACACAAATTTTTTTCAAGTAAAAATATAATCAAAATACTTTAAAAATAATATTAATTTATTTATTAAAAATATAATTTGTAAAAAAATATTTTAAAGCTTTTTATTTTAAAATTATTCATTTTTTGTTAAAAACTATAAATTTAATTTATTTTAATTTTAAAAATTGACTATCTTAAATATAAATTTAAGATTTATTATATTATACAATTAACAAATATATAGATATTTTGATTAAAATAAATTAATTGTAATTTATGGTAAAAATCAGTACAATGCATTTTTTTTAATTTCAAAAAGGAAAAGTATAAATTTTTATAATAAAAAAGATTAAAATATGATTTAAGGATTTAAATAATTCTTTATATATTTGTAATCAAATTTTTTAATTAAAATATGATAAATATATAATTATCTAATAATATCATGATAAGTGTATAATTTAATTAAGAATTATATAATAATTAAAAAAATTATATATTTATCAAATTTTAATTAAAAGAATTTGATAATAAATATATAAAAAATTATATATAAATTTATTTATCATTTAAATAATTTTTTAAGAAAAAAAAACGTGGACAGAGGGAGTGACCCCGGGCCATAAATGGAGGAGAGCACGATTTGGGAGGCTGAAAGAATCTCTCACAAATAAGTGAATAACAGTCGTACCGTTGCGCGGATGACTGCGCCGCTGTAACCGTTACCCCTTCCCCTCCCTCAATTTACGTCTCTCTCGCCACGTGGCTTCTGTCTGCTCCTTTAACCTACCTCTACTTTCGTTTTACACAGATAAAATTTTATAATTAAAAGTATTACATATATTTTATAAATTATAAAAAGAAGTAAGAGAATAACTTGCATAAACTTTTTCTGAAAATAGGATAAACTAAGTTTAATATTTTTTGTTTAAAATATTATCTGACTGTAAATTTTTTATTTTTTGTTAATAAAATTAAATTCTTTAAATAAGACATGTTCCTTCCAAAAAAAATTATTTAGTTATATTTATTGTTATATAAATAATAAAATTATAATTTTATATTAAATTTTAACATTACAGCTATATATTACTTTGGCTAGTTATTTTAATTAACTAAGTAATGTGCATATCATAAATGTATCAAATAATGAAGGTAAAAAGAAAATAACAAAACCTTAAAAAAGGACAAACCAAAAAAAGTACTTTTATGTATTGAAATGAAAGAACTTTGTATAAATATAAATTTTACTTAAAATAATAATAATATGAAAAATTTGTATAAGATATATGAAATATAAAAGAATGTGAATGATATTTTAAAATTATATAAAGTATAATTTAATTAAGATTGTGAAAAAATCAGTGTAATATACTCTAAAACAAAAAGATTACAGGATTACAGAAAGAGTGCGTGCAAGGGCGAAAATGGAAAAGCGAAGAAGAGAAAGATGTTGTGGGGATGGCGGATGGGCCCCGCAGGAAATCCTGAAAGTGGAGCATATGATGAACGGCTAAGATTTTCTTATTATTCTGATAGTGACATCATCCACATCCTGTAGTTGGGCCCCACCGTATAATCATCAATCATGCCCTCCCGCATTTTATCTCACCATCAAGAACCAGAATCCTCTTGCAGTCTACACTCTACAGTAATTATGTCGTTAAGCTTTAATTCTTACATTACAAGTTATTGAATATTGGTATAAAAAATAAAAAATAAATATTATTTTTTATTTTAAAAACTAATAAAAAATTATAATTATTAAATTATAAATATAAAAATGTAATGAAAATTATATAAAATAAAAAAATTAATTTCTATTCTTATTTCAAACAGTCTTTATATACTCCCTTTTTCTGATACGGTCCGTATTGATAGTCGTATACATGAGCTTAAAAAATTATTATTATTATTATAAATATTGATGATAAATAATTATATAATTGTTTATCTTTTAAAATCATAAATAATCATATAGGATGAATGGATCGAATGAAAATCCTTTGTGTGCAGTTCTTTTTAACATTTGTTTAAATGTGGCTAAATTCTCATATTAATAAAATTTGTAATATTTTATATACATATTATTTGATATAGTCAAAAAATAATAATTTTTATCAATAATTTTATTTTGAATTATTTTTTTGTAAATTTTATTAAACGACGTAGTACATTTATATAAAACATTATAAATCTTATTGATGCAGGGATTTGGTTGCATTTAAGAAGAAAAGAGTTAAAAAGAGTTGTGCACACGTGAGAGCAAGGCTCAACAGGGCTCACCAGAGGATTTCCATTCAAATGAATCTCAATAAAAAAATATAATAAGCATTGGCTATTAAAAAATAATTTATGTATCAACTAATAGATGTTAACTCACTAGAGTAGTCTCTTATTTTAATTTTAATATAGAAAAATTTATATACACTTTATTATTATATTATTATTATTATTATTATTATTATTATTATATTTTTTAATTAAAATATAATAAATATAATTTAACTAAAGAACTATACATTTGTATACAAAAATCACATGTGTCTATTATGTTATTATTACAAAATTATATATTTATTATATTTTAATTAAAAAAGTATACACTTATTATATTTTTATTGTGAAATTTGATAACAAAAATATAAAATATTACATCAAAATATCATCCTTTCAAAATTTAATAAAATAATTATCCTTTAAAGGAATCTCTTTAAAAGTTAATATATTGGTTAATTGAAATTCTCAATTTAAAAGAAGTCATTTCATTTTAATTTTTTAAAGATAAATTTACTCTATCATATTAATTTTTAGCTTCAATCATATAAATAATTAAAAGTTCATAGTAAAAAAATAAAATTTATATAATAAAATTCATTCTTTTGGGTGAAGTATAATAAAATTCCTAAGTTACTACTCTAAAAAGAGGGAAACAATTGAATGTATTTTTTTTATATGATTACTATTAGGTATCCAATAAAAACATGCCAAATGATGATTTTAAAATAATCATATGATAAAAGTATGATTTTTTTAAATAATTATATTTTTAATTAAATTATACATTCCCTCATATTATTATTTAAAAAATACACTTATTTTATTTTAATTAAAAATATATTAATAAAAATATAAAAAAGTACACCTAAATCTAATCCTTCTAAAAAAATATATCAAATGGTTAATTTATGTGAATTGAGCCAATACCAAAAAGCCTCTTCTGTTTATAGTCGTTTATGTTGTGACCCCTTTTTTACTATTTTTTTTTGTAGTCATAATTTTTTTTAGAAGATTATATTTTTGGTTTTTATAATTTCATTTAATATTTAATTTAGTTCTTATAATTTAAAAATTTATAATTAAATCCTTACATAATTTATAAATTTTTTAATTTAATCCATATTATTAATCTGATATAACTAGCTTATATCATCTAATCACTCTTAATATATATAATTTATTTTAATAAAAGAGATAAAAATAGATAAAAATAAAATTAATTCATTTATAAAAAATTGAAAAAAAAAAAATGATAGAAATCAAATTAAAAATTACTATTTAAATTATAAAAATTTAGTTAAATTATAAAAATAAATTAAAAATTAAACAAAATTATAAGTACAAAAAGTATAATTATCTCATTTCTTCTTCATTGGAGGGGTGAAGGGTAATATTGTTATTTCCGGTTTAAACACGTCATTTCGGCATAGCCAGTCTCCTCTATATAAGTGCTCGGTCATACCCTTCCTCTTCCGCAACCTCACGACCTCTTAATTTCTCTCTCACACTCATAAACCTTCTCACTTACTGTTTCAATGCCTCTCTAGCTTCTTCCTCTCCTTCATTCTTCTTCTTCTTCCAAGAAACATATTAAACATTCCTCTAATTCCATTTCTGGTTAACCCATTATACAACAACAAAAAAGAAAAAATCGAAAATGTCATCGGAATTGTGCTCTCTGTTCTTCCCGCCATCTGGGTCTTCCAACGAACTCACCTTCAACTTCTTCGTCGGTTTTCTCGTCCTCGCCGCTGTGTTTGGCTACTGGCTTGTTCCTGGTGGTCTCGCTTGGGCTCTGTCCAAGCTTCGTCGTCAAGCTCACCACAAAACCGCCATTCCTGGACCTTCGGGTTTGCCTCTGCTTGGCCTCGTTTCAGCTTTTACAGGGCCTCTGACTCACAAAGTTCTTGCCAAGCTCGCAAATACCTTCAAGGCCAAGCCGTTGATGGCATTCTCGGTCGGGTTTACTCGGTTCATCGTCTCGAGCCAACCTGACACAGCCAAAGAGATTCTGAACAGTTCAGCTTTCGCGGATCGACCCATTAAGGAGTCCGCCTACGAGCTTCTCTTCCACCGAGCAATGGGCTTCGCACCGTTCGGAGAGTACTGGAGGAATCTGAGGAGAATCTCAGCGACCCATTTGTTCTCACCGAAGAGAATCGCTTCCTTCGGGGATTTCCGGACCAGAGTCGGGCTCCAAATGGTGGGTCAGATCAGAGACTTGATGGAGAAAAACGGTGAGGTTAAGGTAAGGGAAGTGTTGCATTTTGGGTCGCTAAACAACGTGATGATGAGTACGTTTGGGAGGAGTTACGAATTTGGTGAGTTTTGTGATGATGATGGATGTGAGCTCGAGGAGTTGGTGAGGGAAGGGTATGATTTGCTTGGGGTTTTCAATTGGAGCGACCACTTTCCTCTTCTGGGTTTGCTGGATTTACAAGGGGTGAGGGGGAGATGCAGAAATCTGGTGGCGAGAGTGAATGTTTTCGTTGGGAAAATCATAGAGGAGCATAGGATGAAAAGGGTTCAAAATGAAGAAGAAGGATCTGGTGGTGATTTTGTTGATTTGCTGCTAGATTTGGAGAAAGATAACAGGCTAAATGACTCTGATATGGTTGCTGTTTTGTGGGTAAGTTTTTCTTCTCTAATTTCATTATTAACTTCAAGAAACTGTGGTAGATTTTTTATTGGCCGTTACCTACTCTCATTCCCAGAGGAATTTTCTTCTAAATAATGATTCAAACCTATTTAGATTTTTATGACAATTGGTATCCTCGTTCTTACTTTTAGGACAAACATTTAAAGGATTGAATCCATTCGTTTTCCAAAACATTTCTTCAAAATCTTTAGGTTTGCTAAATATGTTCATATAGTAGTTAAGAACTTGGAATATCTCCATTCAGCATTTAAGATTGTAATATGGCGTAACAGAATTTAGTCAGAATTTTTAATGTTTTTGACCGAAGGTTTTTCTTGTTTTTGGTTTGTCCGTTTTATTTGTATTTTTTTTGTTGGCCTTCTTAATTATTTCATACGTTTGGCAAATTTATTTTCGGAAAACCGTTATTTCCCAGAATATGGTTCCATTTCTTTTTCTTTTTTATCTCCTAGCAAACCGATAGTTTTGTAATCGAATTTCCATCTCAGACACGCGCCTCTCATGCGCATAATTTTTCTGCAAATCCTTTCATTATCTCTCCTTAATATTCTACTTGGCCTTCCACTTAATTACCCGTTTAATTTTATTGAGATTAAACAATTATTATTATTTTAATTAAAATAAGTAATAACAAAATAGTTCAACTATACAACTATATTCATAGATTTTACCCTATTGTCTAATATAAATGGGTTACAAATAATATTTGCAGGAAATGATATTTAGGGGAACTGATACAGTGGCAATTCTTCTTGAGTGGATCCTAGCAAGAATGGTGCTACACCCAGAACTCCAATCCAAGGCTCAGTCTGAAATTGACTCTGTTATTGGCTCTAACCGCTGTGTGTGTGACCATGACCTTCCAAAGCTCCCTTATGTGCGAGCCATAGTGAAGGAAACCCTGAGGATGCACCCACCAGGTCCGCTCCTATCCTGGGCTAGGCTCGCCATATACGATACCCACATAGGCCACCACTTCATTCCAGCAGGAACCACCGCTATGGTCAACATGTGGGCCATAACCCACGACCAGGACGTGTGGTCCGAGCCATCAGGGTTCAAGCCAGAGCGGTTCATGCAGGAAGATCAAGATATAGCCATCATGGGGTCTGATCTGAGACTGGCTCCTTTTGGTTCGGGACGAAGGGTGTGTCCTGGGAAAGCCATGGGCTTAGCCACTGTCGAGCTGTGGCTCGCTCTGTTGCTGCAGAACTTCAAATGGGTCCCCTCTGATGATGGTTCTGGTGTGGACTTGTCTGAGTGCTTGAAGCTCTCTTTGGAGATGAAACGCTCTCTGGTCTCCAAGGCTATTCCACGGGCTCCATGAATACGGTCCAGAAGTTTGTTTTGTGAGGCCTTCTTAGCAAATTAACCCATAACTTTGCAAATATACGTGTCAATGGGAACAGTAAAGGTCATGGTTTTGGTTTATGGATATCTGTGGTTTATTTTTCTGGGTTTGTTTGAAAATGTTTGTCTTATGTAAGCTTGAATTACTTCCACAAACAAGGTTCTATATGTTATGTTTATGCAAGCAACAATAGTTTGATCAATTTGGCATCTTTTTGAATATGTAATTGAATGTTCATACCCCATATATATATATATATATATTTATAAGGAGTTCCCAGTCTAGTTCCCACCACAGTTGGTGAAAAATTATATCTTCAAATTTAATCTGGGGGCGAGAATATATTTAGATTAGCTAGCAGTTATAATCACATGCAACCGGTAGGGATAGAGTAGTGATGATTACAGAAGCCGTGGCTAACTTGTGAGAAAGGTGCTTTTGTCATCTTGTCGTAAAGGAAGATTTGTTTGGTCCGTTCCCTTTTAAACTAGATAGATAGGAATAGTGGCATGCCGTTGGTTTCAACTTTCAACGTTCGAGAAATTACGCATCTCTTATTTTTATGTATATTTATTGTTATTTCTTAAAAAAAAAAAAGAGCGTGTTTTTAAACACCCCTGAAATGAATTTATACAAAAATTGAAGTATGATATATTTTAATATTATAAATATATTTCTTGAAATTAAAATGTCCATATACCCTACATCATCTTGGAGTTTGTTAGGGCACAGATGAGAAATGATATTTGCATACTACTAAATATACACATCTTTGATATACATATTTTTGTATATTGATTTAGTATAAGATAAAATTCAAGAGAAAATATACATTTTGGCTTAGAAATACATGATTCAATCTTTGAAAGATACATGCTTCAACTATTATTTTGTCCTTAAATCTTAAAAGTAACAATTTCATTATTGGAAGTGATAGTTCTCGAAGCATATAATAAGTCAAAAACTTCAAGGAATTGAAATATTTATATTTAAGATTTAGGGACAACATAGTTGATGTGTGCAATTTTTAGGGATAAAATTGTGCATGTCTAAAATTTAAAAATCAAATTATTGAAACAAACACCATGTATAGGGACCAAAAATTGTATATCCTCTAAAATTAATCATGGAAGTATATTTGTACAAAAATAACCTGTATAACTCCTCCTAAAAAAATTTACAAAAAAGATGAATATATTAAAGATAATAAGAAATTAAAAGTTAGATACATATATTCAACTTAATTAATTACCATACCTTTCTTCTTTTACTTCTTTTCTTAAATGGCATAAAGCCTTTGTTCATGGTAACCCTATAATGGGCTGTGCTTCCTCCTCCCAAAAAAAAAAAAGAAAAAAGAATGGTCAGCATATGCATAATACATAATTCATATAAACAATCAATTAATTCTATCTTACCAACATGCCCATCCTGACTGCATCATATATTTAACCTATGCATGTATAGCTTTTTGAATGGGAAGCGTAGGACAGGTGGTAATCAAAGATAATGATTCCTTGGTATATATCGATTGTGAAGTAGTGATCTTCATAAGAATTTCACCTTTTTCTCTGGTTTTTATCATATCCCACTGCACAAACTTTAAATGATTGAGGAATAAGAACCTCTTGCAATTATATATGTGGGCTTATATCACTTTCGTTTTTGTAAGATCCAACAAATCCTTCTGCAGAATATAATAACCTGCCAGAAACTGTGCTTGTATAAAGCTTTGCCCCTTTTCCCAACCCTACAAAGAAAAGATGCAATAGGATTTGAATATCCAAAGAAATTAACAGTATCTTTTTTTTAAAAAAAATTATTTTTATGTGCATCAAATGCCACTTGCTTTAGGCCCTTCTTTATGCAGTACAGGCTCCTTTAATTTTCTTTTTTAACGGATTCTCTGTGTGTCACTCTCAATATATTCCTTTTCTCTCTCTCAAGTCACACCATCAACCATCCATCATCACTCACAACCCCAATTAAACTGCGAGATTCACGCTTGTAGACAGTATAACTATAAATTTTTCTGCAAATTGCAGCATATCTCTTTCTGAGAATTGACATATTCCATGTGACATGCATGAACAACTTTTACCTGCCTTAAATTCCTAAAAGAATACAAATATATTTGGGAAGCAGAACAGGTTTCGAGTATCGATTAGAGGAAATTTTTTTCTTGTTGGCAATAGTTGATGTATGTATACTTTTTCAATTTAATCATGGGTCATTAAAATGATTATAACGCCCTTTTCATTCCATCTTTGTTCATAAATTAACATAGAAGCAAAACAAAACGCTGACTCACATATTAATTCACATTTGGTACACACTCAATTCAATTAGATAAGAAACCGTAATTAGAAACTTTACTTCGTGAAATCCAAAAGCTTCATACATCATAAGTTCACCAAACCCTAATTTCATGGATTGGATTATCTTACGTGGACCGAGTGTGCGCCAAGTGTGAGTTAATTAGTGCCATGTAAACAGAAAAGGTCTAACTCAGACTCATTTACTTGGACAAATTTCAAGAGTGTTTTTTTTTTTTAAATTGGGACTTGTTTACATGAAATTTATTTATATAAAATCATACAAAAATAAAATAAAATGTCTCATAATTATTAGTATTACTCAAATACACAATTAACATATAGTTCACAATTGTCTAGTCTCAATAATTTTATCCTTATTAAATAAGTCTCAAATGTAACAAGATACAAAATATTACGATCAGCAAATTTATTCAAATGTTTGTCAAATTCCAAATTTAAGAGGTATATGTACACTACAGATGTGGGTTGGGGTGGTAACCACCCTGCCCACACCTAAACTCGGGCCTTTAAGAATTTTCAAGAAAATTCTTAGATCCATACGCATTTTTCATCTCTATACTCATAACCAAATGGGTAAACTTTGCGGCTACCAATATAGGATATAGGTATTTTGATTAGTGGATCGGATAGAAAGGCAACCTTCAACATTTTATTGATGAAAAAAACTTATATATAATTTTTATATTATTATTATTATTATTATTATTATTATTATTATTATTATTATTATTATTATTATTTAATCAAAATATAATAAGTGTATAATCTTTTAATAATAATATAACAAATGTATAATTTTTACAAATAACTGTATAATTTTTTAATTAAACTATATATTTATTATATTTTAATTAAAAAATATACACTTGTTATATTTTAATTAGAGAATCTAATAATAAATTTTATAAAGAACTATATATAAGCCTAATCATTTAATGAATAGGTTTAAATAGAAAGAAACGTCTATGGAGGGTTAATTTTGAAAATTTACATATTTTTTAAGAACAAAATTATGATTTTCCTTTATCAATAAGAATTGAGACAAAAAATGTTTACATCGACGCAACTGAATCTTATCATTAATTTAAACCAACCCTCATTAACATATAAATACCAATGATTTTGTTTGCAAAATATTTTACAATCATTTCATTAGATGGCATCTCTAATATTCTAAAGGACTGGTTATACAGAAAATGTGGATTTAATGCTGCAAAATCATAGAAGATCAAGTATTGTTCCTTTGACCCCAAATGACTTTCAATGTTTTAAACATTCAGTTTTCTGGTAGGACATCTTTGAACAATAAACCGTGAATAGACACTAGATTTTGAATACCACACAATAAACAACACAACTATAATATAATATGCCAAAAAAAAAGTGACTCTAATATAGATTATCTGAAATATCGGATTGGGTATGTCTTCAAACATATATGTTTGAAAATATTATCCAGCAATTATATCGAATACTAAATTAGTTTTTTTATTCATAAGAGTAATGTTTAAAAAAGTGTTAATTTAATTGACAATATAGGTCCTCTTTTGTATTGCTAGGTCTTGGTATAAACTGTAAATCTAAAACAAAAGAAACCCTAGGATTTAGAAAAAGAGTGCTGCATCAAACTAAGGAAAGATTGCAGTAGAAATGTATACCTAAAACTAGAAACCTCTATACATCCCCTTTAAAGAAAAGAAAAATCTAGAGCTTTAAATCTCTGAAATCCCATTTGTAAGCAAGTGTGATTCCGATCATTGAAAAAGAAAGAAAAGAAACAGATTACTTTAAGAAGAATGGATTTAAAAACTGGCGCCGCCTCCTCAACTATGAATAATATAGGTTTTGAATGCCCTACAGGAAGCATATGAACGAATCATCATCCTGCACCATTAAATGTACCGTATTTGAATATGTTTAAGTGTTAATTATATGGCACTATAAAATAAAGAAAGATGATTAAAGAACCTAATTCTGAAGCTCCCTTTGCATTTGCATGCGTCTAAAAGCAATAACGTGGGACATATATTAATAATATGTCACCATCATACTGGCCTGTTGGATGCTTCTCCAACATATACTTTTAACATGTTAAAGAAACATTGGAGAGCAAAAGCATATATTACTTCCTATTATTATCCTCGATCTCCTAAACTTATGGACCACACAAAATTATAGTGCTTTTTACAGTAATAATATAATCATGTTGATATATATTAATTGATGATTAATTAATTGAGCTGAGAATTACATGAACTGGGACAGTTGTGTGGATTTCTATGCAAGCAAAACCAATCGCTGATTTAACATTAAACTTTTAGTCTTTTGTTTTTGGCGGCGTCAAGGTTTCATACTTGACAAATTATATATGAATGTGGAGTATGATGACCTCATGATCAGTTCATATGGAGGGTGGGAGGGTAAGATCAGAGCCTATTATGGTCTAAATATCTAAAATAATAGGCCTTGCAGTGCAAATTATTGTGGGATTCGCTGTGTAGAGTGATGATATTGATAATTTCATATGCAGAGTTTATTTTATGGATTTCTTCCCATTTGATCTTAATTTTCTATAGTACAACCACCTAATATTTTAATGCCTCTTGAATTAATATTCAACAAATCCATACACTTGCAAGATGGCTAGTCCACATCGATTATACGTGTAAGTAGGAAGCATTTTGCAAGTTCGAAAGTTACGTACTCTTCTTATGAGTTCGGCGATATGCATGTGTGTTTGTTTATAAGTATTGCGGGGCATGTGGGATCTATTTTAATTAGGTTGGGTGTATCTCAAAATTAGGGCTATGGTGGGAGTAGAGAAACTTTCTCCGTCCTCTTTCTCATTTTCTATTGTAAAAGACATTCTTCCCGTGTTCCCATTTTTTACAAGAATATGAAAATTTGCGGGAGAACTGTGTGTGTAAATTATGTTAAGTAATTAATATATTTTAACATAATGGGGTTCCAAGGGGTGGGAGATCTCACTGCCAAACAACTAACCATTTAGGGCGAATTTTTTTTCTCATTAGTAGTGGTGTAAACCACTGCTAATGTTATCCCAAAAAAAAAAAATACTGCCACTAAAAACACCAATAACTGTTACCTAAACCATTGCAAGTGACTTAGCCATGGTTTGTTAGGTTCAAAAGGATAAAAATTGGGATAATTGCAATAGAGAGTTAAAAAGAGAGAAAAATTGGAGGAAGACTCTATTTTACTCAAATCATGGCCAATTGTTTATAATGAGTGGTTAATAACTTTCTTCCTATTTTAATAACTATATCTTATGACCTATTATAATTGACATAAAATTTAAAATATACATAAAGATAGCAAATAATGCTAACAGTTTATTTATAATTTAAAAGATAACAAATAATGCTAACTAATTCAAGATTTGCTGCTAGCCTTTATATTGAAAATCCAAAATTGAAATGCCAACTCTTGAACACTCTTTGGCATTTTTGTGACAAACACCAATCTTTTGTCTTTGAGAGTTTCAAAACTCTCCTTATGCAATGCTTTTATGAGCAAATTTTTAAGCTGATCTTTAGATGTACAATGAACTAAGATCACTTCACTAAATAGTTGAGCTTCTTGAATAAAGTGAAACTTGATTTTAATATGTTTTGTTTTGTCATGAAACATTGAATTCTTTGAAATCGACATTACAAAAAAATTTCACATTTTATCTCAATTGATTTTTTTTTTATTTTGTTCAACTGAGATACATTTAAAAGCTTCCTTAACCAAATGTCCCAATTTACAGCGAAGGTAGCAACAATGTATTCAACTTCTGCTATATATGGATTGTGTTGTTGTTTCTTGCTTCTTTGAACTCCATGTGAAGATACAAGAGCCCAGAGTGAAGAGATTCCCATAAGTGCTTTTGAAATCATCTAGGCAGCATTTCTAATCACTATTAGAATATCCCAAAAGCTTCACATCTACTACAAGAAAAAAAAAACAATATCAAAGACAAAATCAGTCTCTAAATAATATTTAGAGATGGAAAAAATTTCATTCCTAATTTTGGCGTTGCAACAAATCTGGGACGGAAAAAACAACTTGACGGTTGTGTCGCGCAACCTCAAATAAAATTAAGTTGGAAAAGATTTATAGCTAATGGTGCAACCTAGATCGTTTCCCTTGAAATTAGCAACTTTAAATAAAATTAGGTTAAAAAAGATTTGTAGTTAATGGTGCAACTTAGGTCGTTTTCCTTGGAATTAGATTCTAATTACTTGTAAGAGAAATTTTTTTTAGGTGGGAAAGCCAAATAAAGACACAAAATAAGAAATGATTGGAGGGGTTCAATTAATAGAATTTAACTGAATCAAAATAACAACAAGAATTAAAACTATACTAAGTGGTGAAATCAACCAACTATGCAAGGTAGCTAATCTTGGACTCACTTCCTTGACTTCAATTATCATTGCTCTCCTTAGATTAAAGCTAGACTAATCCCCCAATTTGGTACATTCATTAGAAAAAAAATTCTCAATTAACCAATTGAGACACAAGTGCTTAATTAATTGAAAGTTTGTGAACACAATACCATCAATTGATTAATACTTGCGAATAAAAGGTAGAACACACCTAGTTATTATTTCAATTGCTCTGTTAAGTTGTTGGACATTCCATTAAGAGTTTAAATTACTATTCAAACTCCTAAATGTCATAATTATACTAATAAAAAATAAATTCAAACATCAATCACATGTCAACCATTCAAGAGCAATTTATCAAACACCTTAAGTGCAATTCACATATCCGATTCTTTAACCAAAATACAGAGGCTTAACCAACCCAAATTAATCACTACAATCAATTTTTCATCAATTAGAACCAATCAATCAAACATTAATTGAAGCAATAATAAAATGGAAAAGGAGAAAAGAGATGTACCCTATTCTTGATTGAAGATTGGAGCTCTAATTTCTACCAAGGAGTTGCATCTAGGTTTAGCCACCACATGAGATTAAAGCTTCATGGAATGATGATTGATGGAGGAGCGAAGTGGAGGTGTGGAGAAAGAGAAGCCACGACGTGAAGGTGAATGCTTCTTTGGATGGTTTGCGTTGATTCTGGATTGTGAATGGGATGATGAATTATGTCTAGATGAATTGCCCGAATGTGTTTAATGAATCACGTGCTTAGCCTAAGTCCTTCCTCTCCTTTTATGATCATGTGCCTCCTTTTGATGAATGGATATGGATGGTGTCTTCGATGAATGGATGGAGCTAATGCTGCCCGAGTGTATTCTTTTCTTCCCTCCACACGTGCTTTCCTCGTGAGAAGTATTCAATCACTATAACGTGTTGCTTCTTCTCCAACTCAACCTATTTCTTCCTTTCACATGTTTTGATCGTGTCTCTCGTAATGATTCATGTGCTGCTTCTTTTATCTTTTATTAATCATGTGTTTTGCTTTCCTTATGCTTCCCATGTCAATTTCTTACGCACTATGCTTCTTCTTTCTACTTGTGTGCATCATCCATGTACCTGTTGCATTGAAATGTGTTCTAGCCTTTCCAGCTCAGCGCCCTTCACTTGTTTGTGTGTGTTTTTCTCTATATATATTGTAGGTTCTTCTAGCTAATACCACGTGCTCTGCTTCCTTCCATTCCACGTAAAACCCAAGCCTCCTCTTCCTTTCAACTCATGGCTCCTTGTTCATATACCCACATCAACTCCTTCCTTCTCCAAAAAAAAAAGCCTACATATTGCTTCTTGTTTACATGCTCAAACCCGTGGTTTCTTCCTTATTCAGCTACTACTTATGCTTCATCTTCCCACGTTCTGTTCTTGTGTGTGTCTTTTCCTCGGTTGCCAGTCATGTGTTCTTCTACGTGCAGCTTCGTGCATGTGAATGAGAGAGTTGGATGTACTTCTTACTAACCCAAGACTGCCTGATGCTCTTGCTTCATCCATCCAAGCTCGAATCTCTCACTTCCCTGCTCCTCTCCATATTAGCTTGCTTTGTAGTGTTTGATGGTATGTGTTTGTGCCGTAACTGGAGCCCAAGATTGTGAGGGAATGGCCCATTGCTCTAACCTGTGGCTTCATGGAGAGAGCTCTATATGTGTACGTGAAAGTGTGCTGCCTTATTCCTCAAACAGAATCTGTAGCTTTGTATTGCTTCCTCAATCACGTGTGTATGTATGTGACGTTCCATGCATGAAATCAATGTGTATGTGATTCTGGAAGAGTATGTGAACACATATAAGTGGATTGTGTGAGTCGAATGCCCTTTTAGCGTGAAGCTCAATCCATGTGAGTAAATTGTGAAAGTGGAGTGCTAAATGTGCATGTGAATAAATGGCGTGGAATGTGTATGTGATTGTGTATGGTGGATGACCTTGTGGATTGGCCCTGAATGTTCCTACGTGTAAGTATGAATGAAGAAGCAATAAGAAATCCGATGCCTTTGATGTGATATGTGGAAATGGATACCAACAGCTCCTATGTGTAAGTATGAGGGAAAGGATGTGGAATGTGTGATTAGGTGGCACGTGACTTCATTCCTCTTTTTTTTCCCTCTTTATTTTTGAAAATTCCATTAAGATTGTGGGTCTTTTATTCAATCTTGTGGCTTCCCAAATAAATTTCCCATTCAAGCTCTAATTGCCTATTAAAAATCTACATAGTAGAGTGAGAAAAATCAAGTAGAAATATTCACAAAATTATTTAAAGAAATTTATGCATTAAAATTCAAAAATTTTGTAAATAACTTCTTTGAATGCAAAAATGACCACTAAACTCAAATATCCTCCAATTAAAATCCTGTAAGCCTTAATTTATCATTAAAATGCCTAAGCTTAAAGGAATTAATATATATAAAATTACCAATTATCACAATTTCATCTTAAAAGTAATTTATCCCTAATTTTGATATCCTTATTTGGAGATGGAATATATATTTTGTTCACAATTCATCTTCAAATTAGTGACGAAAAATTCTATCTTTAAATTTATTTCTAAATATGAGATGGAAAATTTTGCCTCTAAGTCCATCTTTAGATTAGATATAGAATTTACGTATATACTTTATCTTTACATTAGTAAAGAAACATTTCGTCTTTAAAGCTGTTTCTAAATTAGAGATGAAAAATCCTATCTCTGTCTCCATCTTTAGATTTGAAATGAAAATTTCATAGCTAATTCGTCTTTAAATTCTTCCTCATAAGCAAAAATTCCATCTCTAATTCATTTCCAAAATAATTATGTGCAACGTAGTTTTTTTTTCCTTCCAAATTTTTTTTAATTTCCTTGAAATTAATTGCTGTCAAATAAATTAATTGTTAGCAAATAAAAAAAATAAAAATTTTATTATTTAAAGGCAAATAATTTAATACAAATAGTGTTTGTCCAAAGTAATAGAATTGCAATCTTGTTTTATATTGTTCTAAAAGTGTTAGACTTTATAATGTCTAGTCTACCATAGCTTGAATCTCTTGACTATGCCTAGTCTAATCCACTTGATGTTTTCAAGGTACTTGAGAGCTCCTTTATCATGTTCAATGATCTAGTCTTGAAATATGAAGCATCTACTTGTTAAATGTAATATTGTAGACAAAATAAAAATTACAAAAAACATAATATGGATTAGTAAAAAGAAAGTTGTACAACCAAATGATATAAATATAGATTGGCATCAAGGATTGCCTTATAAATATGATTTGACATAACAGTTGCAACTAAGACATCTACTAGCTCATCGAGACAAAATAAATGTTGGGTCTTATCTCAAGTGTTTATATCATATTCGAACTAAATGATGGAATTGCTAAAAACATTCCTCATATCATGACATCTTGAAGGATAGCCATTAAGTTCTTAATTAAACAATGTTCTCGGTTAAAATAGTCCTTTACCATTGCACATAATTGTCACTTTGGTAGACACTGAATGCACTATCTCTTCATATGGATCCGAGCCGTGAACAAGTCTATGCTAAAGGCTAAAGTGGCATTAGATCATGCTAAAAGTAACAAGGCAACAAGTATAACATTAATCTAGTCCTTTAAAAGTTCAAAAGCAAAGTTAAATTATCTTAATGTTAGAAGCACAACAAAAATAGTAATGCATGCATTAAACCTAAGCAATATAAATAGTAACCAATGATTTTAGAAAAGGTCCCAATTTATTTAGCTTGATAATATTAGTGAGTGAGTCATTCTCCACCTAACTCTAAATGGATAAGGTTCTAAAGCCTCAAAATTAAGCATTTGTAAGAAAAAGTGTCCAATGTTCATGAATTAACTAATTAAGTCATAAGCACATGTAGGCAGATAAGCTTGTCTTAACATATACAAATTTCCCCCTAAAAAAAAAAAGGAATGTTCAAGAATTCTAGCATTTTTAATCCACCCTTTTCCAATTGGCTATTAGCTAGTAGATATTAATAGAAGATTCAATATAATATTCAACTCAATTAGGATTCAGGACACAATTAGTAGTTAATAATATTAGGGGCATTGATTTATTTTTTAGTTAAGACTCAGCATACCAAGACTAGATAGCCAAGATTGTATTCAGGAAGGTCTTTAACAAGATTATATTTAGGAAGGTCTTTAAAGTACAATAAATCCTTTAACAAATAAATTAACTTTTCATTAAAAAAAAGGTTAAAAAACATCAAAGAATCTCATTACCTCTTCAAGACCCTTCCTAAAGAAAGTTAAAGCTGCAATTTCATTTATCATTTTAGGCAAAATATCTCTAATGAAATCAAATCCCAAGATTTCACTTTGCATAATAGTTCAACAAGGATGAATAGTATTAGCTTTTAGCATCTTGGGTCCTAAACATTAGTGTTATTTGATATCAATATTCAACAATTAACTAATGTCACTTAATTTCCATTGGCATAAATATATTTAGATACTTTCCAAAAATATAATGTAAGAATATGAAGGCAATTGTAAAGATAAAAACTAGAATTAAATGAATGAATTATTTACCCTTTTATTTCTTTGTAGGATCAATAAGCCTGTACATGTTATTTATTAGTAGGTTGAAGATCTTGAGGAACATAGAGTGGTCAACTAAGCAATTATTAACATAGATATGCTTAATATATTCATTTTTCTAATGTAAGATGTCCCTGCACCAATGAAGGAAGATATGGTAAAAGAGATATGCACTAACACATTCATTAAGGTATGGCTCAGGACGTAGCTCTAAATGGAAAAAAGGTCACTTCAAAGGGATTAATAAGTCTCTATTAAAGATCTTTTTCATTAACCTCTCTTGAGATCACATAATTCCACATTCAAGATAAGCATTAGCAGAACAAAGCAACAAATTAAAATTCAATCACACTCCAATAGCAAACACATATTAACTAGAATAAAATTTCTTTTTACACATGCAAATATAATTAAACCAGATGAGGTAAAGATATTACTAAGATGGAGGATTTTAGTGTTACAAAACTATATTATTTAGAGGTGGTATAGATGTTCAAATAAACCATTGACCATTAAGAGTTGCAATTGTCCAAAGTGTAGGAAAGAGAAAGAAGGATAGGAATTAAACTTGGAGAATCTTAATTAAGGAAGCTTGTCATGAATTATCTACAACATAAACTCTTATCCTATCTTATGCTGACTTAGATATACATGGTAGTTAAGTGTTGAAAGTTGAAACTCAAAATTCCTTACAATAGTTAGACATCGACCCAAAAACTCCATTTCTTACAAATGAGGCTCCTAAATGTTGACTATAGTGCTAGTTCATTATGGAAGAAAATGTGTGTGTGTGTGTGTGTTTTTTTTTTAGCCATAACCCAAGAAAGGCATGAAGAACACATTTCTATAACTCATCAGGAAAATAATGGCATGCAATAATAGTATTATATTTCATGTTGAAACACATATTTCCAAAAGTACAAGTACTAATTCATACTTAAACTAATTAGAAGGGATTTTCACAAAATCACGACTAAAACATTCCTACACTTAACTAATTCCATACTTTTCGTCAAGCAAGAATCATGTGAAAGTAGAAGTAAAATTAGAGCCAGCAAATAGAATGAATTAAAGGATACTATATATTTGAAGAACACAATAGTCAAATAAGTCTATGTTTCTCGAAGGGGATGGATGACGCACAATTTGGGGAAAGACCTAAATTTATAAAGAAAGAGACAAAAGATCATACAACTTATAGAACAAGAGTCAAAAGTGAATAAAAGAGAGCATAAATACCTTTATAGAGGGCTGGAGATGGTCAAACATGTTGGGTGTTCATTGTGTTATGGTTAGAAACAGTGGGAGAGTGAAGTCACAAGTGATAGTTTCACAGGAAAAGAAAAATGAAGCAAAAATTTTAAGAGTATGGGTTTTTGAATGAGGAAAAGTGACATTTGTAACAACAATAAGTGGGATTTAAGGGCAAAAATAAATGTCTATCTTTAAATTGTATAAGTATAGTATTGTCTCGTTCCTTATATTTAGAGATAAAATTTAAGATATATTATTCTATCTTTAATAAAAATTAAACAGTGTTATTTCTCTAAACACATACTGACTTTTAGATGAAAATGTTTGTGTCTAATACAAAATTTCCAAGATGACATCATTTTACTTGTTTATAGATAGAATTTGAGATGGACATTTCTATCTCTATTTTCTTTCAATAAATAAAACTACTTTTCTTACCACCAATCAATAATAAAATTCTTAAATTTACCAAATCTCTATAACCTAAATTAATCTATACTTAAGAAAAAATACAACTAATAAATTCTTATCAAATACATTTTATGAAATAAATCCTTATATTTTTCTTCTTAGGTTCTTTAACAAATTCAAGGAAGAAGTAACCGAAACAAATAGCATAATTCATCGATTCACAATTGCTTGGAAAAAGTTAATTCTTATGCTAACCCTTTCTAGTAAGAAAGCCTTAAATCGAATTACAATTTCAAAGAACCCACAAATGAATAACCTTAATTGATCTCACAAATTAATGAAGAAGGCTTAAACATTAATTAATTGTGCTCCTTTACATATAGGGAAGATATGGGGTTAGAAAGGAGAGTTAGAGTGATGAATTTAATGGTAAGTAGTGAATTAGCTAGTCAATATTCATAGAAGTTACAAAAACACTTACATCTTACCTTGATAATTTTTAGAAAAGTAGTTTGAATTAAGCTTTTGCTACTTGCAGACTAAATTTTCATAAAGTGAAATCTCTTTTCTTCTTTCCGCAATTTACAAATAATCCATGGCTCCAAATACTTTGAGATGACAATATTTCATTCCTAAATCTATCATTACTCTTTAATTTATAAAAACATACATTAGAGACAGAATTAGAGAAAAGAAATTCTATCTCTAATTTCAAATAAACCAATTTGAGGTGGATTAGAAATGAAAATATCTATCTCCAATTTGTAGCTCATTTTTCCAAAAAAAAAAAAACTCTTCAAAGATGGATTAGAGACAAAATTAGGAAGTAAAAAGGTTTTAGATAGAAAATTTTTGTCTTTGAATTTGTCTCCAATATTCGCTTAGCATTCTTGAAATAATTTCCACCCTAAGACAAATTTTAAGATCAATAATTTTGTATCTGAACTTTCACAAATAATATTTTTCTTACTCTTAATTATTACAATATAATAAAGAAGAAATAGAGCATTTATTCTATCTTTAATTTTGTCTTTGAAATTTGTTTTTTCAAAATCAACATAATTGGTGATATTTTTTATGTTTCTAAATGTATTTCAATGTCTAAACTAATTTCCCAATAAGATTGATTATTTGTTTTGTTAAATATTATGAATTTTAGATGAAGATGGCAACCTTTAAGACGTGTGTTCATAAGTAATTTTAATTTTGAAATATGATTTGTTGTCGTTACAACCTTTTTAATTTAGTAGTTAGTATCATTTGATGCTTTGATGTATCTAACGTAGGTCCTTGAATTACTGATTTACTATTATTTGTATGATTTTCTTTTTATTTTTATAGTGTACAATGCACCTTTTTCATTTAAAAAAAATTAATAGATTGGCCTAACTTTGCCAACAACCCTTAAAGGTTGGACTGAACCAAACATATGAGGACCTAGCCACCCAAACCCTAAATATGAATGGCCTGTTTGGTTGAATAATGCAAAAAAGAAATGAATGTAAAAAGTAGATAGGTGGAATAGAAAATATTTTTTATATCTTTACTTTCAAAAAAATGATTTGACGATTAACATGATAATTTGATAAATAAAATAATAAATATAAGGATATAATAGATATTATACAAACTATGCAAAGAAAATACGTCGATAATGTAGCCAACTAAACGCCCCCAAACTTATAAGGAGTGAGTTTTATGAGACGCATCTTCTATTTAACCAATTTTTTATGGACTAAATTCAGATGTAATTTTTTATATTTTTACTATTAAATTTTTCAATAAAAAACATAACAAGTGTATAATTCTCAAATAAAAATATAACAAGTGTAAGATTTTATTGGCAAATTATATAATTGTTTATAAAAAATATACACTTGTTATGTTTTAATTTGAAAAACTATATATTTGTTATATTTTTATTAGAAAATTTAATATTAAGATGTAAGAAATTACATATAATTTCTTTTTTTAAAATTTTTTAATTAGGTCTGATACCCTTTTTTTTCTTTTGGACATTATCAACGATGAGTCAAAATCTGAACCGGGCTTTTCTTTGAATGCTTGAATTGATTAGCAAATTCAGCCCAATTCCATTTCTTGTTACTAAAGCCCAATCCAATTGAAAGTAAAAATGAAATACAATGGAACAAGCAGTGTCATACCTGTCTAGGCTCGATCCAATTTACTCTTTTTCTTCGACTTTCTAGGTTTCTCCTTCCTTCTTTCGCTCAGAGTATCCTCCTCGCCCTGACAATGCCGCCATTTCAGTCTCTGCAACTTCGGAGGATCTTACTTCGATCCTTCTGTTCTCCTTTCTCATCCTTCATTTCTTTTTCTTTGATACAACCTCGTCTTTCACTTCCATCAGAACCTACTTTTAGTCCTTTCTCCCTAGTCGGACATTCTCAATCCTCCACGAGTGTTTTCACTGTACCTTCACTCTTTCTCTCCAGATCTTTCTCCTCAGAGCCCTCCAAATCCTCAATTGAAAGCCACCCAGAAGACGCAGATCCTTTTGCCCTATCCCTCTCCAATGAGCTTCTCAAAGACCCAGACTCTGACCCTCTGTCTGCCACACAACGGCTTCAGCTTGGCTTCTCTCATATCACTCCGACTACGACACTTGTTCTTCAAACCCTCAATCTCTCCCCTGAAGCTGGCCGTACAGTGTTAGGGTTTAACCAATGGCTGATTTCAAATTCTAGCTTCACCCACAATGACGAAACGCTGTCGTATTTCGTCGGCTACTTCGGCCGTCGCAAAGATTTTAAGGCGACCCATGAGGTTCTCATCAGTGGGCGTGCTATTGCGGGGCCTAAAACCCTAGAGGCTGCGATTGATCGGCTTGTGCGGGCGGGGCGTCCCACCCAGGCAGTTTCGTTCTTCGAGAGAATGGAGACAGATTACGGGTTGCAGCGTAATCGCGATTCATTGAGGCTAATTGTGGAAAAACTTTGTGAAAGCGGGTACGCGAGTTATGCTGAGAAAATGGTGAAGAATCTGGCAAACGAATTCTTTCCTGATGAACCCATTTGTGATCTGCTAATTAAGGGTTGGTGTGTTGATGGGAAACTCGACGAAGCTCGAAGACTCGCTGGGGAAATGTATCGTGGAGGTTTTGAGCTTGGGACATCGGCGTATAACGCCATTCTTGATTGTGTATGCAAGCTTTGTAGAAAAAAGGATCCATTTCGCCTTGATTCTGAGGCCGAGAAGGTACTGGTGGATATGGATTATAATGGGGTTTCAAGAAATGTGGAAACTTTTAATGTGTTGATAACTAATTTGTGTAAGATTAGGAGAACTGAAGATGCAATGAAGTTGTTTTACAGAATCGGAGAATGGGGTTGCTATCCCAATGCGACTACGTTTCTTGTTCTAACCAAGAGCTTGTATCAGGCTGCAAGATTAGAGGAGGGGGATGAAATGATTGATAGGATGAAATCTACTGGGTTTGGTGAAGCTCTTGATAAGAAGGCTTACTGCCAGTTCCTGAAGATTTTGTGTGGCATCGAGAGAATTGATCATGCATTGAGTGTTTTTGCGAAGATGAAAGCAGATGGATGTGAACCTGGGATCAAAACTTATGATTTGTTAATGGGGAAATTATGTGCTCATAATCGTGTTGATAAAGCTAATGCCCTCTTCAACGAAGCACAAAGTAGAGGGGTGCCTGTGACACCAAAGGCATACAAGATAGAGCCGAGGTATATGAAGAAGCCGAAGGCTGTGAAGAGTGAGAAAAACAAGAAGCGAGAGACTCTGCCTGAGAAAATGGCAAGGAAGAGAAGACGTCTAAAACAGATTCGTCTGAGTTTTGTTAAGAAGCCGAAACGAATGATGGGTCGAGCATATTGATCTCATTTTTAACTCTTAGTACATTATTTTGTTGATCTAATTAAACGTTTTGGAATTTGTTGATCGAAGAGACTTACAATCATTGTTTCCTTTGTGTTGAGCATTGTTATAATCCCAGCATCTTCCGAGATGAACTCTTGGTTTCTTTGAATCATTGCTGATTGGAAACTTGGAAGTACCAGCATTCTTATGATCTTTTTAAAATGCCGGACACAGACATGCCGTGATTGAGGGTGTGCTCGTGCCTCTGTTCTAGGTCCTCTATCCAAGTTACCGTGTTGGTTGCAAAATGGAACCCTGAGGCTCTCTCTCTGTTCGATTCAACGGAGGGGAGGGGAGGTGGTTCAACGAGTTCCTGTTTGGTTGGAGGTGAGGAGGGGAGAGGGGAGGGTATTGTTTGGTTCGAGAGCATGTCGTTTCAACGGAGGGGAGAGGAAGAGGTGTAAGTGAGTTTCGGTGTAGTTAGAGGGAAGGAAGGGTAGATTATTATTTAGTTTGAGAGTGGGGGTGGGTGGAAAGATAATTATATTTACATAAATTTATTTTTATATTATTTTAATTTTTTTATAAAAAAGATATTTATATTAATATTTTTTAAAAAAATTATGAATTTTAAATTTTTTTAATGTTTAATTCTTGATGGAAAAAAATTTATTTTAATATTTATTAAATGTTAACATATTAAAAAATTAAAATATTAAAAATATTGAAGAACAATAAAGTAAATAAATAATTGAAAATTTTTTGTTTCTTTTAAAATATTTTAAAAACTCTCATCTAAACACGCTTGAAATTTTTTTTTTTTTGAAAAAGTTAATTTTTTTTTTTTTTTTGAAAGTTCAAAGGACTTTAACATTTGCTCTGTAAAGATGAAAATTTGATGTGCTTTTCAAAATTATTATTCTTGTTTCTTAAAGTGATATTCTTTCCGGTTTTTTTTATAAGAAAATCTAAAGATTTTTTTGATTTCAAAATATAAAAATTATGGTATATTTTTTTATTTTATTAAATAATAATTTTTTTATATTTTATTTATTATTACACTCAATACAATTAATAATGTATAATATTTTTTTATGCAAAATGAAAATGAGTAAAATAAAATAAAAATTATCAAATTTATATTTAATCAATAAATTTAATTAATATTAATTATTTTTCTTAATACTCATAAAATAATTTTTTGTTTATAATAAAAAGGACCGAAAGGAATAATACATCAGAAAGGAATAATACATCAGTTTTCTTAAAGTTACAAGTGCTTTTAATTTGTTATAATTACTAGATAGAAACACGAAGACTACCAGCATATAGTTACAACTCTCTGTCTAAAAGTCATGATTTTTCAGAAATGACATCTTGAAGTTGTAACGTTGTCTTTTTGAGATTATAGGAATATAAATTTTTATTACAATTATAGGATGAAAATGCAAAAATTATTGCTATTTGGTACCATTCGTAAAATTATTATTCATTTTTTTATAGTTATTATCTATTCTTCTTGAGGTTACATTAGAAGTACTTTTACCACTGCAAGGTAAATTCTAGGTCATTTCAGAGAGTTTTAATTTTTCTTTCAATATCATTTCATGCAAAGTAAATTCTCAGCCTCTATGGAACCATTTTATATTTTAGCTGTTGAGATATATACTAACTAAACAATGATATCCGTTAAGAATTCAATCACAGCCAGAGCATTTTACTGATCTGCCCAATGTAAAATCAAAATATAAAGCCCCTAATCACCACAATAAGGATATAATCTGCCCCCTGTGAAGTGGGATTTCCTCGAGCTCTAGTTTTGAAGCCAAGTGAGTTCAGTAGAGGCTATTCAAGAACAATTTCATTCACTTTCTGTGTATAACCCCTGCATATTCCAGTCAGCGTACCGAGACTCTACTTAAGGGGAGATACAGACTAAAACAGGAAAGGGGATTATGGGAACCAAAACGGATGAATTAACTGATTCAGCAGGTTAAGCGATAAATAGAAATTCAATTATTATACATGAAATGTTTCTTGCAGTTAGTTTTCGTTCAGTGATATCTTTAATCAACGTCTGTATAAAGACTTTAACCAAGCCATTCACGATCACATTATCATAGAATTTCCTTCCAGTATCTAATTGACCTATCGGTTCCACAGGAAATAAAAGCAGCTTCTACTGGTGAGTGTTCAAGCCAGCGGGGTGCACCAGCGTGATTAGAAGGCCACTTTGCTACTTTTTCTGCTGTCATCGCATCCCAGATAACTATCTGCAAAGCACACCAGAATCCTCAAAGTAAATTCATATAAAAGCTGAAAGAAATCACTGCAGGCAAAGACACAACTCAACAAACCTCATTGCTTGATTCATCTATGGATAGAACAAATTCTTCTGTGTCATTAAAAATAGCCTGCAGTGAAAGTATACAAAACAGGACTATCAGATTGTGGATGAGGATCTGTTGAAGTTTTCACAAAAGCTTTCATATCCAATAATAGTGAGAGATAATCATTCATTGTGAAGAATGAAACTAGAGAAGCATTTTTAAAATTGAAGATCCAAGTAAACTGAAAAATATAGAAGGAAAAGAAAAAAAAAAAAAAAGAATGCAAAAGCATATCTATCTCTTGGTGCATGAGAAAGATTCAAGCATATGTGAGACTGCATCACTAACACCTGCAGGTTGAGTCACTAGTATAATAATATAAATTTCAAAACAATGCCGAAGAGCACATATCTCCATACCTGACATCTTAACTGAATATGTGTAGCTCCAAGATATTGTTTAACTAATCTTCCAGAGCCAACTTCCCAAAGCTTTATAGTAGAATCCTTGCCGCAAGAAAGCACAAACCTAGAAAATTCAGTTAGTTATGTTGCTACACCAATTTTAACTCAATGGGAGAGCAGAAATACCTTGGATATATTTTCCCTGTTCTAACTTTACAACACATCAAAGGCTAGAAATACCTTTCATCTTTAGTAAAATTTGCACTGGTCGCCTCAGTTGTTCCATGTGCTCCAATTATTGAGCGCACACAATTGGCAGTGATGCCATCCCACAACCGAATGGCACCATCTTTAGATGCTGTAACATACATGCCTCCTGTACAAGAATATCTGATCTGCATGATCAAGACGAAGAAACGACTGACATCACAATAGAATCAATTTATGTGAGATATTAAGGGCCAAAAAAGACAAAAGGTATGTGAGAAGCAGATAATTGGCAGTATGTGGATAAGAGAGAGTGCTGAACTTGCCTGGTTTATGGCTCCATTGATGCCAATCTCTGGGATATTTGCGGGTAAAAAACACTTAAAGGTATCGATATCATACAGATGTGGAATTGGATGATCAGTTCCTGTCAGAAAAGGATATTTTATCATCTTTGATCTCACTGGTGATTGGTGATCAACTCAAGCTAGAAATTAGACAACAAGGTCCATCAATATGAGGGAATCCAGAAACAACATATATATGCCACATTTAAAGTGACACCGTAGACAAGCAAGTCACATTGTGGGTCTCCATATTTCACATTTCCTATATATATATATTTTGTGTTATTATTTACAATGTACATCTTACTCCTGATTCACTAAACAACACTTGCTCTTCAAAATAAGAAACTGTTTCCAGAAGGTATTTACTATAATTGCAGTCTTTTTCAAATTGAGTTTCTTTTATTAAAAGAAAGAAAATCATTCAAACTGCACACAGCTGTCACCTCAGCTAAGAAACAAGAGTGAAGTTGTAGAATTATAAGTACAGCAACTATATTCTTTTATATAGAGACCATCAGACGAACCAAAAATAGTGTGACTTCAAAATTAATTAGTCACCAACAATATGACAACATGGCATGTAATAACTAATATAGATGCTGTAAAGAACAAGATTACAGTCTACAGCCATAGAGATCAAATTGGTTTTAGAAAACAAAAGAACACCATTAGCATCAGATTATAAAGCCTCAGCAGTAAATGTGAAGAAAGTGTTTACCTGCCAAAAGAAAATTCCCAGAGGGATGAAAAGACACAGAGCGCACATTGTGCGTGTCCTGCAGAACAAAATTCAACCCAAAAAAAGGTTATACTTTATTCTTGCATCATGCTCACCTGCTGCTAATACTTGGAAAATAAAACAACCTGGATAACCCTGTATGCTCTCTTTGCATTGGTTTTTGAGATATCAAAAAACCTAAAAGGTATTAAAACTAGCATGTCAGATTGAAAGGTCATTTTTAAAATAATAAGGACAGAAAAATGAGGAAAATGTATAAATGAGATACATATTACAGCAAAAACATTACATAATTATCCAGGAAGAGGTCGTACTTTATTGTCTGATCTTTAGCCCCAGAAATCAGGATGGAACCTTGTGGATGAAAATCCAGATCGTTTATTGGCTGCGATTGTGTAAGAGATATTAAAGATACAAGTTTCAGGACCATTTCCTAAATTTTGCAGTTAAAAGTATAAACAATGAGAGAAGTAAAAAGAAGCAATTTGCCAGAACTCATTACTACCTTGAGAAAGCTTGATATATGAATATGATGTTTAGGAGTTAGTAAATTCAAGTACCACAATAATTTTGAGCTAAGGACCTCCACAGGTCCAGTGAATAAAATTTAAATTATCTGAGAATAGAAAATGTCCAAATTTGTCTCTGATTCAAGGTTATATTGCCCATGGTTTTCTGTTTTTTTCCTCAAAAACTTGTAGGCTCCATCAAAGGTTTACGTTATTTCTTGAAACAATATCCAATTTGCATTTCCATATCCAAAAACTAATTTTATTTTGTTTTTATTAAATCTGAATATGGACCATATAAAATATTCTTATGCTCTTTAGGTGTCAAAATTATTGAAATTTCCATGTCCCACAGTTACAGATTGCACCGGCATCAGAAAGCCAAGTTAACATGAATCAGTGCCGAGGTCAACCTTTTAGTCTAAACCATGTAAATTTTATTGTTTGAGACAGAAGAAACACTTCCACACAAGAAATTTAACAGCATTTGGCAACTTGCATAAGTGTAACATTTCAGGTAATATACTTGTATATGGTCATAAAATGTCCGTATGACAGGTCGAACAGGACCATCTTTGGCATCTGGGAGCAGCATTTGCTTAATCTTTGCAACCTGCAATAGAAAATGGAAGCATATGAGTTATAGTCATGTCAAAGGAAGAACAATGCATATAAATATGGAATCAGCACCTCAAATAGCTTTATTGATGTATCTGTGCTTCCAGTGGCAACAAACCTTCCGTCAAGACTAAACCTAGCACATCTGGCAATATTCTAGAAATTCAGCCAATCAGTCCAAAACAGATAGCCAGAAAGTAAATGCTTTAATGTATTGTAAGCATCATGCCTTGATATGCTGATGCAGAATACGTGTATATTATTACTACATATTCCATACCTTATGTTCTGAAAGGTGTCGTGTCTCATGCTTTGGAAAGCTCTTTGATGAGCCTTTTGTATCCTGCACACTGTTATAACAAAACGCATTCATCAGCAATCTGTTTTTATCTTCTTTTAAAGACTTTATCACTGACTGAGGAACTAAAGTCTACCTTACACACTACACTAGTTGATACATTAAAATGATGGAACTTCAAAGCATTATGTGACATGGAATGAGATTGAAATTATGTAAATCAAGTATGTTCGGTGACAATTATGAAACATCATTTAAAGAATTCTTCATCATTCTAAGTGGATTTAATTTGTGGTTTAAATTAAGTCAGCCTTTCCTTTTTTACCCAAAAAAAAAAAGACAAAGGAAAAGCGATATGTAACTAAGGCAAAGCAAACCTAAAACTAATAATGTAAAGCATATCGCCAGACAAATTTTCCAATTTATGCTTCACTTTTTCATTTTCTAGATGGAAAAAAATCAATGTTATTCAGAACAGGCAGGCCCAAAAAATGTTATCAATTCCATTCTCTTAAGCTAGAATTAGAGACTTGAGCTGGATTGGATGGACATGCTACACTATATGAAACAAAGTAGATGAACAGAAGTGTAGCAAAATTGCCTGAAATCAACAGCAGCAGTGCGCGGAAGAGGAACAGAGCCATACGCTGCAGAGGCTGATGCACCCAGATCATAAAATGAATTTGATGGAGTCTCTCTTAACATCTCATCTTTTTCCGCTGCAAGACCCTGTTAATTCTTTAGAACCAACAGTTTTATTTCGCTAACATAGAGGAGTTAGAATGCAATAAGTGCAGGAGAAAGTAAGAACCTTAGCAACCAACTCAAGAAGCTTGTTAGGCGGCGCTTCCACATTGAGTGGTGTCATAGTTGCCGATGCAACAGCACTTGCAGCCTACATAAATTTTGAATATTTATTAGAGCTACTTACACCCCCCCCCCCCCCAAAAAAAAAAACAAAAACAAAAACAACGACTAAAAGTAAGGCCAAACTTCAAAATTAGCATCTTCAGTTTATTGACGTTTGATTAAGAAAGCATCCAAACAACTATTTAATTGAGCTTCGAAAACACCTAAAACTCATGAAGAAGGCTGATCATTGCTTACCTGAGTCAGATTGTTGTCGCGAAGATGAGCAACGATAAGCGAATTGACCTGTCTGAAGAGTTTGCCATCTTGCAGAGTCTGATCCGAGCCAGAGCTATCCATCTTCCTGCAGAAAAACCCTAATATCCACTTCCCAAAACCCTACAATCGAGATCCGCTTTGATTAATTTCCCCTTTCCCCATCATGGCTCATGAGTTTTTTTTCCCTATCTCGCCTGTCAAATGCACTGTTTTAAAAATAAATAAATAAACTAAATTTTTGTATTCTTTCGGTAATTAATCTTCTTGTAATTTTTGTTGTGGTTGTTATTATTATTATTATTATTATTTTAAATTTCCCATGATTAGGATCAACTGAAACTGAAATTTCCCTTTCAGGCTATGATATCTGCATGAAAATTATTGTCGCAGACTCTTCCTCTTCCCTCTATTTTTTGTGCATCCTTGAAGTTCGCAGATGCATCAATCATCACCTCCAAGCCCAATTCCCACTTAGGTTGGCTGAAGCTTATCATTTTAGTTTGCTTCTCCAAATATTAGGCAAAAGAAACACCATGTATGAATTTCATCATAGGTTGGACATACACTCTTTTGCAAATGGTTTTGGACGGATCAATTAAATCAAACTTGTACCAAGATTTTCTTTAACGTAATACAACACTGTTCACTCCTTTTTCTTCGTCAGGCAATTATTTCTCATGCTCAAATATATTCTCTCCGGTTCAAAATATAAATCACTTTTAACATATTTATATTTTTTAAGAAAAATTAGTTATATTTTAAAATTTTTAAATATTACCATATTTTTTTAATTTTACCTCTGTAATCAATATAATTATTACCATAAATAAAGAGTTGTTAACACAACTCTTACTATTAAATGAAGGGTATTATAAAAAAATAATAATTATTATTACTAAGTAATTTAGGGTCTGTTTGAAATTGTTTTTGTTTTAATGTTTTCAAAACATATGTTTTCAAGAACAAGTTTTTGAGAACAAAAAAATTAAAAAATCTGTTTGAATCATTATTTTGAAAAATAATTGTTTTCTGTTTTTTACCTGATTCTGTAGAACAAAAATTACAGAACACTTAAAAAGTATTTTGAGTTTTTTGTTTTTGAAAACAAAATTTTATTTTTTTGTTTTACAAAACACTTCATTAAAAACACATTATCAAACAAGTTTTTTTGTTCTTTTATTTTTGAAAACAAAAAAATTGTTCTGCAGAATCAAATCAAACAGAGCCTTACATTTTGAATCAAATTTTTTTTTTTCTGAAGTAACTTACATTTTGGGCCGAAGGGAGATTCTACTAATAGTTTTTGTATTTACAACTACACATTACAGAATGATGCATTCTCCATCTCAATTGCTTTTGGATCTACACTACTTTTGGCAAGATATCCAGCGATTGATCGGTCGATTGCTTTGTTTCATTTCATGTTCGGTTGGTATTAGAAGCTTTGAATAGTTCTCTTCAATGTCAGTCTAAAGAGGAAATTAGGCTTTTTCTTTTTTTTGCTTTAGGTTCTTATAATGTTATCTTTTTATTTTAGATTTGACCAGCATATTATCAAAAGAAAATAATTGCATGATCCAAATATATATATATATATATGAGGGAGGAATCAGATGAAATCCTTGTTCATTAAAATTAATTTTATATTATTGAATAAGTTTTTATATAATGTATTTTCCACAAAATTTGTTGTTAGATAAAAAGTTCTATCCATAAAAATTATATTCGCAATTTTTTGTTTCGTTGGAAAAACGAGGCCCTATGCCTAAAATAAAGAACACAAAGAAAAAAAATAAAACTAGATGGTTATGATGCAAAGAATTGGAGCTCTCCTAATATCACTCAGTAATAAAAGAGTCAGATCAGGATAGGGAGAGTGAAGAGCATAAGGACGTAAATCATTAGATAAACTATAAGATGCCTATTAGTTAGCACAAACATTCTCTTTCCTATAAATATGGGTAACCCCAAAAAGCCAATCCATTTATAACCCTTTTTTAATTCTATGCATAAGTTGGTTACTACCCATACGAATAATGGAGTGAGTCACTGAGTGGACCATCGTGGAGGAGTCACTTCCCATAATCAATTTTCCAAACCCTTTTCTCCAAACCAATTCTAGCCTATTAAGCATCTCAAGAATTCTTCATTGATGGGTTTTCGACTCAAAAATATTGGGATGAATTTAGAATTCATCCCATATATATTCGTAAATCTTAATTTCTCAAATATAATAATTTTTTTAAATATGAAAAAAATTTAATTAAATAGGTCATGGTTGCTTAATGATTTTTTTTTAAATTGGGGTCAATTTGACCCTAATTTAAAAAAAATTAATTGAAATATAAATTTAGAGATTTAATATTTTAAATCTGTATTTATAAATGTTTTTAAAAAAATTTAAAAATTTGACCCATTTAATTAAATGTTTTTAAAAAATTTAAAAATTTACTTTTTATTTTTATTGGTTTTTTTATATATGAAATATAAATTTAGAGATTTAAAATTTCAATATTTCTAAAAGTTTTTAGTTGTATTAATGTAATTATTTTATAAATAAACACATTAAAGAATGCATCAAGTATGGTAGTACATTAAATTTTTTAAAATTATTACTAATTATTAAGTCTTTAAAAAATTATAATTTATCTCTTCTAATAAAATTTTATTTTCCTTCAATTATTTTATTAATTTTCACATAATTATTATTTAAATTTTCTTAAACAATAGTCTTTCATTTTTTTAAAATAATTTTATTTCTTAATCTTTTTATCAAGTTTAAATTATTTCACATTTATTTTTTTAAAAACTATTTAACAAATTTTTTTAAAAATATTTTTTTTATTTTTAAATCATTATAATTGATATTTAAATTAATTTTTTAATATGTTTATTTATAAAATAATTACACTAATACAACTAATTTTTTTTAGAAGTATTAAAATTTTAAATCTCTAAATTTATATTTCATATATAAAAAATAAACTAATAAAAATAAAAATAAAAATTTTAAATTTTCTAAAAACATTTAATTAAAGGGGTCAAATTGACCCCAATTTGAAATGGGTCAAAATTTTAAATTTTTTTAAAAAATATTTATAAAAATAGATTTAAAATTTTAAATCTCTAAATTTATATTTTAATTAATTTTTTTAAAATTAAGGTCAAATTGATCCCAATTTTTTTAAAAAAAATCATTAAATAGTTACTGTTTCTTGACAACTGTGACCCATTTAATTAAATTTTTTAAAATTAGGGTCATAATTTTTTAACAATCAATGACTCTTCATATTTAAATTTTTTTTTATTATATCTAGAGATTTAAAATTTACGGAGGTGTATGGGACAGATTCTAATGTTTCTGAATCAAAAACCCCTTCATTGACAGTGTTATATGATGGAAACCAACAATCTAATTCTTGTCCTCTTCTCTTATTAAGCCGTTACACCCCACCAAACCCAAGCTACCTTTTGCCGCACCATTCGCATTCAATTTAACCCAACCAGTTCTTGGATAAGACCATTTGATAGAAAACTGACACTTATCAGTAGTGCCTCATCACACCCATTCCCTATAGCGTGAAACTCTTTGATAAATCTCATAACTTCACGGATCCGATTCATTGGCATTCTGAAATGTTCATCAAATATGCTATTTTATTACACCATTTCCATAGAAACTAGCAGGGGACATTGAACATCACAGGCCACTCAATCTCACCATTAGTTCCCATGTTTGATAACAGATTGTTGGAGACCCAATCTTTCAAATCCCTCGCGTAAAAGACAAGAGCCTTTCTCGGGTTCACTAGTCTCTCCTAAATTATAGTCATGAAGGACGTAAGTCATAGTCTCTTCGTTCATGCCTCACTTCATGCAACAACCATTGGTATCCGTCTTAAGCTTTCTGATATTCTGAGTAAGGAGCTTGTTATGAGATGTAAGGCATAAAAAGACCTAATTATTTGAGGAGCCTTTAGTTTCTAGATGAGATCTCAAATTCTTTCTCTAGTCTTCTTATCGTTTGCCCTAAGCACACTGCAAGTACTGAAAATAGAAAAGCAACCTTTGTTATTTTATTGTAATCAAAGTCTGGTCAATCACATTGATGATAAATCATGATTTGTGATTAAAAAATTGTGTCATTTAGTTTTCAAAGTTGCTTGGTTTTTTACCAACTCTAAATGATTTGTTCCATTAACATTTCATCATTTCCTATCATAATTTTATCATGAATAATAACATTGTATTAAAATAATGACAAAAATATTCTTTTTTCCCTTAAGTTCGAAATAAATTTTAATTTTATTTTACATATATTTTTTCTAATTTTTGCCAATTTGGTCTCATGATTTTTTAAAATGTTTCAATGTCTTCCTAATAACTGATTTTGTTAAAATCAATAACGAAAAATCTTGATGTGGAAAAAAATATAAAAAATTTGTGGCATTGTTCTTCTTCTTCTTTGTGTAGACGTGGGAAAAACATAGTTTTTAGAATCAAATAGAATTGAATTTTCCGGTTGAATCAGGAACTGATCTTTAATCTAATCTAGTTAGCTCAAAAAATCATTTAACTAAAGAATTAGTTAAATTAGTCAAAAATCAATTGAATTAATTAAAATTAAATTAGTAAAAATCAGTTTGAATTGGTTTGATTTTTTTTTAAATTTTTTTTTATATAATAGAATAATTTGTTTTGAATAAATTTTAAAAAAATAAAAATAGAAGGTATTAAAAAAAGAGGTTGAAACATTAAAAAAAATTTAAAAAAATAACATAAAGGATACAATGTATGTGTACTTAGCTATTTTTGTGTGTTTATTCTATTATATCCTATCTCATAATATTATTTCTTTCAAATATTAAGGTGTTTGGCTAAATTTCTTATTTGTTTTAATGAAAAGTAAAATTTTAATATAATTTGAGAATTTCAAAAGTTAAATATTAAATTCTTTTAATTTTAATTATGGGTAGTTTTTAGCTTTAATTAAAAATAATTTTTTAAACATTTGAAAAAAATTAAATTAGTAATCAAATATTTAAAATCTATTAATATTTATTATTAGAATTCTAATATGTAAAATTTAAAAAATTATATATTTAATTATTATTTATTTGACCAATGAAACATGAACACTGACTTATATTTGATTGAATGATTGGTTTAATTTTAAAAATATTAAAAAAAAGATCTACATGACATTCTTCTTGCCAATACTCACCTCTGTCATTCTACTTATATTTTGGGGAGAAGTTGCAAAGGAGTGAGGGCTTGGATTTGGTTCTATACTTACTATTCCTTGGTTGATATGCTTGATTACTTCACCTTGGTTTCGATTATTTGAGAATTTATTTGTTTATTTGGACATTCGATTTTCATTACTGAATCTGAGAAATCGTTCTGATTATTTGGGAATGCTAAAATTTGTGTGAAGAAATCGGAGGAGTAGATGACAATGTTAGGAACAGATTTGAGTGACGTGGATGGTAGTAGGATTCTGTTTTTTTTTTTTTTTTTGGTTTTTTTTCACCATATCAACATTTTTTTTTTGTTATTGATTTAAATGGGGTTAGATGTTAAGAGATCATTAAAAAGATTTTAGAAATATGTGAGTCCAAATTGACCCCGAAAAAAAAAAGCAAAATAAAAATTTATCCCAAACTTAAAGGGGCGATAAGAACACTTTTGTCCAAAAGTATTAATAGCCTTATTATTGAAAATATACATTACATATGTCTTGAATAATTTCATAATATTTTAAAGTCAATATAAGATTAAGTTAGTATTTGAAAATAGAAATTGTCCGCTTAACTTTAATAATAAACTTCGAAGTTTGAACAATATGAATATGTTAAGGTATAAATGAAAGAGATTTATCTATAATTTTGCTCGTCATTTTGATATTTACATAATTATTTTTGTTAAAATCTGAATATAAAATGTCACATGGAAGATACAAAGTAATGAAATAAAAATATACTTATTAAATGACTGACTTTGAACTATGGTAGATAAACTGATTTTGAACTAAATTATAAAATGGTAAACCATAATTTACCCTTAATTAAATCATTGATCCAAAGTTGAGTTAATAATGAATGTTGACACATCTTATTATGATTATGTATTTAATCCTCTAAGAACACCTTTGAGACAAAATCTTAATCAATAAAAAGGAATGTGCTAAAATTTAGTCTCAAGCAAAGTTGATAATATTTTTATTATGCAAATAAATATATCTGATTAATTATCTAATATATGTAAATTAAGTCAAGAGAAGAATAAAGAGCAGAATATTTCATCCCCTTTATTTTTTCTACAAAAATTCTCCTTATATTTTAAAATTTAATTGAAATACTTCAACCTTCAAGTTTCTCTTTTACATATTTGTTATCTATTTGGAAAAACATAACGTGTTTTAAGAATTAGGCCAGTTATTGACCCAAAATAAAAATTAGTTTATGGTTTAATAATTCAATTATGATTGAACTGAGTTAAATATGTAAAAAAAATATATATATAATATTTAATAATCAAATTAATACATATATTATAAAGTAATTTTTAAAATACATCTAAATATTTAAAAATATAAAATTTAATTAAAATATTTTAAATATAACAATTTTATGTGAAATGAGTTAAATACATTTTGTTAAACATCATAAAAATTTATTATAAAATGTTAAAATTTTAATATAATTAAAAATAAAAAATTAGTTTTTGATAGGTTTAATATTAAACCTAGCTAATTGTTATTAATTTTTAACTGATTTAGCCGACTAATGACCCTTCTTTTCCTGACCAATTTTGAAGGTCAAACATATTGAAATCACATTCAATTTACTAATTTTTGTTTGAATTAATGGGATTAATTTAATTTTTGAGAAAATTATAACAAAATATCTTAAATTTATAAAATTTATAATAAAAGACCTTGTTACAATCAAATCCTTCCAAAAAAAAAATTTAACAAAAATTAAAATCCTGTTCTAATTTTTTCCCCATTACTGTAAAACAAAACAGACGCAATTTGTTGCTCCACATCAACATTTTAGTCCCGCATTAGGGAACGGTATTAATATGAGTGAAAGTGAAATAAAGCCCATAATGATTATATTTCAAAACACATTAAAACTAAAGTAATTCATGAGACTTAACTTCGCAGTAAAGTTTCTCTTAAGTGGCAGATTATACATAAATAATAAATAAATATCTGCCAAGCAAGTTTACACAAAGTTTGAATTTTTTATTATTGAACGTCTCCCAAAATTTATACTAAATAATATTTTTTATTGAAAATACATGCAAGCGCTCGCCATATCTTTCTTCATATTTGTCATTATAGTAGGAAGCTTAATTGACAACTTTCTTAGCAACCATATCAGGATCACCAATCAAGAATTGGGCCTCGTGAATCAATTATCATAGCTTAAAAAGATTGCCCTGCAAATGAAGATAAACAAATAAGGGAAAATTACATTTTAAGGGAAAATTATTTAATTGTAAAGGATTTTAATTTTAAAATTATTTTAAAGGCTTAGAAAATAATAAATTTTAATTATGAAAACAAAAATTTTAATTATAAAAAAATTACATTTCATATTATAAAACTCATAAGCTCTTTTAACTATTTATGCAATTTTTTCTTTCTTCTTTATTTATTATTATCTCCAATCTCATATATAAGAAACAAACAACTAATTTACAAGGATTAAGAAAGTTGATTAAAAGTAATTAATCATTTTAATTTTATTCTAAATAAAAATTATTTTTTAAGAATATCCTTATTTAATATGTGTATTTTCTTTTTGAAATTAATAACAACTATTACTCATAATTTAAAAAATTCATTTAATGAAGAGTATAATTAGAATATTATAATTAATATGCCAAACATTAGTGGTTTGTTTCTTATATTTTAAACCAAATCAAGTTTTACAAAGTTTTATATATGAGACTAGAGATAATATTATTCAAGAAAGGACTATTTCTCTAAATCTTAAAAATAATTCTAAATTTTAAGATATTTTATAATAAATGTTTTTAACTCATGATCCTAAAATATAATTTTTCCAACAAATAATGTTTGGCTAAATATGTCATTATAAATTTAAATTATAATTTACCCTAAAAAATTTGTGAATCCTCTATTCTAAAAATGAATGGCATGCCTTTCATTCAATTGATAATCTAAATTAATTAAAATACACATAAATTAATATAAGTATCATTTTTTAAGATTTAATTAGGTTTTTTAGGAGCTTGTTTTGTATTTTTTTTTGTTCATAAAAAAATCTAAATATTCTAAAGTTAAATTGTGTTACCAAAATTAAAGAATGCATTTGTAATAGGTATTGATGAAAGATCATCATTGAAATGCATTTTATAACTGAGTAGTTAGATCTCTCTAAACACGAGCACTTCATATAATTTAAATTTTAATGAGAATGTTCTGACGAAGATTGAAGCAGCCGACAAAATAGTTATCTCAACAGTAAATTAGCGTTGTTTACCATTTCTGAATAGTCTCTCTTTAACTTTATCACAGGTTGAGAATGGACCAATCCATGCTGATAAAGCCCATATCACTAGATCTTATTAATTTTAAAAAGTTTTTAAACAACTGATACAAATCCTTACCTATAAAGAAAGGAAAAATCTCAATTAATTGCAAAGCAATACATTAAGATCGATACACAGTTCTTAAAATTCTTTATCTTCTTAAAAACACAAACTATATATTAATTGGCGGGTCTGTCTCCTTCTTCTTAACTTACAGATAAAAGAACTTGCAAATATATCCATTTTTTTTAAGCAATATACATAATAAATATTCCTTTTTTTAAGTATATACATAATACAGCTATCAATTTATTATCGATTATACAAATAATAAATATTTCCTAATATGAAAATTGAATTAACTAAATATCTCGTAATGCGGTTAGACAAGAGGTGGTCAAAGTGTAAAACAGAAGAAACATCCCTAATTGCTGTTACAGGTAAATCACAGACTTAAGGTCTCCACCGACAGAGATTGAAGTGTGGAAACTTAGAATCTTTCAGAGTCGTTGGCCACGAGGTTGGCTGTCTTCCTTTTTGTATCTACACTAATTTATTCTTCCAATATTAGCCCTAACTAACTTTAGAATGATTGAGTGGTTAACTTAAAAAAAAAAAAGAGAGGTTTCCATATTTATTAGCACACCTTATAATATGTAACACAGTTTGTTCTTTTTTTTTTTTTGCTAATAATATATAACGGTTTAGTCCTCAATAAAAAAATAGCCATCATCTTCTATAATACTTTTTCTTAACAAAATAAGATTTAAGTGCAGATTTTAAATAGAGAAAAATTATATGTTATTCATGAATTAAAATGTAATTATAAAACTAGTATATAATTTTAAAAATATAACAAAATACTTTGGAAGCAATGTTTTGTTAAATTTTAAAATCCATATATAAATTCTGTAATTAGTTCTTAGTTCAAAAAGGTGAAATTTAATTTTTTATTTTAAATATTTATTATTAAATTGTTAATTCAAAATATGATAAATAAATATATTTTTATAGTTCAACATTATACATGATTAATTTTTTTAAAAAATTTATATAAATTATATTTAGAATTGATGAATTTAATAAAAAATTTTATTTAATTTTTTTATATGTCGTATCCTAATATGAGTATGTAAAAAAAATTATATAATTTGATATACTAAATATATTTTTTATGAATAATTTGATTATTTATCTTCATTAGATCCAATATATTGTTATCTAAGATAATTTATAGACATTTGAATTCCCTAATCAATTCCAGTTAAATGCAAGCTATTTATACTGAAATTAATAGATTCACAAAGTAATTCTTAAATGCTTGACTTTACAAAACTAAAATTAAAAAACTCAGTAACATCAAATACAACTTGAGAAATCTCTTAATTGTTTCCTTTATTTAAAGAAGAAATTCAATTTGTTACTTATTTATTAAGGGTATTAATGATATTTGGGTTATGAAGACTACAGTTTGCACATCAGATGTTCCCATGAGATTGTTTACAAATACAGCGGTGGGGACAGCTTGTGCTTTCGAGTCCATGCTCTGCTCAACACAAAGCTCTCTGCTTTCTCATGTGAACTGAAAGGCCACACAGCTCTTTCGTTGCCTCTCTTTCTCGTGCAGATCTTGAGGCCCATCGAACTTCTCTGAGCGAATCTGCACGCAGAAATGGAGTCTACGGGGATATCAATCGCTGGATCTGTTGCCTCCGCATTCCTACTCGTATTACTCGTCTCTTGTTCCACATTCACTTCCACAGGTACAGCTACTCCTTCTTGCTCTTTATTTTTAGTTCTTGCAAATGTTCTCTTACTGGGCTTTACTTCCAATCTCCATTTTCTGGAATAAGCGATAGAGATAGGAGGAAATTTGCTTTCTGAGGAATTCTTGACCGTGGCATTGTTTTCTCGAATCTGATCTGATCTGATAATTGCAATTTTATCTTCCTTCTGTTACTGTTGTTTCATAATTCCAATTTGCTATTTAAAACTAATCAAGTTATATAGAGATTTGTACTTGTTCTTGAATTGAATGCAGAACTTGATATTTGCCATGTCTTGATGGCAATTGTGTATTCCAGTTCATTCTATGGAACGAAAAAAGTTTGCCATTGAATTTTCTTCTTTTTTTAAAGATCATATTTGATGTGACATAATAACAGATGAGGGGAAAAAAAGAGAAAGAATTAAAAACTTACATTATTTTAACTATTACTGTGTCTAACTTGAAGAAGCGTGATAATAATCATGGCAAAAGCATCATTTCTATATCTTTGTTTCTTTCTTTCTTTCTTCTCTGCTGGAGAAACAATTAATTGAAATAAATACGACTCTTATTATTATTATTATTATTATTATTATTATTATTATTATTATTATTCTTTTTATTATTATTATTTTCCTGTTATGATATTGGGAATTTAAGTCTGATTTTTTCTGTCCTGCTTGTTCATACAGAAGCCTATGATGCACTTGATCCAACTGGAAACATAACAATCAAATGGGATGTCATAACCTGGACTCCAGATGGCTATGTTGTAAGTGTTAGGAGATATCGATTTAACCATTGTCAAACCTTATCTTAACAGCTTAAGCTTTTGGAAGGAAATGATCTTTGACTATTAGTAATTATTACTTTCTTATTATGACAGATAAATTGCTAAAAAATTCCATGAACTATGTGTTCATTCCCTTTCCTCAGTATAACCTTTACTGGAAGAGTACTATAGAATCAGTAATGAACTATACAAGAGTATGACTTTTGATAGATCTCAGTTATCTAAGCTGTGTTTGAGCCGGACAGGACTTGTAGGTTGCCCTTAGTGGCAATGAAACAATTTAAAAGCCTAGTCTAAAAGCCAAACTAATTCTCATTATTTCACCAAAATCCTGTTTTCAAGGTAAATAAATATGTTCCTGTCTTTTCTATTTTTAACAGATATTAAATCCTTCTTGCTTATTTTGAGCAGGCTGTTGTTACAATGTACAACTTTCAACAGTATCGGCACATTCAGGCCCCCGGGTGGACATTAGGGTGGACATGGGCTAAAAAGGAAGTGATTTGGAGCATGATGGGAGGCCAAACCACAGAGCAAGGTGACTGCTCAAAGTTCAAAGGGAATACCCCGCATTGTTGCAAGAAGGATCCAACGGTGGTGGATCTACTTCCTGGAACTCCCTACAATCAGCAGATTGCAAATTGCTGCAAAGGGGGAGTATTAAACTCATGGGCTCAGGAGCCAGCCACTGCAATAAGTTCATTTCAGGTCAGTGTTGGCCTTGCTGGAACAACAAACAAAACTGTGAAGTTGCCTAGAAATTTCACCCTCAAAGCACCAGGGCCTGGATACACTTGTGGTCCTGCAAAGATTGTGAAACCAACTAAGTTTGTCACCAATGACAAAAGGAGAACCACTCAAGCAATGAGTAAGTTACTTGAAAAAAGACTATAGGACTTGGGATTTTACTTATACATGTGTCTTCCAAAACTTTCTTTGACAGAAGCTACATCAATCTACATGCGTTTATATTAACCTCAGTTATAAAACTACATAACTTTTAAACACAGTTTCTTTGCTTGCCATAAGCTTTCTCGATAAAAACATAACGCCATGGCTAACGTTTCCAATTCAATACCACATCATTGACACTGTCAAAAAAGGTTCTCTGCAATATCATGTTTTATTGAAGAAACTGATAGTAAATACTCATAAAGAATTGCATCAAATTTTGTCCTTTATTAGATGCAGTGTCTTATAACTGTTGTATTTTGACAATTATGTTTTTCAATTTGTTCAGGAGAGTTCTGATTCTGGGAAGCCAAGTGTGTAATCTGTTTAACCTAATCTGCATCTTTTGTGGCAGTGACCTGGAATGTTACCTGCACATATTCTCAATTCCTTGCTCAAAAGACACCAAGTTGCTGTGTTTCCCTCTCATCCTTCTATAATGATACTATAGTTAACTGTCCAACCTGCACATGTGGCTGTCAAAACAAAACAGAACCTGCGAGCTGTGTAAAGTAAGCTGTTAATTTTCCTTTCTACCAAATATCTGAAACTTAGCCTCTTTCTTCGTTCTCTTCTGATAAATTCTTTCTGATTATGTCTGACAGTCCAGATTCCCCACATTTAGCCTCAGTTGTAGCATCTTCAAGCAAAGCTAGTAATACACCTCTTGTCCAGTGCACCAGCCATATGTGTCCAATTCGAGTGCATTGGCATGTGAAGCTCAATTATAAAGAGTACTGGAGAGTGAAGATCACAATCACAAATTTCAATTACAGGATGAACTATACCCAATGGAACCTTGTTGTGCAGCACCCCAATTTTGACAATGTAACCCAGCTTTTCAGCTTTAATTACAAGTCATTAACACCTTATGAGGGTTTAAGTAAGTTCTATTCTTCTTACTCATATTCTTAGAAGTTCTGATCATGGACCGAGTAGCTCGTCTAACCCAAAAAATAATTGCATTTGAGGCCTAACTTAAATTTGAGCCTTTTGACCCAGCCTGAAAAATATTCTTTTAAAACATATTTATTATGTATATCAACTTAATTCATTTTTTTAATCTAAAAGGGGCCCAGTCCCAGTTCTTGTATAATCGTTTTGGATTCTGGCTTTTGCAGATGATACTGGCATGTTATGGGGAGTGCAGTTCTATAACGATTTGCTCTCTTCAGCTGGACAATTTGGGAACGTACAGTCAGAGCTCTTATTTAGAAAGGACGCATCAACCTTCACATTTGACAAGGGTTGGGCTTTCCCCAGAAGAATCTATTTCAATGGAGATAACTGCGTTATGCCTCCTCCAGATGCCTACCCGTGGCTGCCAAATGCAACTTCAAAACTAGTTTTCTCCCTCCTAAGTACAGCCATAGCCACCTTTGTTTCTTTGGTAATTTTATTGGTTAATTTATAGAGAATCGTGTCTGTGAAGAGATGAAGAGGTTATATACTCATTTGCAAATGAAGCAGAAGAAAGTCACGCAGGTGCAGAAATTCTTGCCACAGAGAAGATTTCTGTTTTGTTATTTTGTCTGGGGTTGAGTTTTTACATTTTAGTGCCACTTCCTCACACGTATTTTTTAGCTGTTGCATTGTAAAATTATTTTAAGTTATACGCTTGGATCATTGTATTCTTCCTTTTTATAGAATAAGCAATCAGAGTTCTTAGCATTTTGACTTGGGATTGCCAAAAAATGACCTCAACTCGGAAACATGGTGTGTGTTTGGCTTGAGAATTTCCTGTTTTCATATTTACTAAAGACTAAAAGTAAGCATGAAAATGTGTTTGAATGACTTTTGATATTTTCATTCTCTGAGAAAAGGAGCTCCCAGTTCTGAAAATTCTGAGAACAATGTTCTCATCATATTGGTGGTGGCAATGTTACAATTGTAACATTCCAATATGTGGAGTTAATTATAAATTAAGAAGAGAGTAAGTTAAAATAAAATAATTAGGGAATTTAAAATAAATATTTAAGAGAGAGATAATTGAATTAAAATATGAAATTAGGTATGATATAATTTTATACACTAAAAGAGATGAATTAAGTAAGGAGTCAGCACTGAATATAAGAGTAAATATTTTGGAATTGATTGTAACAACTTTAACTTTTAAACACATTAATTAAGCTTAATTGGTCTCTTAAACATGAATACTTAAAGTTAAACATAATATTAGTTTGTTAGTAGATGAAAATTCGGGAAAATTTGAACTTTTTTAGTTAATCCTAAATGCCAATTAGATAAGTAAGAAGATTCATAATTAAATGATGCAAAAAATCTCTTATAAGGTCTCCATCCCATTCACATTAACTTATAAGAGGCATAAAACTTATTTACATTAGTTTACAAGTCTATACATGTTATTACTATAGTGAAAACTAAGGTTTCTAAGCTAAAAATGGGTGATTAGAGATTTAGGCCACGACTAAGTTAGTTATTGGAACTTGAGAACTAGAATAGGCAATTCTTGCTATGACCTACAACTTTCACGCCCTGGCAAAACTTTCTCTTGGAATATATTGCTCAAATTTTCATGATTCTCGCCATGGTAGACTCCCCTTATGCCACGGCGAGATAAGCCTTTGGAACTCAAGGTTCTAATTTTTCTCGAGTCTCGCTGCAGCGAGCCTATGTGGTGCCACAGCGAGAGGCCTCTTTAAAACTCTTCCAAGCATCTTCCTTGATGCTCGCCATAGTGTGCTTCCTTCTCATCGGGGAGAGATTGCTCTTGGGTACCCCCTAAACCTAATTTTCTCACCTCGTGTCGTGACTCAAACCCCCATCTCCATGGTGCTCCCAACCTCTATGACCCCAAACTTCATTTTTGGCCGCGACTTTACCCTCCCTTGATCCTATTCTCTTCATTACACACCTCTCGGCCATTTACCACTAACTCCAAGTGAATTCTAGGGCTCCCATAACTAGCATATATGATTTTATGGACCTTTTAGCTCCCTAAATACCCCAATTTACTAAGCCTCATTGTTTAGGGACTTAAGGAGGATTCATATCAAGTGATTACTACCACATATCAGCACATCTTTATATTATGACAGCAATAAGTACCTAAGGCCACTAATAACATCATTCAAATGGGTATTCTAACTAAGATTCTATACAACAATAATCAAATTGATCATTCATTACAAATCATAATTCTAATCTCAAAGGAAAGGTCATGGTTCTTTATTAGCAATAATCCATATCAAATAATAATTAAGTACATACATCAGATTTCAAATACTACACAGCCTGCCTTCCTAATGAATTCAATCTTAGTTACAAAACATCAAAAAGCCTACACTTGGCAATATGAGTGTACCATGATGCCATACATAATAAATTACAAAATAATAGCATCTACTTTAGAGCAAAATAACCTAGGTGTAAAGAGCCCACACATGTCTTCCAAATTAAGGGTGTTCATCTACTTGTTTCTCCTTTTCTTTACCTAAAAAATTTTCACCTAAAATTGTTAGCCTATAAAATGGGATGAAATATAAATCTCAGTAATTGAAGAAAAATTCTATACATATGTACAATTTAATCAATATAAATGCATTTTAATTAAATAAACATCATAATCATCCATCATATCAATAAATGAAGTAATTGAGCTACCAGTGACTATTATCCCATGCTAGTAATCACATACATCATGTCAATGGCTAATAACATAAGGAAAAGCCCTTTCATAGCGCCAATTCCCTATTGAGTACAACCTGGGCTCAATGCATTTATGCATTTGATCACAACTCGGTGCCCGATTAAAGTACAATGCATAGGTGGTAGTTGCACCATAGCTTCACCAAGGACTTGCTCACAGTCCATAAAAACAATTAAATAGCCAACCAATCCTTTAGCACAACAAAATATATTTATACAACAAATATCATATTAACAAAGTACATATGCAAGGAATTAAAATTTAAACCTTAGTTACCTCACTTAGTTGCATAAATTTCTGAAGTCAAGATAAGTTTCCACACTCTAGATGTTCTAATGTATCAAAACCAATTGCTCAGTTAACACCATACACAAAAATCAATCACCTATTATTTCTAGCAACTTGAACATTTAAGAGGCACTTACCTAGATTCCAATGAAATTCAAATTCAGATGTGAGCTTTCCTACATTAGAAACTTTCTGGGTATTTCACACAAAATCAAAGTCCATTATATAATTCAGCTATTGGGGCCATTATTCATCAAAGAATACATCAAAATGAGGAAATGATACTTACCTAATAATCCCACTAGCTCCAAGCTCCGAAAATCCATAAGAAATCACCAAAAGAGCAAGTTTCGTATTTGGGTGATGGAGAAAATTCACCAAACCAAAAACTATTCAGACTAAAATGTAGAGGAGAATGAGAGGGACAAGTTTCATATAGATTACCTTAGTCAAATTTTCTTTTAGAAATGATAAATGGTGGAAATATGATGAAGAAACCTTAATCCCCTTTGGATATCCAAATTTTCTCTCTTGAGCCTCTTATGTTTCTACAGAATGGGGATGAGGCTGAAAAAAGTTTAGGGTTTTAGTGAGGTGCGAGGCTGACTCAAAGGCCCATGCTCCATTTGGGTTTGAAATTTACTTATTGGGCTAACCTATATGAATTTATTTAAATTAGGTCAGTGCAAGATTATAGTTGGGCTTCTAAGAAATGAAATTAGACCTGCTTATAAACTAAGAATGGGCTTTTATAATTGGCTTATGGCATAAATAGATTAGGCATAAGGCCAAAATTAAACGTCCATCATTCCTTAATTTCACTAATTAAACCTATAACTATAATTAATCTATTTCTTTAGAAATCCTCATTTTCCTTAATCTCCCCAAAACCCCATATTAATTCCTCAATGCATCATAATTATTCTTAATTAATTTTGAGGTGTTACATTGATGACCAGTCAAACAAGCCCTTGACCCATTAAATTAATAAATTTTTATACCATAATTGTCCCTCCCTCTCTCATTTCATCTAGTTCTATTTATGTGTAATGAAAGAAGAGTGTAACCAAAAGAAAATGTTTAGCCGCAGAGCTATGGGTTAAAGCTCATCCATGGAGGGAGAATTGAGGTAATTTGTCAAGATGAACTTCACATAAATTTAACTCCATCTTGTGCTCTTCCCTTGGATGGTTTTAGCTTCCAATTTAATGGAAGTTTTAGTTGAAAGAAGGTTGAGTAAAGGGGAGATATTTTCGTACAAATGGAAAGAGTTGAAAAGAGGATATTTTGTAAAGTAAGTGGTAGATAATTTGGTTAAAATTAGGTAGTTTTCCAAATCTGATTTTGTCTTCGGTATATGCCAGAATTTCTAACTGCGGCTTGAAAAAAAAAAGAGTATTGCTTCATGGTTCAACTGAGGTTCAAAGGAAGGAGAAAAATAGAATTTCTCATCAAGGTATAACTTTCTAATCACATGTTTATGGTGCTGTATGAAAGGTGTTTTTGGTATTGTATTGGGCCGAGCTTTGAAAGATGTAAGAAGAAGAAATTTTGTATAACTATAGTTAACTTTAATTTACCAACTGTTAGCCAAGGATACATGGGTAATGAACTTTTGTAAATATGAACCAAAAGTGAGTTAAAAGGCTTGGAGCTACCTTGTTATATTAGAATTTAAGGAATGATGTAAGGGTGTGTGTATACTTAAAATATTCAAAAGTCATTGTTGAATATGATAAATTGGTACTAATTAGGTGGCTATTCTATTTTTGACCATGGTTAGGCAAAGGCAAATTGAAGGAGAATTTTGATTGGGGAGTGAAAAAAGTAAGTAGTTGGAAGAATATAAGCATAGGTAAAGAATACACCTTTTAGCTTCTTATTTAGTAAATTAGTAATTTCAAACTTAGTCATTGATTTGGTTGTTTTGGTGGTTGTACTTATGTCAAAGTAGGCATATTAGTGGCAACAACTAGAGTTTTGCGTTACTGAAGAGAGGTTAGGGAGCACTTTAGTTGCTATCTAGGTAATTGATTACCTTTTTTAATATATTTCCTTTAAACTATTATGTAAAATGCTTACTTATGAGTTTCCTTGCTATTTGATTACCTATGAGACTTATATGACATGAAATTAGTAAAAAGACCATGCCTCACAGCACCTTCTTATGGAGGAAAGTTATGTTTAAGGAGAAGGTCATTCTTCTCCACTTAATGATGATGCAGATACTTAAAATCAGTGAGAAGGCCATGCCTCACTACAGTTATGAGAAATATATGATAAACATGGTTGAGATGAGTTCCATGATGATATGTGATGTTATTATGTGACCTTTGTATGTAATCAAATATGCCATATATATATATATGTTGAATACGTTTCCTTATATGCCATAATAGTTCTTTATGCCCTATTGGTTGGAAATATGTTTTGAAAAGGTAAGACAATTACTAAGAGTGTTTTTTATCCCATCGGGGAACCTTTTTACATTTTTTCAAGGGAAAGTTCTAATAGAAGGCTTGAAAAGTAGCCTAAAGTTTGAATAAGTTTGCCAGGGAAAGTGTAGAAGGTTGTACATGGTCTTTTGATGTGTAAATATGAGTTTTGATCATGTATACATATAAATGTTTCACATGTTCTATTTTTGTGCCATAATGGCTATTTTGGGATGTAAGCATGTATATAAAGAAATTATGGATACATAATGTAATTTCCCTTGTGTACACTATGACCTTATAAAATATTCAAAATTGGAAGTATGATAACCTCATTTTGATGGTAGATATCCCTATTTTAATGGTTATTTATGAAACAAAAAACTAGTTTTGCATTTAGGTATATATAAGTTGAAATGTGCACATTTAGGAACTTAGTAGCTGTTTTGCGTCCTATAGGTGTCCTAGCTACTATTTTTGGCTCTTGGAAGTATTTTTGGTCCATTTTAGTCCTTTGGCTTGTGTCAGAGGTGGTTATCAAGTGAGACCTTGTAAAATGCAAGTTGACTCCCTTGCTACCATTAATTAGCTTTATATAAGGCTAGTGTAGCAAATTATTTATATAAGGGGAAAATTATGATTTTATCTTTTGAACAACTTTCTTTTAGTGAAAGAAAAATGGTAGTTAAGGTTTATAACCTTTTGGGAAGTGTTACCAAAATTCAGATATGCAAAACCTAAGTATTAGACCATTTGGAAGCCAAAAAGTGCCAAATTTGCTGGTTGAAAGGTTAAATTTTAATTTAGGACCCAAGTGTGAAGTTTTTGTACTTAGATAACTTTCTTTAGGTGTTTTAAACTTGCTCCAAGTGATTTGGTGCCAATTGAAGTTATGGCTAAAATTTTTGGTCTTTACATATGGAGGCTAAAATGTCATTTTTCTTGTTTTTGGCTTTTGTGCTATCATAGAAGAAGGACCTCGGTTCGGTGCTACTTTGGAATATATTTCGAGAGTTTAGGGTACTTAGAGATAATGCAAAATAATTAGGGGGGACTTGGTGAGCTTGGTGTAAGATCAAGGGAGAAAAAATCTAGGAATTGTAGTGGTTTGGTACATTTTTGCTGTTATTATGATTTGAGTGCGTGATGCTTCTTGTCTTATGTCTCTTGCTCAATTTTCTTCCTTTTCTCATGGGTTCTTTGATAGAAATACCTATTATAATATGCCTAAGGGTGTATGATAGTGGTCTTAGAAGTTTTGGATGGCTATAGGTTTATTTTAAGTGATAGTTTGCTCTTTTTGTGCAGAATTTGTTATCAAAAATTTGCTGTAAAAAATTTTGCACCCACTATCCTAGCATAGTGGTGGTTGTCTAATTTGTTTCTCTTGGATTCTTAATGTTATAGATATTGATTTAGGCATATTTTGGAAAGTGGAAAAGTAAGAGGAAGTTTCATGGTGTTTTAAGGGTGCTTAGAAGAGGAAAAAGTGTGATTTTTGTGAGTTTTGTTGTCCATTATTCTTGTTTTTGCCATGGACTAGTTTGATGCTTAGTTCATATGATTTATATGTATTTTAGAGATTCTTGGATGCTTATAATAGCTTACACATAGTATGATTTTGTGGCTAAGGTTTTAGGTAAATTTTAGGAATTCCTATTATAGCTTTGTTTAAGTGTTCCTACTTGGATTTTTTAAGTGTTGTCAAAATCTCCTTTAGTATTTTAGCTTGTTTAAGATTTGAAGTTTGATCTAGGGTCTTGTAAACTACTAGAAAATATTGTTAACAAGATTTTAGATCTTGTAAATTGATGTGACTAGTTTTTTGTCATACCTTAGTGCTTTAATCTAAGACCTTGTCGATAATATCTTTAGGTAAGTTTAGGATTCCCGTAATATTTTAATCATATAGTAGAAAATAAAAATTGAAAGTTTAAATTAGCCCAAAATTTTAATAAAAAGAAATTTAGTACTTATTGTAGGAACTCCATTGCGTTGCTATTTGATTAAGCAAATATTCTCAAGTATAGCTATAAAGAAGTAGTTTGACAACAATAATGTTAAGAAAAGAAGAAGAAAAAAAAACTCTTGCCTCTTCATATTTTGTTTCATTAAAAAGGCATTGTAATTATACTAAAAATGAAAATAGTAATGAGTGAAAATAAAAGACGAACACTATTTTTTAAAAAATGAAAAATAAGATGTATTTGTAAGAAATGACATTCGAAGATGAAAACAATAAATATTTTCTAAAACCAAACAAAATCTTACATTTTCAAGTGGACTATGAATAATTTTATCAAGTGTTTGGGATTTAATGACAAGGGATCAAATGTCTAACCATTATCATAGTGGTCCTAATATTATAATATCATATGTTAAAGATTTCTTAAGGCATTAAGTAAATGTCTATAAATAATTTCAAAGAGAACCTTTATATAAAGTTGATGGGTCCAAAGCTACTAGGCTTAAAATGGTGAAAGTCTAGGTGAGGGAGGATAAGGAGAAGGACAACGAAACAAGGTTAGATGTAGAATTATGGGATGTTGATATGGCTAAGGAGATAAAAAAGGATAAAGTTACCAATAACTAATTGGGTCACACTGATTAGATGATGTGTGAGTTAGAGGAAAGAGAAAAGGTTGTTAAAGGGGTATACCAAGGGGAATTGGTTTAGGGAGAAATGAGAGAAGAATTTTGGCTAGGTTGAAGACCTCTTAAAAGTCAACGAACTTATTTCCTTTATTATTTTCTTTTCATTTTTCTTTTTAGCTATTGTAATTAGCTCTTCCCTTGAGAATTAAGTCTATTTACTGTAACCTAACTGTTGAATATAAATATTACAAAGAAAAGTTCCATCAATATAGTATTATAGTAGAGATAATTCGAGAAAGGTTGAAACAATAGAATTGGAAACCTTAATGAAGAAATTGAAAGTGATTGCCAAGTGGAGGAGGGAGATGCAAATGGAGAAATGGTGAAAAGACATGGAAGAAATGAAAGAAATTCTAAAGGATATATTGTAGCTCATAACGAGAAGGGCAAGTAAGGAAGTAAGTAAGGAGGAACATACTAGAGACCAATAATCAAAGCTCCATTGTTCTTTGAAGAAGACTTGTCAAAATTGAAGGTTCAGGAAGAAGTGAAGAAAGTTTGAAAAGAAGAGAATTTTAAAGAAGGTGGTGTGAATGGATTTACTATTGTAGAGGCTTGTGAGAACAAACCATAAAAGGAGATGAAGCAAACAACTATCAAAATTCTTAAGCCTCTGAAGATCCTACAAGCTAATAATTCAGCATCGATTGAGGAAATATGATGGAAGAGTATAGTGAAATCAATTTCCTTTATAGTTTCAGTGCTAATTAGATATATGGAACTCTAATGTCCATTCAGCGTTGAAAAAGCTAAGAAAGAAGAGTTGAAGTGATGTTGCAATAGATAATAGGTAAGTGCAAATCGTTGGGAAGGTGAATAGTGAACAATTTTATCAATAACCAAGGAAGAAGGTGTGGATAGCAAAGAAGTGAGAGAAACATAGTCATAAATCAAGTTAGGGGAATTAAGTGAGGTAGAAGCTTGAAACTAATTAGGGTAAATTGGCCTTGAAAGAAATTAGTAGAATGGCAAAAAGCCAAAGGAAATTGGGTTCTATTAAATGGATCGTAAACAACCCATACTCACAAGTCATACCAATCACTAACTCAATGAAAATCACTCAACATTATCAACTGGTAACATCAGAGGGACAACATTGATCAACAAAGAAAAAGATGAGCTCCTTTGCACATTCAACAATAACCAATTTTGGTGACTACCAACAACTGCCCAACACCAAAAGTGTAGGACAAAGGCTTGGTGTTTCATCTCTGGACTTCCATACTGTTTGATGTAAAGCATAAGAAAAGGAATAAGTATGTGCGACTTCTTTTAATAGAGAAAGAAGGAGATAAGGAGAATGGCAAAGATGATAAGGAGGTTTCATCATATTCACATAAAGTAAAAATACAATTTACTCTAGAAAGAATAACACAAGTTTTTGTTGCCTTACTTGATAGTCACAGAATCCCATTTTTAGAATTTGCTTTTGACTTAATGCATTGTTCTTAATGTTTAATCCCATTTACAACCTATAATGCAACTTACTTTATTATAATGGATAAGTTACTTTATCCTAGTGAGTATTTAGTCATCTCTGGTTCCTTCATGCAATGGCCTACACAAGATAAAGAATGGTCTGAACTCCAAGGTAAGGTAAGAGCTTTGTGCTATGAATTGATTACTGTAGATGGTAACACTATGATCTAAAAAAGAATTATAGGATATTCATGTCTCCTTAACCAAAATAAATTTGGTCTTAAGTTATTGATGATTCAAATGACCCAAGTTATGATTAGCACTTCAAATTGAAGGAATATGTTTATAAGATGTCTTTTGTCCAAAGAGAATATGATGTTGGAATGATTCCTAAATGGCCACAAAGAGCCTCACTTTTAAAAAAATAGTGTTAATATGTTTGAGGCTGATACTTGGCAGTAGGATAATAAGGTTGCTTACTATAACAATTCTCTAGACATAAAGTTAGGGACTCCAATTATACATAATTTTATAGGCATGAATGTAGCCTTTGGAGTCTTACTACAACATTAAAATCTAATCATATGATAGGACATGATATAGAAGTGCAATTAAAAAAGCTAAATTAGTCTTAATAAGCTTTTCTCTCTTTTCTAGCAGAACCACTAAGGAACCAAAGGCCATTCCTTAAACTCAACTTTCGCTTATTCGAAGTGTTGATGTCTTTTGTCTAAAGAGAATATGATGTTGGGATGATTCCTAAATAGCCACAAAGAGCCTCACTTTTTAAAAAATGGTGTTGATGTGTTTGAGGCTAATACTTGGCAGTAGGATAGTAAGGTTGCTTACTATAACAATTCTCTAGACATAAAGTTAGGGACTCCAACTATACATAATATTATAGGCATGAATGTAGCCTTTGGAGTCTTACTATAGCATTAAAATCTAATCATGTGATAGGAAATGATATAGAAGTGCAATTAAAAAAGCTAAATTAGTCTTAATAAGCTTTTCTCTCTTTTCTAGCAAAACCACTAAGGAACCAAAGGCCATTCCTTAAACTCAACTTTCACTTATTCGAAGTGTTGTTGATGCATAGATTCTCATTGATGTTCAAATTTGAAAAATTGTATGTTGGCTTACAAATTTAGGATAGGTAAAAGGATCAGCTATATTCTATGCATGTTTCCTAGTTTGTGCAACTCTTGCTCTTGACCTTAAATCTCCTCTAGGCCATGGCTTTAGAAAATTTGTTCAAGATGCTAGTATTACTACTTTGGAAGTAGTTCCAATCTTAGTAAAAACATGGAAGAATATAAATTATATAAAGGTCTGAGATTGGAGAAAGCTAAGATCATTTTGTTTTGTTAGAGAAACTTTAAATGTTAATAATAATTTTTGGTTTTTTTTCGAAAGCTTATTACAATCCAATCATTGAATGTTGTGGTAGCACAAAACTTGTATCTAGCTACATCCCAGGAAGCCAACTTCAACCTTAAGCTTTTGGAGTAGTTAGCATTGCATCAATGACGAATGGCTTCACCACCCTCAATGAACATGGAGTTCCTTATTCAAAGGATGTTGCTTGCATTGGTAAAGGGGGTCTTTTTACTCCCTCAACATATAAGAGCAACTAATAGATTACTTAATGCTACCTATGAGGAGGTTTACTTTAACAGAATGCCTAATTACAAAAGAAAGCAAAATAAAGAAGTGGTTGTTGCAATTTCTATCCCATCTTTCATGGTTATGTTTCATAATCTTCTTGTAGAAATTATTTCTAAGTCATATCTTTAAATTGCTAGAGATGATAATTGGATAAAGTTTTAGGATATGGATAATATCAATGTTCTTAATAGTATATATGCTAAAGGTATTTCCTCTAGTTTTCTTAACTTGAAGTTCAATAAGGAAGGAGATCTACTTGTGTTTAGTGCAATAAATTGTGGTACAAAAGTCCTTTTAAATGCTAAAGACCTCAAGTACTTCCAAGTCAATGACTAGCATTGGTTGCCTAGCATTCACATGCAAGCACTAAAAGTCCTAATGGTTAGTACTTACATTGATAATCTGAGCTTTCAATGTAGTAGGTGGACAAGTATAAGGTAAGGATTCAATGGTAATGAAAACACGAAGGGAACAATTATTCTCAATACCATAAAATTGGAAGTTGATCCAAGAATGAAAGTTGTCTATTGTGTGACTTCTAATAGTGAAGATTTGACTATTCATATATACATTTCACTTATTAAGGAAATAGAGTTTCAAATACAACCTAATGATGTGATGGTGCTAATTAAATGAAAGAGGTCACTAGAAATTAGAAAATACTTGGGAAAAGTTAGAAGTTATCAAAGTACAATTTCCTACTTACCACATTGATAACAAGGTGACTTTTGTTGGGCTGGGAAATGATAGGTTCGAAGCTACTGGGACTAAAATGGTGAAAGTGTAACACCTTCATTTCTAGCTCTCTTGCATCATGCCTTACATGCTCATATACATCTAGGAAGACTAAAGTGAGGTCTCCCTTATTAGATTTCATGCATTTACTTAAGGATGTGGCACGGTCAAGATTCACTTTAGTGTCACGTGGACTGAATGAGCTCATTCTATTTATCCTCATGTTTATTTGCACCATTACAACTCATTTCAATCCCAAAAACATGCTTGAAACTCATGGAAAGCAAAAAGGGATATGAGACATGCAAATTCGTTTTCGGCAGATTTGGCTTCATTTCTAGGCAAAGTTTGAAAATTCATAACTAAATACAGAAAAATCAAAAACATGATCTCTTGGTCACTCTAGAAATCTTAGACTGTCTACTTCATGGGAAAAATATATTCAACTCATAAAGTCTCACATATAATGCTTTTGACACGCAAAATCATCTACTGGTCGGAGGGGCTCTGCTACTGTCACAGGTTACTGATATGGACTTTGAAAATGTCTAACTAATTCCACAAAAATCCAATGCTGCAAACGATATCACTATGGAAAGGTGTGGATGTTAACTAGAGAGGAAAAATGTCTCCAGATCAATTCATCGAACCAAACTCCCAGAAACCGATGAAACAGTACCTCGGGTCTGGTAGAATGACTCATTCTGGGTTGGAACTTCGAAATTTCATATCTTCCTCTCTAGACTTCCAAATGAGGTGCTTCCAGTTCTTACAAGTCACTGTGACTATCTAGTTTCTGCCTATAAAATTTCGTAGCCATTGGACTACGTTTGCCCCTCAGGTGACACAAATTCCAAACTGACCAAATGAACAGTGTTTCTGGAAAATCTGAATTTCTGATGCCAATTTTGAAAAATCATAGAAAACTATATAGACATCCAAATGATTTGATCTTTAGCTTCCCAAAAAGCTCTAAATAAGATCTAGTCACATGTCAAATTCCAAAGCAAGAAGAGGTCATTTGGTCAAATTTGGACATCATGTACAAAAGGGCCACTTTCTTGTTTTAAAAGGGGCTAATGGGACCCAATTTGGGTTCACCTACCTCGAAGGCTTTATGAGCACATAAGAAAGCATCCATATGGGCTATCAAACATGGCTCAAGTGTCTACTAACCCAGATTGGAGAAACTCACTATCCCACACCCACACATACATCCATGTGGCCAATACTAACATCATGCTTTTCATAACAAAACTTACTTTCTCATTCAAAACACTTCTAATTCTCATACATACATGATAATTACATTGATTTACAAGCATTCATAGGTGCTACATCATGTACATCATTAATTTACACCCCTTAACTTAATTACAAAGTAGTGACAAAATGGCTCTTTACACCTCCTTCATTGAGTTCCCTAGCTTCAAGCTTGGTGGCTCTCATTTCTTGTCTCACTTGGTCCACCTAGCATGTTTGGATGGTGGAGAGGGGGAGTGAGATTCAAAGAATCTCAATAACTCATCTCTCATTCAATCATACACATAAAGCATGCAAACAAGTCTCACTATGTATGCATGGACATATTAGCATATGAAAACATAAGAAAAGCATTTGCAACATTTAAGTTGGCCATACATAAGAAAAGCACTTTCAACATGTAAGTAGGCCATACATAACATATAAAAGCTTGCCAAGTAAATGGATTAGCCTCACCTACTCACTTGTGGATTTTGGACTTGCCTCACCCATTCTCTAAGAGGTTCTTAGACTCAACCCTTACTCTTTGGGAGTCAACCTTACTTTTGGGAGACTCTTTACTTTGTCTCAACCAACTTGAGGGTTTTTGGCTCATCCTCACCATGGCTAAAGGGATTTCGGCTTTTCCATACTCAAGCAAACCCAAACAATCACATAACATCATTGAAATACATGAGGCATCGTCATGCTAGCATACTTTTCATGGTTCAAAATATACATACACACAAGCAAGACAATGTAAGCACACATCTTATGCATGAAAGAAGGTGGAGAGAGCTACCTTTTTAGCTAATCACAACTTTTCCTTTCAACTTGTCTCCTCCCTTGTGGTTTTCACAATCAACTCTAGATGGAAGTGTTTCTCTTGAGCCTAGCCACACAAGAAACATATAATTATTTTCTGAATACTTATTCATAAGTTAGAGATTTCTTTTTAGCAACCCTACTAAGCATGTAAGAGCTAGAGGTTCTTTCTCTCTCTAGAATCCCACTAACTCTCCTTCCTCTTTCAACTCTCAAACTCTTAAGGAGAGAAAGCAAGGAAGAGAGGGCTATATGACTTCTACCCTCCCTCAAGAGTGGTTTTTCACTTTCCCTCCTTTGAACCAAGCTCAAAACATGGCTACTTTAACTACTAAAACCATAGAAAGAGAAGATAAGGAGAGAAGAACAACATGCTAAGAGAAAAGCCATGGAAATCCTTACCTTTCTTATTCTTCCTTCCTCCTCTAGGCTTCTCTCTCTCTTCTCTGCCCTTTTCTCTCTCTTAAAGTGAGCTTAAGTCGGTTACAGAGTGAAAGAAGGAGTTGGGACGTTTTAAAAAGTAAAATTCTCTATTTTCACGCTTTTCCGGACTAACCCTCGCTGTAGCGAGCCATAACCATCGCTACGGCGAGCTCGTATCTGTTCCAGCCCTCTGCCTTCGCTATGGCGTTCGCTACAGCAAGCGATTCCCTGGTTTTTGTATGGGGTGCCCGAACTCGCTATAGCTAGAAGCATTTTCGCTATAGCGAGAAGGTATTCTCACTATAGCTAGACCATTTCTCGCTATAGCGAACAGGGACATTCGCTATAGCCGGGTTGTAGCTAGCAGACTTAGAAAATTTTCAGCTTTTCTCTTCTCTCTTTTTTTTTTCTTTTTCTTTTCTTTTCTTCTTCTTTCTTTTTCCTGGTTGTTACAAAAAGTCTATATGAGGGAGGATAAGGAGAAGGAAAATGAAATAGGGTCAAATACTGAATTATGGAATGTTAAGGTGACTAAGAGGGCAAAAAAGGAAAAGACTCTTAATAACCAATTGAGTTATACTAGTCAAATGGGTGTGTAAGGTGGAAGAAAGTTAAAGAACTTATTTCCTTTTTAGTTTTCTTTTCATTTTTCCTTTTAGCTACTGTGATTGACTCTTTCCCTGTGAATTAAGCCTCTTTACTCTAAGCCAATTACTGAATATAAATAATATAGAAAAGAGTTTCATTAAAAGTTTATTATTATTATTTTTCTTAAAACCATCTTGATCTTGGCCTAAAAAAAAACTAATGCAATTTTATTCAAATAGAATCAATAGCCAATACATCAAAAAGGAACTTTGGCTTGGATTCAATCCAATAGACATCACTAGTAATGTTGTTAGCAAAAAACAAGGCAAAGAATAGGCAACCTTATACATTACTACTCTAAAAACTTATGAGAACTTGACTAAATGAAAAGATTGACCAAGCTCAAAAGCATCTATGCATATCTGATGTAAGTAATATGGATTAAATAGAGGATTATTTAGCATGTCAATAACCAAACTAGCATCACTCCCTACATGAACATCTCGAATACATTATTGACAGTCACAATTTCAAGAAGAGCAAGATCATTCATATTAAGAATCTTTTTTGCCAAAACACTAGTCTGATATGTTTATACCTCTCCTATTTAACACATCAATCGAGGATAGTATATCGCGGCAAAATCTCTATAAAAATATGTTGAATTTTTGTTGTAACACTATATATTTCTAGCTTGCTTCCTATCATTTCTAAGTCTCATATTATGAATTGCACAAAGGGAATTGAAAAATGGCATTAAAATAATGTCTTATTTCACGTTGCGTTGCATATGAAAATTTCATTCGCTGTCACGCAGACCATATGAGCTCATACATCACATTCTCCTATTTAATTATATACATACAACTCATTTGTATAACCAAAGTTGGCCCACAACTTGTGGAATTTAAAGGGGAGCATCAACCTCACACTATTATTTTCAGCCAGAATTTCAATTTTTCTGTCACAAATTCAAAAATTTATAACTAAATCCAAAAAAATCAAAACCCAACAAACTTTACCATTACAGAAATCTCTGGATGTCTACCCCATGGTAAAAATAATTTCATATCATGAATCATTAAATGGAGAACATTTGACATCTGAAAGGCCACTGAGGTTGCTACTATTTGGGCTACTAGTTCAGATTTCTGATATGAAGTTTCAAAATTCATAACTAATTCTAGAAAAATTGAAATCATACATTCTTAGCCTTTATGGAAAGATAAAAATGTATAATTTATACTAAAAATATTTATAGGCTATGAAACATAACACAGAAAGCGTTTGACATGTGAAAAGGGGCAACGGTTAGGATAACTACTGGTACTGATGCAAGTGTCTGCTATAAACTTCGAAAATGCCCAATTAATTCCACAAAAATTTAATCCATACAAATGATACCAATTTGAAAATCTATAAATGTTAAATTTATGGTAAAAATAACTCAGACTAGAGCAAGTATGTTTAGCCACTAAAATTCAATGGAACAGTGACTTAGGTCGTGCTGCACTATTATTGCTGTTCCAGAAATTCAAAAATTCATATATCTTAGCACAGACTTCCAAATGAGGTGTTTCTAATTGTTACAAGTCACTGTGAATGCTTAGTTTCCACTTATAAAATTTCGTAGCCATTAGACCATGTTTGCCCCTCAGATGACACAATTTCACAACTGACCAAATGAACAATACTTGTGCAAATGGGAAATTCTGATACCAACTTTGAAAAATCATAGAAAATTCCAAAGACCTCCAAATAACCTAATCTTTAGCTTCCCAAAAATATCTAGGCAAGATCTAATTGCATGCAAAATTTCAAGTCAAGAAGAGGTCATTTGGTTAGACTTTACTATAGCTCAAAATTATGGCATTTTTGGTTCCAATAAAGGGGAAAATTTGGTCCAAATGAGCCATTCATTGTTCCACACCCTTTTGAGCAACTTGGAAAGCATAAATATAGCATAAATAAGTCTCTCATAAGTTCTAAATCATCATGCAACTCAAATTCATCATGCTACTTCCATAAATATACATGCACAACTGGGCTTCCAAGTGGTGAAAATACACATTTCTATTCATTTAACTTTATTCTTGATTCATACACTAACTTTACATAATTTTACACTTGTTCAAAGTGTTATGACTCAAAAATAATATTTACAGATCTACTTTGACATTCTAGACATCCTAGTACATCAAAAATGAAAAGATTTGCTAAGAGATGGAGATTTAAGCTCCTTGGCTTTCATTCTTTGGATCTGGAATTCCACCTAGATCATATGGGATGAGAGAAAGGAAGGGGTGAGATTCATTGAATCTTAATAGCTCATACACCTATCTAAGCACATTTTCAAGGCATGTAACATGTCAAAGGTACAAGTATGCAATCAATCTATTCATGAAGCATTCCACTTTCACATTTTTGTGTCACAAACTCATGTTAAGCATAAGAATGAGTTTTAGGGACTTTTGGTTTGGCATCACCCCATTTCTAGGACTTTTGGGTTACCTCACTCTTAGGTCTTAGGACTTTTGACTTAGCCTCACTCATCCAAAGGGCTTTTGGCCTTGTCTCACTCATGTCATGAGACTTTTGGCATCTCCTCACCCACATTAAGGGACTTTTGGCACTACCTCACCTTTATAAGTCATTTCCACAATTCAATGATATTCAAGAAAGTATATTGGTACCAAAATAGTAACATAGCATCAAATGGCATGTCTTAAACATACAAATATACACACAAGCACACAATGACACATATGCAACAAGAAAATACAACAAGAAAAGGTGGAGAGCTACCTTGGTACAAATTCAAGCTTTACTTTGCTTGTTCCTTCTCCTTTTCAGTTCCACAAACACAAGGAGGTGGGGTTGGATTTCTTTGGCCTATTCATAATAAACAACACTTAATTATACTCTTGGAACAAGTTATACCATTCAACTCACTCTTAAGACTATACTTTGTTCTGTTTGTCACAATATGGTTTCATTAATGACCTAATGAAACAACTACCACAAATAAAATGCTTGGTTCCATTCTCTTGCCATATTTAGACCTCTTGACCCCATTTAAGGTCCTTGAAGCCATCTCACACTCACTTTCACAAACTTGGGTTCATGTTGCTTCATAAAGTTACATTATGGAAGCCATTGCCTTATCTCCCAATCTAAGGTTTCTAAATTTTTTTCAAGGGTTTCTCCTATCTTCTTTTATCATATAAAGTTCCAAATCAAGTTTGGAACCATTTAAAATACCCCCTAGCTATCTCTATGAGTTTTGACCAATTTATGCTTCCATTAAAGACTCATAGAGTTTGGAATTTTTTCTTAATGGATGGGGCACTTGGGAGGCTCCCTAAGAGTCTTAGAAATCAAACAAACACTCACATATGATGGGGGAGTCTTGAATCAACCCAAATTTTAAACTATGTTCAAGCATCCTACACTTTTTCAACTTGAGTTTTACTAGCCTTTCATACATTTCTTTGATGTAATCCATCTTCCTATTGCTTAATTTGATAGATTCTTTTGGATTATAAAATAGAAACTTTTCCCTCTTCATAGTTCTGTTTGAGGCATCCCACTATGGAGGAGAAGAAGGAGACAAAGAAGCAATAAGGAAAGAGAAACTACCTTGAAATCAAGCTTCCTTTAAAAGCTCTTCTTCTTCCCTCTTCCTCCTCCTTAAATCAATTTCTCTCCTCTGATTTGGACCCAAATCAGCACAATAAAAACTTGCATTAAAACCATGGAAAGATGAAGCAAGAAGGGGAAGATGAAGTTTCACGAGGAAGGAGCATGAAAGTCTTACACTTTCTCGCCTTTCCTTGGTTTTTCTTCCTCCAAAATTCTCTCTCTTTGTGCGCCTAAGACAGCAGCTCCTTTTTTGAGATTTGGGCAGAAGAAAGTCAGTTTAGAGAGGGGGAGGCTGAACGTGGATTTAAAAGGAGCATTTAGAAGCTTCTTTGTACAATTTGTTTCCATTTTTGCCCTTCCATAATGGCATTTTCTGTTTGGCTTCGTTTTAGCTCCTTTTTAAAAATTATCTTTTTTATCATAAAATTTAGATTCTCAATTTAATAAAATTCCTTTGGAATCACTCAAATCGGACCTAAAACCTTCCATAACGAACCGATTAAAGTTTGGGTCAACCGACATTGGAAAGAGTACATCGGAGGGGTTTTACTAGTCTCAGGGCTTTCCATGGTTTTTAGGACCTCTGAGAACCCTGGGTAACTCAAAATTTCTATTTAAAAAGCCCTCCTAGGTATTTTTCCAAAATTACACTTATTTACGAAAATGCCACTGGCCTTTCGGTAAATTTTTTGAATTACTCTGGCCCTAATTTCTGGGCAACTCAAGGCTCAAATCCTCATTTTCTATTATTTAAAATTTTATTCAAATTTTATTTGACTTTGAATCACTTATCTTAGGGGACTTTTGTTTCAAACCAGCCCGTTTCAATATTTTTATACGTACCGGATATTACATTTGTGGCAATGCTATGCCTTTTTTCTATAAAGAACTATCAATACCCTAAGTATGGCTTTATAGGATTGAAATCTCACTCCACATGTGTTTCATAGCATTTTTGTAATAGGATCTGACAGTAAATGTCCTATTAACATTAAGCTTTGATGTTCAAGCATCATCATTATCTTTAAAAGGTATACTCAAGGTAGCCTTTCTATCCGCTTCATGAAATAGAATGGTCACCTCTATGTTCTAAGACTGACTTTGAGTTTCAATTAAATTACATACTTTATTAACAAAGCATCCTTATGGTCTGCGGGAAGTAACATAGAAATTAAGTCAGTTGTGAAGATTTCAAATAAAATGATGAGGAAAGTTACATTCTTTCCTTAGACTTATAAAGAATTATATGCAATGTCGATAGTAATTATGTAATAAAACATAGAAAGAAAATGATAAACAATAAAATTAGCAACACATGTTTATGTAGTTGGCTGTTGATGTTTTCCTTCAACAAAGCCACCATTTAAGGAATTTGTTTCTTCCTTAATAGAACAAATTTTGTAGGGCAATAGAATTTAATGGATATTTTCCCTTAACATGCCCCTCGAGCTAAAAAGGGAATGAACATGGACTCCTAGCTTGGTAGAAAGAAAATGAAACACTTGCTTAAGTATAACTTGGTGGATATATCTGCCAGTTGTGAGGATAAAGAGATGTATCTTGTGACAAGGGTGTTAGTAATTTTTTGTTAAAATAGTCTAAGACATTAATACATTAATATAATTGTACATAGGTCAAAAGGAGCTTAATTATGTGTTTAATAAAGTGTTTAATTAAATGAGCTTGCAAAAATGTTATTTTTTAAGATATGAGTTTTTTATATGTAAAAGCCTATTATCACTTCACTTATGATTGATGGGCTCATAAATGAAAGCATTTAACCTAATAATGTACTAGAGATATGGTTTTTAAGTCAAACACACCAATTATCATAATTTCTTTAAACCTAAGGCATAATATCAAGGCTTAAAAGTTTCTAACCTTAAAATTTTGCTTTCACTATAGATCAAGGTAAGTGTTTTTCACTGCATTCATTCCTATCAATCAAGAGAATATGCCTAGCACATGAAGGCAATAAGAAAATACATTTAGCACTTCAATTGCAACTAGCACACAAGGTGCAAATTAGCACATAAAGTGCAACAAACACAAAAGATGCAAACTAGCACATAAAGTTCATCTATTTAACCAACCCTTAAGAGAAACTCCCATCTTGCTTTTCCTATACATAGCTTATGACAAGTGCATTTCATGACCAAATTTAAGCAAGTATTTAATATAAGTAAATTGGATTATGCAAGAAAACATGTTATAAGCATAAAACAATTGATGCAATTCATACTTATAATTTGCCAACTATATTAATTATCTTGTTAACTGTTTGTTTCATTCCAATTTCCAAGCACTCTTTTTTCACTCAAAAAAGATATGTATTCTTACTAGGGTATGCTTTTACTCTCTATTTTTCCTTCTTCCTCTTCAACTAAAAATTGCTTCCTTTTTTCTCTTAAGCAAGACATGTTCACTCCTCTCCTTTTTGATAATACTTTAGTCAAGATGAAATAAAAGGAAAAGTTGGTGAAAATATTTGAGATGGATGTCCTCTTACTGTGCCTAAAGTGGCTAAGTCATGGCCAAGTGTTAGATATCCATTTTGCTAATTGGCTTCATCATGGAAGAATGGGTAGGGGATATCTAACACAAAGAGAGCCTTGGTAATGTTTTGTCCTAAAATAGTTTAGATAAAACCATACTTTTGTCCCTTAATTTTTTAAAGCATTACAATTAAGTCCCTATAGCATTTCACTTAACCTATAACATTTCACTTAAGTCCTTCCCTTATTTATTATTTTTTTCAACTTAATTAAATGCTAACTTTATCAAGCTTAACTTATTCTTAGAGCTAAGGAAGGTAATTATCTAGATGTTACAAAATTTGTTTTTCTTTGATAAGAGATATCATTTTAAAAAATAACTCAAAATTGATTAATGTGATCATGATTGAGAAATATTTTCACAATCATTTTGAAATATGGCCTATAGAAGACTCAATTGAAAGAAGTTTTTCCATAAAGTTGTTTTAAAGTCATAACTTCAAAAAGTAATGTGAAATTGGGATAAAAACATAATTTAAAAAAAAATACATAGCTTTTTATTTGGTAAGAATCATTACGACTTTAAGTAATAATAAGTAATGACTCTGATTTTTCCTAATGAAAGCAAGGTTATCCTTTTTACTTATGGTCATAGTTTCCTTGCTCCAGGCGAGGTTATCCTTTTTGTTCCATTTGAGCAACATTTCCTATTTAAAGGGTGAGGCTATCATTTCTATTTACCCTAAATAAGTTTTTTCAAGTAAAAGGCAAGGTTGTCAATCTTATTCGCCTTGAGTAAGATTCACCTAGCTAGATTGTCTATCTTGCTTTTTGATTTTATAATTTTCCTCTAAAAAGTAGGGTTATCCATCTTACCCTTAATAATTTTATGACTAAATAGGACAATTTTCCCATAATAGGCAGGATTATCCTTCTTGTCTATAATATAAATATAGCTACTTGTAATGGGCAAGGTAATACATTTTGTTCATGGTGAATTTTATGCAACAATATGAAATAATATGGTATGTAACAATTTATCATGGCATGTAATATTTTGTTAATAATGCATACTAAAAGTAAAACAAACATTTACACGAATTTATAATTGAAAGAATGATAAACTAGCTTTATAATAAAAAAAAAATCATGAAATTACTATGTTAGATTTGGAAATCTAAAAACTTGTTTAGATTTTTCAATGTAGTTGAATTGAAAGAGATTACCTTATTTGTCTATTGCAATTTTCCAAGCGTAAATGATGAGAGAAAGCTTAGATGTCCCTTACCTAGGGCACCATATATTTTTGGTATGGGGTGTGGTACTTAAAAGCAACCACGATGTCGAACAAAGATAATCAATATTAAGGGGAAGAAAGAGAGATAATGAGACAATAACTCGTATTAAGGGGTCTAAAGAGATAATGATATAATAGTTGGATAAAAGTAATTTGTAATCTTAGTAAGGTCTAAAATTAATAGTAAGGATGATGGTGTTCTTCTTTTAATGTGGTCATAAGGGTCTCTATTTATAAGCTTAAGAAACAATAAGTTGATGGTGATGATTAGGCCAAGTTGTCTAATGGAGTTTTAGAAGTTGTCTAATCAAGTGATTTGTCGTGCCAATATTGTTCTATTCAGAGTAACTTGGACAACTTGATATATCAATACCTTAAATGAGATTTGATAAATGGTGGTCATTGAATGTTTTGGGCCTTAAAGAATTGGATTACTTAGGTTTTGTTGACCTAAACTCTTATGGTTAGGTAACATCCATAACAATAATTGTATTAGCCTGTTTGGCATTTTTTTCTCCCAAGCTAAGGTACTTATTTTTGTATTAGCCTATTTGGCATTTTTGTTCCAAGCCTGCTTTTAAGTGGTAGTTGAAGGAGTTTTCCCATTATAGAAAGAAAGTAGAAATTTATTGCTTTTTTAAAGCAAAAGCAAAAAATTATTACTTTTAAGACAAAAATATCCTTGCTCAAAATCACTAATTACAATATTATTCCTTATTATTTTTACCTATAGCCTCCTCTCTTTCTATTCTTATTTCTTCTCTTTTTATATACATTTATATATATTGATATATTTATTTTAATTAAAATATTTTATATATTTCTTGTGATTTTATTTTATATATTCTAATTAAATGAAAAATTAAGAAATTAATTAAAATTATCTATAATTAATATATAAGACCATTTATCCATATAAAGAATTACAAACTCAAATATATATATATATGCTTTTTTTATAATTTGGTAGAAAAATTTATCAAACACAATAATATTCATAAAAATGGCTATTAAATGATTTTTTCAAATACACTACTTCTTTGTTATGAAGTTTTTACAAAATTTTTTATGAAATTTTTGTAAGATAAATTAATTGATTATATTAATTCAAAACATCATAATAACATTAAATGAAAGCATACCTAAATTTACTATAATGAAATTGATACTTTAAGTGCTCATGCAAACATCTTGAACCAAGTACTTTTCTCCAACTTTTCTCAAAAGGCAGCTATTTAATGGGACAAGCTAGAGATTATGTTCTCCAAATAAGAAATACATAAGGGATTTAACCATTCTATTGTAGTAATGGTAAAAGCCCATCCATCATGGGTTCAATAAAGTAAATGTCTATATTGTACTACTTGACAAAATCAACTAATAAAGGTGTGTAGTTCACAAAATTAATCACTAATATAATTAGGTCTACTATCATTGTATAATGTGGATCATATAAATAATAGCTCTTTTTTATTAAAACACAAAAATATAATTAATCAAAGGTTAAAAATTCTTACATTTTCCCACTTGGGAAATATTAATTATGGTTTTTAAATTTTAAAATTTTTTATAAAAAAATTATAATCCATAGACGAGACCTTCAGTTGAATTGATCCTATAATATCAAATAATGTTGAATCATGCCAATCATTGTATTCTTTCTTTGATACAAGATATATCCATCGTCACTAACATTGCCAACAATATTCATATGAATCATGATGTGGCAATGTAGCAAGAAGCGTAGCTTCAAGGTGTGATCTACAAACAGGCTAACTTCATTGTCAATCCAACAATTTCTCTCCAATATATTTGAATTAAGAAAAATTCATCGATGTCTTTTATATTTAATATGGTGCATATATTTAAAATAGCTCAAATCCCCTTAAGATTGAGCACCTAATTTCAAATTCTATTAGAATTCTCCTTCAAAACATGCCTTGAAGTAAATAGGTTTGAAAAAATTCTCTAAACTTAACAATTAACCTAAATTGCCTCATACTTCCAATATGATATCCACTTTGAGACAACAAGAACATATCTAAAATTGATATTTGGTCTTAAACATCATAGGAGACTTTATCTTAAACAAATTTTAGGCACTTAAACATAGATAAAAAATCAATCATATATGCCATTAATAAGCATCAATACCTTACATAAAATTTTTTGATAACATGTCCAAAGCATCAATTATGAAAAGGTTCAAAATAATCAAATTAAGATAGAAATAATATTTCTCCCAATAATTAAGTAAACCAAAGGAACTCAATATACCCTTTTTTTTTTTCATAGGTCCTTTAAAGGATATAGGTCTTAAACCCTTGGTCAGCAATATAGATAACATGCATTTAGTATACAATTGATATATCTCCAATTTTCATGAAATTTCTAATGACCAAGTACTTCAACTCAAGATGTTTTAACCTATTAGATGTTTTATTGTCTTTTGTGAAAATTGTAGCTCTATTATCACAATAAACTATAAGAGGTCTAGAGATAAAATCAACAATTTAGAAGAAAAATTTTAATTATTTAAGTAAAAATGTTAGCTACATAGGTAATGTCAAGTCTAATACAAACTTGAACATACATTAAACTTCCCACTGCATTATCATAAAGTAAGTTTTTCATTTGATTCCTTTCAAATTCATTTTTTTTGGGACATGGATCTTTACTAATATGAATTCTAAGTGAAGGTTTAAGCAATTAGAGGAAATTACAACTTCAAGACACTCTAGAATTTTAGTTAAGTCATTAGAAATGTTTGAAAATTTTTAGGAATTACTAGGCATTTATTTGAAATTAATTGTAATTAATTCCTAATTACTAAATAATATATAAATTTGGAATAAATACTTAAGGAATGAATTTCTAAAAATTCATTGGACCTAAGGTCTTAAAAATGTAAGAAAATTATTTAAGAAATATTTAAGTAAAATTTAGGAGTCAAAATATAAATATTAAAAGTTTAAGGTTTAAAGTGCACTAAGGACTGAAATTCATTTTTATGGGGTCAAAATAGGATTTTCTTTGAATATTGAACAGTTAAGTTAGAAAGATATTTTTATATGAAAATACTACATCAACAAGTAGAAAACATTCACAAATGGGGTTTGCAGCAAATTGAAGTAAAATGCCCGAAAACTAGAGTCAAATGGGGTCAAACTTGGCTAGAAGCCAAATGCCTTCCTTCCTCTTCTATAAATAGACCATTTTAATTGCAAGTTATACGCATATACACACTTTACAAACACTATTGAAATTGTGAAAGAAAGAGAAAGGAAGAGAGAGTATAAATTTTTTTTGGTGGGGGAGATAGAGAAATAAAGAAGGAAGGAATGGAAGACTCATAAAGGATAAAAGCCAAAGGAGAAAGAACCAATCCTCTGCATTCTTCACACTATCTTTATGCAAAGAAAAACCAAAGAGAGGACTTGCACCAAATGTTCTCTCTCCTTCATTTTCGTTGTTTATGAAATGAGCAACATTCTCAATTCTAATCTCTTATGTTCTTTGGTTGCTTGTGAAACTTAGATAGGCATAATAGATCCCTAAGATGATGGGAACCTAAGCATTAAAAGTATACAATTCAAAACCAATTGAATTATGCATAAAACCTTCCATTAACCCAAAAAGCTTGAGATTTTAGTGTGACCTTTTACATTCCTTGTTCATTGTCATCTTGGCACCTTTGAGAGCCTACATAGACATAGGAATGCCTAGCCAAAGGTCAAAAACCAATTGGATAACACAACGGAACTATTATTGGTAAAAAGTCACAATTGGGTACAAATTTAAGTTTAGATGTTTAGAGGCCAAACAAGGTTCAAATGGGTTGAAATTTAAGTATGATAGGCTTCCCATATAGGATAAATAGCCTACAAAATCTTATGAATTTTGGAATTTGTTTGGTTACAAGTGCACCTTTATTCAATTCAGTCCTTTCTCGGGGACTTTTGCAAAATTTAAGTGTTGTAGGGCTAAACAATTTTTTTTTTTTTTGGTTTTGGGCCTTTTTCTACACTTATAAGATGCTCCATATCAAATTTGGTGAGGTTTTGAGGTATATAGAAAAAATGGTAAGCATCTAAAATTGGCTACTAGAAAAGGATGCTGAACAAGGATTAAAATGCTCTGTTAGCACAATGGCGCCATGCCTTCTATCCAACACATCTAGACAGTCTAAAATTTGACTCAGGCCATGGTGCCTTAGATCCTGGTTGCGATGTCAACCAATTTTTAAGTGTTTTTATGCACTTTTCATATATGTTATGAATAGTTATGATAATATATATTAAAGACATGTTTATGGAAGTTGAAAGGCAATTAATTATGCACAAAATGATTAGTTTAAAACCATTAAATGAAGCCATATGGTTTAAAAATTGATAAGTAATTCCCAAATGATAACCTATGATAAAAAAGTAGTCATAAAGTGATTCTTATGTAATTTATTATGTAACTTGTTTATGTATGTTTAGGCAATAGTTAGTTCTGGGGAAACTCAAAGCTAATTAGAAAGGCAAAGAATTAAGTACATTCTAAGAGTAAAGAAAAAAATACAATATATATAAGTATATCGATATTAAAAGGCATATAAGATTTCTATGTAATAATGATTATGGCCTTTATATGATTGGGACCTTTTTTAGAGATGGATTTTGACAAGACATAGACCTATATATGTGTCCTAAACGACTAATATGGACATATTTGTACCTTGAGACCTAAGGACATGAACAAAGACCTTAAAAAACACTAAAAATAGAAAATTCACTATAAGATTTTTAATTCTTCAGGAGCTTACAATTCTTAGACATTTTATTAATAACCCTATAAGAATCTCTTCATTTGTATGATCAAATCCTCTCTGTACACAGTAATTGTTAAATAATATGGTGTAGATGTATACATATATACATATGCCTACATCCCCATAAGCATGTGCTAGCTTGGATTTGGTAACTATAAAAAAAGATCATCAATGCCTACGAATATGACGTGGATGACTTGGAATATAAATTTAAATAAAAAATAAGCTTATATGTAATGCTAGCATGCATATGTTTACACAAATGCTTAAAGTAAGTGCTCAGAGGGTCTACATAAACTATAAGATTGACATATCTTGTTTCCTTTTACCATGACAAACATAGATTACCCACATTATAATGTACATGAGAATTATGTATACTGTTACATATGGGTTATGAATAAGTATCTATGACTCATGTATACCTATCTAAATATTAACTCTTAATTATGTTACTAGTATTGTTCAATTTGTTACCATGAACATGATGTGGGTTACTGGAAATATAATGTTATAACCCTAATCTAGGCAGTGAGAATATGGTAATATAAATTAAGAAATTGTTAGTACTAAGGAGATAGGGCTCTTAAAGGGGAATAGTTTCCAACATTAAAAGATAGGGTTCTTGGAAGAAGATGGTCTTTGATTGTCTTATGTCATGAATCCATGCTAGGGGACACCTTGGTAAGCAATCATCACTTTTATATTCTATGCATTGTATTAACATATGATAAATAGGCTAAAGACTTAATTGCTCTGATATATAGAAAATGTATAATGAGCTAAATGATTTATGTATCTACCCTTATTTGGCTTTGGAAGTTAAAGTGTTAGTCTTTGACATGTAGACCATACTATGAATAATAGATAATATAAGTGACTATGAGAATTGCCATGACATGCCGAAACATGTAGATTATACTGATGGCTTACATGCATGGCTTGTGTTTTATAATGCTTTATGACATTGCCATCTAGTAATAGGATTATTGTCTTATTATATGACACCATATGATATGTTGAATATTTTATCATTAGACATTTATTGAGAGCCTAAAGATATGGCTTGATAAGGTATGATATGATACTACCTACATTCATTATGATACAGATGCATGATATCTAAAGATGGTAAGTTTAACATGCTATAGAGATGATTTCATAGTCTAAATATGATGTATATATGAATGTTTTCTCTTATGTGTTTCTTGTATGTCATGATATGTTACTATCTATACTTTAGACTAAGGGACAAAGAAAAACATTTTTTTTGCACATGTGGCAACTAGATCGTTACTAGTTTTCAAAAATAAGTGTTTTTATTGAGAAGGTAAATTTTCACTAAACTTAGAAATGTGTTCAAATGGATATTAAGGTCTTGCTATTTGAAGCTAGCCATAGATAGACTAGACCATAGATAGCTAGAGTGAAGTATAATGGGGATAGAGAAACCACACTTATTTTTGTAGTTGGTCTGTAAAGATAATTAGTTAATGTTTACTCATAGTCAGAAATTTCTATTGTCTAGTGATCTTGTAATTTATTTAGACACGTGAACTTATTCCACTATGTATGGATAATTGGACATCTACAAGGATAGTTCGGGTGTATATATGTTCAATTAATTAAGAAAATTTTTATATAGTTCAAAATTTTCTCAATAATTCTACAACATAATTAAGAGGTTTAGTAACACCTTTTACGTGAGGGTGTTACATGATGCCTTGCTTAAATCTTTTATATCAAAAGTTTTAGCCAACATTTGCTTAGTCTCACAATTTAATCTAATGTTACTACTAGTAAGTAGGATATCATCAATGTGTAAAACAAAAAAAAAAATCAACTTGCTCCTACTAATCTTAGGATTTACACATTGATCAACTTTATTTTCTATAAAACCTAGAGAAGTCACCACATCACCAAATTTTAGATACCACTAATGGAAAACTTATTTTAAGCCATAAATAGACTTCCTTAACATGTAAACTAAATGCTCTCTCCTACTTTTCTAAAAATCCTAATGTAATTGACCTTGTTACATGCTAAAATGTTATAATTTCTCCCCAATCAAATGAATGGATGAAAGCTATGAGTGAAGAGATTTTGTCTATGACAAGACATGACATGTGGGAACTTGTCAAACTTCTAGTAGGTTATTAGGCTATTGGGTGCAAATGAATTTACAAAATTAAAAAAGACTCAAAAAGTAAAATTGAATGTTTCAAAGTTAGGATGATGTGGTATCAAAGCCCATTCATATAAATTTGTAAATTGAGTTAATCAAATTTTATAAGTTCTAATTCTTTTTTTTACTATATTTAATTAAACATAATATGTTAGGGCTTTTGCAGTCATATTACAAAAAATCTATAAAGACTTAAATCACTATAAATCATTGAATCTAAAGAAAGTAATTAAAGCTGAAAATTTTATATTTTCAAATTGAGGTTTTAAGCATAAATTTTTAATTTTTTTGGAAATGAGCCAAAATTGACTTATTTATAAAATTAATAAAAAAATATCTTAATTTTTCATTAAAATTAGGTCATATTAAACCAAGCATTGATATATGTCCAATTATTGTTAATTTTTGTATTTACCAATATGTGCACTTATTGGTAAATATCTTTTTTTTTTTAATTTTAGTCATTTACTTACAAGTATAAATTGTTTTATGAATTGGCATGAGTATTTATTATCAAAGCAATTCATTTGTATTAATTTGTAGAATATTTCAACATATAAGGGTTTGCTTATTTTATTAGTTATTATACACAATTACTTGCTTAAAGGGGGTTTTTTTTGTATATTTTAACTAAGGAATATCCAATTATTGCATACAATTGCTTACCCAAAGGGAGTCATTATGTACTTTAACCAAAGTTACATAAAGCATTATTTCATAAGGTTATTTTAGATTTAATAGTCTATCTGTCAAAAAGGGATATGCTTTTAAGTTTTAAAATATTCTTTGGATTAACTCTGTGTTTTAACTATTAGATTATACAAGTGCCTATATAAAAGGAGCTATTGTGTACTCTAATTGATTTTCATAGATAATTGTTTTATAAGGCTATTTTGAATGTAATAATTTATCCACCCAATAGGGGTGTCTAAAGGTTTGGTTTAGACTTAAACGAAACCAAATATGTTAGTTTTGCAAGATGGTGAGCCTTGTAAATTTGGAGTTTTAATCAATTTGGTTTGATTTTGGTTCAATTTAGTTTAGTTTGGTTTGATTCATATTAATTTTTTTTTAGATTATGTTTATTGTAATGTTTATTCTTTTCTTGCATAATTTTTGTTACTTTAATCGAAACGTAGCTTCCCATCATAGCCAAAATCTATTGTTCCTAATAAAAATTTGTAAGCCGCTCTTTCTCTAACTCCCACACACATCATTTGATCAATTTTCCATCATAAACAAGGGTTTCCTAATCTTTTTTGTTATTGCTTTTAAGATTGGGGTTTTATAGAATTATATAAGGATTTGCAATTGATGTTATATGTTGTGTGAAGAAGTGTGAAGGAATATAGAGAATTTTCATGGATATTTTATTTCTTATGTCTTTCACTATTATTTTATTTCATTTCCTTGGTCATCTTTTTTAGTAATGAGCATAGGAATGAGCAAACATAATCATATTTTCATTTATAATTCATTGATGAAGAGACATGATATGTTTTTTTAGTAACACCATTGAAATCTTGTAGTAGTGTCATAATTGGTTTGCTTGAGCCATTAAGTGATTTGATACCAAGATTCTAATGGTTGAAATATTATTGAGGAAAGTTGATTAAGGTCAATCACAAGAAAGATAAGCTAGTAGCTGGCAATTGAGTATTTAATTCCATTAGTTTATGGAATTGATGATATGAAACACAAGTTTTGGATGAAGCACTAATTCATATACTATAGCACCATGGTTTGATATGGTTTGGTTTAAACTTGCAAAAATTAACAACCAAACTGATTTAATGGGTTTTAAAGTGTACAAAATCGTTTTGAGCCTATTTTTAATTAGTTTTGATCATTTTTTATTGGTTTAGTTTGGTTTTAAATACCTTTACTGGCTAAAGAAGATATACTTTTAAATTTTAAAATATTCTTATACTTAACGTTATTTATTTTAACTACCAAATATATAATTATTATACATAACTGCTTATACTAATGGGGTCATTGTGTACTATAACTAAAGTTTCATAGAGCATTGTTTTTAACTAGTGTTGCAATTATTGTATATAATTGCCTATAAGAATTTACTCATTTAAAATAAATACTAATATGCATTCTTTTATTTGATTTTACAATTTCATTTTTTGTTAACAATAGTAAAGCCAGTAATGAAATTTTGACTATGTATAATAAAAGAATTAATTACTATGAAATATGATAATATTAAGAATGGTCCATAGGCAAACTCAAAGATTATAAGACATTCATAGACAATGCCTTTATGATCCCTCATATCTTGAATTCCCCTCTTGTTGAATTTAGCCAAATCAAAATTGCCTATATTACTTTGAATGAAACTTGGAACATGAATGATTTGATTATCAAATGTATTGTTGAGGAAGACAAACTTCAACCAAAGCCTCACACCTGTAAGGATAATTATTATAAATATAATAAAAATAATGTTTATACCAAGAATCATGGTATCATAATCTAAGAGGTTCAAAGTCTACCATTTGAAAAATTATCACATGCTTACACTATAAGCAAGTTGGCCACATAAGGAAGAATTGCACTAGGTTCAAATCTTGGTTGAAAAATAAAAATGAAGGGGTTCATAAGCAAGAGGAAACCAAGTTACAATTGAATACATGGGAGAAGTCAAAATAACTTTAAAGAATTGTTTTGAAATTACTTTAGAAAACACCTTTTACATATTGTTATTTAGGAGGAATTTAATTTCCATTTCATACTTAGATAGGCATGGTTTTGGTTTTAATTTTGGTGATAGAAAAGTGAATTTGATATGCAATTCACAAAAAAATATTGGTTATAAATTTTTTGAACGATGGTTTATATAAATTATAGTCCTTATACTTCTTTAAATATTGAAAAATATTACTACAAAACATTCTAGAATTAAAGATAATCCATCTATGTTGTGGCATAAATGATTGGACCATTTAAGGAGTGAATGACTAGATTAACTAGAAATAATATACTCTCTACCTTAGATTTTGAAGACAAGAAAACTTTTGTTGACTGCATTAGGGGTAAATTGACTAACATTAAAAGAAATAGGGCCACCTATAGCTCAAGACTTATAAAAATAATCTACATTGATATTAATGGACGTTGTCCCTCTACAACATGTAATAATGAATATTTCATCACATTTATTGGTAATTTTTCTCAATATGGTTATCTTTATCTAACAAGAAAAATTGGTTGCACTTGAAAATTCTTAAATTTTTAAAATTAAAGTTAAAAAACAATTGGTAAAGTCATCAAAATTGTGGAATCTAACTAAAGCGATGAGTATTATGGCAAACATGACACAATTGGGTAACATATGGGTCTGTTTACCAAATACTTGTAAAAATATGGCATTATTACACAATATATCATGGCTAATAGTCTTGAACAAAATAGAGTAGTCGAAAGGTATAACTACACTTTTAAAGATATGATTAGAAGTATAATGAGTAAAATTAACTTGCTGGAATATCTATAGGTGCAACAATTAAAATTGCCTTATATATCTTAAACAAAGTTCTTAATAGAGTTATTCTTAAAATATCTTTTGAGCTTTGGATAGGTAGAAACCTAGTTTAAACCATTTTAGAACTTGGGATTATTTGATAGAAGTAAGAATATATAATCTCATAGAGAAAAAGACTAACTCTAGAATATCTAGAACATGCTAAGAATACAGGTTCTATTATATAAGGAAAGGTAATAAAAGTAGCTAAATTTTCATAAATGGATGTTGCTTATATTTACCATGGGTCCTAACAAAGAAATGGGTGAAGTGGATGAAATTATCTCTGTTTTTCTTGTTGATAGGATAGAGCAATAAATAACAAGATGATAATCCTTTAGCTCCTATTCAGAATAGTTAACTGGTTGAGCTTATTAAGGAAATACTAATAAGAAGATCAATGAGATTACGAAAACTTACAATCTTGGATGACTTTTACATTTACTTTAGTAGAGAATGATTATAATATGGAACATATTATTGGCCCTACTGCATACCAAAATGTTGTAATTTCTCCCTAATTAACTGAATGGGTGAGAGCTGTGAGTGAAGAGATTTTATCTATAACAAGAAATTGTATGTGAGAACTTGTTGACCTTCCTATAACTTATAAGTCTATTAGGTGCAAATGGAAAAACTAAAAAGGACTCAAAGATTTAATTGAACATTTCAAAGTTAGATTAGTAGCTAAAGATTTTATCTAAAAGGATTACATTGAAACTTTCTCATGTATAATCTAAAGTTTGTTTCTTTAGGTAGCAAGCAAGCATAGCCTAAAATTTGATAATATCATATGTCATTGAAGCTTTATGATAATATTTTTTTTTAGAATAATCATGGCCTTGGTGACACATTTTCATTTAGAGTTGAATCATATAGATATAAGATTTTTAGGAAATAAAGAGGAGACTTATCCATTTTATTGTTGTAACCTTAAAAGCCCACTCATTATGGATCTAATAGAATAAAGACCTATATTATACTGCCTAACTACATCAACTAATAAAAGTATGTAACCCACAAAATTAATTACTAATATAATTAGGCTCATTATCATTATCTAATATAGATCATATAAATAATAGCTCATTTTTATTAAAACATAAAAATATAATTAATGGAAGCTTATAAAATCTTACAAATTTATTTTAAAAAAATTGATATACTCAAAAATTTAGAACAACCCAAACATGCCATAAAGCTAAAAAAGAGTAATAAGCATTTTGTGATTGGGTTTTGAGAAGTCCTAAAGTCCTCATACTGAAATGACCTTAAATTTATTAGGATTAAAGACTAGTCTAATTGTAATAAAATATTTTGATGGGATGATAATTTGATAAAATCAAGCATTGATAACAAGAAATTGTGTGTGAGAACTTGTTGAACTTCCTGTAACTTGTAAGTCTATTAAATGCAAATGGGAAAACTAAAAAAGACTCAAAGATTAAATTGAACATTTCAAAGTTAGATTAGTGGTTAAAAATTTTACCTAAAGGAATTACATCGAAACTTTCTCATGTATAATCTGAAGTTTTTTTTTTTTTCAGATAGCAAGCAAGCATAGCCTAAAATTTGACAATATCATGTGTCATTGAAGCTTTATGATAATATGATTTTTTTTTTAAATAATCATAACCTTGGTGACTCATTTTAATTTAGAGTTGCATCATATGGATGTAAGATTTTTAGAAAATAAAGAAGAAACTTATCCATTTTATTGTTGTAACCTTAAAAGCCCACTCATTATCGGTCTACTAGAATAAAGACTTATATTATACTGCCTAACTACATTAACTAATAAAAGTATGTAACCCACAAAATTAATTAGCTCATTATTATTATCTAATATAGATTATATAAATAATAGCTTGTTTTTATTAAAACATAAAAATATAATTAATAGAAGCTGATAAAATCTTACAAATTTATTTTAAAAAAATTGATATACTTAAATTTGGAACAATCCAAACATGCCATAAAGCTAAAAAAGAGCAATAAGCATTTTGTGGTTGGATTTTAAAAGTCATAAAGTCCTTGTACTCAAATGACCTTAAATTTATTAGGATTAAAGACTAGTCTAATTGTAATAAAATATTATGATGGGATGATAATTTGATAAAATCAAGCAATGATAACTCTTAACTAGTCTTAAAATGAATAAAAGTTTATAATTCAAAATTTTATAAAAAAACAGATGATATATACATTAAAGGTAAATAAGATATATACTTTGCCATATTTTAATTGTTTTTTTAAAAAAATATTAAACAGATTGTTTATCCAAAAAAAAATTATGGAAAGATTAAAGTGAAATGACATGAAATAAATTGAAAAATTATACTTTTCGTCCATATAATTTTATTTAAATCTAAATTTAATTTTTATAAGTTAAAAATTTGTAATTGATTTGTTATAATTTATAAACTTATTAATTTAATCCATATTATTAAAATTTTATCAATATTTTATTAAATTTTTTATATAATTAAAATTTTATTATTTTGATGTTTTGAATATATATATATATGATTTATACTAATAGAAAGAATAAAAGTAAATAATAAAATAAAATTAACTCATATATATAAAAAAATATTAAAAAATATAATAATATAGATTAAATTAAAATTATTTAAATTATAAGAATTTAATTAAAAAATTTTAAATTATAAAAATTAAATTAAAATTAAGTAAAATTATAAAGAATAAAAATATAATTTTTTTCATAAACTATCTGCCATGTCAGCGAGGAAAAACCACCTTCACGCTTTATCACCACTCACCACCAGAACCTGGGCCCCACTGCTAACCAAAATCTTCTTCAGTCTCAGATTCTGTTGATCTCGACTCTTTAATCCGACGACCGTCTCGACCTGTCTTCATCGTCTTCCTCACGAATCTCTACTATTATTCCCGCCAATTCCATCATCTGCAATGGCTTTCTCGGGCACCTAATCGGCGGAGGAAGATTTAGATTCGAGAAACCCTCTAACTGACCCTCTGAAACAGACGCTTTTGTATTTCCAATTTGTGACGAGATCGTTGGCGGATCGACTGGCGCTCGGCACATTGCGCAATTGGAGTGTGATCCTAACCATGTATCGATGCAATGGCGGTGAAAAACGTGGTTACAGTTCGGGAGCACGCGCCCTTTGTCGCCTTCTTCGAACTCCTCCAAGCAGATGGCACACTCCGGCGGAAGGCCGCTGGAGGCGCCGGCGGAGGAGGAGGAGTAAGTGAAGGTGGGAAGGAACTTGAAAAGGGAAGGGTCAAGGCGCGTATTATGGGCGGGAGGACGGCGGCTAGAAAGGCGAGAAAGGCGGCGGCGGCGGCGGTTATAGAAGCACAAGTAAACTTGGAGAAGGAAAGCGAGAATGATTATTGTTGCGAAGAGAAATTGGGCGGCGGCGATGAGCAAGGCCTTGAAGGTATGGCCAAAGTTAGGGAAAGCGTTTGGTTCCATCTTCACGGCTTAGGGGGCTGTGTGTGTGTGTGTTTGTGAGGGGGTGGCTTTTTCATGTATAAGTATGTATGTTGCATTGTATAATTTCGATGCAGTGGCGGAAGTCGGAATTCAGAAGGAAAAGGAATGCTACGAGGAGTGGAATTGTTGTAACAACTTGGTTTATCAGAATAAATACATCATCTGAATTTATTCTTTTGGGCCACCCATTTTAATTTATTTATACTAGCGCCTATCTGAATTAGTGTTTTGATGGGAAAGATAAAAAATAATAAACTATTAAAAAAGATTAAACTATTGAAAGTTTAAAAACTAAAAAAAATGAATAGTTATATTCGATAAATAAATTTTTTAAAAAATAAATAATGAATAACCATATAATATTAATTTATATGCTATATAGTTTATATTAAATCACTTAGAAGATAATCTCTTTTTGCCAATAATAAATGCTGGGGCAGCAAATTAGCTTAATTTCTTGAGGAAATCTAGCACTTCGATTATTTTAGAACAAAATGGATCAAAGTTAGTTTTAAGTTATTTTTAAAAAAAAATGTTAGTTTTATGTTTCGATATCTTTTTTTTTTAAAGAGATATTCAAATTATATAATATGATCTCTCCCTTTTTTTTAAAAAAAAAAAGAGCTATACTTATTGCCATTCCATAAACTATAATTACACATATTTCAACTAAAACCATATATATTCAAAAGGAAAAGGAGTGCTATAATGAAAGAAATTTTAGAAAAACTTGGTTTATCAGAATACATACACCACCTTAGTTTATTATAATGACAAGTGTCTAAATTAGTGTTTTAATGGGAAAGATAAACAAATAATAAATTATTATAAAAATTGAATAATAAATTATTATCAAAATAAATTATTCAAAAGTTAGAGCATTTTAAATTTAATCAAAATAATGAATAGTTATATTTAGTAAATAATTTTTTAAAAAATAAATAATAAATAATCATATAGTTATTATTTTAATTTTGAAAAATTATTAATTGATATGCTTGTTTATATCAAATCACTAAGAATTTAATATCTCTTTTTGGTAAAACAAAGAGGCAATAAGATTTTTAAAAAAAAACACAAAATTACACACAAATAACACAAGGGGTAGAAACCCCTAACCCATAGGAGATCAAGAGTTGATCCCGGTTGAGGAGCAGACGCCCACATTCTCAAGTTAGTTTCATGCAACAAACTTCAACTGACAAGCCAGTTCGTATGGTGATTTGGTCTCCTAAAAATATGAGTCAAATTAATGAACCTCCCAATTAAGGTGAACGAGCTCATAAATCTCCTTGAATAGTTGAAAGGTACCTTCTTCTCCCTCAACACAATTTTGCAATAGATTGATCACAGTAAGAGAATCACTCTCAATGAAAACACAACTAAACCTCATATTCCATGCCATCCTTAAGCCTTCCAAAAGCCCCAAACCTTAGCTTTAAAAGCAAAAGAATAACTTAAGTTTATGGTAAGACCTCTAATCCATTGACCATGATGTTCGCAAAACAAACCACCACACCCGTCACTAAATTTGGATTGGTTGATAAGTGGATTTAAAGGCAGGCATTATAGGTGCCTTACAAATTTAAAATCGTTATAGGCCCCAATCTACATTATCAAGGCCTAGACACGATGTTATTACATGATCTAAAGTCCGATTAAACCAAATATAATGTAGTGAAATGGCAAGTTACTAAGGTATTATAGCTTAATATGCAAATTGCTTTGAACCTAACAAAAACATTACAACTTTATTGAAAGTTATAATTAGTTTATCTTTTTTAAGGGTATAAATAAACCCCTTATCATTGTACACAAAGTCACACAATCATCTACCTTGCACATAACCATCTACAACACTTATAACATTTATTCTAACACCTTTACCATTGTAATACCTTTATCTTTGTGAATACTACTCTCTTTCTTGCTATTGCTATCCCCTATCCACAATATTGATCAATATAACATATAAAATTTTTAAATTTAGTAAATTGTAAAATCATTTCTTAAATAAAATAAATAATCATTAAAAATAAAAACATATCCACAAAATAACTTTTCTAAGATTAACTAATTAAAACATAATAATTAATCATATTTAATTTCAACAATAACATGTGTTTTAAATATAATATTAGTAAATATAAACATTCACATAAATTTAACAAAAAGTTTAAATTAAATTAAATTATAATTATAAGAAAAAATAAATAACATTAAAATAAAAGTTTAAGAAATATATTTCTTTAATAGATTATATTTTAATAAAAGAAATTAATCGTTTCCTTGAGAGTATTTTGATTTTTTTTCAAAGAATTAAATCTATGTATATTTTTAGAATAAAAAAAGTTATATAATTTCAACATCTTTTATAAAAAGAATGAGTAATTTATCAATTAATTTTCTCTACTAGTCAATAGTGCTCGCATTGCTTTTGTTTGGTTCTAGTTCCTTTTGTGTTTCTCTCGTCTTTTCCTTCTTAGTTACCCCAAAAAACTATTTTTGAAAAAAATCCGTCTAATATGTTTAAGGAAAATCATATATAAATTTATTGAATCAGAACTTAATTATAATTTTGTTACACAAGTTATTAAATTTAACATTTTACTCCCTTTAAACTACCATGAAAGTGAACATGTTACCGATCACTTAAATTTTATTACATAATTTATGTTAACTCATCCAAGCAAAGTAACATAGCTGGCATCTTATGTCACATATATAAGTCAATTTCATTCCATTATCTACCTTTATCTTTGATGTTGCAATCAAGCAAATTCCATGAAATCAAGGCATAATATAACTGGTCACACCAGTAGAATTTAACGGATGTATTAACGAAAGTTTAATGGCATGAAATAAATTAAAATTATAGAGACTTAATTACAAAATTTGAAGTTATAGAGATTGAATTAAAATGAGTGAAATTATAAAATCAAAAGAATAATTTAATTTAAACCCAAACTTTTTTTATGTCAATTTCATATCATATGTTTATAAAATTTTCTGTTTTTTTCTTAATGGCTAAAGCTATCCAAATTGTTAACTGAGTTAGTAGGCCTGTGCTCATTAGAGGATACAAAAATGAATATTACACTATCAATGTAGATATTTGAGATAATATCTCACCTAATAATTTTAAAAAAGAAAATAAAAATTAAGATTAAATATACAACTACATGATTATATATTTATTAAATGAGATATACTATGATATAATAACAGTCAACTCGTAATTGATCTTAAAATTATTTGAATTATTTAATTATAAAATTATAAATATCAAAGATAACTTTACGTAATAAAAGGCATATATATAAACTATAAATATCTAATAAATTTTAACTCAATAATATTTGAATCATTTTTTAAAAAAGGCGTATAAGATGCGTACTTCGTCATATTATAGTATTTTAAATAAAAAAATATATATGAGACTGTTTATCTAACAATCGGGGCCCCACTCCTAAGATATTCGACTTCTATACGCTACTTTTCAAGATTCTGTTCAATCTCAGAGTCTGTTGATCCGAACTTTTCAAGCCGTTCTATCCGATTCCGACTCCGATGACCTTCTCAACCTCTCGTCGTCGTCTTTCCCACTAATCGGTACGCTTTACTTCCACCAATTCCATCTTCTCCAATGGCTTTCTCGGACACCAAATCGGCGCTGGAAGACTCAGATTCGAGAAACCCACCGAAACAGACGCCTCTGTATTGTCTTTTTGTGAGGATATCCTTGGCGGTCGGACCGGTGCTCGGCACATCGGACAGTTGGAGTGAGATAGGAACCACATGTCAATACAATGGCAATGAAAAACATGGTTACAGTTTGGGAGCATGCGCCCCTCGTCGCCTTCCTGAAAGTCCGTCAAGCAGATAGCGCACTCCGGCGGAGGGCGGTGGGCGGTGGCGGCGGAGGAGGAGGAGTAAGTTAAGGTGGGAAGGAACTCGAAAAGGGAAGGGTCCAGGGCGGTGGCGGTGGGAAGAATAGGAGGAGAGAGGTGACGGCGACGGCTGCGCCGATCAAAGAAGAAGCACAGGATAGGTGGGACAAACACAATGGACATGACTAATACTACGACGACCAATTCGCGGATGGCCAAGTCGTATTGGGCATAGCCATAGTTAGGGTCAGTTTCTGGTTCCATCTTCACGAGTTCTGTGCGTCCGTGAAACAGTTGAGGAGGAGAGGAAGAGACTTCAGATGTGTGTGTATATATTTACGATGTACAATCCTGATACAGTAGCAAGTCAGAACTGAAAAGGAAAGCTACTAGCCCGAAAGAGAAATTTTAGGGATAGTGTATCAAAATAACTACATTGTTATTGAGAATTTTTGTTTATTTTAAAATTATTTTTAATAGAATTTTATACAAAGTAGTGTTAATAAAGAAACATAGGTTAACTTATATTGTGTTTGGTTCATTGTATTATAAATATATATTTTTAATATAATTATATAATGTCTATTATATTTTTATAATAATTATTTTATCTACTAAATTATTATTTTTAATCATCAAATTATCTCTTTAAAGGTAAGAGTACAAAAATCATCTCATATCTTACTGACTCATATTTTATATTTTCTTTCAATTTACATCATTCAATTAAATATATCCAAATTTTAAGAAAAATTACTTTATATAGATTACTTTATTGACAAGCATTTTTATTAAATTTATTGTGTTTGATGGATCATTTAAAAAAATTACTTTTAAAATGCTACAATGTATATATATATATTCTTCCAATTTACATCATTCAATTAAATATATCCAAATTTTAAGAAAAATTACTTTATATAGATTACTTTGTTGACAAGCATTTTTATTAAATTTATTGTGTTTGATGGATCATTTAGAAAAAAATTTACTATTAAAGTACTACAATATATATATATATATATATATATCTTGACTTTGCAATTGTTTAAGGGAATAAATAATTTTATATGTTTATTATTGTTAATTTTAATTAAATTTCAAAAAATCTATTTAATTAAAATATAATATTATATATCTTTTATAAAAAAATTATACTGATCTCTTCCCACAATAACAAAATAGAATCTAAAACCACTTAAAATAGATTTGGCCAAACATAATAAAAAATATTAAAAAGTAGTTTTTTGAATAATAAATTTTTTTCTCCCTTAACAAATTGGCCAAACATGCCCTTAATACTATTACCTGTTTAAATTTTGTTAGTGTCTAGGTAGGTAGGAGAGTTTAAAGATAATAAATTGTTATAAAAATTAATAATAAATGCATATTGAAAAGATGATAGAATCATTCAAAAGTTTAAAATATTTAATTACAAAAGGAAATCGAGAGAAATGTACTTTTTCGATCTTAAAAATTTATGCTTCAATTATTTCATCCTTAAGTTTTAAAAAAAACACAATTGAGACTTAAAAGTTCATTTACTTATTAATCATTAGTCCTTGAACAACTTATATTTATGTAATTTTTGTCATGTTTTTTACTTACATAGGGCTAATAGGTAGTGAGTCCAAAGAGTTTTGCACTTTTAAGATTTAGAAACCAAATAATTAAAAGCATATATTTAAAAAAAACAAAAAGGTGCATTCTTAATGGTATGTTTAGTATACCATATAAAGCCTGATAGTATAAGCTAATATAATACATTATGAACTTATCATTTGTTTGATGCAAGTAATATATTGTATAAGCTTATACATTATACTTTTCTTATATATCAAAATAATGTATAACCTAATCATATCTTGGGGGGTGAGATTAGGCCTGATTAGGTTTTAATGTATAAAACATTATTAATACTTTCCAATTCTAACTCTTCACCTATAAGAATATTCATTGGCTAGGCTGAATCATGTTTAATTAATACTAGTTGGGATCAAGTTAGTTGAGCTATTTTTACATTTTTGGTAAAAATTATAAAATTATAAAATGACCCCAAAAAAATAAAAATTTCATATAAGTCATTATAAAATACTTTTTGATAAAAATTATAAAATAACCCTAAAAAATAAATTTTTTATATAAATTTTTATAAAATTATATTTTACCACTGAAATTTTTTTTAATAAATCCCTATAAAATACTTTTTTAACAAAATTAATAGGATTAAGATAAATTACTCAAAAAATAATTTAATATCAGATTCAATCTAATCGGTTTAGTATGACGTTAGGTTAGAATGGTTTCTTAAACTAGTTAAACCACTTTTTTTTAAATATTTAGTAAACATTATAAATTGACTCTTAAAAAATAAAAATTTCTTCTAAATTTTTAAAAAGTACTCCTTCTGGTCTCATATATAAGAAACAAATAACTAATTCACGAATATTAAGAAAGTTAGTTAAAAGCAATTAATCTTATCTCAAATAAAAATTATTTTTTAAAAATATCCCTATTTAATATGTGCACTTTCTCCTTGAAATTAATGACCACCATTACTCATAATTTGAATGACTTATTTAATGAAGGGCATAATTAGAATACTATAATTAATATGATCGTTTGTTTTTTATATATAAGACCAAATCAAATATAAAAAAAGTCTCTTATATATAAGACTAGAGGGAGTATATATTTGCCCTTAAAAAAATAAAATCTTCATTAGATTGGTTGAAATTGGCTAATATGGCCAACCTGATCTAATATATCCAAATTATATTTTAGTTATTTAGCTCGATATGATTAGATGGGATCAAGTCACTTAGGTCACTGTAACCATGCACAATGTGCAACCCTATTTATCTATATTTTTTAAAAGTTAATATAACAATAAATTTAAATAAATATAGTATATTTTTTAAGTAAAGGGTGTTTTGTTAAAATAGTTTATTTTTATCTTATCTAACATTATATAGTGCATTATCAAATAAATGATAATATTATTTTATATGATACGTTATCTTATATAGTATCATACCAAATACTGTATCGTTTTTAAATTTTATCAGGTTTTATCATATCAGGTCTTATACTATCAGACCTTATCCTATATGTCATACCAAACGGGCCCTAAAAGATCTATTTATATAATAATTATTTAAAATAATGTGATTATATTTCATGAGCAAGACTTCTATAAGGGTCTAGATAGGAACAACAATCTATTTGACTAATTATGAGATAATTTCCTTGGCGATTAATTAGTAATTGCCAATATTTTTGAAATTAAATTAACTATTAAATCAATGAAAATATTAATTAATGGCTAAATTAATGATAATTATATATATAATTGTATATATTGAAAATATCATATAATAAATAAAAAATTAATAATAATTAGAAATATATCACATATTTAACATTTTTTAATTAGTATATTTTAAATTTTTTTAAATAAAAAAGGATTCCATTATTCTTTTAATTGCTATATCCAATATTGCTGATTTTCTTTTGGTGAGAATGAGCTAAGAACCCTTGAGTTTGGTTGAGACAAAATAAAGAGTCTCCCAAAAGCAAAGTGGGCTCTAAAAAATATAGTTGAGTCCAAAGTGCTCAAGAAATGGGTGAGGCAAGTCCAAAACCCATGAGGAGAAGTGTGAGGCCAATCTAAACATTTGGTGAGCTCTTGAATGATTTGTATGAGTTGTTCACATGTCAAGTTGCTTTTAAAATGTCAATGACTTTTATTTTCTCCATGTATGCATTTGTAAAGCTTGTTTGCACATATTATATATGATTGAATGGGAGATGAGTTATTAGGATTCTTTGAATCTCATTCCCTCCTCTCCAATGATCTAACATGCTAGGTGAACCAAGTAATTATGATAAAAAGAGCCAACAACCATGAAGAGCAAAAAAATAAGGTAAAACTTTTATTCTTTAGTAGTTTCTTCCTCCCTCTTTCTCTTGCACGAATTTGGCCACCATGAACCCAATTCTTAGGGGCTATTTTTTGCCTAATTCATGGAGGGATTAAGGGTTTTAGGTGACAAGGATTAAGAATGAACTAATAGAACCAAGAAAAGAGCATTAAGAAACAAGATAGAATCATTAGGGATCCAAATGCTCCATTGCAAATCTAATTTTATATGAATGTTTTTAGGCTTAATTGAATGTTAAAACATGCTCTTAAGATTCCTAAGAGACTCCCCATATGCTTCCTCCTTAAGAAAACAAAAAGAACTCCATGGAAGGCCAATGCACCCATAGTCTTGGCCTAAGCAAGTTCACCTAGCTAGGGAGAGTTTCAAATTTTTCTAAGGCCATTTTCGAGTCATATATGGTGAATGAATATAAGAGGAGGCTTTGGAAAAAATTTAGAAATGGGTCAGATACAAAAAAAAAGTCCCTGAAATAGAAGGAATTAGGACTAAATAAAATTATGATAAAATTCAAAATAATGAAAAATGAGGATTTGAGCCTTGAGTTGCCTATAAATCAAGACCAGAGTGATTCGATAAATTTTCCAAAAGGCCAGTGGTATTTTCGTAAATATGGACACTTTTTGAAAAACTCATAAGAAGGCTTTTTAAATAGAAGTTTTGAGTTCTCCAGAATTCTCAGAGACCCTAAAAACCATGAGAAGCCCCGAAACAGTTAAAACTCCTTCAGTATACATTTTTCAACAGCAGTGAACCTGAACTTTGACCGGTATACGTTTTGTCAAAGATGGAAACAAAATTTATAAAACAGTGCATTTTAATTCTATGCGTCACGTGGCTCCATTTGCTACCGTTAAAGCAAAGAATGGCCAGGATTTTGTCACTTTAGGAAACTTAAAAAAAATAAAAGGCTAGTTCAGAGAATCTAAGGTTGCGTTTGATGCATTTGATTGGTGAAATTGTGAATGCATTTTCTTTAAGCTTATATAATATCTATTATATTTTTATATTTATTATTTTATTTATTAAATTATTTTTCAAAATATAAAAGGTAAAATAATTATTTTTTATCACACCTAACCTACTCACATTTTCTATTTTCTCTGCCATTACATTCTTCAACTAAACATTAACCTAAATCTAACTCACTTTTGTTTGTCTTTCTTAGTTTCTCCCTTTTTCCCTCTTCTTTTTATTTTTCTCTCACATAGGCCGTTCTTCACCGTCACAAGTCTCATAGACAATTCTCTCACAAACATCAATGTGTCACGGTCTGATTTTAAAATTTGATGTTTTGCTCCATTTTGCTTCTGTTTTTGTTCTTGACTTCATTAAAATCTTAGAGTTTTTTTCCCCTATTCTGTTTCTTCATTTTGAAGAAGAAATCTAAGAAAAAGAAAGAAAAAAGGAAAACAACTGACTCATTAAATTGTTCAATTTTTTATCGATATTTTTTGACTGATTAATTTTGATATTCAATTGGACCAGACCTATGCCAATTCACCGATTTTTTTTGTTCGATTGGCCAATTTGATTTGATTTTTTAACATTAGTAATTGCAGTTATAACATATCAGTTTAATTTGTGAAACCACCGTGAAGGGAAGGGATGAGAGGTTGCCTTTGGCCCCCCTTGAAATTTAAATTTTTTTTAATATATGCATATGAAAATCTATATGTGTCCCTCCCTTTAAAAAATCAAAATGAAATAGGGGCTTTTCAAAAAGTAAAATTTAAATGTGTATAAATTTGATAATACATCTAGTAGTTGATAAAAGAAATGAATGGCAAACTACATTTCGGCATGTCATATTTTAAATAACAATATCATTTTGTACTCTTATTTTTATGAACAACAAATTTCTTTAACAATTTTAAGTTTTTAAAAATAAAATTTTTTAAAAAGATAAGCAACCACTCTTCACCATTAAATGGCCTTCAGAGTCCAAGATCATTCTCTAAACCTTCCAGTACAAGGATTCTTGACAAATGTCTTACTTGTTGCGGCAGATCATGATGAGGTCTTGACAACCATCTTGGTCCTGAAGCAAATCCTTGGGAATGAGATGTTGAATCTTATTTTCTTTTAGAATGGCAAGCTAACTATGAGAAATATCTTCAAACAAAACAATCGTTCCATACAATGACATGTCCCATTTTCCATTGGGAGTGAATTATTGTATATGCAAAAAATGATATTTTAAAATAATTTAGATTTAAAATTAAAGTATTACAACTCCCTTGAAATTAGAAAGTAGTAATTGAATCAATCAACAAATTAATCAACAGATTTAGTAGATTAAACCAAAAACACAATTTTAGTTAACTTATAAGAGAAAATTAGCTAACTATAAATGAGAATCACTTAACTATAAATAAAAAATAACAATAATTTGTGTATTGAGTAGAAACTATGTAATAGAGCATTGCAATAAACTAAAAGAGAATGGAAGAGAAAATAAACACCAAGAATTTATCTTTGTTTAATCAACACGACCAACATCCAGTTCCCTTGCTCTATAAAGAATTTTTGTACTTTGTTAATCAATTTATACAATGGTTGGTTTTTCTACACCTACCACCAAACACTTATAAGATGATTTTTCCATACTCACCACCAAACACTTACAAGATGGTTTTCCCATGCTTACTACCAATGCTAAAGTTTTCTCTTGCTCACCTAAAATGGATTACAAGTTGATTTTCACTCGCTCATCAACAACAAATACCAAGTGAAGGTTTTCTATCTAGCTAACTCATAATTATCTCTTTTTAGACTTCACTCTCTATGAGAGAAATAAAATGAAGTATAAGGTATTGTAGACCTTTTAAACGCAAAGGAATACAATGTAGCTAAATATATTCACTCTCAGAGTGAAGGAAATCTAGATACTAAGTTCTTTTAAATGTTTGGTAATGATAACAATATCAGTTAGGATAGTTTTAGCATTATGGTTCTTTTGTCTTAGCATTGCTAGAATATATATATATATATATATATGAGAATGTGATGTACTAGTTGTTAAATTGTATCTCTAGTCATTTTGCATCACTAATCCATGCTTGAGTCTTCTAAGAATCTTCTAGTCATTGGAATTTTTTTTTTCTAGATTCACTATAACAAAAATATGAAAAAAGTGATTACAAAAATAGTTGGAAAAAGAGGGATGACAATAGCAGATTACCAATTTGCAACTGAAAAAATGACTAATGAATTCAGTTAAATTTTACATTGTTACTAAAGGTTAGCAAATGTTTTTGCAATCGTTAATAACAGTAAAACATTACAAATAATAAAAAGCATTATAAATTTCTTCTATAACTACATCTTTGTTTTATTTTTTAAAAAAATAAAATAACATTCTTTTGTTTAAGATATTTTATTAATATATTCAAATACTTTTATTAATTTAAATTTATTTAATTTAATATATTATGTTAATCTATATTTATTATTACTATTCTAATTATATTATCTATTTATAACACATTTTATACACACACACACACACACACACACATATATATATATATATATGTATATTAGAGTTTGCTAAGGAAGAGTTTTTTTAAAGGGAGATGTATTGACTGAATTCACATTAAAATTTACATTAAGAAGAAGTCCTTGAAGAAGTCTCTGGGACGTCTTTTAGTTTTGATACCAACTATTAGGAGAAGTTCCCAAAAAAGTCTTGAAGAAGGGATAAGGTGCAATTATAGGAAGTAGAGGAGAAGACGGACTTTCTTATAGAATGTGCATAAATGTAAAAGGGAAAATAATATATATATATATATATATATATAAATTAAGGATATATTTGGTTGGAAGATGTAATGATGAAAAGAATGTAAAATATGGGTATATGGGGATAGGTGAGATAAAAAATGACTATTTTACCTCTACTTTTAAAAATATGATTTGAGAGATAGAATAATAAGTATAATAGTATAACAGATATTACACAAACTATGTAAAAGGATTACGTTCGCGATGCAGCAAACCAAACGGAGCCTAAAAGAAGAAAAAGGTTAGAGCAGTAATAGTCTGCACTTGACTGGTCAAAGAGAGGAGAAAATATATGAATGCAAAAATTAATGCAAGAAATAAATTTTATAGAAAACTGCATAAAGAAAGATAGAATTTTATTTTAGAAAGCTTACAAGGAGACTCTTTCTCCAAAATGTCCTTAATATCTTTTTCTCTATTTTTCACTCTTTTGTCTCTACTAGAGGTGAATGATTCATTATATAGATCTGGTTGGGACTGTTAAAATAGTGTTTTAACCAGAAACTAAAATTATTACAATAGTAAAAATTTAATAATTCACATGTTTATAGTAATTGTTAGAAGTTTTTGCTATAGTATTCTATCAACAGTGGGGTCAAGTAATAACAGTCTTCATTATGGTTGATATTATAATAGTCATCTTTGTTCTGTTAGGTAAAAGAATCTTCATCATTAGTTTCAAAAACTATAGGAGTAGACTTTAAGCTTGAAGATTTATCTTCTTTTTCAAGTAGAAGAATTGTAGATCTTAACTAATTAATAAAATATTCTTTTTCTTTTAAGAGGCCAAATAATACTAGATATGTGCTTTTTGGTTGAGGAATTTAATGATTTTAAAGGTGAATGTCCATGCTAAATTCTTTTTGAACTAGAGGTCTATTGCATTTATGTTGGCTTTATTAGGTTAAAATTCAACCTGCTAATGCACATATGGCATTCTTCGAAGGATTGGAAGGCTAGAAACATGGTTACTATACTTGTGATACCAAGTAAAAATTCATGCTAAAGAGAGTTTAGAAAAGAAGTGAAAAGTTGCAAGAAAAGAATCTTCACGAAGGTTAATTTTATTTTCAAAATTTCTTATTCCTGAATAATTTACAGATAGTCATACAGTTATTGCCTAACAAATTAAATTTTAGGTCAAGCATCTTTCATATCTTTGCCTTCCTAACCCTCAAGCTTTCAAAATTATTGAAACCGATGCCTTTGATATTGGGTATGGAGGTATTCTTAAACAGAAAACTTGATGGAAAATAAGATATCATTGCATTTACCTTTAAAAATTAGAATTTTGCTCAGCAAAATTATTTAACCATTTAAAAAGAAATTTTAACAATTGTTTTATGCATTTCGAAATTTCAATTTGATTTATTAAACCAAAATTTTCTTATAAGAATTGATGGCAAATTTACAGAAAATGTTTTACAAAAGGATATTGAAAACCTTGCATCAAAATAATTTTTTGCAGATGGTAGGCTATTTTAAGTGTTTTTTATTTTGAAATTAAATTTATCAAAGACACTACAAATTCTTTACCTAACTATCTTACATGGGAATTTCTACAAGGAAGATAAAAATAAAGAAAAGAAGAAAGTAGTTTTCGTGGATCCAACAGGAATGGTCTTAATCAAACTTTTTATAAGATCTCAAACAGGGTCATTTATCCAAAACCGTCGTCTACCCAAAACTCAAGGTATTCTACCCATAAAACAAAATTTGAAATATTAACATCTAAAAAGAAAAAAAAATCATAAGATTTTTCAATTGAAACCCTTCAAGCCATGGCAACAAACAACCTTACTAATCTACCTATTAAATCATTAGCTAATATAGCCAAAGAATTGCATATTGATCAGGATTACTTGTCCTTCATTATTAAAAACCTTAAAAACAAACAAGCCAAAATCATCCCAAAACACTAACAACTTATTGCTTCTACCCAACAAACCTTCATCACAGCACCAAATCCTAAGGCTAATTACATTCCTAAAGTTGATAAACCAATGAACATTCTCTAAATGGAACTAGAATACTTTGGGAAAAATCTAAACAAAATTGCTCCAAAAATATTCCTTAAAAGTTTTCATTTCTAACCTACAAGCCCAGTTAAAATTCAGAAGTTCTATGAGTTTATACTTGTAGATTTTGACTCAATGGCCATAAAACATTACAAAAACAAAAATAATTTAACTATCTTTACTCATTCAACCATATAGATTATAAAAGCCTTTACTCCAATCAATTGGAAACAAGATCCAAATAAAATCAAGAAATTTTCTTAGAATTTTGATATAATAGGTTACAATTATTAGGATTATATGGATGCCTAGTATTATACCTTTTGGTATCAAAATAAATTTTATTGACATTTTTGGCTAATGTATTTTTAAAAAAAAAGAAACCAACTACTATTTTCCTGACTAATTCACCAAACGATGGGATTTCTTTTGTTTTAATGAAAAATTCTTATACAACTAGTTCATCAAGGACTAAGACATTTTGAAAATAAAATTAACCCTATGAAGATCCTTTTATGGCAAACATTCGCTTCTTTTCCAAACTCTTTTTAACATGGATTTTTACTTAGCATTACAGGTGTAATGACCATGTTTTTCGCCTTCGAATCCTTCAAATAATACCATATGTGCATTGATAGGCTGAATTTCAACCTAACAAAGCCTACATAAATGTGGTAGACCTCTAGTTTAAAATGAATCCAGCAAAGACATTCACCTCTAAAGCTAGTAAATTCCTTAACTAGAAGGCACAAATCCAGTCTTATTTAGCTTTTTTAAAAGATAAAGAATCTTTTATTAACCAATTGAGATATATAATTCTTCTACTTGAAAGAGAAGATGAACCTTCGAGCCTCGAAGTCCACTTTAACAACTTTTAAAGCTAATGAAAAAGATTCCTTTGCTCAACAAAACAAAGATGACTGCTATGGTATCAACCTTTATAAAGACTGCTAATTACTAACCCTACTACTAATAGAACACTATAGTAAAAACTTATAGCAGTTCTTGTAGACATGTGAATTATTAAACTTCTACTATTATAATAATTCCAATTTTTGGGTTAAAACACTATTATAACAATTTCAACTAGATCTATATAATAAATCATTTGCCTCTTGTAGAGGCATAGGATGAAAAAAAAAGGAGAAATTTAAGAGATTTCAGAGAGTTTTTTTATAAGCATTCTTTTTGAAATAAAATTCTATCTTTCCTTTTGAAATTTTTTGTAAAATTTATTTCCTACATTAATTTTTGCATTCATATTTTTTCTCCTCTCTTTGGCTAATCTAATGCGGACTTCCACCACTCTGGCATTCTTCTTCTTTTAGTTTACATATATTTTATTTTTCCTTTACATTTATGCATATTCTATAAGGAAATTTGTCTTCCTCTCTACTTCCTATATTTGCACCTTATCCTTTCCTTAAGACTTCTCTAGGGACGTCTCCCCATAATAAGTATCAAAGCCTAGTTATAGCAATAATTCCCAATGAATAGGGTGGTAAGTCCAAATTGCCAAGACTTCTTATTTGGCTAAATTTACTTTAAGAGTTCTCTATACCATCTAAAATTAGCAAAAGTTCTACACTTAAAGTTTGATAAGAGTTCAGTTGATCTATTTTCCCATAAGGAAGGATCACTTATAAAATGTTGAATAATGATAAATATTAAGATATTAACAACATTATGAATACATTCTCCATCATGAGTAATGGGAGTTCCAGACCTTAATGGCTCTAAAGATTTGTTTATTTTCTTTTAGTGAGATATAATTATCCTACCATTTTTTTAAGTTAGCTTGAAAATATTAAAATGTTTACTATGATTTTTTCAATGTATATGTGTGTGTTTGTGTATAAGGGGTGCACATCCAACTTAGAGGCTCTGCTAACTTGGTTTGACCTAGTCACATTAAAACGAGTTGGGCAAGCAAAAGAAAAAAAGGATAACCAAGCACCAGGCTAGCCATGTTAGCTGTAACATTTGGTCCTTCCGTAAATGTCAGAAATGATCTAAATATAAAAGGAAGTCCTCGAAATAGAAGGAATTTGGGCCAACTAAAATTATGATAAAATTTTAAATATTAGAAAATGAGGATTTGAGATTTAATATGCTCAAAAATCAGAGCCAGAAGATCTCAAAAAATTTGCCAAAGAAAGTAGGGGAATTTTTATAATTTTTGAAAAATTTGAAAAACGCATAGGAGGACTTTTTAAACAAAAAATTTGAGCTTTTTGGGGTTCTCAGAGGCCTTGAATCCATGGGAACTCCTAGAACAGTTGAAACCCCTCCAGTGAGCGATTTTGGTTGTCAGTTGATCGAAACTTTGACTAAATGGTTCGGAATAGTTTTAGATTCTTTTTGAGTGATTCCAAAGGCAATTCTTATGATTACAAGCCTAAGGAATATGATGGAAAGACAGATTTCAAAAAAGAGTTGAATTGAGCCCAAATGAATAAAACTACGAAGAGGGACTAAATTACAAATTTTGAAAGTTGCTTAAATGAATCCCTAGGCTTATAAAAACGTCCCACCTCTGGTCAGATCTCATCATCCACTCTCACACACATTAAAATAGAATTAAGAAGGGCTAAGAGTGGCACACAAGAGGGGAGGCCAAGGAAGGAAGAAGAAGCTTTGAAAAGTGTAAGTTTTAGCCACTTTTTCCTACTCCTTGCCTTGTTAAACTTCTGCCCCTCTTCTTCCTCTTCCTTCTCATGGTTTTGCCATTTAATTTGGTGCTATTTTGAAGGCAGAATAGAGGTGGAATTTTCGGATTTGGTGAGGGGAGGCTAGCCAAGTGAAGAACAAATAAAGAAAACTAAGAATTCAAGGTATTTTACTACTTCCTAAGCTTATGTCTTCTTACTCCTCTTCTCTTCAATTCCCCCCATGTAAGACCAGCCATGAGGGATTAAATTTTTGGCCAAACCAAGATTGAATCACATGAATTAGGGTGTGAGAATTTAGAATATGCAAAGGAAACCAAGTAAAAGCCATTGAATTTCAAGTTAGCAAAGTGTAGGATTCTTGAAGAGTTTGTAAAATATGTTTTGATTCATGAATTTCCTAGGCTATGTAAGTGTTTAATTGAGCTTCTAAGACCTCTACAAAGCCTCCCAAGTGACTCTCCCATCAAGAAAAAATTGAAAACCCCTTGAACCTCAAATGCTTCTATAATGTCGGCCTAGGCTAGAAAGAGTACCAAGAGGAAGTTTTAATTTGTTTCAAGCTTATTTTTAAGTCATGTAGGATAGAAGAGGATGAGAGGAAGCCTTGAAAAAATTTTAGAAGCCATAGATAGTGAGATGGAAGTATAGGCTCCATAATGTAGCATAATAAAGCAACTCCTAGCTAGACTATTTAAAATAATTGTGTGATGATTCCAAGGGGTCTAAATAGAGTCAAGAATCATAGATTAAAAGGAGAGAAGGGAGACAAGATCATGAATTCTTGTAGTTTTTTCATTAAGTGCCTTATAGAAGCATAATGGAGTCATAAACCAAAGTAGCATCATGTAAAGTATATATAATGCCAAGGCTTGTTCCTATGAGCAATTCATGTTTCTTTTGGTGTGTCTAGGCCAAGAGAAATGGTCTCCACCTTCTTGGGTGTGTGAGGTCAAGGGAGATGAGTCAAGGTTTAAGGAAAAAGTGTGTGAATGTAAGCAAGGTAGCTCTCTCCACCTTCTCTCATGCATGGATGTGTGTTTAGCTTGTTTTAAAATGTATGTATGTGTATTTTCAAGCCATGAAAAGTATGCTAGCATGATCTTGTTTGCCATGATTTCATGATATCATGTTATGTTTTCAAGTGAATGTATGATATTTCTTGAATTTGTTTGAGTGTGGAGAGGCCAAGAACTCTTCACTATGGTGAGGATGAGCCAAGAACCTTTGAGCTTGGTTGAGACAAAGTAAAGAATCTCTCAAAAGTAAAGTGCGCTCCTAAGAGTATAGTTGAGTCCAAAGTGCTCAAAGAATGGGTGAGGCAAGTCCAAAATCCATGAGAAGAAGTGTGAGGCCAATCCAAATACTTAGTGAGCTCTTGAATGTCTTGTATGACTTGTTCACATGCTAAGCTTGCTTTTTGGATGCTCATAAATTGTATTATGTCCATGCATGCATTTTTAAGGCTTGCTTTGCACATACTATGTATGATTGAATGGGAGATGAGTTATTGGAATTCTTTGAATCTCATCCCCTGCTTTCCAATGATCTAACATGTTAGGTGGACCAAGTAGCTATGGCAATAGGAGCCAACAACAATGAAGAAGAGACATTGACATTCATATGTCTAGTTTTTACTCTTTTTGAACCATAATGATGTTCAATGATGTATATGATTATTGTAAATGACACATAACCCTTGAGACACATGTAAATATGATATTATGTGATGTATACATGTATGGATATGATGTATAAACTTTAGAAATAAATTTGGATATGTAATGCCAAGTTATGCAAATTGAAAATTTGATGGAAATGTGCATAAGTGTAGGTTGAAGGGTCAAAATGAGATGCATAAGATTTGGGACCATTTGGGCAGCTCACACAAGTCTTAAATGTACTTTTAAACTTACCCAAAAGTTGCCACAACCAAGGGAAAGCCATTTGGCAAATTTGGTACCCCATATGGAGCCAAATTTGACCATAATAGATCCTTATATCACTTTTTTAGCTAAATGATTTAGTCTTGATTTAAAATTTGGCGTGCAATTAAGTCTCATTAAGAGCTTTTTGGGAAACTAAAGATCATAATTTTTGGAGGTCTACAGAATATTTGATAATTTTTAAAGTTGGAAATTTTCATAATTTCTGGTTGCTGCACTATTCATTTGAGATGAAAATGAGTTGTATTGATGTATTTAAATATGAGAAAGTATAACATGAACTCACATAGTCCACGTGACACCTAATAGAATTTTTAAGTACGACACAATGCAAAGAAAGTCACTATTTTTCACTTTTGCCTTATATCTTCATGAAGATAATGATGTGAGGCATGAATATATATGATATAATGAGCTAGAAATTATAGTGTTACATTAGCGAGTTCGGCTTAGTCTGACATGGTTTTATTCATTTTTTTAAAAAATTAATTTAAAGAGACTTATGTAAAAATTTTATTTTTTTAAGGAAAAATTTATAGAAACTTAGATGAAAATTTTTCAAGGGTTATCTTATAATTTTCATAAAATTTTTTTTAAAAAATAAGTTGCCAGGCCACGCCCACTCACCAGGATTAGAAAAATATGCCTAAAGCAAAATTGGTTTAAGCATGAGGCTAAGCCAATACATATATGCACCCTTAATATATATTATTACAAGTAATAATTTTTATAATAATAAATATATTTTTAATAAAATATATGTTTTTTAATGATGCGACTAAGTATGACTAAAAGTCTATTGTTTTAATTTTTTTAACAGTTTAATGCTTTTTTAGTTTTAATGGATATAGTTGTAAAAAAAATATTTTTTTGGTCGTGCAACCAACTTTAAGATTCATATTTCTCTCATTTGGTGTCCAAATTGCGTATAACATAAATTGTTAGAAAGCTTGTAGAATGAGCCTTCCAATAATATATGGCACACACATAGTGGTGGTCTCAGGATAAAATGTTCAGGCTCATGGGTTGTTGAACATTTTTCATGGAATATAAAAACCCAATTTTTGATCTAATGATTTATCTAATTAATTTCAATTTTTTTGTACAAGTTCCTTATGTTATGAGGATATTGACATAATTTTTATGGCATAAAATATCTTATTTTGAAATATGCCATTAAAGGTTTTTTTTTAATTTATGTAAGGAAAAATCTTTAATTAACATAACAAGACTTTATGGGACATATTCAATGAATAAAAGTAGGTGATGAAGGCTCTTATACCACTATTGGAAAATGGGTATACTTTGTTTGATGCTCTTATTCTTAGGGGAGTACTCATTTATGAATTTGGATATAACCTATACACAAATCAAGATCTCAATAACAAATTGATGAACTTCTCCTCAAAAGAACTACTAAGGATAAAGAATATTGAGATGAGAGAAACTAGTTGTAAGGAGGTTCTACACAACATATGAGTCTGATATCTCTTAAAAAGAGATCTATTTGAATTGAATTTCAACTTTTAAGAGCCTTCTATTTGTAGATAGAGATGTCAAAAGGAGCCAACTTGGTAGGTTTAGTCCATTTAACCCACCAATTTAGTGGGTTAGGTTAGCTCACCATTTTTGAATAAGATTATATCTTGTCCATGTCACCTGATCTATTAAATAAATAAGTTTGCTTACATAACCCATGGGCTGGCTCATTTCTTATATAATTTTTTTTAAAATCTACAAGTTTTAATTAGCTAACCAACAACCCTCCTTTAGCTGCAAAGTGTCAACACCCACAACAGTGAAAATAAGTTATTCAAGTGAAGCCGATATGTGAGAGTAAATGAACAAGAGAATTGTGAGAGACACAGTAGAAGGGGAAGAGATTGACCAAACAAAGTAGATTTTAGATCTGAAGAGAATGAATAAAGCAGATTTTTATATCTAAAGCGAACTTAAAAGATTTTTCATATCTATAAAAACTGAGAACAAAGATCCTTAAGAATTGCTTCCTTTATTTTTTAGATCTGAAGTGAAAACAATAGATCACAAATTTTCAAATTTGCATCCTTTATTTTTCAAAGTTTGCTTCGTCTTTGGTTTTTCCTATATGATCTTTGAAGGTGAGCTCTAAGCGAGAATGCAATTTAAGTGCTACACTTAAGTTGCATTTTGATTTTTGAGTAATGTTACATTTTCTTATAATTTATTTGGGAGTAGTAGAATGCACACAAGCATTAAAACTAGAGACTCTATTGTTTACACTCTCTATAAATGCCATCTCATTATCTATTATGCTAAACAAGAATAAGGCTTCTCTTTGTCTTTGAGTTGCCATCTTCATATTATATTTGATGAATATATTACTTAACTATATAAATATTTAAATAAAATATCTTCATCTTAAATATATTTAATACAATTTATGAGTTTTAATTTAATTTTGTTAAATTTTATAAATTGTTAACTATTTTAATTAATTAATTAATTTTTATGGGTTAAATAGGCTACTTGGTAAACCAAGTTTAAATTTTTAATCCATCTAACTAAATAAGTCTAAATGAATTAACCCGTTTAACCCATGTTGTGTGATAGGACAACTCACCATGGGTTGAGCGGGCCCATTTAACAAAGGCATTTAAAATTTGAATTTTGTTCATTTAAATAATTATCTATTTAATTCACATAACTTATCTAAATTCTATTTAAATTAAAATGCATGTAATAATAATAATTAATTACTAAAATTAATTATTATATAAATCTTAGGGGTGTACATGGGTTGGGTTAGGCAAGACTTTGGCCGTGCCTGATGCCCAGTTCGATTTTAAAGGGGCTTTAAAATTGAAACTTGTTGTCCTAACTCAAATCCGGCTCTACCCGGCTTGATTTAATATACGGCAGGGGCAGGCTAAATCGGGTGGTCCAATATTTTTTTTAATTTATTATAAAAATTATAAAATGACTTTTAAAAAAAATTATATAAATATTTATAAAATTACATTTTATCTTTAAAAAATTAAAATTTTGGTATAAATCTTTTATAAAAAAATATATTTTTTATTTTTTTAGATTTGATTAGATTAATATATCTTTTAGGGGCAACTTAAATTTATTATGAAAATTATAAAATAATACTAAAAAATTTTTGTATATAAGTTTTTATAAAATTATATTTTATTTTTTAAAAAATTAAAATTTTAATATAAATCTTCATAAAAAAATATTTTTTAAAAAATAAATTTATTTTTAGGATTGGGCTGAGTTCTTATTGCTCTAAGGGTTGGCCTGATGCCCGACTCGATCCGATTTTGTAACTAGGCCTTACCTTAAATTTTTTTTAAAATTTTTTTGTGCTTTGCCCGATTTGACTAAGCAAGAGGCCCGTAAACACTCCTAATAAATCTCTATTATTATAATTTACCTGATTCATCCTTTTATATTAAAACTTATCTAATAATATAATAATCAAATACTTAAATTAATTAAATATCTATTATCAAAACTTATCTAATTAAATTAATTAATATACAGATATTACATACAAGCCTCCTACGGTCATTTTGTAGCAGCATGCAATAATAATTAAAAAAAATTGAGATCATCAAGTTCTTTATAAAATTATTCAGTATTTAGTAACGGAAAAATATCCGGTGATGGAGTTCGCGAGTGGCACTAGCACGAAGAAAGTTTATGATGGCATATACACACACACACACACACAAACACATATATGTATATTATGTATTATTTGTGAAAATTAATTAAGGAGGCTGCCGTTTTGTCGATCTGGTTTCTCCTATGCAACGCTGGCTTTGAGAATGACGCAACAACAAGGATCAACCTCGTAATTATAAGTTTAATTATTTGGGTTTATTTTTTTAAGTTCGTGTTAAATTATAGTAATAAGCAGAGATTGAAAGTTGAAACTTACCAGGAAGGACAACAAACAGCAGGAAAGATAATACACAGTTTCAAAAAAATTAAAAAATTTGCTCGTCCTTAGGCGGTGCCCCCAAGTAAATTTTTACATTAAAAGTATTGTACTATAAAATTGATAAGTCAAGATGTGAGATTTAAAAAGAAAAAAATTGAACATATTGCTAATATCCTCGGAAATTGCGTCGAAGTAATTTATCTGTAGTATTATTTTTATTTAGAAAGAAGAAAAGACAAAAAAATTTATTGATATAAAGTTGTTCCCTTCACAAAAAGATATAATCACGTGCAATTGAGAATTTTTAACAATGAATTCGCTAGTACTTCTGAACTCAGAAAATTGTAGACTAAAATAAACAGGTGTTAATTTCAACTAAAATTTAAAAAATATTTTGTTTTATTTCAAAATTTATAGAATATAACTTGTCTTTTATAACATTTACATTATAAAATATCTTATTAGCTTCCCTCATTTGTGGCATTGAATTGGAGTGAAAAAATTATCATTTGTAGACTAGAAAGATTTTTAAGGAAAAGAAAAGGAAAAAAAAAAAAGAATGAAATCATGTGACATATAATTATATTTTGTATGAATGAAAAAAATAAAAAAAAATTATTTAGATGTTTGGTAGAATAAAAATAATAGAATAATGAAAATGCAAGTTGAACAAATAATTAATACACCTTTAGAGCCAACAAAAATTTTTAAAAAATAATTTTTATTAATTAACGTTAAACAAAAAGGAAATATTAAAGTTGATAATCTCATGTTAAATATTTTTATACTTGAGAATCTTAAATTTTGAAATTATTTTGCAAGATTTAGGAATCTAAAAATTATAATTCAATATCTCAAGAAATTTTTTTATTTTTTAATTCTTTAGAATAATTTCAAATTTTAAATCTTATCAATATAAATATTTTTAAACAAAAATAAAATATTACTATCATTTAAAACAAAATTATAAGCAACAATATCATTTCAAAGCAAAAGTGATGAAATAAATAGTGCCTTTCATAACTAGAGAAAGAATCCATTCATAATTTTTTAAATAAATTATATAAATTCTTGTTGAGTTTTGTTAAAATTATATGAATATCTCTTTTATTTTTAAAATATATACAGATATACCTTAAAACAAGAATTACTTTATATCTTAGTCTAATTTTAATTTATTAATTAAAATACTCTCTATTTAAAATTTAAAAAATATTTTAAATAGTGAGAATATTAATAAAAAATTAAAATTAAACTGAAATATAAAATAATTTTTATTTCAAAAAAAATTATCTATATTTTACAAATTAAAAAAATTATATAATTTTAACAAAACTAAAAAAATAAATCTATATAATTTACCCTAATTCTTTTTTATTGATACAAAACATCTTCCGACATATTTTTATCTTCCTTTTTCTTTTCCTCTTCTCTCTCTTTTCTTACCAAACAACTTGAAAGAAGTCAAGGAAAAATTTTTAGGTCGTCCCATCCGATCTATTAAATAATTGATTAAATTAAATTAAATAATTATATAAACTTCTCAAACCCCTTGACATTCTTGTAAGCTCCCAGAGCTCCAATTCTCTCTCGCCTTTGCTACTGCTATCTCCGATCTGACTCAATAGCTCTCAACAATGTACGACGCGGCGGTTTCTCCTACGCCTCTTCTCAAGGATGAGCTCGACATCGTGATTCCGACGATCAGGAACCTCGACTTCTTGGAGATGTGGAGGCCATTCTTTCAACCCTACCACATCATAATTGTGCAAGACGGTGACCCATCGAAGACCATTAAGGTCCCCGAAGGATTCGATTACGAGCTCTATAATCGCAACGACATTAATCGGATTCTGGGCCCAAAGGCCTCTTGCATTTCCTTCAAGGACTCTGCTTGTCGCTGCTTTGGATACATGGTGTCCAAGAAGAAGTACATCTACACTATTGACGACGATTGCTTTGTAAGGCCCCAACTATCAATTTCCTTCTTTTTTGAATTACAATTTTGTGGTTTGTCTGATTGTCTCTGTTCCTACGGCTGGTCTTTTGGGGGTGGGTTGTGTGTGTTCAGTGAGTAGAGTTTCTGATCTGGATTTGCAAAATAAAGTTGTTTTTTTTCTCCTCTCTTGGAAGATTGAATTTTGCACGTTAAGGTTGTGCGAAATGAAATTACTGTTTTTTTTTTTCTTCTCGCTTTTGAATCTAGATCTGCTTCCATGTGCCACAATTTTCTGTTCTATTTTTTGTGGAAGGCACGAAATGATGTATCATCGCGCGCGCGTACGCGTATATATATATACTGTGTGTGGAAAAAGCATCCCTTTATTCTAGCTTGCTTTAATTTATCATTGGTGTCAGTCGTCCGTCGTGAAAGTTTGTTTTCTCAAACAATTACTCGTGTCATGTGATATATGTCTTTTAGTTAATCGATATTGGTAGCCTTTCAGCACTTCTTAGAATTTTTCCATTTGTGTTTTGAAGCTATGTCATAGATCTTATTATCTTATCCGTATTCAGATCTGTTTTCTGTAAGTCTTCTGGATATAATTCTGAATAGGAATGAACATTCCAATTTGATCGATAACATCACATTGTCAAGGAACCATCTATCAGTTTATTGCCTCTGTGCCTTCACTGAGACTCTTACCAATTCTCTCGTCTGTACTTGATATATATCGAGCACAAATCACGTTAGGAATTGAGCACATAATCTCTTGAGATCTGCTAGCCCATGTTCTTTTATCATAGCTGGTAATATTTGATTTGGCTATTGGACATCGTGGAACCGGGGTTAGATTTTAGGTCTGAGACTTTTTATTTTTCAATATTGATTTTCAGGTTGCTAAAGATCCATCTGGCAACGATATCAATGCCCTGCAGCAGCACATCAAGAACCTTCTGAGCCCATCTTCTCCATTTTTTTTCAACACTCTTTATGATCCATACAGAGATGGTGCAGATTTCGTCCGCGGATATCCATTCAGTCTACGTGGAGGCGTGCAAACAGCTGTTTCGCATGGCCTCTGGCTCAACATTCCTGACTATGATGCTCCGACTCAGCTTGTGAAGCCTCTAGAGAGAAACACTAGGTATGGGACCCTCATAGCATAGTATGAGTTGTATTTTATATTGTAGTCGTAGTTTGTTTCTTGGTGTATTTACATCAAATTTCCTATATCTTTCTTAGGTTTGTAGATGCAGTTATGACAATTCCAAAGGGAACCCTCTTTCCTATGTGTGGTATGAATTTAGCTTTTAACCGTGAACTAATTGGTCCTGCAATGTACTTTGGACTTATGGGTGATGGTCAACCTATTGGGCGCTATGATGATATGTGGGCTGGCTGGTGCACCAAGGTATCCCAGACTAAACTTCTATATTGCTTGCTGTGTTAAAGGTTCCTCAGTTCTCATTTCTCAGTGAATCATGTTTTGTCAAGCTTTGAGCTCATAGACTCTATTGATAATGTAGGTCATATGTGATCATTTGGGATTAGGGGTCAAGACAGGGTTGCCCTACATATGGCACAGCAAAGCTAGCAACCCATTTGTGAACCTTAAGAAAGAGTACAAGGGAATTTACTGGCAGGAGGAGCTGATTCCATTTTTTCAATCTGCTTCGCTTCCAAAGGATTGCAGAACTGTTCAGAAATGCTACCTTGAACTCTCCAATCAGGTCAGGGCAAAACTTGGTAAGGTTGATGGGTATTTCAACAAACTTGCAGATGCCATGGTGACCTGGATTGAGGCATGGGATGAACTAAACCCATCTGGGGAGAAATCTGATGAAATTCCCAGTGGCCCAGCAAAATAAATTTTTGAATACTGTTATTCTCTCTCAATGGTTCTAGAGGAGTATCTTTTAGTATCCTGTATGTCCAATGATCGTTGCGGTTCTTGGATAAATTATTGTGGGAAAAACAGAGGATATGGCTCCGATTAAATTTGAGGCTTTTTATTTTTATTTTTTTAGAAAAAATATTATTAAATACAGTTTGGTATGTAGCTTTGTTATTAGCGTTTATTTTATTTACTATCCTATCTTTTAAATTTGATTGGTGTTCTTATTATATGTTTAAGCATCTTATCAGTGCTGAGTTTGCTTTGACTGTTAGATTCTTATTATCCTTCCTCGTTTGTATTTATTTTATTCGATATTTCCTGTTTTTGGTGTCGTCCTATTCATTACGTTTGTGGGCTAACTTTGGGAACTAAACGGCCGAATGACTAATTGCTAACTAACGAATTTATGAATATGACTTGGGAAAAGGAACCCTATATAATTGGTTTGATATATGTCTTCTTCAAAATTCAACTGTCAAATGCGATCAATGACAAGAAAATTTCTTGACCCAAAAAAAAAATTATTCTCTCTTTTTTTTAATAAGTTAAATACATGATACTCCTTTATTATAAAGATTTACATAGCTCAAATCTTTAAAATCAATTTTGCAACTAATTTTATTTTGATTAAAATACTCTCAAGTTTATTGAATAGTTATTTTTTAAAATTTAATAAATTTTTAAATAATTTAACAAAGCGTAAATAATTGGTAAAAATCCAAAACATATTCATAAAATGATTTTTTAAAAAAATCTAAATAACTAAAGACAGTAATTAATAATATTTTATTTTAAAAATAATGTGTATTAAATAAGGAGCACTATTATAAACTTAATAAAAACTTAGGGTTAAATTATTTTGTTGTTCCCTATAGTGTTACTTAATTTTTAAGTTAGTTTTTATAGTTTTAAAATTTTTTTAGTTTAGTCAGTGCTGTTAAATTTTGTCCAATGTTACTAAATATTGTTGACTTAGTGAATCACACATCATCTTAGTATACTTTAGATATACGTGATTTATATGAATAAAAAAAATAAAATTACATAATTAAGCGAAATCAACTCACTTATATTTCTCGGACTCGTATTGAACCAATTAGTGCATATCAACTTTCTCAATACTTGGCACTAGCCAATTTATTGACCCTCGGTTTTCAGGATCAATCCAACTCGAGAAGTAACTAGTTTTTTTGGTTCAATGGATCAATCTAGTGTCATTATTTAATTCGTTATCTAGAACTACAATTATTCCGCACCAAACATCATACCAAAAATAGATGTTGAATTCAATGAGAGTTGGTAAAGAAGAGAAACCTGCTAAATATCAATTAATATTAAATACAATTTATAATACTTTGATGAAAAATGAAGAGTCTATTGAGAAATAAAATTAAGTTAATCAATAAATCTCAATTAATATTAAATATGATCACTAATTTAAATAAGATATAAATCAAACTGATTCCTTAAATAGGTTTAAAAATTGTCTAACTTATCACAAACTATTCATAACTTTTAAAAATCCAATGCATTTTACTTAAATCAAATTTAATTATTTGATATTATTAAAATATAATAATTATTAATCTAATAATTAATTAATTAATTGTAATAAAATTTCAACAAATAGATGTTATATAAACGAAATGACCAAATATTTGTAGGGAATACATAGTTAATGTCATTCTTGGCTCACTGGGATAACGTTATCTCAAGAAAAAAATGGGTTGGTTCGATGGTGAAGAACGAGCGGAGATTACTGAAAGACGGAACATGAAAGCGCCAAATGGAACGAAAAGCAATCTGGGAATGAACCTTGTTCCATTTTTTTCCCAAAAGAATTGGGCTGAGCTGAACGTAAACGTCACTTGGCCTTGGTGCTATCATGTTTGTGAAGTGATATTTACAGTGACTTGACAGTTTGGAGCTTGTTCTCTTTGTGCCGTCCAATGCCCAAAACAGCTGGTGCCTAAATTTTGCGAAATCGGCAGACAAAAAATTATAGAGCGCGCCGTTGCCGGGGATCGAACCCGGGTCACCCGCGTGACAGGCGGGAATACTCACCACTATACTACAACGACTTTCTTGTTTGTTACATCTCCTCCAGTTTATAATTACGATGTTTAGGGAGTCGTTCCGCATAAATGGATTAGTACTTGGTGGACCTTTAAGATCTAGTTACTTAAATCACTAATTAATATATGATCAATAAATTGCACTAATCTGTATACATAATTTTCACATTTTAAATGGGAAAAAGTGCAAATACTTGTTGAATATCACTTTTTAAGATTTATTTTTCTTATACTGTTAACTAATATATTACTTTAGGTCATTTCAATCATAACGAAATACATTTTTATTGCAATTCAATTTTGTTGCCTGAAAAGTTTCTCCTCACTTTCAATAAAAAAAAAAAATCCTCTCTTTCAAATCAAAAAAGACTGTTAGATTGAAAAGTTTTTCATTACAATCAGAGGGACTTGAGTTTTGAAATTTGATAAAATTTGGCTTCGTGACTATCAGATTTTATTTAGTGTTCTTATTTGGGAATTTAAGGATTCAGCATTAAATATTTCATTGTCACGCAACCATTCTTTTAATATTTTTAACTATTAATATTTAGTTGTAGACCAATAATATTGTGTTACGTGACAAAGGAAAGAGTCTAAAAGAACATTTCAATTAAAGGTGTTGATCGAAATTAGAAAGAAGGATCAAAATGCTGATGGGCAATCATTAGAGTTCTAATTCTTTGCAATCACAAATTAATTGCATGTAGTGCAATCGGAGAGAGACATATAGAACAGAAGGAATAAGTGTAAAGAGATAAAATATGTCCCATATACACTTTCATTTTTTTATACCATATTCTCTTAAATTGTATAATTGCATAATTATAAAGGATCCAATTTGTAACAATTAAGAGTAGTATCTTTTTACTTCGAAAGTTGAAAAACATTTGCAAATCACCCAAAATTAAAGGAAACATACACTAATGTTAAACTTGAACATTAATATCAAATTATTGATTCTAGCATAGGTCTACATGACCTGTAAAGTATGTTCATTTTTGTAGAATTAAGTATGAGTGATGAGTTAAGTGTTTATAAAATTGTAGAGGATTTTTTGGACAAACTTTGGTATATTATACTAATTTCTTTTTGGTGTTTAACTAAAATGCATTGGATATCTTTCTGATTTTAAAAATTACATCAACTCTCCTTTAATTTATTTTTTATCAGTGAAATTAACTTTCTATATAATATGTGTTTTTATTTTAAATAAAATTACTTAACATGTCCTAAGCTTCGGCTAAATCATATGTAATATTCCTCTTATTTTAAAAATTATTCTCAACTCTTCTCCAATTTATTCTCTATCAATAAAGTTAATTTTTTACACAATATACATTTCTTGCAAAAATATAATTACTAACTATATTTACTATTGTATTAAGTAAACTTACAATCTCATATTAAAACTTAACATCAACCCAACTTTTATTGTCACGTTAAAAGTAAAATCACAGTCTCATGTGCAAAAAATTAATTTTTTAACAAAAAATAAATATCAAGAGTGGGGGTTGAGTATAATTTCTAAAACAGAAAGATTATCATGTTTAGGTTAACCCAACCTCAAGAAAGTTATCATAATCTACTCTGTTAAAATTAAAATCATAAGCTTAAGTTTCAGCTTAATATCAACTTGCCTGTCTTTAGCATTATATTAAAGATAAAATCACAATTTAATGTTGTGTAGAAAATTAATTTCTTGATAGAATATAAATTGGAGGAAAACTTTCTATAATTTATATTAAAATATTAAAAGATCCGGATGTAATTTTTAAAATTAAAAGAAAATGTTAAGCATAATTTTACTAAGGCTACAGAGAAGTTACCCTACTTTAATAAATTTAAAACGTAAACCATTAGGTCCATTGCCAAGCATGTCTTTCTTGGGTCAAACTCGCGACCCCTGATCAGGGCGGTGTCTCTTTGCTCATCCTCGTAAGCCCATGTGTTTGGGATTATGTCTAGAATATCTCAAACTTTGTATAAACTATTAAAGAAATTTGACCTTATATATATATATATATATATATATTGAAAAAAAAAAACCTCTTCCTGAACTAATTCCTTTGGGTGTTTCCTGTGTTTAATGACTATAGTATTGTTCCTACGATGAACTATCCGGAATAATGGATGCACAGATCACTGCAAGAATGAAACTTCGTTATGATACAATGTCTAGATTAAATACCTTCACGAAATCAAACGTCAGTTCACTTTTAAGTCTTCATTGACAATTGACCCAGATGAACTATTGATGCCCTGAAGAGGACACCTAAAAATATATCAGGCTTTTGTTTATGACAGCCAGATGGATACGTTCAGATAGAGGGACTATTATGCCCCAATTATGATCATTTTTGAGAATTTAACGTGATTAGTTAATCACTTATTCCTCCTCCGAACCCACCCAAGCAAAGCTATTTGAAATTTTGATCTATTTAGCAGCAGATAAGAATTGCAGTGTCTTAAGTTTCTCCTTCCCCATTGCCTAAGTGCTTCCATTTACGTTGTTTAAAATGACTGCCATAGGTGTCTGCCTCATGCTGCACTTCTTGGTTTCCTGTATCCACAGAAAGTGTACTGAGAAATATTATTAGAGCAAAGTTCACATTGTACTTTTCTACATACAAATAACTCTAGCTCCTTATTGCTTTCATATGTTACAAGTAAAATCAAAGCCAATCATATAAAATATTTCTTTCATTTGAATTCAATTGTCATGCTGTTTTTTATAGCTTAAGAGCAGCTTCAGCCATCATAATGTTTCTGAGAGGTGCACTGCTATTTTCTTGCTTTTACCTTATGTCAATGACCTGGATCAAACAGTATTACTTCTACCTTAAGATACAAGGGTGGGGAATGACATGATTTGTTCAAAATTCACTAGTTTAAGAATATAAATCATTCAGTCAGAAACTGAAGAAAATTAAAAAATAAATAAATATATGTTTCTTTCATTATTTCTGTGGTAGTTCACATCGATTTGTAAAATAATATATAGAGATTAAAATGAGCGCCACAGAGAATTAATTTTCCTTCAAAGCAGAAACAACATTTGAAGCGTGCACTATTCTCAGTGAAAGTTGCAGTATATCACCAGCGAAGTGCTCAAGTAATCTACTGTCTACATAAAGAAAATGTGGTTATTGTTAAATTTTCATGAAATGTACCTCTTCCAAATGACCTAAGTAATCCGGAGGGAGCAAAAAGAATCATTTTCTTGCTTCACCTGCAAGGATTGCCTTTGATGCTCAACTCGCTGGAGCTGTGATGACAGTTGAAGCAAGTCAATGGTGGGGCCATCATCACAGGAAAGGCAGGCTTTCATATTCACAACACCTGACCCTTGGAAAATACCATCTGCCATTTCTAAGTTGACAAAATCATTATTGTCTGATATCAATACAGGACCAAGATGACCTCCATCAGGAGGATTTATTTCTGATGGAAAGCTACCTGACAAACCCCCCGTTGAAGCCTGGGAGCTTATTCCTATGATCTTTTCAGGGAACTGACTCATGCTGTAATGGCTGTGGCTGCTTGGGATAACCATAGGGCGACCCACAGGAATTGCTGATGAATGGCTTGACTTCTGGGATTGAGATGACAGAAGAGAGAGAGCACAACCTGAGTCTGTAAGTCCTGATAATCCCTGAACAGTTGATGCTGTATCGAAAATATTAAAGTCCTCACTTCCTAAGAAGGTGTCTTGGTATAAAGATCGTGGCCCAGAATGAGGGTCCCCAAGAGCAGGTAGATATTGACTATTGTTCTCACAGAATATGCTTCCCGTAGTTGATGTAGCACCACTTTCATTTTGAAGGGGAAATTGCTTTTCAGCATATGAAGGAAATAGAGACCTTGATTGAGAATGCCCATTTGTAATAGGAATAGCAGAGATATGCCTAAAATCAGTCCCATCTTCGACCTTTATAGGTTTGCACCAGTTATCAGCGCCATATTTCTCAGAATGCAACACACCACTAGGGAGTATATCTTGGCAGATAAAAGATGCTGTTGTTAGCATGGTTCCCTGGAATCTGCTATCTGCAAGAACCACTGGATCTATATAAAACTTCAGAGCTAAAAATTTCACATATAGAAGACTCCAGTAGCAGTACAAATTCAGGTATGAGAAATTGGTTATTATAACAGAACAATATTCAATTAAAAAACATTTTGAAAAAAAAAATAAAGCAGCTTAATATGCGGTTACAGGCTAAAACAAGTGTTAGACTTTAAGTAATATTGGCAAACAGAGTATAACGTCTAAATTCCAGAATTTGCAAATATCGCAATAACTTAAATTTCCCAATTACCACTTCATACTCCGTAAATTTTAGGAACAGAGATAAATGTTTGAAAACTTGAAAAGAAGAATTTTTTTTTTATCCTGTGAATGAAACAAGAACTAGAAAACACAGTAATCAATGGAAACTCTCACATTGCTTCACCTTTTTTTTTTTTTCCTTTTCCTCAAAGGCAGAAAGTGGTTTGACAGAAGCCTAACAAGTACATGCGTATGTGTGTGCATGTTTAAAATTGTAGTTAGTAATATAAAAGAAAACTAGGAATCAAAGTTACTTATATAATAGACTTAATTTTGACAGTAATCAGGTATATGTTAATGTTTAAAACCAAATGAAGATAATTTGATTCCTGTGAGTTAATCTGGCATTCAAAGATGACTAAATATAGAGAATGAAAATCAAATTCCTCCAGAGTTCACCTCATAATATTTCGTTGGACAAGTCGCTTACAGTTCAAATACATCATATGGCCAAGGAATCCAACTAAAATATGGCTGACACAAGGATTCTCATATTTATTCCTCAAAACAGACCATCGACAAAAAATCGACCAAAACTGATCATAAGCAAGAATATTGATGAAGAAAAAACATTCTGAAACAATGGGCACAAGAAGATATCACCAGATGTGTTTTGAAAGTATATCCACAGTAATTAAGTATCTAAAAAGCAGCACAACTGTGTAATTACCACTAGACAGTAATATTTTTTACCAAGAAACTACATTAAATCGCATGGGGTGCTAAGGTATGATGATATGATGACATTAGCATCAAATTGAAACTTTATATGGGATTGTTTGGCAAATCAACTACAGGATTTACCAGAATCAATATTGAGAAGTTAATTAAAGTAGACAAAAATACTGAAAATGTGGAAATGAACCAAGATAAGGAACCAGCTGTTTCAAGGCCTACTTTCATTTTATATCTAACATAATTAAGCATTCTATCACGTGAGCCGTGAAAAATTACAAACTTACAGAAATCCTCTATTTTCAAACCTAAGAAATATGATGTTAATGCAAATTCTGAGGATGGTACATGCAAGAATGCATGTAAATGTGCTGAAAGTACCTAATAGGAGTTTGGGAGGACAGGAAGGGGAAGAAAGAGAGGAAAGATCTATTCTATTGTGATCTAATTTAAGAAAAGATATATTAATACCATTATATGACTGAAGCAACCTCCTGGCCTTTCCAGAGTGAATACCCATTTGTGGCTTTCTACGACGCTCGTTATGGCCTGCAAGGCGTTTGCGACAGCTGCGCTTAGCATCGTCAAATTCAGCCAGCAAATGAAACCTGTATATTTAGTTAACCATTACAGCAGCGCTATAAATCATAATAATATTGCTTCTTGTTTTTTAAAGCTTATCTTTTTTAGAACATCTGAACTGCAAAAGTTAATAGGCAAAACTGAGTATTAAAAAATAGTTTCTATTTGATGAAAAGAAGTAGTATCAAACAATGATTAGGTCTGGTTTGTTCCTGTCGCCAGCTGGGGAGGCTAAAATCTTGTACGCGGAACATAAAAATTTGCATAAGGCAACCTTTCACAGTAATGACATAGAATGGTGTGAGACAGTGAAGGGAAATAAATTAAACAAAAAAATTTGAAAGGCGGAAGATGAAAACAAAAGCAGGTACAGCTTTCAGATATTAATATGCTAAAAAGAACCCTTATAGCGCACAATTTAAGAGGTTAAAGTTCATGGTTTAGCTTTCCACTAGGTCAAAAAGCAGGAGAAAAGCATTTGGGAGTCTTAAAACCAATTTTATATATCAATATATGTCTTAGCTCAGAACAGTCTGCAATCAAAACGAGTTGAAAGTCGAAGGGTTGAGAAATTGACCAACCTGCTACATTGCTGACAAAACCTCTGCTCGATGCCATTCACTATGACTTTAGCAGTCTTAGAGTGAACCTCACAAACTTTGTGCCTCTTGTGGTAGTCTTTAGAGGCGCTTAGATCCTTATTGCAGCCATAGACTTGGCAGTAAGCAGTCTGTGACTGAACCCCTGAAGTTCTCAACCTCTTGGGGGTCCTAGATGATTCTGAAGAACACAAAATGGGGTTACCTTTGGAAAATGGCGATTCACTGACATCTCTGTGATCACCAATTCGTCCTAGCTTCAAATCAATGAGGGAATCCCGACTGTTAGATTCAACCACAGAGTTTGAAAGCTTTGAAGTGGAGTCTTCACCTCCAGAAAATGCATTTTGGGCACTTATAACGCAGTCATACGGATCATTAGACAACTGTTTCCCCAACATTTCTGGAAACCCCAAGTCCTCACAACCCTGACTCTCTATATGTTGTTGAGCCGAGGCTAAAATATCGTTGGAAAAACTAGATTGGGTTTTCAATTCCCAACCCAGAAAGAAAGTTTTGCTTCTCGCAAGCGTATCAGGAGATGGAAGTGTATTATTGGACACAAAACCCTTATCTTCAGAAACGTAACTCCAGGACTCCATTACATGTGCTAGAATCAGAGCCCAAGAGAAAGCAAACGACCCACGTCAATCGATTCAAGAATAGTACGTCAACAGTACTGCTTTACCGAAAATTCAAATTGAATTTCGATTTGTATAGCTTCAACCGAGCAGAAAGCTAACAGAGAGTAACAATCGGAGAGTCTTGAAAAAGAAAGATAGAAAAGCAAAGAAATTAGCCTTCCTGGAGCCACAAGTTATTGAATCTCTTTAATTCCTGAAAACAAAAAAGATTGGATAAAAGAAAATCCATTACAAAGAGCTCAAAATCCAGGTAAGAAGATAGCTAAAAAATAGGCCCCCCCCCCCCCCCCAAAGAAAAAAAAAAGTCAGAAACCCACGTGAAATGAATCAAGAAGCACTGATTAAACAGTAGGTGAATATTCTCAATGTAAATAGTAAAGACTATCATGTAAGCTTAAGCAGAGGACTGAATAGAAGCAAAAACATAATTCAGATACTGAATAAGTAAGCCAATCAGTGGCTGAGTAAAGGGAAACCAGAAGTTGCCTAAAAATTAGTGTGTGGGAGAGAGAGGAGAGAGCGCTTTGCTTTTACCTGTGTACTTGCAATAATGAGATAGCGAAATAGGGTTGAAGCAGACGCAACTCAAAGGTGAAAGGGATTTTAGTGCGACCCAAAACTCCATGGAAGAGCTTTGTGGCTATTACGTTTAGAGGCAGACAGTGGAAGAGTGAGTAGACTTTTACTTCTGTCTTTTTGGTCCGTCTTGTAAGTATATTAGACTAATGAAAATAAAATTGTTGGAAATCATAGTAAAATTTTCTCTTGCACGCCTTTAAAGATGTGGCTCACATAGGAGATCGGGGTATTAATCCGCAAATTAATTGCACCATTTTTTTTAACTACTCTAGTGCAAATTTTTCGTAATCTAATCAAAATTTCTTTTTTCACTTTTCCTTTTAACAATTTTAAGTATGCCTTTATAAAATCTACTAAATTATGTTAAATTTTTTCTACAAAAATTAGGCTTAAAATAAATAAGATGCAAGTACGAAAGAAGAAACAAGTCTTTTAAGAGTAAAATCAATCCACCTTAAACCAAAAAAAAAAGTCATTAAGTCCACTGATAAAAAATGTAAAGATTTATAGAAAATTATTATCTTTTTTATTGTTTTAATTATGATAAGGATATCTTCCAACTTTTTTGTACTTAATCTCTCCAATCTAAGCAATTAAGCCTGTTTGATAGATAAAAAATTAAAAAAAATAAAAACAAAAAACAAAAAAATAATTTTATAAATAAAAAATACTCATAATATTTTTATTTTTAATAATTAAATAATTATAATTAAAAATATTAAATAATAATTATAACGATAAATTTATAATTTTTTCCATCTTTTCTCCACCTTTTTCTTGTCCGCCCGTTTTCCAATATATACCGAATGGGCCTTCAGCTTTTGCATGTTTTATGTGAAGTAAGTAGATGTATTGATCTACTAACCAAAAAGAAAAATTACTGAGTTAGATTTGGATGCTTATTTATAGTAGATAGCTCTTCAACTTTACTATTCCCACATGATATAATTGAAGCAACGGATGCACTAAAATTTAAAGACGAGTAAAAGAAAGTAGAGTCCTACCTTTTATGTGTTTCTGTAATTTTTTTCTTAGACAGTTTTTCTTGTTCTTAAATTCCATGCGCACTTTTTTCTTGGGGCACACAATCATGAAAAATTGTCTGATTATCAACTTTTTGTTTTTCCTCTTAAACCATTAACTGACTATATAAAATTTAAAAATAATATTGAACATTAATTAATTAATTAATCTTTTTTAAATTTTATTTATAAATTTGGGTCAATCTATTATTAACAATCCAATCATTCAACACCATCATAACTTAGATCTTTTCTTGTGGTTATATTATTGGATCAGTATTCTTTCATTCCTTAATTTAGCTTTTCTCTATTATTGTATGAGTACTCAATTTTTCTGCGATATGTACATTTTTTTCTTCCTGCCTTGTTGGGCTTTTGAGCCCCTTCTTTCTATCAATTTTCTTTTTATTTTAAAATGTTTTGTTATTAGAAAAGAAAAAAGAAAAAGTTGTGGTTCTTAATTTGATTTGACTGGTCAAGTAAGAAATTGTTTTTACAATTACGAAAAGGTCTAGAATAGGAATACCAATGGTGCCGTCAATTAATTTGATTAAAATAGTGTGTGAAAACATTTTCAAGCTCCATCAGAAGAAGACTCTAATATTGATGAGTTAAATTTCATTGGTATATGGAAGTAATTTGATTAAACATGATTTGAATTAAACGCAAGTAGGGAGAAGGGAGCAAAAACAGGTGAGAAATGTCATTTTCATGTGAATCGTCCAAAGCCTTAACTTAAGTGGATTCAAAAAGAAGAAATAAATTATATATATTTCTATTTGTTTGTTTTACTTTTTTTCACTATTTGTATAATTATATAATTGCATCAATTTTATGAATTTGATATTTAGTCAAAACTGAAAAGGAGAGAAAAGGAATATTCCTTAGTTCCTTGTGCCATGCATGGTAAGCATGATGGAAGAAGAGAGAGAGAGAGAGAGAGAGAGAGAGAGAGAGAGAGAGAGAGAGAGAGAGAGAAGATGAGTAAGTATCAGGTGGAGGTGAGGTACATGGAGGTTCGATGCACAGTCAAGGATGAGTCATGGAACGGAACAATTATTTATACGTTTAAGATTTATTTTGTATGTTGAGACCATCGATTCTGTACCTTATTTATATAAATTAAATTCTGATTATTAATTATAGCTAGTGCGTCATATACATGTGAAAAATTTTCCATAGAATGGTGTAGGGATCTGAAAGAGAGGACCCACACTTTACGACTTTTGCTTCCGCACTATGCTGACACAGTGACACCTGGTGCACTCTATTATTGTCATTTGCAGGTGTCCCCAGTCTCCTTTGAATTACACATCAACAAAAATTCATTAAAATTTAGTATCTCACATATTTATTGTCATGAACTTTTTATTTTTATTTTTTAAAAATAATTTATATTTTTTTAATAAAAAATTATACAAATTCCTTTTAAATTTTTTCAAAATTATATAAATTTTATATCTATTTTTAAAATATAAATAAATATGTAAAATAAAAAGTTATGTTACGTTTTAATTTAATTTTAAATTTTTTATTAAAATATCTTTATTAATTTAAAATATATTTTTTGTTAAATTTTACAAAATTAAATTTTTTATTTTTATTTTTATTTTCATACATTTGAAAAAAAAATTATTCTTTTTTATTTTTATATATATGCATATTTGAAAATAATATATATTTGTATATTTAGATTAATAGAAATTTTTTCAATCTAAAAAATTTAAAATTAAACTAACATATATATTTTAAAATTTTAAAAATATCTATGTAATTTGAACAAAAATTTAAGAAAATTTCATGTAATTTATTATTATTTTTAATATTAAGGGTGTCTTTAAAATTCCTTTAAAAAATTATACTTTTGATATTTTGTGTATAGTTGATGATAGTTCTCTTTTGGGTGTCAACGTTGGTCCATTGCGGCCACGTTTGATGATCAATAATAACAACAGTGATGGTTCAGGGTGAGTGCGTGGGATTGAATGTGGTGTCCATGTATCAAGCGTCACTATTAGATGAGGTACTATTTTTTAGGAGGTACCGTCTTTTTTCATTATTCTTTTTTTAAAGTTTATCTCATCAATAATTATATTACAAATACAATTTGTTAAACAAGTAGTTATTTTATTTTTAAAAAATTTATAACATAATGCCTACAATTAAAATTAATGTTTTACTGGACTAAAACTTTTAATATTAACAACTTTTTTATAAGGTTAGGTTAATTTATATATAATGAAATAAATATATTTTTAAGTATGATTATTTTGTCTTGAACAAACTTCGCAAATAAATATAAGAGTAGTGACACCTATATACTTAAAAAACTGGTGTTTCAACTAGCGAATAATAGTATATATTAATTAATTACCACAAAATGATTAGCTCTAAATTAATAATAATCATTAATATAATTGATATTGTTTTTGGGTTTTGAAATGGATGTGTTGGGATCCATTGTTTTGTTGATTAAGTAGGATTGTCTTTTGGAATAAGGGTGGTCGAGAGAAAGAAAGTGAGATGATAAACAAATAATAACTTGTATTAAAGATTTTAAAGTGATAATGATATAATAGTAAGACAAAACAAAAACTATGATTCCTAGTCTTAAGAATGATGTGTATAACCATTGATCACCTTTGTCCTTTTCTTTTTTGTGTTCTTCTTTGTGTTGTGTTTTGGTGCAATTATAAAGGTCTTTATTTATTAGTTTTAGGGGTGATGAGGTGTTAATGACGATCATACTACGTTATATAATAAAACAATAAAAGTTATCTAAGCAAATAGCTTGTTGTGTTGAAATTGTTTTATTTAAAATAACTTAAAGTAATTTGTTATATTAGTTCATTGAATAAAACTCAATAAATGATAGTCATTAAATGTCTCGAATTTTATAAAATTGGGCTTAAATCGGGTATGATTGATTCAAACTCTTATGGGCAGACAACATTCAAAACAAATATAATATATCTATATATGGCATATTATGTAGTGAGAAAAAAAAGTTGATATTGTATTTTGAGGGATACTAAAGTACTCTTTTTGGATAAAAAATTTAATTTGTAATATGTAATAGATAAATATTAAAAAAAGCAATATTATGTTGTCCTCAAATGGAGACAACAACCACTAAGAGGCCTACCATGCTAGTGTTTTGAGTTCATAACATAATATGAAATGGATGGCAAAAGGCAGAAATGTTGATAAAAGAAGAAAACTGACTAAAAAATTTTATACTTTTATTGTTAGATTTTTTAATAATAATATGATATGTATATAAATTTTATAGATAAGAATATAATTTTTATAGTTTAGTATTACATAATTAGGTTTTAAAATTTTTTATTTATATTAGATTTTTATTAAAAATTTAATATTAAAAATATTAAAAAAATACTTAAATCTGATTTAATTTTAAAAAATAAAGCCCCAAACATGTGCTATATTTCAGTGACACATGGAACAACAGCAATGTCTCAAGGTGGCCCATTGTGTAATAATATCTTAGAAGACTATGATGAGGGCATAGCATGAGAACCTACTTCAGTGTGTGGAATTACTCTTGATGATGAAAGCATGAAAGCTCTATTATAACAATAATTAATGGCCATCCCAATCCTACGGCCTTATGTGTGGAAAGATGTCCCTCAATCTAACCACTCATGTTTCTATGGTCCCAAAGTTTTCACTTTTGGGATTTGATGCAAATAATTGGCCCTTTTTCCTCCTGTGTACCTCCAAAAGCAATTGCACTTCCATCTTCAACACTTGAATGATCATTCCTGGAATGGATATTCACCAAATATGATGTTTTCATTTTTCAAAGTGCTTCTTTTATCTCCTTTAGTTCTTAATTATTTCTCTTTAAAATATTTTAAAGTAAGTCTAAACTAATACTGCATAATTATTTAAATATATAAAACATATTTCTTGAAATGAAAATTACCACTAATATATTTGAATATTTTTTATAATTTATTTAGTTTATATATATTTAATAAATTGAGTCCAGTTAACAACTTGTATTGTTTTTCTTAATGATGTGAAATTATCTTTAAGGAGCCTACTTCTAGCTCTTTAAAGTTATGCGGCCGCATTATTTGACTAAAAAGAAAGAAAATGAAGGGTTGCAAATTAAGTAATTAACAACATGGCATCTTCGTCCTTAAGAAACGCACACAATAAGAAAAAGGAAAAACCACATGTGCTTCTTTCTCTTCAACTAGTTGTCTTTTTCTTCTCATCCAATCAAATACTTTGACTTTAAGCTGAGAAATTATTAACACTGTTAATCTCAAAACACTTTCATAGCAAAGCTCTCTGTAATTCATTGTGAAAGATAATATTACCCAAGAAAAAAAAGTTCTTTTAATTAAAATATGTAATAAATAAATATTTTTTTTATAACTTGATATCATATGATTTAGTATTTTAAAAAAAAAAAATCTCAGCATATTATTTTTTTGTTAAAAAAATTTAATAAACACTTAAAAAGAACTTTACCTTAATTTCGTCTTATCATAAATTTGGTGATCAAATATAAAGCATGTTATCTAAAGGACTAAACTTAGGATCAATTTATTATATCTTTATTGTGAAGCTCCTCAATCAAACTATAACAAATATATAATTTTTTAATAAAAATGTAACAAATGTATGGTTTAATTAAAGAATTATATAGTTATTTGCAAAAATCATACACTTGTTATATTTTAATTAGAGAAGTATATATTTATCATATTTTGATTGAGAAATTTAACAATAAGAATATAAGCAATTATATGTAAGTTTTTTTCTTTATTCCAACATAACCAATTGTAATAGTTTTCTTTCAAGCTAAAAATAAAAATTAAATTTAAAAAACTATAATTATCTTCATTGTTTTGTTGGTGAGAGAGAAATCACTTTAAAATATTCAAGTTCTCTTGATAAAAATAAAATATTCAAGATGGAATTACAATTAGATCCAAATTATCTTAAAAAAAAAACAAAAAAACCAAAACAATGTGGATCTAACAAGTAGAAATGACGGAGGTCGATTGTAATTTAAAAAATTTGAACCTTTGCAAATATGTAGTGGAGAGAGAATAATACAAAAAGAAAAGAGTATGCATAGAATTTATTTTATTTTTTTATTTTCTTATAATTATATTATATATAATCAATTTATAACTGTAAATCATTTGAAATCGTAATTAAATGATATTAAATATTCTTGCTTGACTCGGTCCAGTCCATATGTCTCCTTTTGGAGGAATTGCGTGTGTATGAAAACGTATTCTGTAAGATCAAAATCACGTTTCATACAAAATATTAAATTATTACTTTATATAAATACAATCTTTTAATGTGAATCCAAATAGATACTTAATAATTTTGGTTGAAGCGTCCAAATTAACTTAGCTTCGAATAAAGACTGCTATGCCTCTGCCTCTTTCATATAATTTCAACGTTTTATTGGCAAACAGCACAACAAGTCTCCTGACGTAAGGAATGATTCACGGCACCCAAAATAGCAGGCCTGTAATGGTGTCCCCATGAATTTGGTGGAGGGTTGGACTGCTATTATTAACATTTTCAAATTTTTAGTCTAATAAATTTTTATTTATTTTTGTCAATATTTGTTATAAATTTGTTAAAATTTGTTTAAAAATTCATATTATATAAAATTTACAATGAATGACCTTAAAAATTAAAATTATTTTTAAAAATTATTATTACAATCAAGTTTTAACAAATTTATTATTGTAACTTTCTTACACTCAACAGTAAATTCTTTAAAATTTATAGTAAATTTTTTAAAATCTAATGGTAATAATAGTTCTTAATAGTAATTTTAATTTTTAAAATATTTTATTATAAATTTTATATGATATGAATCCTTAAATGTGATTTTTTCAATAAATTTTTTATTAAATTACAAAAAAATTTTCTCTATTTTTAAAAAATATATATTTCTTTAATTTTAAATTTTTTAGTTGATAAAGAGTATTTTAGTAAAAAAATTAAATTAATGTATTGTTTAACTTTTTATTTTAAGAGAAATATATGTATATTTTTAAAATAGAGAAGAGATCAATATAATTTAAATAAAATTTAATAGAGATTTATATAATTTAATCTAAATTTTTATTAAAATTATGACATTTAAAATTAATTTTTATAAAAAATAAAGATTTGATGTTAAATTTAAAAAAATAAATTGCGTGTAATATTTTATTAAAAAAATTAGTGATAAACGGCACCTGATAAATCGCAAGTAAATTTTGTCTTTAATTTTGTTGAAACTTTGGAACCTGTTATTTATTGAACTTAGCAAATTGACTGTTGCAAGAGATATTTGTTTTCTTGGATCCATCACCTTATCCCTATGTTGTCCGTGGTCCTTGAACACACAGTTTCATTCATTTTTACAGGTCATATTTTGCTTCTCAAAGTTCTTAGTAGAAGATGAATTACTTCTCAATATTATTACTTATATTTTTAAAAAATTTATTCACGTTTTAAAATTCAAAAAAAGGTATTAATAATCACTTAAAATTGCATTTAAATTTTCTCAAATTATGAATGATGGATTTTAGAGTCCTTTTTGTTCTGCAGGGCCTTCTGTTCAAGCATTTGAAATAATATAGGTCTCGTAGGCAAACAATTTAAGGTTATATCATAGAAAAATTGAGTTATGTTGGTCTATTTTTAAAATTGCATATAAATACTTTAAATATTTATGTTTTAAAGAGTGCCCACATCCGTATTCATTTTCTGCGTTTGTGTCATTTCCATACTTATTGGGTATAAAATGTTAAAAACAGTGTCTTCTGGCACAGACAGATGGAGGGCCAGATGCTGAGAGAGGTGTGCCCTAAATAATAATAGAAACCATAAATGCAAAAGCTAAACAAAATCATCAGTTCTATCATTGTCTTTATTTATTCATTTAGGAGTTTTGGGTTATTTAATCTTCGTAGATGCGTGGGTATTTTTTCCTTTAATTTTCCAGTTCTGATGGGAAGAAATAAATAAAAAGGAGGGTGGAATTTGACTTACTTTTTTATGGTAAAATCATAATTGAGAAATTCGAACTGAATCAGTTGATTGGATAAAAAGTCAGAGAATTGCCAATGATTTTATTCTTGTTAACTTTAAAAAATTAGTAGGACAAAAATTTAATCACATCAGTCGTAAATAATAAAAGTTAAATTATTTAATATTGAATTGATCAAAAATTAATTTTCATTTTTTTGTCTAAATTAAAATTTTATTATTTTACAATAAAAATTTATGATATTTATTGAATTACACCTAATTTATTTTATATAAACTTGTTGTCACATAAATATTATTTTACAATATATATTTATTTAATTATAAAATATTATATATATCTCTACTTATATATGTATTAAAAAATAATTTAATCATAATCAAATTATTAAATTATAGTATATTCTTTACCTCGATTTAATAATCAATTTAATTTTTTTAAAATTAGGTAACAAGATCCCGAATTAAATTGATGGGTGAAGAGGAAACAAAAGGGAAAGGTGGATGGCGCCAAAAATGAGGTAGGCACAACTATCGTGAAAGGATATATCCATGACAATATCTCAGTGTATGAAAAAGATGCTCCATATGGCCTCCAACTATACATGCATGCAAGGGTCGCCTTCAACTTTTGTCCTAAGCTAAACAGATTGATAAACTATTAAGTAGACTGGAATTAGATAAAATTGGTCAATTTAATTAATTATAGATAATCTGTTAAATACTTTTCACTAAATTCACTTTGATATTTATTTATATAGTAAATTACAATAATTTCTCTTCAAGTTAAAATACATTACACCTGGTACCATTTTTTTTAAAAAACATTAATCCATCACCTAACATTTAGAATCACATTGTGAAATTTTTTTTGTTGTTAACGTTTTATAAAAGACGTGTTTTAAAAAATAAAATTACTTAATAATTTAAAATTAACTGCAATAAAACCTAAATTTAAAAGAGAGAGAGATAGAAAAAAAGGGCTAAGCAATAGAGAGGCACGACAATTAAGTTATGGTCCCACAGAGCTGGGGAAGTTTGGCCTTGTGTTGTCTATTCGATCTTCTTTTCTTTTTTACATTATGCAGTTATGTCTACGATAGAGGAGATATGAGCTGGACAAGACGAGGATCTCAAAGTCTCTCAAACTCTTATATTTACATTATCTAGATGCACTACTTTATGTAATTTCATCAAGAGCCATTAAATAAATTCATTTTTTGAAGTAAAAAATTATGTTACATTTTAATTTAATTTTAATTTTTTTATTAAAATATCCTTTATTAAATTAAATATATTTTTTTAATAAAAATACCTTTTTACATTTTTTATAGGATTTATTTTAGTTAAAATATTTAAAATTAGACTAAAATATATATTGTAAAAATAAATGGGAGAATTGTATAATTTCAGTAAAATTTAAAAAATGTCTATATAATTTATTTTTTAACTTAATTTTAATAAAAATTAATATAATCTATTCTTAAATTTATTATATGAGTAATTATATAGACCTTCTTAGAGTTTTGCTAAAATTATATAGACTTCTCATATGTTTTTACAATATACACATATTTCTCTTAAAATAAAAAACTACTTTTACACTTTAATCTAATTTTAAAATTTTAAATTAAAATACCTTCTATTGATCTAAAAACATAATTTTTTATGTAAAAAATATTAGTTGAAATATTTAAAATTGGATTACAAAATATACTTTAAAAATAGATGAAATGTTTATATAATTTAATAAAATTTAAAAAATATTTGTATAATTTATGTTTTACCTTAACAGGGGTGGCCTACTGCATGGGAATCCATGCAACACTTTCAAATTGATAAGATAGCTTAAAATTTTCAAAAAATTGGCAAAAAATTAAAAAAAATTAAGAGAAAAAAGTTGAAACACAGCGTCTCCTTTATATATATATATATATATGGGTCAGATTTTAACAAAAATTAATATGATATACTCATATTTATGAATTGACATACTAATTAATTCCTCTAGAATTTGTGAATAAAGAGGGAGATAGGAAAGAAAGGGATAAGCAAGGGAGGATTGAATGGGACCTACAGCATTAAAGCACGATCCCACAGAGGGGGAGGCCTTGGATCTTGTTTTGTTTGTTGCAATATGCAATTATGGGTATGACAAACACCAAGATCTCAATCTCTTCCTTTTGGTTTTTTCAGACGCAAAGTTTGGGGAAAAAACCATATACTCTGCGTCGTCTTCACTTTGTCATTGGGTCCACCATGTCTAACAATTTTACAATTCTTTACACTTTTTTCTCTTTTTTTTAAGACCAATTTAGGTGCTTTTGGCAATCCAATTTTTGAATAAAGATAGGTAAAAATATATTTTTATCTTTTAATTTTATTTAAAGTTTTACTTTTGTTATTTAATTTCATTTGGTTTCAATTTAATTCTTTAACTTTCCATTAGGCTTTGTTTTTGTCTCTTAACTTCATTTAATTTTAATATTATTTTTTTAACTTTGCTTTATGTTTTACTTTTCTCATTTAATTTAATTTTATTTGAATTTAGTTCTTTAACTTTAAAAAAACTACTCAAATATTTTATTTTCCCTAACATTGAATTTAAATGTTTAATTGAAAGTCTTGCATGACTTTGTGATGACTTAACTCAAAGTAATTTAAGAAATTAAACTATTCAAATAAGTTGAAATATCAAAATCACTCAATATTATAATTAAATTGTTGAATATATGAAACAAATTATAGTAATTAGAAGTTTAATTAATTAAATAATAAACTTAATTATGCTATACAAAGTAATACTCTATTAATAATCTCGTGTTGAAAATTTGGTGAAAGAGCAGCTACCATGCTTATTCCATTAATGATTCCAAAACAGCATGTTGACTTTCCTACTATTTGCATCTAGCAATTGTGGTCAACAACAACTCGTTTGGTAGCACATCGGAAAAGAAAAAGGAGACAGAACTTGGTAGAAAGAAAGCTCAATGGAAAGAAAACACAGGCTTCAATGGCAATTTCCCTAACTATGTGCAGGAAGGTGAACAAACTTTAGAGCTAAAACCAAGAAATCTCCTTTTTCCCCATGTGGTCATACAGAATCTCATCATACCTTTGGTATGTCCCATCCCACTTCATTTGTGCTATCCTCCTTTGAAATCGCTAGCTAACCTGTGTCTTTTACAATCTTTCCCTCAACTGATTGCCATCGAGTAAATGGATCTATAGTCCCATTGATCGGCAAAATGTTTTCTTTACCTAATATTCTTTCTAGGTCTATATTTATGTTGCAAGTTACTCGTATAACCCATTACTTAGCTGTGTAAGCTCTATAGTTGTAGCATTACTTTAAGTTGCAAATGTTAAGTTAATCTACCTTGCCAATTTTAACTTGATTTGAAGCAACTAAAGGAAATTTTGTTTCCTTATGAAATATTAAATAGTGGGACTAAATTGCCCATAGTGGATTATGAGGTTTTAGTAGATGTTTTGGTAATCAAACTCCTTGGTAGGAATTTCTTTGCATTTAACTCTTTTTTCTTCTTTAATCACAATTTGTCCCCCATGAAGGAATGGTATTGATTTTTATACCTTCTTTGATCTTTAAACAACTTGAGTCCTATATTTGGATAGTTATTCACCTACTAGGTGTAATGGAGATATGACAATTTTTTTTTGTTTGATCACATAGGAAGAAAAAAAGTTAATAATTTCTTATAGGCAGAATAAACTTGCCATTTTATCTGCATACTTCTATGGCATTAGATACAAACTATCTTTTATTTATGATTAACTTTTGCCAAAGCTTACTGCCAATGCTACAATATGGTAGAAATCTCCAAATTTAGTCCCTCATTATTCACTCAGTTCTGATAAAAATCATCCTTAGGAAAAGGTTTGAAAAGTCTAATGTAAGTATAAATGCCTTTACTAACTTGATCAACATGAGTTCATGTAAACTTTTCTCCTACACATAATCTACTTTGTTGTATCTAACTGGTCTTCCCCATGGTCAAATTTAAAATAATTATTTTCAATTTAGAATAAATCTTGTGAAATTAAACTCATTACACATAGACAGCTTCATTTTTTTTTGGTTTTTTTTTTATATTTTGGGTAAGTTAATTGGTTAAACATCCATTGCAAGAAATTTTTAGTGAAGCACATTATACATCCTTTTCCTTGTTTGATCTTTGAACAACTTGGGTTCTACATTTGCATGGTTATTCATCTCCAAGAGGTAATGGAGAAATGACAATTTTTTTGTTTTATCAATATGAAGATAAAATTTAATAGTTTATTATCACACTACTTATTTCTTTCTTTAAATAAGTTGCAATGGATAGATAACACTTGTTTTACATGATGTGGGAAAAAATTAATTCAAATTTAGGCGTTATTTCTTGACTTAGGCTTTAAAACCTAATGGGGCAAATGCTTGTTACTATGTTGAGCTTTATGATCACTGTGTTTTGGTTCAACTCTATAATGAATAGAGAGTATCATCAGTAACTCTTATCCCACTTTTAATTCTTTAAAAATCAATATTGGTTGAACTTCTTGTCATCAATATTCGCCAATGTGTTGATGTGGTCTTTCAAGTTATGGATGACATTAACTATGATGTCATTTTTTATGTATTGCTATCGCATTTACTAATTGTGCGAGCCAGGCATAAATGGCTGCTAAATATGTGGGTATCTATAGCTTTGAATTATTGTTGACTTAGGCAAAGGCCATACATAGTGAATTTTGAAGTTAAGTGAGCTCACTTCAGGAGGTTGGTTTATAGTAGTGATACAACTTGTTGTAACCAACATAGGGTGAATAGGGCAACATTCAATTGGCTATGTGCCATGCTCCATACAATAAAAGGTCTAAAACTTTCAAAAAAAATATTAGTAGATGAACAAATGACAATATGTTTAAATGTTCTAGTGCATCATATTAAGAATAAAATAATAAAGCTTCAATTTGGAAGATCTAGGGAAATAATTAGTAAATACTTCAATGTTGTGTTGAATGCAATGATGTATCTAGATGAAAAGTTATTCAAAATGTTGGAGCTTGTATTTGAGAATTCAATAGGTGAAAAATGGAAATGGTTTAAGATAAACCTTTTTTCACACATTATTATTTTGATGGTTTGTGTTTTTCTTACACCTCACTTTTGCTCATTTTTGTAGAATTGTATTGGTGCTCTTGATGGAACACACTTTTTGATCCAAGTACTCTTAGAGGACAAGCCTTGGTATCATAATTGAAAAGGGTTGCTAACCATTAATGTCCTAGGCTTCTGCTCTCAAGATTTGTAATTTATTTATGTCTTGGTAGGGTAGGAAGTATTTGTAGCTGATGGTTAGGTTTTGCATGATGTAATTAGTAGATGGCATGAGTTGATAGTACCCCACAATGAGCACTTTGTTAATTGAATTTGCTTTAATTGTACCTTTGTTGACACAAGTAGGAGTACTTGTTTAACTTATTTACATTTTATATGTTTTAGATCAATACTACTTGGTTGACATTAGTTACACTAACTGCAATTGCTTCCTTAAACCATATAGAGAACAAAAACACCATTTGAGTAAATGGGCTCATGGTTGGAACTCGACTACCCTACAAGAGTGCTTTAACATAGGACACACATTGGCCCGTAGCATCATTAAGCAAGCATTTAAGATTAGAGAAATAATGGGCAATCCTTAGGAGTCCATCATTTTACCCAATGAGGACATTGTGTCATACTTACTTGTTACTTGTTGTATAACCTTATCCTTCAACAAAACAATGATTTTCCATTGGATGAAGATGTTCATGGATTAGACACTATCAAACCCATAGTTAAGCTTAGTCTTAGGCCAATAATGGAGCCATCTACTACATGGAGCACCTTGTGGGATTAACTAACAATAGACATATTTGTCAAGTTCACTCAATAAAGAGACCATAGACGACTTGTTTATTTCTCATTAGGATGTTAAGTATTATATTTCAATAATATAATTGCACTTTGTCATATGTTTGTCACTCGCGTATGGATTGATAAAAATGATGCTTGTATTATGCAATTGAATTTTACTATTTTTCATTTCAACATTACCATGGTTAACATTTCATCTCTAACCTTTTTTATGCTCTTTACATGCATTATTTCTTTATATGGTTGTAAATAAGTATGGAGCAACATCCAAATGGTGACACTAGTACAAGGAACCATCAATGGTCCCTAACTAAAGATGCCCTCCTCATTAAATGCCTTGTGGAGTTATGCATAGAGGGGAAGTATCTGGCTGACAAGGGGTTTAAATCAAGTCATTTATGCAAGTTGGAAGAGATGATGGAACTAAAATAGCTGGGATTTGGTCTCAATGGCGTCCCCCACATTTAGTCCCGACTTAAAACCCTTGAAGGATCATGGTAAACAATGTATGGTTTATGGAACAAATACCTCTAGCTTTGAAGGGGACCCTGTCTTCAAGTGTCTCATAGCCAGTAAGGTTGTTTGGGATGATTATGTCAAAGTTAGAAACTATTTTATAAAATTGTTGAAACATTACAATTTATATTGTAATGTTAATGGTCATGCTTGTTTTTCTATTTTGATTGGTGTATGTTTGAATACCACTTTGGGTTTTTTTGTTTAATTAGAAGAATGGATGTTATTGCTAATACTTGATGGCTTAAAATTAAAAGTCATGGAAAATGTAGCCTTCTTGTTTATAATTGATTATTGCTAATACACATGCTTTAGGTTTATGTGGCTTTTATCATAGAAGTTAGGAAATGAAGACTACTCTTCAAAATAATCAACTTTAGAGGTCATCTAATATTGAGACCTTTGAACTTTGAAGGAAAATGAAATTAGGATTATTAGTTTGGAAATGGTATTAGTTATTTGATTTAGTTCAGTATTAATATTAGTTTGCTGATGATTATATAAATTGATTCAAACTGTAATTTCAACAATAATGAGCTTGATTAAAAAGGTTTTTGAAAATAATCAAGTGTTGCAAGATTTTATCAAATTAAATAATAATGACTATTTTAAACTAAACAACAACTACAATATTATTCTGATAAGCTCTCCAATAAATATGACACTAGATGTGAGGATTAAGGTGTCGTTTTATATATAGAGTTCATTTTGAATAAGATATTGTTGACCAATATTATAATAGTGGCATTTGACTACTTGCAAATGAGCCATATTCTTCATCGTGAATCAAAGTTAGCTACAAATATCTATTTGTATTGATTTCATGCCTTGAGCTCCTTGCTTATATACCTTATGGTTCTAAATTAGATATTTGGTCATTGGGTAAGTATCTATAAATCATATAATCAATCCTCCTTGAAGAATTTCTTATTGAAACAAATAAAGTTAAAGAATAAAAATGAAACCCAAAATAAAATTAAATGATTAAAAGTATATTTTAGCTATAAAAATATGGCACATACATCTTTATACAACTTAATATTATATAATTGATTATTTCATAAAAAAATTACATAATATAATTAAAAACATGATAGAAAAACTTAAAGAGAGTTTTACTAATTTTATTCTTTTTAAATTTATTGGTACACATGTTTTTTTAATTGATTTAAGTGTTGAGACCATTCAAGTTATTTTTTTAAAAAAAGTAAATTACACACACACACACACACACACACACACACACACACGCATATTTTGAAGTTTTACTAAACTATACTTTATACTCATTTCGTTTCAAAAACATTATTTTGCTTCCTTGACAATTGATGTCTATATTATAAAAATCTTCCATCCAATTGATTTTTTGTAAATGAAGTTAACTTTATGTAAAATATGAAACTAAGATGTTATTCTTAATATAACAATAAAGGTAGTTAAATTGATTTAAGATTTAATATGGGACTATGACATTATTTCTAATATGATAATAAAAGCAACTAAGTAATTTTTCTAAAGAAACACATATCACGCACACACACATATTTTGAAGTTTTACTAAACTATACTTGATACTCATTTCGTTTCAAAAACATTATTTTGCTTCCTTGACAATTGATGTCTATATTATAAAAATCTTCCATCTAATTGATTTTTTGTAAATGAAGTTAACTTTATGTAAAACATGAAACTAAGATGTTATTCTTAATATAACAATAAAGGCGGTTAAATTGATTTAAGATTTAATATGGGACTATGACATTATTTCTAATATGATAATAAAAAAAACTAAGTAATTTTTTCTGAAGAAACACATATCATGCAAGAAAAAAAATTAATTTCATTGGTAGAAAATTAAAAAAAGTAAAAGCTTTTGCAAAATATATCAAATGCTAGGAATGAATAATATTTTTGAAACAAAAAGAGTATCAAATATAATTTAGTCAAACATTAAGAAAAATTAGTGTAATTTAATTTTATTTAAATTGGTCTAAAAACTATGTAGGTTTAGTATTTGGACTAGACTTAGAAATGATTCCTTATATTTTTAATATCAAGTTTTCTAATAAAAATATGACATGTTTAAAAAAAGTCTTTGAAAGATCCAATCATATAATATTGAGTTATAAAAATCATATACTTATTAGAGAGCCTAATATAAAGATTATACTTAATTCTTTCCTTGACATTTTGCCTACCTTTAGGACCAACAATACAATCACACAATAAAATAATAACAATTTTTTTGGGAGCTAGAATTGTTTTTTTTTCTTTAATACTAAACATTGAATGATAAAATAACTAATGCAGGTGTTACCTAAATAACACACATCCTACTTAAATATTCACACACACACATACTAAAGCCAAATTCATCTTTATGGCAAAGTTTTGTAGGTGCTGGATAGGGCTAGTCTTTCCATCATACAGCTTAATTCTAATGAGCTTGTACCTCTATGGATGTTGTGCCCTTTAAATGTCATTGAAGGGAGAGTTTTATATCTTGAAAAGTTCGCGTTTTCGAAGTAATTTGCTTAGGACATATTCTTGCTTCCTGATCTTAGGATGACTTCCATTGTATCTTGTTTCTCTATTTGAATATGCTACTTTTTTATTACCTTCCTTAGTTCTTATAGGACTTTATCATTTCCTCTTGCATTATCCTGACTTCACTGATCACTTGGCAAGCATTACCTCAGTGAGGCTTTTTGATTCCACTTACCTTTAGATTAGTGACAACTCATAAAGGATTTTTAGCCTCATTGGTCTTTGGACAAGCATTGGCTCACAGAGAGTCCTTGAGTCTTCTACTCAGATTTTTTTCTTATGCTTTCCTTGGTCCTTCCATTCTAATGCTTTCTATGAAAAACATCTTCTATGTTGTCTTCTTTTTCTAAGGACTTAGAGTTTGTATCATCCTCTTCTAAAGGAATGTAGTCTTTGTCAGGGGAGGTGTTGCATGCTTGTTCCTCTTCTTTGTTAGCTTAGACCTGGATTGCATGAGAATGTTCCTCCACTACTTAGGTGGCTCGTCCATGCCTTTTCAAGCTCATGTTACCTTATAATCACAAGGTTCCTCCCTTCTTGCTACTAATTGTTCTTGCATTTCTATTATGTACTATTGGTATTGATATAGTATTTGAAAAATCTTAGCATTGTTAATTTAAGGTTGAGCTAAGGAACCTACCATGGTCGAGTTAAAGAGGTTCATACTAAAGGTGTTGCCCATTAATGGACTGGTGACATTACCTATCCTTATGAGACTGGGGGTGTTACTATTTGTACTTAGGCAATGGCGTTGCTAGTTGGTTTAACTCTGGTTAAGATCTACAAATTTATTTGGCCATGCATGTCCAGGTGGCTTTGGACATAATGATGCTCATTCCTACCATCTCACATAGAGGAAACATCTTGGCGATGGTTTTTACCATGTATCTCACTTTGAACTCTAGCGTTTTGGTAATTGTTCAAGATGCTTAATCAATTCTTCCTCTTCTAAGCCATGAGTCTCATAAGGCCAATGGATTTGAATTTCAAGATGCATTTCACACTAGACATTGGTGTTGAAAGTATGGCAAAAGATGAACGAGGAAGCTTAGCATAGTTAGGATGCATTATATTACTTGATTAAAATGAAATATAAGAGTTTTCTTCTTTTAGCTATGAGGAAATTGCAAGTTGTTTGTAGCCACCAATGTATAGGATTGGTTAAGTTAGGTGATCGTTCTCTAAGGAAGTTGAAAGAATTGGCTCTTGTAGTTTAAGATTTATTTTCCTTTTACAATCAAGAATCCATGTTAACTATTATTTGTCTCCGAAGAGTATTATGAAATTTGCCTAGTTATATTGGCTTTAGCAACATGAACTAGATTGTTTGGGCTTATAAGTATATCAGGTCTATAAAGAATCCTACAACAATATCAAAGTAAGTATATAAAAGATTTAATTATAATTATTTTTTTCATTAATCAAATATAGTGGTTATAATCAAATATTTTAAATTCATAAAAAGAAAAGGCAAAAGAGACTTAGGTCCAAAAAGATAAAGGATAACTTTGTAATTAATGATTTTGATTAAGGTTATTGTTGTCTTCAAAAATAATTTTCTACTCTCACTTTTGTTTTAGAAAAGAAGCTCTTATTTCGAACTTTCTTCTCAAAGCCCAAAAAAAAAAAAGACTTTGCTAACGCTTAAAAGCAACTTCCAAATGGAGAAAACACAACCAAAAACTTGCAAAAAAAATTGAAAAATAATCGACATTTTTCTTTTCTGAAATGCAGACACAAGTTCGGCCTAATACTTCTTATGGACAAAACGGGGTGGCACATGGGCCTGCATTGGCCCAAAACCCCAGACCATGGACGCCGTAGTTTGATCCAAGTCACCGAATTACGTTTCGTCCAACAAAAGAATATAAAAGGTTACGGAACGGAACTAAAGCCGTAAAGCTTTCATTTTCTGCGGTTATAAGGTTGATGTGATTGTTTTGGAGCGAAAAGAAATGGATATTTTAAGACTCTAGTAAAAAACGGTATCGCCATTGAAGAAACAAAAACGGTACTTGCGCCGCAAGAATTCAACCACATAATCCAGACACTCGCATCTGTAAGTTCAGAAGCTTACTTCTTGTTATTCTCATTGTACTTTGTTGAAACTCTGCTCTGCGCTATTCTGAATTTGTGTCAATGAGTTCTTTTCGTTTGTTCTATTATTATCAGTGTTTTCTTGGTTCGAATGGTTTGAACTTGGTGTTTTCAATCAATAGCTCAATCAGATGACTGTCTTTAATAATTGTTCTACATTCTTCTTTATTTTGTTTTCGTTTCTTCTTATACCCAAATTGTTCATAGCATCGCCAAGAAAACATGGCAGATTCTCCAAGATACGCGGGCCACTGAGACTGATTTTCTTTGGCCTTCTTAATTCCTTTCTAGATTATTTTGACTTTTCTGAACACAACAGGCTCTGCTTGCTTCTTTTGCAATGCAATGAAATAGAAGATAAAAGACTGCGAAAATGCTACTAAATAACTTATTTCGTCTAAAGATTGTCTTGCTGCACAATGAGTAGATTCTATGAGTTACTAAAACTTTATTTTAAGGTTCAAATTCACAGTTCATTATCAAAAGAGATGATTGGTCTGTAATGCCACTGTTTGAAACAAAGTAAAATTGTGAATCATTTGCTTATCGGATCATCAGTACTTGAGGATGAATCAGAAAGATAAATGGTGATTCCTCGGTCTTAGAATATGACTTTTATCCCCATCTTTTTGACTATACGTCTTTGGTCAAGTATTATTTTATTCCTCTTCATTACATTATCTCATTGTAACTCAAAAATCCATTTCTTGGTGGACTCAAGATTGCCACATCGAAAATGGCAGTCTACCTGTGTGCTAGTGTGTAACATTAACGGACTCATTAGTATGGACTGTCAAGTGTTTAACAGATTTCGAATGAGTGACCTAATGAAAATATCTTAAAAAATAGAAAAGTAAAGTCTTTTGGTTTTGAATTAGGAGACTAGAGTAAAATTGTTTTAAAATTAGAAGGACTAACAGTGTATTTAAACTTCAATTAGATATATGTTAAGCCCTTTGAAGTTAACATTGCCTTGAAAAATGGGGAAAAAAAGGAACTCAAGCACGATGCTTTTGTTTCATTCGTATTATTGTGATTGCGAGATCTGATGATGTGGCTGTCAAAGCTGTTTAAGGTTTTACATCAGGTACAGAAAAGTAAGGGAAAAAAAAGGGATTCTTTCATCTAGGAACATCCTTTTCCTTAGCATTTGATCCTTCGACTATATATACACATGCTCCAATCAATGCTTGAAATATTGAATTTTTTTTTTCCTCATGACATATATGGATTTTATTCTATATTTTCCCCAGGGTTGGCCAATAAGACGTCTTATCAAGAAGAATTGGTCGGATCACTAAAACTTTGAACAAGTTGCAATGGAAGAGAAAGGCATTAATCTTATTCCTCTGGATGTTATATCTCATATCCTATCTTTGCTTCCCATAGAAGATATCCTCAGATGTGGGGCTGTTTGCAGGGAGTGGTATACGTTGACGAAAGATCCTCATTTCATTAATTTGCAGTTCAGAGCAACAGCTTTACAGCATGACAGATTTATATTCATACCCAAATCGTCAAGGAGTATATATTTACTAAATACTGAGGGAAGGAATGTGAGAGAAATCTCTTTAAGTACAATAATCCCAGGTCGTTGGGGGATGTCACCCATTGATATCACGGGCTCTTGCCATGGTTTTCTCTGCATTACGTCGCGCATATATCCACATCCAATGCTTGTGTTCAATCCGATAACAAAGGAGCTTGTGGAATTACCATTGGTAGTTCCACCTATCCATCGTTTTATACATGCTGCCTTGGGATATGATCCTTCTTCTGCTAAGTACAAAGTGGTGAAGGTGTACAAGAACAAAACTTCTAAACTAAGCAGTGGTCACATTCTTACACTAGGGGAAACTTCATGGAGGCGGTTTGATTTTCCCTACAGGTTACTATCTTCGATCTATGCGCTTCCTGTGTATTGTCAGGGTAGACTATATTGGATGATCGAAGAGAGTGCTCGTTGCCATGATGATAAGATTATTCAATTCATGGACTTAAGCACTGAGGAGTTTTACATCCTAATAGACTTGAGGCCATTGCCAAGACAAGTAAGCCCTTATAATATATCTCTGGTAAGAGAAGGGAACAATGTGACTATAAATGTATATAAAGATTCGTGGGGGCATTTTTGGAATATATGGAGAAACAGAGATGGAACGTTTAATGGTCGCTATTTTAAATATCCGTGTAATACTAAAACGAACTGGCGTGCTTTGTCACTGCGAGTATTCATAGGAAAAATGGATGACTGTCATCTTCTGGAGACGAGTATGCATGGGAAGCATAAACGTCGTCATCTTGTGCTGTACTGTCCCAGAAGAGAGCTGTATCTTCGTTCCCAGATTAGGGGTTTACCACAATGGTTTAGAAGTCTAACTTTACAACCCAACTTGTTTTCACCCCGTGTTTTTGCTGTTGGAGCTATGCATCGCCAGGGGAGAAGAAATACAGTCAATACTTAATGTTACCCGAACGTTGTACTAATTGGTGAGATTTAGTAATACATATGCTGTAAATTTTTTTCTCTCCGTCAAACAGTTTTCTTTGATTTTAATTGCCGAATAATAAATCTGAAGTCTAATTCTTCTACTTTATGTGCAACGTTTCACCTCTTGACACACTGCTTATGAGACCTTTTGACCCTTCCCTCTAGCAGCTGGCTTGGGTGGACTTTTTTTTTTGGTTTAAAAAAAGTTCACAAAAGACTGAGGAGATAGTGAGAAAAGAGTTATTTTAGCGATTTGTCTTTACTTTTAACAAAAATATTTTTATAAGCATAATATCGCCAATTACTCAATAATCATCATCAAAGTCTGGCCAAAAAAAAAAAATAATAATCATCAAAGCGTTCAATGAATTACGCATAACTTAGACTGATGATTATACTTCTAGGACCACAATCGTAACACTTCATCCAACAATTGTTTCCCCAACATTTCATGAAACCCCAATTCCTCACGACCTTGATTCTCTGTGTTGTTGGGCTGAGGCTAACATATCAATGGAAAAACCGCATAGGGTTTTCAATTCCCACCCCCCAAAATAGGAAACATTTGCCTCTCGCTTGTGTAATAGGAGATGGAAATGTATTAATTATTGCACAATGGACACGAAACCCTTATCTTCGAAAACGTAGCCCCAAGATTCCATTACAATGGCTAGTTTACTTTTTCTTTTTTTTGAAAAATTAATGATTCAGTATTTATAGTTTTAAGCTTTTTGTTTGTTTCATTAGAAATTTCTTAATGGACAATTTTTGTTTATTTTATTAAAAAAATGTATGAAATTCTTCAACACAATATCTGTGTGTGTGAAAAAGATGCTCCATATACCCTCCAGCTACACATGCATGGAAGGGTCGCCTTCAATATTTGTGCTAAGCTAAATAAATTGATAAATTATTACGTAGAATGAAATTCTATAAAATTAGTCAATTTGATTAATTATGGATAAATATAAAAACATGTTAGATTTTTTTAGAGAACATATATTATATAGAAAGTTAATTTTATAGAAAATTAATAGAAGAGGGGGACTGCAATGTGATTTTAAATGTTAAGAGGTTGATTGACATTTTTAAGGGAAAAAATGTATCATTTAACAATTTAAAAAAATATTGTAAAATTTACTCTTATATTTATGACAAGATAATTTATATACTAATTTCTTGTATTTCCCAATAAAGAGAGATACGAAAGAACGGGGAAGAAAAGCAATGGAGGGTTAGGAAAAGAAGCATTAGGACCCATAACATTTAAGTGAGGTCCCACATAAGGCCAGCCAAGAGGGAGTTGGTGAAGTTTGGCCTTGTGTTCTCTCTTCCATTTTTTCTTTTTTTCCTTGCAATATGCAATTATGGGTGTGATAAAGAAAAGAGATATAGGAAGGACAAGATGAACATCTCAATCTCTCTCTTTTTGCTGGTTGTCTTTGCTTTGTTTGAATTGGATCCTCTCTGGTCACGTTTTGTGATTGGAGCCTATGCAGTCAGGACATCCTCATCGTCCAAGCAATCCATCTATTCGTGCTGTGTCATGTGGCTCCCAATTGAGTAAAAGGTGCATTCTGCACCATTTCATTTTGTTATTAGAAAAACCCATAGAAAAATATAAATTCTTTCCCATACTTGTTGTATATGTTGTCACTGATTAATGCATAAAACCCAAGAAAAACAAATTCTAATCTTTTCCCTTAATGTTGGTTGCTTTGATTGTATATTTTGTTTGTTGTAGGTTGCTACTAGAAAAGCGCATGAAAAGAAAAATCCATTCTTTCTCATACTTGTTAAATTTTGTTATTGTAGGTTTTGAAAATTCCTTTTCAATTTTCTTATTTTGGAATGAAGTTTTTATTTTCTCATTTTAGAAGAAAAGGATTAAAGAACAAACAATACTCTACTCTCTTTGACAAAGTGACCAATAGAGCCTTCAATGTAAGTGGCATGCAAATTTTTATTTATCAATATTGTTAAGTTTCATTAATGAATTTCAGGGTTGACATGAAGTCTAAAGTAGGAATAGAGTTTAATATTGTAGAGGTAGCTTGGTGGTATTACAAAACTGATTAATAAACTCTCTTATATTGCTTGAGGCTTAGGACAATAAGCGTCTAGAATCTTTTAAGAAAGGACTAATTCTATGCCTATCATGAAAAACATACTTCGCCTGTTATCTCTTAGACTGGCTCCACTCCATTGGCTACTTTCTTACATGGAGGGATTGCCTCTTTCCCTTGGGGGTGATGGAAGCTGTCCTGGGTCATCAAGCGATCATGTATTAATTTGAATTTCCCTCCTTAGCTAGAGCTAAAACCAGCCCCCCCTGAACCATCCTTGGAGGAGGAAGAAAGGAGTGGGAAAGCTAGACTTGAAGTTAGAAAGAATAATCTAACAAGATCAAAGATGGCTGTATTAGATCATGTAGATTTGTTTGTTGCAAGAAAGGTCACCGAGTAGACAACAACAATGGAAATTCATTATAGCAAGCACCTCTTAGGAAGACCATGTCATAACGAAGGGGACTCGAGGACAAAATTAGTCTAAGAAGGAAGAGAAGCATGAAGAGTTGGATGGAGCTTGACTTGCAGAGAAGAAGAAACACTTCCTCTGTCAAAGATTCGCAAATGCCAGAGTGTAGGGTATATAGATTTATACTTATAACTATTCACTTAATTTATGTATTTTCCTTCCTTCTTTTAATAACTTATAACTTGAATGCATTCATTATAACATAATGCATCTTTGAGTCAAATATAGTCTCAATTGAGTTTTACTTAGTAGTTGCATGATGCACTAGCTTATGCATACCACACTTGAAGTACAAGATATTCAACCTATTTTGAACCTTGTTTTGTATACCACACTTGAAGTATAAGCTACATGATATTTAAGTACATGATATTCAAGTATTTGCTATTGCACAATTTTGCTCAATATCATGGTATATTATATTGAAACTGTGAATTACAAAAGATGTTCAAGCACATAAAGAATTTCCATTGAGTTTTCTTAAAGTTTTAGCTTTTCATAGCATGGTTCCTCATCTTCCTCTAGTTCATAAAGCTTTTAGCAATTGCATTGGTAGTCTAAAACTAGAAACTTTTATGCATAACCCATAAACCAAAAATTTTATCATAATAAACTCTATAGGCAAATCATAGAACATCTAGTGTGCAGATGTGATTCAAGGTGATGTCCAATGTATCTTAAATTGATGTGCTATCCATTACAATTCCAACTTATTAAGAATAAGTGTAAACATTTACTATCACAATCATTTGGAAAAAAACAAATTTGGTTTGTGGAACCATTTACCACTCAGTCCATCACCTACAATCAATTGAAGAGAATGTGGAAGAAAAGAAAAGACCTAGTGCATTGTTATTGCTCTTTCTCTCTGGTTTATTTCACTAGAAGAAGATGGGAGAAATTTGAAAATTTGGTCCAATGTTTTCCCCTTGCTTCTAATGTAAATGGTTGCTTTTTGTTTCATATTTTTTTGAATTCCCTATTGGTTTCATGCTTCTCTTCCAATTGGTTTTGTTTCATTCAAGAAATAAAAAATAAAAAATGCTTTTCCTCCAATTGGTTTTGTTTCATTAAGAGAAAAATAAAAAAGTGACACATGTCACTACCTAGAGCACACTAAGTGAAACAGTGTATTTTACACTATTTACTTCAAAAGAAAGGGAGCCACGTTGTAACATCTTCAAAAAGTGTTAGTGACTTTAAGAAAGGATATGAGATTAAATATTAGGCTTAAAGAGTAGGGTACAGGATAGGATAAGGGAAAAGTCAATTTTCACCTATTTAAAAAATTTATTTATATATATATATATAATTTAAAAAGCCAAAGATTTAAAAGTAAAAAAAAAAACTAATAAGATATATATCTTTAGTTAATTTTAAAATATTTCAAATTATCTGAGAGTTAACTTAAAATTAGTTTTAATAACTAATAAAATAATAATAAAAAATAATAAGATATATATATCTATTTCAAATTATCCGATAGATAACTTAAAGTTAGTTTTAATAGCTAATCCGATAGATAACTTAAAGTTAGTTTTAATAACTAATAAAATTTTAAAATATAATAATAATAATAACTAATAAGATATATATATCCTTAGTTAATTTTAAAATATTTCAAATTATCCGATAGATAACTTAAAGTTAGTTTTAATATCCAATAGAATTTTAAAATATAATAATAATAATAATAAAAAAGATATATATATATATATATATATCTAAAATCTAACTTATTCCTTATTTTTCACTCCTCCATTCGTTTGCTCTCTCTCACGTCACCAGAAGCCTTTCTTCAAGTAATTCCAACTTGTTCTTTCAATCCCTCTTCGAACATACATCTCCACACCAGGTACGAGAGTAGCTTTTGTTCTTGTTCTCATATGATTATATTTATATATATATAAACACACCTTACGCACTATTCAATAAAAGTGATATGCAATATACATCTTTTCGTCCTTTTGTGAAATAAATAAATAAATATATATATAGTTATATATACAACCTTCATCCCTTATATATGTATATATATGTAATTATAATATATAAATAAATAAATAAATAAATAAATATATATATATATTCTTATGCAGAAACGCATCCTTTCATCCCTTTATTTTTCTAAAATAAATATACATATATATATATATATATTTAATTATATGTTATATATATATTTGTAGGTATGTATATAATATGAAATTAGGAATATAAATTTAATATAAATTTTTATACATAGATATATGTGTGTGTGTGAATTTGGGAATATAAATTTAATTTATATACTTAAATTATAAATTTTTGATGAGAAAATTAAGATTTAAGAATTTGAAAATTTTTGTAAATTTAAGTTAATATAAAAATTGACTATTCTAATGAATTAATTAAAATATAAAGAAATATAGATTTAAAAGAGAATTTTAGGTTCTCTATGATAGTTTTTAAGTTTCTAAAGTAGTTTTAGAGTAATTTTAGAGTAGTTTAGGATAATACATAAGTAGTTTTGAATTATATATTGATATTTTGTTTATATGTGTGACTTTTGTAGATTTTCATTAAAAGCTCTTACTACTTAGATTTTCTTGCCGTGTGACTACTTGTGAGCCAAAAGAGAATAGGTAATTCGGGGTTTTTCCATATGTATGCAAACTGGTTTGTGGTTGAAATTTTAATTAAATAAATAAGTTTATCTTGTTGAGCATGGTACATGTAAATAAGCTGTATGGGATTATGAAACAGTAAAAGTAAATGATTGTGAAATTAATGAAATTGCTAGAATCTTAATAAGTATGCTTGCAGATATAATAAAATTCTGACGTAGTGTTTTATTTTTCAAGCATGCTTGAAAGGTCGAATTATTGATATAAAATTTTAGAGTATTATATTTCTTTCAAGCATGCTTGTCAATCTTGTTTGATATACTATATGGGGTTCTTTATTTTTCAAGCATGCTTGTCAATCTTGTTTGATATACTATATAGGGTTCTTTATTTTTCAAGCATGCTTGTATGAATTTTGGATAAATATGACATGCATAAATGATGGGTTAAGGAGCTGTTGGTGAGATATATATGATATGATGACCACGTGGTTTGCCTCTACCTCGCGCAAGTGGTTGGCTTTTTGTAGGGCCCCGTTCCTCAATACTTACCTGGTCAGGTTTGTAAAGGGGGAACGCGGGACAGTGACACCTCCTGGTTTAGTCTTTTAAGGAGGGAAGCCATAGTCTGGGCTTGGGCTCTGTACCTTTGGCCTGGTACATCTCGAGCACCGGAGTAGCTTTGGTCGGTCCAATGTGTCGGCCAGATCGTGGATAAGCCTGTGGCTTCAGTCAGCGGTATAAGGCTGGACGGAGCAATAAGGGAAGTTACACATATTGCATTTTATTATATTGTGCATATAACTATTTCGAATTACACCTTATGATCTTTTGTGTTAATAATTAATAATAGTGATGTTGGATTTGCATTGAGACCTATTGGATATGATTGTTAGTTTGTATGCACATGGTAAGACTCTGGGTTACTGAAACGTTAGTGCTCACCCCATTCTCTTAATATTTTCAGGTGAAGGGCTGAATAAGAGGCAAGGGAAGTTACCGGAGGAGTGAGCTATTGGCTCTTATACTCCTCGAGCTCATGCTGGGTTAATATTTACTTTTTTACCATGACCATAGGATATTTTTATTTGGTTTTACTATTTTTAAATTTTAAACATTATTTAGCTAGTAGTTTGATACTTATAAACCTTTGAATTTAGTTTCCTAAAATATTCTAATATATGCTCGAGATGTGGACTGTGAGTCCCTATATTTTAAATTGAATAAAATAGGTGAAGCTCTTATTGTTATATAATAACTTGAGCAGGTATTATTGCTTAATAGGGCTAAGCCCTTTTAAGTGAGTATTAACTAGCTTGAGGTGAAACCTCAAGAATTTATAATTATTTAAGTGCTTGGCATATATTTAAGAGATGGAGTCCCTAGCCCAATGATTATTAGAGTAGGTGTTACACACGTGGTGTTGTTCGAACATATAAATTGCTTGGATGGGAAGGACGTCATGACTACTTGGGCTTTAGTTGTAAAATGTGATTGGAGAGGATCTGATGCATACTTTGTCATTAGAACAACTTCAAACTCTTCAACAAACTTTCTTTGCAAAAACTTCTAATTTTTATAGGGCTAATTTGGAGTTTTGACTTAAGTGAATTGTTAGCATTAGAAGAGTTCACGAGAAAGTTGAATTGGACTTTTAATAAATTATCCCCCTTTTACAATCTTTTGATAAAAATGTTTTGTGCGCCTACAATATTGTTTGAAAATCATTTTCTTGAAATACAATGTGAACATTGAAATCGTAAAAAATAAATTTAAAAATGTTTGCTTGAAATCGGCTTTCTTTTCAATCTTTCCAATGTGAATGATAAAAGTATAGTAAGGAGAAAGTTATTCTTCAAGAAAATGCAGCCTCTTGAAACCTCTTGTGAAAGTCAATAAAACTTAAGAAGTGTTATTTTTTGTGAAATGTTAAAATAAAGTTTTTTAAAAAAATTTGACTTATGACAAACAACAAATAGAAAAGCAAAAATCAATACTTTAAGATGAAAATATATTTGTTCAAACAATAGTAAGATAAAAAATCTAGACTTCACACATTAGGTTCTTGAAAAGTTATTGAAAATAATTTTTTAAAAACTTGTGTATTTTTTTTTAAATGGTGTTATGACTAGAAACTCTGTGAACTTTTTCAAAATTCTGAATATGCATGAGCTAAAAATGCAAGAGTTTAGGATAGAGAGAAAAATGCAACACAAGATTTATCTTGGTCCATGCCAATATAGTTCTACATCCAATGCCTAAACACATAGTAAGGGATTTTTATAATCTCTAGGGAAATTACCAAATTGTAACTAAATAACCTTTTTAAAGGATCATCAACCTGGTTTTTACTTTATAATCACAAGGAAACCTGTAGAAATCGCACAATTATATTTTGCAATCTAAAACCAAGATAACTTACCTCACTGGGGCCACTCACTCAAGTTTTACTACCTAATCATAAGGCAATCTAATAACAAGATCAATCACTTAGACTTTTACTATCTCATATAAATCATTAGGATTTACATAGGTTTCTAACTACCTAGGTGAAACATTGGAAAGGTATACTACAAGTTAAAGCCTAAACTCATAAAGAGCACTCAATATAGCTTACTTAGAGCTCGCAAATCATTATACTGGAATTTCTATCACTTAGAGCAAAAATGAATTGGGACAAGCACAACTAGTAAATAACCAAATAGATGAAGAGAATAACCCAATGAATACTCAATGTTTTCTCCTTTCTCTCTCTTCATGATAGTTTAGACATAGCATAAATTTGCATGCTTGATATTTTACTCACTTAGAATGTATCCCTTATTGAAACATGACAAGCAAGAAACCAAGTTAGTGAAGAGTATGATCTTATGGATGTATCATGTATTCTTTACTTACTCTTCCACCGCTTTCTTCTTTAAAGCTCTTCTTTTTATATAGGCAATCAGTTACAAAAAGTGACTACATTAGAGAGATAATCATACTTCTCATTCAAACGTCTTCAAACAGCTAGTGTATCTTCATTTGATGTTTAGATTGTTATAGCTCCCTTAATGTTCATTTGAAGCATCTCTCTCTTCATAAATGCTGAAAATTTTTCTCCAATAGCTTCTCTCTTCATAGAGAAGCATTGCTTTTCTCTATGAAGGTAGATCACAGTAGAGCAAAGTGAGAGAGTCTTCATCTGTCCAAGTGTTTTGAATCTCATCCTTTGAAGTGCATTAAATAGTATTTGGTGTGGATGGGACAACATAGTAGTCATTTTTATGCACATTCTCCTTTTATGCTTATCACTTTTTAGAAACTTGTACTTTTAAAAAAAAATATAGCCCTTTACATACTTTATGAACCCTTGTTTAGTATGTTTTGTTCTTTGGTTGTTAACTAGTGGTTCATCACTTTGCTATATTAAGTACAAAGTCAAACTTTCATGTAAAGAACTTTATGGGTGTAGAATATTTAGGTATAGTTTTAACCCATTTAATCAATAAATGAGTTAATTACATAGTGAAAACATTTTGGACCTAATATTTCTTTGAAAAACATATTTGGGCTAAGCCCATATAACGTGTCATTGTAATAAAAACTTCTTTGCTCTAAAATAATTTTCTCAAACATTTTTCTTTAAAGACTTCTTTGACCCAAATATGTAAAACTTTAAAACACACTTTGGTAAAAGCACTTTGGGTTCATAAAAGTAGATCTTAGCCTTACACTCTTATAACCAAGTAAGCATATGATAGAATCAATTTGGCCCAAAGTTGTAAAAATGATATTTCTTAATAAGGACTTATACCACCTGAGTTCCTTAAAACTTCTTTGGCCTAGAGGATTTACAACAATGAAGCACACTTGGTTCAAACACAAGGAGACTTGATTTATAAAATGCATTTGCCTAAAAAAATGATTTATACCAATAAAAGCTTTAAAACACATTTTTCCAATAAAACATTTTCCTTAAAATTTCTTTGGTCTAATTTTTCAACAACACTTTTGGCCAAGAATAACATTTTTCGAATTATCCATCCTTGTTCCAAACCACAAAATATATTGTTTGACATAATTAAAACACATGTAAAAAATCATTTAGGAAACTTTTCATCAACACAAACTAATTCATACTTTGTGCTATCTACATGTAAATTTTGATGTCAATGTTATTTAATTATAAAATACAAAAAAATTTAGAATGTTCATGTATAAAAAAAATAACTAAGAATACATTTGGCTTAAAAAAAACCCTAATACATTAATGTTTTTACTATTTACTAGTGTAACACATGTTTTTTGGTGAGTAAGAGTTGTAGAAGTGTCTACACTTCTACAACTCTTAGATATTGATTTTTGAATTTTTTAAAACAAAATGATACTATATGTTTTTAATAACTCAATACTACATAGTTAATTATTTTTTAGAAAATTAAGTGATATTTCTATAAAAAATCAATGATGAAAATACATAAGAAAATTTTACTTAATTTAGTTTTTTAAATTTTTGGTACAAATTCTTTTTTAATTATATAAGGTCATGAGAGCATGTGATTTTTTATTTAATTGTTTGAAGGCGATGTTGGTTTAAATTTTATTACTCTTATATGTACATAGATCTTACGGTGCATTTGGTACCAAGAAGAAAGCATTGATAGGAATGACACTATTAAGAAAAAAGTGGAAAAATTTTATTATGCCCTTGTCATTATTACTTAATAGTATCTATCTCTTTATTAATTTTTTAAAATATGGACATAACTATTATTTTTTATCCCACATACCCACTTTTTTTATTTCCTTTTCATTTCTTTAATCTCTTTTCCTATGTACCAAACACAACCTAAGAATTAAGGAGCCAAAACGAAGTCAATTTGGTCATGCCTTAGGGACCCAATGTAATAGCCCACAAATTATTTAATTGAAATTATAGAAACAATGAGATTTATTATAAAATTATAGAGAAAATAAATTAAATTAGGAGTTTAATTAAATAATTCATGAAACTTAATAAATTGCTTTGAAGAAAATTTATTTGACATCATTTCCCTTAAATTTTAATTTATTTGAGTTGAAAATAATTTTCAAATATAAGACTCCTTATTTTTCTAATTTTGGACCTAAGACCTAGCACCTTTGGCCCAGATACGATAAAAACATTGAAGCCCACTAAGCTTTTAGCCTAAAATGCAACCTATATAACCCAAACCATCTCAACCTTGACTTATTTTCTTCCTTGCTCCAACTTATGTGCCCACATAACAATGAAAGAAAGAGAAGAGCTTTATTTTGCAACCTTTGAAGAGGAGGGAGGAGGAAGGTTTAGCTCAGGTAACTTTAGAGAAACTTTATCTACTCTTTTTCCTGTTTGTTTTGTTCAATTGGTTTGTACTTCCATTATTATTTGTGGATTTGCAGGATTTGAGATTTGAAGATTTTGGGGGTGCTTTCAGTGACAAAAAAGGTGAAGCCACATTTTAAGAAAAAATTTCCTTTCTATTTATAGTTGCTTTTATCTTAAATCTCTTATTAAAGCTTAAGTTGATGTTGGGCTCTCTCTTATGTGTGAAATTATAAAGACCCACTTGGAAAGCTTGGAGTTTGGTGCTGTTTAAATTTGGGAATTTGTGACTTTAGGAGGCTTATAGTAAGGTGAGTTGCTTGACTTTGTAGTATTTAATCTATTAAAGTTATGGATCTTCTTGTATTGATTAAGTGGAATTGCTTGTATATGAATGCTTTGGGTTTGGATTGCCCACTTGAGGTATGTTGATAGCTAATTAAAAAGTGGAAAACATCTTGGAGAGGTAACTAGTATTCAATTCTATTTATATTGATAGTGAAATTATATTGATGATTTGTACTATGTGAACATCATATTTTGTTCGACATTTCCAAGAAAAATATATTAAATTAAAAAAATATTAATTTTGGTTTCTATTTAATTTTTGAGTCATCCTTACGACTAAAGTCATTTTAATTTTCATGTCATTTGAGTCAAGTTTAATTTGAGTCAAATTTGATTTAATTTTGAATTAATAAAATAATCCAAAAAAGTCATTCGGGTTAAGTTTAATTTTTGAATCAATTTTAATTTACTTTTGAATTAATAAAATAATCCAAAAAAAAAAATGCCCTAATGTCTCATTTTGTTTAAAGCTCAATTTATCTTATATGGAAGAAGGAAAAGTGGCCTAAGCCCATTACTTGAAAGCTATGGCATTTCTCTCATCCTTTCTTGAAAGGCAAGGAGCATTGGAAACAAGAAACTCCTAAGAAAAGAAATATTAAATTATCCTTAATCATAGGAGGGAAGAATTAAATGATATTTGAAATTTTCTTATAAGGAAAACCTTAGTGTTTGACTATAAAAGGGAGAAGTAGAATTGAGAGAAGATGAGGGCTAATTGAAAAGAGAGGTTGGTGACCAAAGAAAGAGAAGTTAAACAAAAGGCATAACATTTGGAGGAAAACAAAGAGAAGAGAAAACAATTGAAAAATTGGTAAGCATTGAACCAAGAGTGGAATGATGTGAGTTGGAAGTGGCAAAAATTAACTATTGATTATTCATTCAAGGTAAGCCTCATCGCTATTACTCTGAATTTGCTCTTGCTTAAAGCTATCCAGGATGCATTTAATTTCTTTGAATGATATTACATGGTATTATTATTGCATGATTATTGGCTTAAGTATGTAAAGTGGTAAGGTTGCTTTTTGGATATGTGAAGGAAGCGTGAAGCTAAATTGATGGCTTTTTTTTTTTTGCCAAAGTTATGCTAATCCATGGATACCCACTTGCTTGTAATTATGTGGCATAAGTGGATGGAGTTAGAGGTAAGTTGAGAGAAACTCAATGATAGTGATGAGCGCAAAATGAGTCATTTTTTATTTATTCTTTATGTGCTTAAATTGAAAGATAGCAGATTAAGCATTTGCAAATATTCATCACTTGTTTGATTTTATTTTTAGTTTTACTATTTTTTTGAAATAAAAAATTATTTAAAATAATTTAAAAACTTATTTTCACAAAACCCCAAAAAAAGTTTAAAAAATGAGAAAATGAAGAAAGCAAGAATGTGAGGATTAACTTGGATTTCATGAATTAAAACATATAAACTAACTTCGAATTCATTTTGTTTGTAAAAATTAAGTTATCCTTACTTTTCTACTCTTTCTATAAAAAAAAAACAAAATTAAAAGCTACCAACCAAGTAACACGTATTTTTATGCTAATTTGAACTATGTGAGTTTTGATACCTTCACTAGGTATATAAGCCCCAGGTTACATTTCTAAGGCAAGCTTGCTTTTATAAATATTTTTTTTTATTTTTGTAAATATCTTATTTCTTCCTTTTTTTGAATAATTTATTTTATTTTATTCTATCTTACTTTTTTACTTTTGTAAATATTTTGTTTTTATTTCTTTCTAAATATCTTATTTTATTTTATCTTCTTTTTCATTATTTCTTCTCTTCTTTTACCTTACATGTGTTTTGATTAGGGTAATTAAAATAAAATTAAAAATATATTAATTTTGTATAGTTGACTTAAACTAATCGTTTGTATGTAGAGTTGACTCTTAAGTCCATCTTTAGTTTCCAAACCATCCTTTTCCATATTTTTTCCCAAAATTTTTTTTCTAAAGTTTCACCTTTATTTAAAATTTTAGCGGTGACTTTCAATAAATTGGTTTTCGAAATCATTTTTGGAAACCAATTTGTTTTTCTCTTTTTCTTTTTAGCGCCTCTCAGTCATATTTTGGGTGTGATAGTTTGGTAACTCTACTAAAGATAGTTCAAGAGTCAAGGCCAATTTTAAATTAGTTGTTTAAAATAATATGGACTTTTCTTTATTTTTATTACCCTTTTATATGTTGTTTGTCTCAAATGATTACGATAGATAACATATTTTATTCACATGTTTAGTTTATTTCATTTCATTTTATTTTTTATTAATTGCATATATAACATATGCTAAGATAGATAACATGTAGAATGAAACCCTAGGATAGAGGACTATATCTGTATATATGTTTTCTCTTTCTCTCTCTTTTTGTTTTTGTCAATTTGCTCAATAGATGAATGCTAGGTTATATTAAGGCAACAAGTATGAATGCTCCTCACACACATCAATATGCACGTTATATCACATGTGTTATGGGCCTTATACCTGAGTTTGAGTGCATCTTAGGTTAATAAAGATTTATATTGATCTTCTTATGAACCTTTGTGCTTTCTAAGGTTATTATGAAGATCTCACCCATAATGCACCTTTTTATATGGGTTTGATCTATGTAGGATCTTATCATCTAATGGTTAGATTTATATGGTAGAATCCTCATCTTCTGGTGGGGGTATTTACTGACCAATATTTTTTTAGGATCATATACCTACCTTGAAACTCATGCACTAATAAACAAGATATAGTTGCTATCTAGATAGTTAGGGTTAGACCTTTACAAATCAGTTATCTCAACCTTGGGGTTCACTCATATTAGGACAAAGGAAAGTATTTTTTATTTCATTCTTTATCGTATTCATATCATGCACCTAACAAAGCTTATAAGGAATTATTTATTAAAGTGGTTACTAGGATGCCATTGCATAGTTAGACATACAATAACTGTGATAAAGGTATATATTAGCTAAGCTAATCCTTGTCTAGTGGGTTTTTGACCTTACAAGACTATAATCATACACATCTTAATCCCTTGAAAAGGAAATATCTTAACATGCATTTATTATAAAAAAAATCCAAATAAAAATAAAAATAACTTGTACACAGTTATAAACATATATCTTTTAAAAGTATAGTACTAGGCTAGACTAATTATGTTGATGTTAACTATGTAAAGATTTCTTCCTCTCTCAAGATAATGGTCGACATCTTTCTTCTAGTGAAGTAATAAGTTTGTTAAGAAAAAAGAGGATTTCTGTGGAATTTCATGTAGCCTACTAGTATAATATTCATAATCTTGTCCATCAAATTCAAGTACCTATTGGTACACCATTAAATGAATGTAATGCCTTGGTGAGAAATTTGAATTAGTTTTAGGGTATCAATTATGTAAAAAGGTATATTTCTCTCAGAATGATCGCAAACTACATTAAGGAAAAGTACAAAGTTTTTTTTTTCTTTTCTCATACAAAGACATTGTTCCTAATAATGTACAAACAAATGCGTAATACTATAATGACCTTGTTTGTACTTGACACATTAGTGGATCATTATATTAGCACATTATGCATCAATCATGTAAGAACTTTTTTCCTTTTCAAGTTGATCATTAAATCTTATGTCCTTATGGATCAATAAGCTCCTTAAGGAATGGGTGAGGTTATCATGCTAATATTAATAATTCGCCAATGGACTAAATAGGTTTTATTGAGATAACTAAACCTATTATGCTCTTTGAAGAAAGTAAAACAACATTGTGCCTCTAAAAGGAAATCCATCTAACCAAACTCATACCTATAATACTCTTTATCAAAGCAAGATCATGGCAAGTTAGTAGTTTGAAGAAAATGATACAATTGCACAAATCAATCAAACAATAGCCATGGAGACCCAAATGAGTGAAATGATGAAGTTTCTCACTAAGTCTCTGAAAAAGAAGGATGTTGATAGTACACCTAATACATTGGATTACTTGACAAAAATAGAGGTAGGCCACAACCCGTAAGTGCATAATTCCGACTATTAGGTGGTAGGATTTGCCTAAACTTAGAAGAATAGCAGGATTTTCAAGACTATATGGCTGATAAGCAAGGGCATCTTGAATGGAATGATAAAGTAATGCACTCACTTCTTGGTGAAGATCATACATATACATTTTAGATCCTAAATGCAATGACCAAGGAGAAGGAACAAAGTGTTAAATAAGAATGGAAAGAAGAGCTAGGTGAGGTAAAAGACCAATTATGTGCTCTGTGAGGGCCAAGTACATAGGGGTCCTTAGACTTGGAGGAGTTAAGCTTAACCCTAGAAATCACTATTCCAAAAAAATTCAAAATGTTGGACTTTGATAAATATGGTAGCTATAATCCAATCTATCATTTCAAGTCTTATTACACAAAGATGGCTATTTGGTTTAGAGAACGAATTTTGTTGATAAAATTCTTATCTAAGAGTTTTATTGGGTTAGCATTACATGTGATTAGACCATTCAAAGATCTATAAAATATTATCAATGCTTTTATGAAGCAGTATAAATTTAACTTTTAAAATGCCCCAACTAGGGAATAATTAAAGGGAATGAGTAAGAAAATGATAGACTCATTTCGGGAGTATGGCTAGAGGTGAAGGATAATGGCATCACAAGTACAACCTTTAATGATAAGTTCATAATTTTGCTTGTATTCCATTTGCACTCTGCCTGATCCATTCTATAGCATAATGTTGGGAATGCATGTTGCTGACTTTGTTGACCTTATTGAGATAGGAGAAAGGATTGGTGTTGATATTTGAGATAGAAAGCTTATGTCTCCTTAAGTAGAAAGCAACTTTAAAAAGAGTCAAAATTTAAAGAAAAAAAGGAGGAGATGTAAACTACATCTAACCATTAAGTCCATTTTATTCCCAATAACTCATTTATGTCAAATAGGTGAAGAGAATCAAAGGCAGGCTCAATACAGATCAACACTTAATAGGCAAGGGCAAAATGAGGGCCCATGGAATATAAAACCAAAGGATATAATTGCCTGTGGCCTAATTTTAGCTCTACAAATGTGGACTTATATCAAAAGTTACTAGATATAGCTCTTGGGACCATAATATTGCAAATTGGTATAGCTACCATATCAAGTTTGATATAATCCTAATGTTTTCTTTGAGTATCATATGGGCATGCTAGGATGTTCAATCAAGGATTATGCTACCTTTAAAAGAAATGTATTAGATTTAATTGAGTCTAATTATGTATAGCTTAAGACAAGAGAAAATTCAATGATTACCATAAACTTGTTCTCTAGTCATAACTAACGAGTAGCTGCTATAGAGAAAGAATCGAGTTTCTCAAAAAGTCTTGCCATTATTAGAGTATCCATGAAGACACTATATACCTATCTTAAGATGGATAGGTATATGACTAAGTTACTCAAAGATAGGGTTGACACCATAATGGTCTGTCAAGGTTCCAAGTTTTGCGAATACCATTAAAAGGCAACAAGGTATGACATCAAAGATTGTGTGCAATTTAGAAAAGTGGTTAAAAGAATGATGGTATTTGGAATTGCAATTTTGGGAAAGCTAAACAAAGAGGTCCATGCGATAGAAAAGAAGTATGTGGACTTTGTGATCAACAAGATGGTTCCAAGAGGATAAAGCAAAATGGTTTCCTTTATTATCAATAAACCTCTTTAAGCGCCAATTCAATCTTAGTTGCCTACTCTAAGGTAGCCTTTAGTGGTTATAATATACTAACCCCTTTCTTGTATCAGAATGGCTATATAGTACCTTAAAAATATGGCACCAGTGTTCCTTAAACCAGGGGGTAGTTGCTAAGGCAAAAGAAGAGTCCATCACAAATATAGCAAGTATAGGAGGATTTACCTAGAGTGGGAGAGTTTTCCTTTTAGTAAGTGTTAACAAAGTTGAGAAAGGGAAAGATGTAAATGTTAATGATGCAATGAAGATAAAAAGTGTCGAAAAAGAGTCTTTACAAATTATAAAGCAAAGTGAATATAATGTCATGAAATATTTAAAAAAGAACCTCGCATGGATCTCAATTTCATCCTTGATTATGAGTTTTGAGTTATATTGCCAAGCTCTAAAGAAGCTTCTGGATGAGGCATATATGTGACATGATATAACACCAAAAAAGGAAGAGAATGTAGTCTACATCCACTATCTCATTTTCAAAAGAAGAGAATGTGAGGGCTTTTGCAAATCATCTAAAAGCTTTACATGTTTCCTTCAAGTGTAAGCAAAGGTCTTAATTGATGGGGGATCAGCTTTGAATGTGCTACCACTTACTATGCTTAAGCAATTTTTAATGAAGGCATCTAGTATTGAAAATATTGACATGGTAGTTAAGGAATTTGATGGTTCCAAGAAAGAAGTAATAGTTACCATCTACTTACCTTTGCAAATTGGCCCAAACATGTTTGTGGTGGATTTTTAGGTAATGGATCTTGATCCATCCTACACTATGCTATTAAGGAGACCTGAGACCTAATCTGCTTGAGTTGTGCCATCCATTTTATATCAGAGAGTCAAATTTATTGACAATAAAAGGATCATCACAGTCAAAGGGGAGGAAGAGATAATTGTAAGCAAGCTTAGCTCAATCCCATACATTGAAACCATAGAGCAAGTCACTGGAACTACATTTTAGAGCCTTGAGATTGAAAATCCTAGAAGTCATAGTAAAAATGTTAACTCAATCATGGTCAAAATCATGGAGAAAAATGGATTTGAGTCTAAGAAAGGACTATGGGCGTAGTTACAAGGTGTAAAGCATCCTATTAATCTACCAAGGAGCTTTAGTTGCCATAGACTAGGATATGAGCTGATGATGGAAGACCAAATAAAAAAGTATGCAACTTTGAAAGAAAGCAAGGGGTATGAGAAATAGGAAATGCTACATAATAAAGACGCATTTAATCTTCCTTTAAAGGTGATATATCAATCGAGTGTCTCAATGGTTGCCATTATTAATAAAGAACCATGAGGCAACAATACTTGGGTCTCACATGATGATTCAGAAGAAACACAGGATAATTGGGAGCTGGAAGATATTCTAGATATCATTACGTTAGAGTAACTATTTTTTGTTATGTTATTTTTCTTTAGGTCTTGCCTATGACCATTTGACACTTTTCCTTAAAAGAAAGGACTTTATTTTATATAAATTATAAATGAAAGAAATCCATGTGAACAAAATTCAATCTTTTCTTTAATATTTCAATGTGCTTTACTACTGTCTTCCTTCTATTCATTTTCTACTTATTTCTTGCTTTTAGGAAATTGTATTCCTTGGAACTTCTATCCAATATGAACTTTCTTGAGCTTCCATATAGTAATTTACTTATTGCTATAGATATGCATAATTATGATATTGATAATGAAGAAGCAACCTAAAAATTTGCAAAAATGCTTGAATTTATGGATAAAGGAATGTGCCCACATGAGAAAATGGTTGAAATAGAAAATGTAAGGACTATGGCAAGTAAAAAAAAGAGCTTAAAATAAGGGGTAATCTAGAAAGGGAGCAAATGATTAAGCTTTTCAAAGAATATATGGATGTATTTGCATGGTCTTATCAAGACATGCTAGTACTCGACCTAGGAATCACTTCTTATAAGATTTCCTTATTCCTAAATGTTGAGCCTAAAAAGTAGAAACTAAGATGGGTGAATGCAAAAATATCCTTAAAAATTGAAGAAGAAATGATGAAAATTTATATGTGAGCTTCCTTCAGGTAGCTAAATACTTGTATTGGGTGGTAAGTGTTGTCCCTATTCCTAAGAAGGATGGCAGAGTCAAAATGTGTGTAAACTACAAAAATTTGAACAAAACTAGTCTAAAAGATAAGTACCTGTTACCCTACATCGATGTTTTAATCAATAATAAAGCAAGAAACCACTGATACTAAATCATGGATAGTTATTCAAGGTGCAATCAAATTGCCATGCATAAGGATGATGAGGAGAAAACTACCTTCATCACCTAATGTGGAACTTATTGTTATAGAGTGATGTTGTTTGGTCTTAAAAATGCAAAGGCAACTTATCAATTAGCTATGGTGGCTCTCTTCCATGGCATAATGCATAAAGAGATTGAGGTGCATATGGATGATATGGTGGCCGAAATTGAAGAAAGGGAAGTAATGTGGAAATCTTAAGAAAGTTATTCAAAAAAGCTACTTGAGTATAAATTCATATTGAATCTTAACAAGTGTACATTCAGAGCTTTGTCTGGCAAGCTATGTAATTTGAGAAATACCTTCTTCATGATTAGAGAAAGAAGTTCAAGATTTCTTTAGTCAATTAAACTACATAGCAAGGTTTATTGCATATTTAACAACAACTTGTGAATGATCGTCAATGAGCCTTTGAAAAAAATTAAATAATACCTATTAAACCCTCCGATTGTGGTTCCCTCAATGCAATGTTAACCGCTTATCCTTTATTTGTCAATCTTGCCCAGATCAATAGGGATTGTGTTGGGATAGCATGATAATTTTGGACAAAAGGAGCAAGTAATCTATTACTTGAGCAAAAAGTTTAATAACTATGAGGTGCATTACTTGATGATTGAAAGGACTTGTTATGGACTAGCATGGGTGACTAAGAGATCAAGGTAATACATGCTTAATTATATTACATGGCTAATATTTAGAATTGTTTCATTGAAGTATGCCTTTGAAAGCCCATATGTCACTGGAAGAATTTCAAAATGGCAAGTGGTATTATTTGAGTATAATGTTAAATATATTGCTCGAAAGTCTATTAAGAGAAGTGCTATAGTTGATCATTTAGTAGAAAACCTTTTAACTGAATATCATCCCTTAGATTTTTCCTTTTCAGATGAAGATATCCTTGCCATAGAAGAGGATGAAAATGATAGAGACAATAAAGAAGAAGAAGAGGAGTGGAAAATGTATTGTGATGGTGCTGCTAATGTATATAGAAATGGCATCGATGTAGTGATTATGTCTCCTAAAAGCAAACAATTCCTAGTAACCATTAAGTAAACAGTTGATTGTACCAATAATATAGTTGAATATGAAGCTTGAATCCATGGCCTTTAGGTGACCATAGCTCTTAATATAAAGATATGATAGCTTACTAGGATCAGTGGCAAGCCCTAGCCATAAACGATGAGAAATGATTTCGTTAATATAAAGAGGCTTGCTAGAGAGAGTGTGTGAGGCCTAATCCTCCCTGGTAGTCATACTCAGGCCATTCCGAGATGTCTCACTTAATGCAGAGACAAGTAGGATGCAGCGCGGTATGAGATGAGACTGCGACTACACAGGACTAGTGTAGAGGGGAACACGAAAGAGAATTACCCCTTAGCCACAACACCCAAATGTCTAGATAAGTATTAGAGCCTGAAAGGTTAATTCCCTCAAGCCAGAGATTTAAGTTACAAGCTACACCTTAGAGCTCAGTTGCCCAGAAATGATAAGTAATTATGTATGAATGAAGTAAGAGGTAGAACCCTCTAGCTTGATGAGGCAGTGAGGCTCAGGTTAGTAGCTAAAGATGAAAATCCAATCCCTGAAAAAAAGTAAGCCAATCGCGGCCAATTATTCCATAGAAGCAGCGAGCAATCTAGAGAATTCCTCGTCGCGGCCAATAGAGAAGTTGGATGTAGCCAATACTCAAATAGGAAAATTAGGGTGAACCCGAAGCTAATTAGTCGTAGCGAAGGGCACCATGAATGCCTTGTTGGTCATATTCAAGCTAATTTAAGAAAAGAGTTAATAAGAAGTTAGACAACCCATAGATAATGAAAGGAAAAAAGTAATGAATGATTACAGAAGATTAGTAAGAAATCTGTGGGCCTAACAAATGAGACTGAGAAAAAAGCTTAACACAGAGAAAGTTAGACACAAGGATGATGAAGTTGTTGAGACCCACTTTTAAAGTGTTGGCTCTAACCTAGGATGTTACCCTATGAGACATTGAATGATAGAATGTTAGTGTAGCCTCAAAATAACGTAAGATAAGACTACCAGTAGTAAGGCACATAGTGAGTGACCTAGAGGGGTGTACCTGATAGGTGACACGCAGAAGTAAGTATGAGTAGCCCAATAATGGAAGCTCAAAAAAGAATAAGGATAGTAAATAAGCTACAGGTTTGATGAGATGGCTAGCCTAGGCTGAGCATAAGCTAAAACCTAGGGGAGATAATCAGTAGCATCATTCCATGTGAGATATGTAAATGAAAGGCTCAATGAAAGTTTTTCCCTAGATCGAAAAAAAAAAGATAAGACACCCTGAGTCGGGGAACCACTCAATAGTGGTTAGTAAATTTTCCTAGATAGACCCCTCTAAGTCATAAAGGGAAGCGAGGAAGAGTTAAGAAACTAGCTATAGAAAAGATGCCTTCACTTTAGTCATGATTAGATGAGTAAGCTAAGCCCAAAAAGGTAAACAGATAGGAGTCCAATAGTTAGTCAGACGAGCTCCCTAATATGAGAATGATATAGGGTTATGGCACATGAGTGATTAGAGCACCCAGTAGAGCATAAGTTCTCAGTAAGGTAGAATTCGGACATTGAGAGTAAATGTTCTGGATTGGGTTAGCAGAACCCTAAAAATAATATACTATGCTCCTGGGGATAAGGCTAAAGAGACTAAATAAAGAGAAAGTCTAGCTCTGATCTGAACGTAGAAATGAGCTGAGATAAATAGCTAATGCCTTCGTACCCTCAGAAAAGCTTGAGGGAGCTAGAGATCGCCTCAGAAGGCGAGCCTCGTGTTACATAGAGAGAGAGTGTAAGCCGAAAGCGCCATAAAATATAATTCTTGGGCTTTTACGAAATAGAATTTTCTTATCAAGGGACGGTCTAGCTAAGAGCAGAGTAAGAGTATGAACGAAAAATAGACCCCCTTGATGTTACAGAGAGAGATAAGTAGAGGAATCCTAGAAAAATGTAGGTACTCTTGAGCATAGAAAAGCCTAAACTGGTAACAAAAATAGTAGAATATCTTTTTACCTAAGTAAGAGGATAAGAAAGGTAGAAAGAGAAGATATGATAGTGTATAAGCTGAGGACATATTAGATTGAGAATAGACATTTAGTTAATGTGCTTGAGTACTTAAGAAAGCACATTTGTCTTTGGCATAGATGCCCTTCTAGTATGATATTGCCTAAAGTAAAAATAGTCGGGCAATACAGAGAGATCTCAGGATGTAGTAAAGGAAGAATCCTACTTTTTTGGAGCACTCTATGAGAATAGGGTTGATAGAAAAGGTAAGAGAGAGGTACTTTAGATTATTGGAAAACTTGTAATATACAAGCGATAGTGGCTTGAGCTCAGTCATGAGGCGCCTGTGTATTAGTGTTTGATATTATGGTTTGCTTACAATAGTAGTTACATGATATTAGGCCTGATCAACTTAATAGTAATGTGACTTGAGTGTGTAGCAAACGATGACATTAACCACCAAAGTGTCTCGATAATCGAAAGGTATCCTAGTTAAAAAACGAGATGAGTCAGAAAAGAGAAGTAAAAGGATTCTAGGAATACTAAAATAGTAAGAAAAGTATGCACAGAGGAATCCTCAATAGAGAATGTCTAGATTCAAGATGCATAGTCTGAGTCCCTTATAATATATGTAAATGAAATGAATAGGGACCAGTGCATAGCCTCTCTCCTGCCAAAGATGTTAACCATATTCAGTGTGTGAGATGCCCTAATGACAAAGCACTTAAAAGCAGAACGTAGGCATAGTTAGAAACTGCAGGATATGAGACGAGGGCTAGAACGAGTATATGTAAAGTGAGCGAGTCAATAGAGTAAGAAAAGAAAGCCCAAGCAAAAAGGGGCTGAAGTGGGAATCTGAGGATCCTATGAGGAGTAATGAGTGAAAATTGAAGTGCTTCCTAATATCAGTATGCCAGGATCCTAGAGAATTAGATTACATAGAACCCACTTCGCACGAAGAGCACGATGTGCCTCTGAGTTTAGCCTCAACTATTATGGGCGATAGTTATCGGACTTGGTGAGTATGTATTTCACTATCAGATACAGTGATCTTAGGCTTTGACGTCTCCCAGAGATAGATCACAGTAGATCCCAGTATAGCACAGCGGGTTACAGTAGACCCTAGCAAGGCTCTGAGAGGTCGTAGTAGACTTAGGGGTCAAAGTAGATCCCACAGAGTTATAGAGAGCCCTAGTCACAGCATGATAGATCTCTAGTAGAGATGACAGCCTAAGATAGTTTTACAGAGTAGTTAGTCTCAGAGACCAGTACAGTTTCAGTTAACTTTTATCTCAGAGACTACAGACCTCCTGAGTTTGGTAGACCATTGCCACAGAGACATGAAGGCTTTACTCAGACAGTTAGACCACTGACCAGCTCTCTTTAGAGATGAGCATAGTGTATGGGATAAGGAAAGTAAGAAATTAACTTTCCAGAGTTAGAGCCAGATGAACCACTACTTAGCAGATAGTAGCCCTGACTAAGGGATAGAGAGATCCCTGCATGCTAGCTTATGTATTCAGAAAAGGGTCAGGTGCAGTTTTATATAAGGCAAGTGGTACAGTATATCTCCAGTGAGTAAAACTGTGAGAATAGCTAACATCCCAACAGAACCCAACAGTAGTCAGTGGTAGTAGCTTTTCGGTGCTAGTATGAGACATACATGTTAGGCTTATCAGTGCTGAAATGAAGGACTATAAAATGCCACTATAAGTGAGCAAAGAAAGTGAGAAAAAGTCCTGGTGTACAAAGACAGATGTACTAGTAAACAGAGAAACTGGGATCATTAAAAGCAGAAACTCTTCAAAGGAGCTGTAATCCCAGTAAGTAGTTACAATATGAGGCTTGTGACAGAAAGAGATATGAATTGTAATCATGGGATGAGCTAGTAAGAAAGAACGTAGAGATGAACAGTGGACAGTATACTTCAAAATAGTAAACAGACAAAAACTTCTGATGGCTCTAATGATCAGAAAAGATTATGAGATGTTATGAGAAGCCATTTAGAGAGGATACGGGAGACGTGATATGAAATAAGTTACCTTCCTAGATGTGTAAACGAGTCCACTGAAAAGAACGATAACTCCTACGAACGGGTTAAGACTAACCTGATATAATTAGTAAGATTTCCCAAAATAGGCCTCCAAAGCTAGAAATTTCTTTCCCTTATGAGAATAATTAGCTAGTACTCTATAATCATAGAGCCTTAATTATAGGCTAGCAATGAAAATTCCCTAGCTAAGAGAAAACTTAAACAAGTAAAACCAGAAAGAAAAGTATATGGAGCCAGGAAGAAGGGAAAGAAAAGAATAGTTAGACAGAATATAAAAGAGTAAGAGAAAGTGTACCCCTAAATTTTGAGGACGAAATTTATTTAAGGGGGGAGGAATGTAACATTCGGTCCCTCCGTAAATGTAAGAAACGCAATGTTCAGTTTCTCCGTAAACGTCAGAAATGGGCCAAATATAAAAGGAAGTCATAGAAATAGAAGGAATTGGGGCCGAATAAAATTATGATAAAATTTTAAATATTAGAAAATAAGGATTTGAGGTTTGAGATGCTAAAAAACCAGAGCCTGAAGAGCTCAGAAAAATTGTCGAAGAAAGTAGGGGCATTTTTGTAATTTTTAGAAAATTTTGAAATCTCATAGGAGGACTTTTTAAATGGAAAATTTGAGCTTTTTTGGGTTCTCAAAGGCCTTGAATACCATGAGAACCCTTAGAACAGTTGAAACTCTTTTGGTGAGCGATTTCGGTCATCGATTGACTGAAACTTTGACCGAATAGTTTGGAATGGTTTCAGATCCTTTTTGAGTGATTCCAAAGGCAATTCTTATGATTAAGAGCCTAAGGAATATGATGTAAATGGATTATTTAAAAAAGGAGTTGATATGAGCCTAAAATGAGAAAGCCAAGAAAATGGACTAAAATACAAAAAGTAAAAAGCTGCATAAAGTGACTTTTAGCTTCTTCTTCTTATCCACGTTCCAGCAGCTCCCATTCCACGCTTTGTTTCTGCCCCAAAAATAGAGGAGGAAGCCAGCTCTCTTAGGCACACAAGGAGAGGAGATTTTGAAGAGAGAAAAAGCAAGGAAAAGGTAGGAAAATCTAAGATTTTTCTCTTGTAAGTTGCTCTTCCTTCTTCTCCTCTTTATTTCCATGGATTTGATGATGTTTTCGGGTTTGTATGGAGGGTAGAACAGAGGTGAAATTTTTGGATTTGGTGAGGGGAGGCTAGCCAAGTGAAGAACAAACCAAGAAAACTAAGAAACTAAGGTATTCCTTCTTGTTTTGTTGCTTCTCCTTGCTTGCTTCCTTCATGAAATTTTTGTTCACCTTAGAGCCCATTCCATAAGAGATAAATTATGACCATATTAGGAGGGTAGAATTAGGGGTTCTATAATGTGAAGATTAGGAAGATACAAGTGGAATTAATTAAGAAGCAAAAGAGAACTAAGAATGGAAAGTTAGGGATTCAAAGACATAGGCAAAAATCTAATTTTATCTAAGAGTTTCCAAGCCTATGTGAATGTTTGTATGAGTTCTTAAAACCCCTAGAGAGCTTTCCACATGCACTTCCTATCCAAGAAAGCAAAGAAATTGGAAGAAAAACTAATGAACTCTAAGTAGAAAAAGTGTAGTGCATTTGAAGGGATTGTAAAAATTGATTTGATATATGAGTTTCCTTGCATGTGTGAGTATTTGATTGAGCTCCTAAGACCTCTAGAAAGCCTCCCAAGTGTGTCTCCCATCAAGGAAAAATCAAGAAGGCCATGAACTCTTCTTCCCCCTATAGTCTTGGCCCAGGCAAGTTCCTATAGCTAGGGAGAGTTTTAAATTTTTCTAAGGCTATTCTTAAGTCATATGTGATGAGTGAAGATGAGTAGAGGCCTTAAAAAAAATTTAGAACTCAAAGAAAGTGAATTGGTGCCATAGGTTCCATATTAGGACCTAAAGAAGCATTATGATGCTAGGCCCTTTGTTTTAATGATGTGATGACTCTAAGAGATTTAAAAGGAGTTAAGAATCATATTTGAAAGGAAAGAATGAGGCCTAGAAGTCCTTTGAGGGATGTTGCTTCATTAGGTGCCTTTATAGACCATAATGGAGCTTATAGAGTAATCTAGAGTTTAAGCAAATTGTGTAGCCTTAGAAAATATCTCATGAACCTAATTGTCTCCTTTAAATCATGTCTAGGCCAAGAGAAACCATCTCCACCAAATTATGGGTGTATAGCCGAGGCAAATGAGGGAAATCCAAGGAGAAAAGTGTATAGATTTGTACAAGGTAGCTCTCTCCATCTTCTCTCATGCATGGATGTGTGTTTAGCTTGTTTTAGAGTGTGTGTTTGTATATTTTTAAGCTATGAAAAGTATGCTAGCATACCTTTATATTCCGTGATCCTTGATGCCATGTTATGTTTTAAATGAATCTATGATGTTTATATGAGTTACTTGAGTGAGGAGAGGCCAAGAACTCTTCCCTTTGGTGAGGATGAGCCAAGAACCCTTGAGCTTGGTTGAGACATAGTAAAGAGTCTCCCAAAAGTAAAGTAGGCTCCCAAGAGTATGGTTGAGTCCAAAGCTTATAAAGAATAGGTGAGGCAAGTCCAAAATCCATGAGGAGAAGTGTGAGGCCAATCCAAACACTTAGGGAACTTTTGAATGTCTTGTATGATTGATTCACATGCCAAGGTTGCTTTGAAAATATCCATGACTTCCATTTTTCCATACATGCATTTGAAAAGCTTGCTTTGCACATATTATATGTGATTGAATGGGAGATGAGCTATTGGGATTCTTTAAATCTCATCCCCTCATCTCCAATGATCTAACATGCTAGGTGGATCAAGAAATTACGGTAAAGGGAGCAAACAACGATGAAGAAGAGAGATTGACAACCTTGTGTCTTGTTTTGTTTGTTTTGGAACCATAATGATGGTTTATCGTGTATATGAGGTTGTATATGTACTATGAACATTGAGACATGTGTAAATACCCTATTATGTAATATTTAGATGTATGATTATGATATATGACCACTAGCCCATGTTTTGAGTATGTAAGGCCATAGAATGAGAATTTAAAGTTTGATGAATATGTGTATAAGTGAGGGTTGAATGGCCAAAATGAGATTCATGAGATTTGGGACTATTTGGGCAGTTCACACAAGTCTTAAATATACTTTTGGACTTGCCCAAAAGGTGCCAAGACCAAGGGAAATCTATTTGGCAACTTTGGTACCCTATATGGAGCAAAAATTGACCATTATGGAACCCTAGGTCACTTTTTAGTCAAATAAGTTAGTCTTGATTTGAGATTGGGCATGCAATTAGGTCTCATTGAGAACTTTTTGGGAAGATAAAGATCATAATTTTTGAAAGTCTATAGAATATTTGATGATTTTTTGAAATTGGCAAATTTTATGGATTTGGTCTGCTACACTATTCAATTGGTCCAAAATTATTTTTTATCATTTGAGATTCAAATGATGTCTAATTATCATGAAATTTTATATAGAGAAACTAGGAAATCACAGTGACTTGTGCCAACTAGAAGCACCTCATTTGGAGGTCTAGAGAGGAAGATATGAATTTTTGAAGTTTCTGTCCAGTATCAATAGCCTTGTCCGACCAGAAGTACTGTTCCATCAAATTCTAAGATCTGGGATTGATGAACTGATCTGGAGATATTTTTCTAGTTAACATCCATAGATTTCCATATTGGTATCATTTGCATAGATTATATTTTTGTGGAATTAATTGGACATTTTTGAAATTCATATCAGTAAACTGTGACAGCATCAGGATCCAGTCCAACCTCCAGACCATTTCACATGTCAAACGCTCTGTGTGTGGGATGTTATGACTTACACATATTTTTGTCATGAATTAGACATCCCAAGATTTCCAGAATGATCAATATTACATGTTTTTAATTTTTCTAGATTTAGTTATGATTTTTCAAAGTTTGCCTAGAAAGGAGGCCAATGCTGGCCGAGAATGAAACCTCCTTTTCCACCTTCCAATTCGGTTTCCATGAGTTGTAGGCATGTTTATGTGATACAAATGAGTTGTAATGATGTAATTAAATATGAGAATATAGAGCATGAGCTCACATGGTTCACGTGACACCGAATGAAATTTTTAGTCATGACGCGACACAAGAAAGTGTGTTATTTTCTATGAAATTTTTCACTTCCTTCTTACTATATATCACATGAGCATGCAAATGATTATGGATGTGAGCTAGCAATTATGGTGTTACATTTATTGGTATTAGAGCTGGCCATTCGAATGTGCAACCCGAGGACGGGTTGGCCTCAAGGGGGGTGGAATGTAAAGTCTCACATCGGATGGAATGGTCCTGAAAACAGCCCGTATAAGTGGGAGCATAGCTCTCTCCACCAAGGCGCGCTTTTCTTGTGAGCTAAGTGGGAAGGGACAAACCCCAATGAACTGGGAAGGCAGGGTTAAAGACCTACTAACCGGGAAGGAAGGGACAATACCTTGGTGGCTCACGAGAAAAGCGTGCCTTGGTAGGGAGAGCTACGCTCCCACTTATATGGGCCATTCCCAGGACCATTCCATCCAATGTGAGACTTTGCATTTCACCCCTTTGGGGCCAACCCGTCCTCGGGTTGCACATTCGAATGGCCATCTTTGATACCAACATATACAGAGCCACCAAAGTATTGTCCTTTCCTTCTCGATTCGTTGGGGGTTTGTCCCTTCCCGCTTAGCTCATGGGAAAAGCACGCCTTGGTGGGGAGAGTTATGTTCCCACTTATATGGGCCGTTCCCAAGACCATTTCATCCGATGTGGGACTTTACAAGAAATGTAAGGGCATTTTTATTATTTTAAGAAAATTTTAGAATTCTTATATGAGGGATTTTTAAATGAAAGTTTTAAGTTTTCTGAGATTTTCAGAGGTCCTAAAAATCATGGGAAGCCCCAGGACAGTTAAAACCCTTCCGATGGACATTTTCCAATGTTAGTTGACATGAATTTTAACTGATTTATTTGGAAAGGTTTTAGCTATGATTTAAGTGATTCCAAAGGTATTTTATTTAATTGGGAACCTAAATTTTATGATGAAAAAGACAGTTTTAAAAAAGTAGTTAAAATGAGTTTAAACGGAGTAAACAGGCGTGTAGGGCAAAATAGTCATTTTAAAAAATTATAAAGGAGGCTTCTTAAGTAAGATTACACCTCATCACCTTCTCCAAGCTTCTATTTTCAGAAAAGTGGGTAGCAAGGGCGTGACATTAAGAGGGGGGAGAGAGTTCCCATGGTATTTAGGGCCTTTGAGAACCCCGAAAAGGTCAAAATTTTCATTTAAAAAGCCCTCCTGTGAGTTTTCAAAATTTTTCAAAAATTACAAAAATGCCCCGACTTCCTTTGGTAAATTTTCTGAGCTCTTTTGGCTCTGGCTTTTGGGCATCTTGAATCTCAAATCCTTATTTTCTAATATTTAAAATCTTATCCTAATTTTAGTTGGCTCCAATTCCTTCTATTTTGAGGACTTCCTTTTATATTTAGCCCGACGTTTATAGAGAACTGAACATCGCATTTCTCACGTTTATGGAGAGACTGGATGTTACAACTACCAACTCATTTTTGGCCACAACTTAAGGAAACTAGGTTGTGATCAAATGCTCTTTGACCTTAAAAACTTAAATTAGCCAACTATCAAGTTATTATGACTGCATAATTAATTATAGAGTCCTTCAAGGGCTAGAAAACAAAACTTTATGAAGTCTTACCTTCTTATAATCAACACCCAATCATCTTATATGGCTTAAGAATTAAAAGCTAACCAAAACCAACCTTACTCCCTTATGATGGCAAGAAGACTTCTCCATCATGGCAAATGGAAGGGATTTAGACTTAAGTGGCAACTAAAGATGCATAACACGCCACTTAAATTCATCTAACCACTTGGAGTAAGTTTTTAATTAACAAATCAATTTCATTAAACACTTAAAGCCTTGAAACAACTTCAAACTCAGATTATGACTATCTATACCTCAATTTACCTAAATAATAACTTATGATAGCAAAGCATGTTTGGCAACTCTAAAGAAATGATCTAACCTCATATCTCACATGACCAAGACAACAAATATACATTCCTAAGACTTCTACATCACAACAAACCTAGAACCACATTTTCTCAAGCATTAATATCCATTTTACACTTTATATAACAGTAAAATCCTCTATTTTACCATAACAAAAATCCAAACTACATGTAAGTGCCATATCCAAATTCATCATTTGATAAGATAATCTATCATAGTTTCAAGTTTGGAATTTTACCAACTTCTTAGCTAACTTATACCTAACATTTTAGCTCCCATGCCACTAAAATTTCAACTTAGAACAAACCCAAAATATAGTCAACAGAATTTGTGACAACAACAGTAAAATGACCATAAAATGCAACATGTAAAGCCCCTAAGTATAAACTTAAAAACCAAAATACATATCCTAAATTCATCTAACCACTTTGAAGAAGTTTTAAATACATATTTAACATTGTCTAAACATCTAAATTTTCATAGAAATTAGTGGAACTAAAAGTTGTAACACCATATATTTCTAACTTATCTCATGATATTCACATGCTTTAAATCATCAATTCCATAAAAGAGTAAGGAAAAGGAATTAAAAATAATACACTTCTTTGTGTTGCGTCATATTTAAAAATTTCATTTGGTGCCACGTGGACCATGTGAGCTCATACAACACATTCTCATATTTAATTACATGAATACAACTCTTTTGAATCATCAGAAGTGGCTTACATCTTAAGGAACTCAAAAGAATGCATGAAATATACATATATAATTTCAACCAGCTTGTCCTCATTTCTGTCACAATTTTGAAAAATCATAACTAATTGTAGAAAAATTAAAATCATACATTCTTAGTTATTATGGAAATCTACAGATGTCTACGCCATACTAAAAACATGTCTAGACCATAATATCCAACACAGAGGGCGTTTGACATGCGAAATGATCCAGAGGTCAAATTGTCTACTGGTGCTGTCACAGAATTTTATAGCAAATTTAAAAAATATCTAATTAATTCAAAAAAAATAAAATCCAAGCAAATATACTAATATGGAAAGCTGTGGATGTTAGCTAGAGATAAAAAATAACTCCACACCAGTTTAGGTATGCTTAGATCTTGAAATTTAATCAAAAAGTAACTGAGGTCGGCTAAACTTTTTGATACTAGACAAAATCTTTGAAAATTGATATCTCCCTTTCTAGACATCCAAATAAGGTGATTCTAGTTGGCACAAATCATGGGGAATGTCTAGTTTCTTTGTATAAAATTTTGTGGTAATTAGACATCATTTGACCCCTATGTGATAGATTCCATTTTTTGACTTGAGTGAACAGTGACATGACCAAAACCAGAAAATTTGCTAACTTTAAAAATTTATCAAATATTCTATAGACCTCTAAAAATTATGTTCTTTAGCTTCCCAAAAATCTCTTAGAAAACTCTAATTGAATGCCAAATCTCAGATCAAGAAGAGCTCATTTGGGTAAAAAGTGATATAGGGTTCTATTATGATTAATTTTGGCTCCATATAGGATACTAAAATGTCCAAATGGCTTTCTTTGGGGTTTGGCACCTCTTGGGCAAGTCTAAAAGCATAATTAGGACTTTTGTAAGTTGCCCAAATAGTCCTAACCTTCATGCATCTCATTTTGGCCATCTCACTCATACTTATGCATAATTCCATAATGTCATTCATGAAACTAGTTTGCCATCATATACTCAAATCACATTCTAATGGCTACATAACATGTTCTCTCATTCCTACATGACATATTATCATAATTACATGTATTTATTATATTATAATACATATACATCCATTGGTTATATCCTTTGCCATTTGTATGGCCTTAAAGTAGCAAAACTCAAGCATTTTTATGTTATCCTCTCATCTTCAAGGTGGTTGGCTTCCATTACCTTGTCCACTTAGTCCACCTAGCATATTAGATTATTGGAGAGGAGGGAATGAGATTCAAAGAATTCTAATAGCTCATCTCCCATTCAATCATATATAATGGATGCAAACAAGTTTTACAAATGCATGCATAGCATGTGGACATGTGCAATCATTCAAAGAGCATTCTTAGAATTTGAAAAAGTCACACATAGCATACAAAGGCTTGCCAAGCAAGTGGATTGGCCTCACCTAATTTCTTATGGATGCTAGACTTGCCTCACCCATTCTTTAAGAGATTCTTAGACTCAACCATGTTTTTGGAAGTCTATCTCACTTTTAGAAGACTCTTTACTTTGTCTCAACCAATCTTAAGGGTTCTTAGCTCATCTTCACCATGGCTAAGGGTTCTTGGCCTCACCACACTCAAGCAAACCCAAACAAATATCATAACATCATTTAGAAACATAATATGTCATCATAAAACCATGGCATATGAAATCATGCTAGCATACTTTTCATGGCTTGAAAATACACATACACACATTCTAAGACAAGCTAAGCACACATTCATGCATGAAAGAAGGTGGAGAGAGCTACCTTGGATACAATTACACACTTTTTCTCTTGAAATTTCCTTCCTTGCTTCGACCACACACACATAAAAGTGTAGGGATGATTTCTCTTGGGCTAAACACAATTTATGGAAGCCAATTAGGCTCATGGAATTAATTCTAAGGCCACACAACTTGCTTGGATTCTAGCTTAGTCTATAACCTCATTATGGTTCCATAATTGCACCTAATGAAGCAACACCCCTCAAATAAATTCTAAGCTCTATTCTTTCCTTTCAAATATGATTATTGACTCCTTTTAAGCCTCTTGGAGTCATCACACAATCAAAACCAAGAGCCTAACTATATGTTGCTTCTTTAGGTCATAATATGGAATATAAGGCACCAACTCATTCACTAAGCTTCCTAAATTTTTTCCAAGGCTTCCTCTCATATTTATTCATCATATATGACTAAAAAATGGGTTTAGAAAATTTAAAACTCTCCCTAGCTATGGAAACCCTTCTTGGCCGAGACAATGAAGCATATTGGGTTCCATAGAGTTTCCTTTGTCTTCTCAAGGGAAGATGCATATGAGGGAACTTCTAGGGATTTTAGGAGCTTAATTAAACTCTTATTTAAGCCTAGGAATCCTTGTACAAAGTCAGATTTTACAAGGTGTACTTGAAATCCTAAAATTTATATCTTGAAATCTAATGATTTTTTGTTAATTCCCTTTACATATTCTTAATCTCTACACTTTTTTTCCTTAGATTCACCCTTGGTTCTGCCTAAAAATCAGATCCTCTTAGGTCTTCTCAAGTGGGGCAAAATGGTGGAGAAGAGGAAGAAAGGATATCAACTGTGGGAGAAGAAATTACCTTATTTTCTTGTTTTTTTTTCACTTAAATCTTACTTTTTCCAAGCTCCTCTCTTTAAATCCGAATTTTTCCCTAAGTTTCTCGCTTAAAATAGATTTGTAAACTTCATTTTAGTCAAAGGAAACAAAGGAGAATGGAGGAGAGGAGGTTTGGATGGAAGAAAGCATGAAAAACTAACAAGAAACTATACCTTAAAGCTTGAATTTCTTCTCCTCTTCTTCTTCCCTTGGTGTGCCACTCTCATAGGGTATTTCTTCTGATTTTGGACAGAATGGATCATGCAAATGAAGGGGGAGAAGAAATAAGAAACTTAAAAGTGTGTTCAAGAAGCTTCCACTTTCTCAAAAATTTTAATTTTTCCTTTTGTTTTTGGCATTTTCATTTCTAATTCGTTTTAGCTCCTTTTTTAGAATTATCTTTTCCATTATAAAATTTAGGTTCCTAATTTAGTAAAATGCTTTTGGAATCACTCAAATTAGAACTAAAACCTTTCCGAATAAATTCGTTAAAGTTTGGGTACACTGATGTTAGAAAACGTCCACTGGAGGAGATTTAATTGTCTCGAGGCTTTCCATGGTCTTCAAGGCCTCTGAGAACCTCGAAGAACTCAAAACTTTCATTTAAAATCCCTCTTGTGTAAATTCCAAAATTTGCTCAAAATTATGAAAATGCCATTATGTTTCGTAAATTTTTCGTAAGAAATTGTTTCTTCATTCTAGCTCCATTTTTCTTTCCGTCTGAGTCTGGGATTCTCATTTTTAGGAGTCTAGAATGCTTTCTAAATTTTTTGGGACCTTAACTACATTATTTTGGGAGACTTTCTTTTATATTTGGTGAATTTCATTTGTTGACAGAGAAATCATACTTTACGTTTCTTACGTTTTCTCTCGTTTTCAGAGAACCAGATGTTACAAAAGTGATGACCCTAAACCTCATTTTCACACATTTTCAAAGGTATAGTTTAACATAAGCTTATAAGTTAGGTTTGACATACTCAACTTTACAAATAGGGTTCAAATGACTCCAAACCACAAACTATCCTAAATCATTAAAATATACTTTTTCAACACATAAAATTCTTGAAAATACCCAAAATGGTCTAGGTGACCATGCAACACGCAAACTTTCAACTATAACTTCCAAGTTGACATTTTAACCACTAACCACAAATACCAATGGTCCAACCAATAATTTCACAACAAACAATGATTATTGATCATATAATTTTAAGTCACTTATTAAAAATCATAAAAATACTACCATAAATGACAAATTTTGCAAGAACTTAACTTATACAAAAATTTTTATACTTGGTAATACATGATGCAATGTGGCAATTTTATAACATAAGAATCAATTACACAAGAACCTGTTTTCTTAACTACACAAACCTAATTGGATAAGGCATTCAAGCCTTACTAAATTATTATGTTGGCTTCCATTAGGTTCTTTTTGCTACTAAGAGGTTTAGTTTCTGAGAATGTTAGCCTATAATTGAGGTGAGATATAAAATCTTAGTAACGAAAAGACAAATTCCATATATATGTATAAATTAATCAACATAATGCTTTATATGAATAAAAGTAATAAAAGTAAAGCATGTATCATTTAAAATGAATAAGTTTGATTATAAGTGACTATCATCCTATACTAGAAATCACATTCAACGAGTTGTTGGCCAACAAATAAGGAAAGGCCACAATCCTGGCATAAGCTCTCTATTGAGCAGGATCATAGCTTGATACATTCACAAGAATATGATCATGACTTGGTGCACAATCATGGCACAATGCACAAGTAGAAGCATGTCCACATCTCCATATATAAGGACATGATCATACTTTAGGTTATACAACAGGTAGTTAAACTAATCATTAGCCATCAAAATAACATGTACAAGCAAACATATGATCAAACTACACATATTCATGGAATTAACTCCCAGTTACCTTAATGAAGCCTAATTACTCTTTCTTTAGCTACCAATATGTTATAAGGGGCTCAACAAGCCTAGAATAAGCATAAGCACAAGTTTACATCTATCAATAACCAAGGAATCGCATACCCATCCATTAATTTCACCAAGAATCAAGTGAAAAACACTCACCTAATCTTTTAAAAAGTTAAAGATACTAATTTAAGCTCCATCAATCAAGAACGACTATTGGGTCATCTCACATACTTGAATTTTCACATATAGGCATAACCTATATAAAAAATAAATCCATATAGTAAAATTGAGGGAAAACTTTACCCAATGAATACCAAGCTCCTAAGAACTCTAAAGCACCAGTTTGAGCCCACCACGCTAACTTAATGAGTCATCACTCCCTTTTGAATCTCACACATGTGACAGCCATGTACCAAAAATCAACCTAAGTGATGAAATTTTGCACTTACACATTACAAAATCAAGGGAGATACTTACCTAATCCTCTATATAGTTAATAATATTGATTTGAGGTCAAAACAACTTGAATCCATAATAGATTACTCCTAAAACTTGAATTTTTACACATGTATTAACTACCAAATGAAAACCAATCTAAGAGATGAAACTTGAGCATGAACATGCATCAAAATGGGAGAAATACTTATTCAACACTTAACTAATCTATAAGATTGAAAATTAAGTAAGGAAGCATCAAAATCCCTACTTTTCAACACCTAAGGTTTGATGAAAAATTTTTAAATGACAAGTTGTTCAGTTCAAAATGTAGAGAAAGATGAGTAGAACATGTTATCATTCACTTACTTAGCCAAATCTCATGTCTTCTTGGCATATTAGAGCCCAGAAAGTAAAGAACTATGCCTCTCTTCTCTCTTATGTGCTTTCACTTTACTGTTGCATTTTCTCACTTGTTGCAATGAAAGTGTAGTTGTCCAAGGATGGATTCAGTGCCTAAATGCATTAACTAAAAGGTGTGGGCTAACCTAGGGGTGTTTTGAACCTTTAAGACTTATTTCTAAGTATTGGACTTTAGTTTACTAGGTTCAAACAGGTTGGATTTCAACTTATAATTTAGTTTAGGCTCTTGAAAATTGTTTTTAACTATGCCATAATAATTATTAAGCCCCAAATTAATTTTTCAAAATGTGTCTAATAAATTTATATACAAAAAATAATTAAATGTATTTTTCTCTAAAAATCTCCAAATAATTATTATTTTCATTGAAAATTCTCAAATTATTATTTTTTTGAAAATTATTATTTTCCATAATTAGTCCATAGTTTCCATAATAATTATTTATTTCCCAATAATAAACTATTATTTTCTAATAATTTTACTTAATTAAATTTTGGGATGTTACAATGAGTGTCTTGCTTTAATTCACATGATGACTACAACATATAAAATAAATTAACTAAGGGACAACATTCACTGAAATAATTACATATTGTAATGTGACTTATGTGTTCTTTGGTTCCCATTTAGTCCTATAGACCTTGCAAAATGAGAAAATAAAAAAATATTATTAATTATTGATAAACTATGGGTAAAAGATAAATATAAGAAATAATATTTCATTAACATTAGTATTGGAAACTAATATTTAAATTATTTTATTAGTTATTTTGTTATTCTTAGTTATCTTTTTGTTAGACTTTAATAATTATCTTTTTGTTAGATTTAGAATTTAATAATATTTTTTATTATTAGAAGTTATCTTTAATTAGGATTAGGATTTAATATTCGTAATTATCTCATGGACTCTATAAATAGTTTATCGAAAATTAGAATTATGTATGTTGTTATTGATTGAATAATAAGAAGTGTTTTCAGATTATCTGCATCTCCTTCTCTATTCTTCCTTTTCCCCCTTTATTTCTTCTACATCTCCTTCTCCTTTTTTGTTCTAATATCTCTCCCTATTCTCTTCCCTACCCGTATTACATCAATTTGGTATCATAGCCTAACCACTTCCTGCTGCCTTTTCTCCCCCCATTTCCCCTTATTTTACATCAATTTGGTATTAGAGCCTAGTCACAACTCCAACCATGTTTTTCACTACCTTTCATGACCACACCGCGTTGCCATGCACGGGTGAAATCCTTAGAACAAAATTTCCAAATTATCTAAACTAAGTTCAACGATTTACAAAAAGATATGGACCATTAATTTGATAAAGTTATGAGTGCCATCAATCAACTTTGTATGCAAAGGACTGGAAGAAATTTAAAAGAGCTAAAGGCAAAAGAAAAATATAGTCAATAACATAAAGTATTAAAGGAAGATATCTTAATTGAGTCTGATGTTATCATTATGAAACCTTTTGATTGCCCATTAAACATCAATGAGGATGGTTCCATATAGGGTATGAAGAGTAATTGGAAGTCAATTTGGAATGTGAGGAAATCAATTCTGACCAGTAATTTGAAATTCAACCACAAGTTGTAGAATATTGTGTTCATGATCAACCTGTTCAACTACTCCACCCGATCGAGTTTGTCATTCCAGATATATTAATGAATTCAAAGCTGTCTACACTACCATATCTTGAAGTAGTGGTGTTTGTAATACCATAATTGATTAAACTCCATAACCTCATATCCAAGCTTGATTTCACAAGGTTTTACATAATTTCAAAGAAAAAGGAATAAAATAATAGCATTTTCTTGCGTTGCATAATACTTTAAAAATTCAAATTTTGCTTTGTGGTTCCTGTGAATCCATCAATAGCATTCTATACTTATTCTCCATCCATAAAATTTATACATATCATAAAACAAGACATGAATAACAGATTTGAAGTAAAAAATCAAAAAAATTACAATTTGCTTATGGGTCCAGAATTTAGATTTTTAGCACCAAATTTAAAAAATCATAATTAATTCTAAAAAAATTAAAATCAAGCAAATGATAGCTTTCTAAAAAACTCTAAATGTCAAATATAGTTAAAAATCATTTTAGGCTATGAAAACCTAGTTGGACCATGATTGACATTATAAAAACTTGAAAGATTTGGTTACCCAAGTTTGCTGTCACAAGTTACTAATATAAATTTTAAAAATTCATAACTAATTCTTGAAAAATAAAAACCCAGAAAACCATACCATTCTGGAAACTATGAATGTTAACTTGAGGGAAAAAATAAGTCTGGATCGAAACAGAAGCAATCAGGCCATAAAATTTGATGGAATATTAATGGAGGTATGACTACATCCATACTACTAATTTGGAACTTCAAAAATTTGTTTCTCCCTTAATATAAATCCGAATGAGGTGATCTCAAGTGCCACAAAAATTTTATCATGTGTAGTTTATACCTGTAAAATTTTATAGCCATTGGGCATCATTTGGTCCACGTGTGATTGAGGGAAAGATTTTGACCAATTGCATAGTACCTAGGCCAAATCTATCAAAAATTGCCAACTTTGAAAATTCACCAAAAATGATCTAGAGCTCCAAATAATGTGCACTTTAGCTTTCCAAAAGTATCTAGACAAGACTTATATGTATGCCAAATTTCAGGCTAAGAACAGTTCATTTGGTCAGATATTGATATAGCTCACAAATACGACAAATTTGGCACCATATATAAGTCAAAATTTGTCCAAATGGCTTCTTACTTCTTCTACCACCATATGAGCACATTTGAGAGCATAAACACAACATATACAAGCTTCCTAAATGGTTTAAACTACTATGCATCATAATCTCACTATGCCAATGCAAGAATACATAACTAAGAATGAGCTACTAAGTACCCAAAACACTTTTTCTCATTGATTTGGTACTAATTTTGGTTCATACACCACATATACATACTTTTACCTTTGCTCCAAGGTTTACATCTAAAAAATAATATGTACATAGAATTATTGACATTCAAATACATTATAAGTTACACTAATGGCAAGGTGTGGCTAATCAAACTCCTTGGCTTCCACTTTGGCCTTCTTAAGCACCATCTAGACATGTTAAGATAGGAGAGGGAAGGGGATGAGATTCAAGGAATCCTAATAGCTCAAACATTCTTTTCAAGAAAGAAAACAGGCATATATTCATGTCACAAGATACAAGCATGTTATACACACCTTCAAAAAGTGTTACATTCACAATTTTCATGCCATAACTACACATCAAAACTAAGAACAAGCTCAATGGACTTTTAGTCCAATCTCACCCCATTTTGGGGACTTTTAGATTAGCCTCACCCTTGATCTAGGGACTTTTGACTTGGTCTTACTCATCCATGAGACTTTTGGCTTTGTCTCATCCATTTCCAGGGACTTTTGGCTTCACCTTACCCATCACAAGAGACTTTTGACACAACCTCACCTATAGAGCACAATTTCACAATCAAATGCTAACCAAGAAACATAATGGTACCATGAGAGTCAAAAAATAGCATATGGTATTTATTAAGATTCTAACACACATACATGCATCAAATGACATTCACACAACCATATTGCACATAAGAAAGGGATGAAGAGCTACCTTGGCAATTAAACACAATTCTTCCCTTTTGATTTCTCTTTTCCCTTTTTGGTCTCACACCCATAAATAGATAGAGCTTGATTTCTTTGTCCTACACACAACAAATAGCATCCAATCACACTCTTGAAGTAAGTCATGACATTACATATATATTAAAGAAGTATACTTTCATCTATGGTTCCATTTTTGTTACATAAAAGGCCTAATGAAGCAACTACTATAATTCAAGTTCTTGGTTTCATTTCCTTCTCATATCTAAGCCTCTTAGTTCCATTTAGATTCCTTGAAGTCATCACAAACTCATTTCCAAGAGCCTAGATACAAGTTACTTTTTAAGGCTATATTATGGAACCTATTGCCCCATCTCCCAATCTATGGCTTTTAAATTTTTCCTTAGGGTTCCTCCTATCTTCTTCCATCACATAAAGTCCCAAACCAAGTTTAGAACAAATTAAAACACTCCCTACCCCCTTCATCTTGTCTTAGCCGAACCTAAGGTATGGTTTGAAGCCCATAGAGTTTTACATTTTTCCTTGATGGGAGAGGTACTTGGGAGGCTCCCTAGGGGTCTTAGAAACTCAAATAAACACTCACATAGGCTAAAAAATTCTTAGATCAAAATAGATTTTACAAGATGTTCAAGAATCCCTAACTTCCCATTTTTCAAATTCATGAGTTTTTCTTCCATTTTCTTTGAATTTTCTAGGTTACCATAGCCTAATTCAACGGTTTCTTGCTTGTTCTAGGTTAGATTTCCCTCTCCCTACAAGATCTCCTCTTGGTTGAAACACACACATAAAGGAAGCAAGAAGAGAAAGGCAAGAAAGGAGTGAAACTACCTTGAATCCAAGCTTCTTTCAAGAGCTTCTTCCTTTGCGTTACCCTTTTCTTTGAATTTCTAATCTTTCTCCTTTGAACCAAGCTTAAAACAGAATGAAATGAATGACCAAAACCATAGGAAGAGAGCTTGAGAGAAGAAGAACAACATTAAAGAAAAAGAAGCCATGAAATTCTTCCATTTTTCATTTCTTTTCCTTGCTTTTTTCTCCTCTTTCTTGAGCTCTCCTTGTGCATCTCTCTTAGGCAGAATTCATCTCTATCCAAATAGAAGCAAATTTGATTTACAGGAGGAGTAAAGGGGGATCCCACTTTTAAAGAAGAAATAGGAAGGATTTATTCATTAAAAATGATGTTTATGTCCTGTGTTTTTGGCAATTTCGTTTTAGCTTCATTTTAGTTCCTTTTTTAGAATCATCTTTTCCATCATAAAATTTAGGTTCTTAAACTTATAAAATAGATTTGGAATCACTCAATTTGGATTAAAAATCTTTCTGAACAAATCGGTCAAAATTCAGGTCAATCGATATTCAAAAACATACACTAAAGGGGTTTTAACTGTCTCAAGGCTTTTCATGATTTTCAAGGTCTCTAAGAACCTCAGAAAATTCAAAATTTTCATTTGAATAGCCATCTTGTGAGTTTTTCAAAAGTTGCTAAGAAGAATCTACTTCAACCGATATGCCTTTAGGCACGGCTATACATAACATAGAAATCACACTTAGAAAGGGGTAGAAATGGAAGCAGATCGATTTTGAGTGAATGGCTATTCTGAGATAGAATGAGAAAAATTGAATTTGATTAATTTGATTTATACGACCTTTTTTCTCATGCAATTTGGAATACTCAAACAGTTGATTCTTTTTTTTGTCTTAGTTTTATTTACGAAAATGCCATTATGCTTTCGGCAATTTTATTAAACCACTCTGGCTCCAATTTCTGGATAACTTAAGACTCAAATCCTTATTTGTCATTATTTAAAATTTTATATTAATTCTATTTGGCCTTAAATCCTTCATCTCAAAGGACCCGCTTTTATAATCGACTCAATTCTGACGTTTAACAAAAACTGAAAGTTATAGTGTTCATCTTACCTGAGGCTCCAAGATGGATTACTTTAATACTTTTCTTTTTTAAAACTCATCCTCAAAACTCAAGGACGAGTTTTCTCCAACCAGGGGAGAATGATGCAAAATGAGAAAATAAAAAAAAATATTATTTATTATTTGTAAACTATGGGTTAAAGATAAATATAAGAAATAATATTTCATTAGGATTAGGATTAGAAATTAATATTTAAATTATTTTATTTTATTAGTTATTTTGTTATTATTAGGTATCTTTTTGTTAGGCTTTAATAATTATTTTTGTTAGGTTTAAAACTTAATATTATTTTTTATTATTAGAAATTATCTTTAATTAGGATTGGAATTTATTATTATTAGTTATCTCATGAACTCGCGAATGGATTCTCTGCATATCCCAGAGATGAGAACCAAACCCTGCTCCTCAAATCCCAGCCATCGCCTCGATCCATCGTCCTTGAATGTGCCATGTCATTTTAGTCAAATGGTGCGTTGTATGCCGCTGGGGAGCAAGGAGGCGTCCACGTGTTAGAGGTATCAAGCGTTGGATTAAAATGGACAGAAGCCATGATCTGATCTGTCTATAATCACGATTGAATGAAATGCACAACCCCTGCTTGCGAATCCTCACCTCTCTGCAGCCATGATGTTATGCCCAGCTCTAATTGTGAGTCTTTGTCTTTCTTTCTCTCTGAAATTTCGCAGAATGGCTAGCGCACACGAGGAATTTAGATATCCTCCCTAGGAGATTCTATACTAGAGGCTCTTGAACGTCCCTCTGTGTCTCGTGCTGGCTTCTTCTTGAGGTGCTACGCATTAAATTCCCTTTCTCTTTCTCCTTTAGTGCACAAGTGAAGTGCATTTTCTTATTCGTCAAGCTCTTTGATAGAAGAAGCTTTAAATGCGTAGTTAGGACAAAAAGGCTGTATTCATCTGATCTGATCTATTTAGTTTAGCAATGTTGAATGTTTATTTAAGGGTTTGTGTAATTGGACTCTTTGGTTTTCATTTGGATCTAGGAAAACCATCAGCTTGGAAATTTACTATAAATCGACTTTTAGTTGATTCAGCTTAGTATTTTCAAATTATAAGTTATTGAAATTGCATCTCTGGTGTTTTAATTTGCTGTGATTAGCTCTTTTGGGTTTACATTTCAGCTTTGGCATTATTTTTGGGAGCATTAGACTGCTAATGAAGTGTATATTTCTTATTAATCCCATATCCTTGCTGACATTTGTAGTTAGACTTGGTTGTGGATAAATGAAGAGCAAATTCAAGTATATTATGAAGATAGAATGCAAGTCATGAAATAACAATTTGATTTCCTTTTGCTTTGAAATAATTAAGTACATATAGTTTGATCTTGTTGGACACTGGGACAGAGTTCTTGGTAAAGGCAAAACAAAACATGGTAAAATTGTGGAGTGGACATGAAACTGTGATGCTTCTCATATCAAAACCTAATGGCTCTCATGTACATTATTGTTCACCATCTTGAATGGCTTTGAGGCTTTTTTATTTGTTCTGGTTTGACAAAGCATAATCTATTTTGCTGATTATATGATATTCAATTATGAGTGTGCTGTTAATTACAGGAGTTAAGCAAAATAGAAGCATAAGGAGCATAAAGTATTTGAAGCCATAATACTGAACTACTTTAAATTAAGGGCAGAAAGTAATGAAATGTATTGAGAAATAAGTTGTACTTAACTATATTGAGATTTCAATGTAATAAACCAAATTCATGTACAAAGCTGAGTTACATGACATTCAAAAATAGCTGTTGCATTGTCTCTAGGCAGTGAAGAACTTGAAGACAAAATGTTGTGCTGAAGTTGCTGTAGCTTAAAACATCTGAAGCAAGAAGTCTGAATTAGAATTTCATTGTAGTGCAAAAATATTGGCCATGCAGCTGCTGATTTCTTAAACCCTTCTACAAAGGCTTGTCACTTTGTTGGTTGTAGCCTAGAGTTGTGAGCAAGAGTTCAATGTGATATGTTTTAGTTTGAGTTGGAAGCAAGAGTTCAATATAATCCCATAATAATTTGAGTTGTAAGCAAAAGTTCAATGTATATGAACAGGTTTATTTCAATAAAATTGCATATTTTTTTATTTCCATCTTTTAGTGTGGTTTTTATTATTTGTACCATGTGAGACTCATGCATATCAGTGAAAAACTATAAGGCTGAAAGGCTACATAGATGTAAATTGTTTGGAGCAGCAACATACCAATCCTACTTATTATTTAGTATCATATGAAGTAATAAATTACAAACAACATGCAAGGACTACTTAATATCACCAAAAAGGCAAGGAAAAAGTAATATGCATTCATGGAAAACTTTCAAGATATAGGCAATCATCTATAATATATTTTTCCTTGTAAAAACACAAAATCATCAAGTGTGGTTTTTATTATTTGTACCATGTAGGACATCTCGACTAAACTCCAATGTGTCAAGGGATGGCATAGGAATATCAAATGGGCCTACACATTAAAAGAATACTAATTAAAATGTAAGTACTAAATATATAGCAATACCATATAAGAAAAAAATTAATTATTTTTACCGTTAACATCTCAGTATACACAAGTTCACTCTCATATGTTTGAGGGCAATTTGGAGGTGCTGAGGAAGAAACTCCATGATGCATGTCATTATCCTGAAAGAAAAAATCAACATCAATACTTCTTAATCACAAATCACACTTCTTCAACATATTGCATTACATTATCTATACCATAGATTGGTGACGCTGCAATGCTCCAAGCATGGAAACTGTCCATGCTCTTTTTTTCTTTGGTTGACACTTAAGAAGACTCTTCAGTCTGTTCTTCCTCCTAATACCATCTCTCTTCTTGAATCCTATGGTTGGTACAATACCTTCCATTAGTGGTGTTGTGGAAGTATCACCATTGTTGTGTAGACCCTGTTGCCTTGATCGAAGCTCTATGACTTGCTTCCTCAATTCTAAAACACTTTTGTGCACCAAAGAGAATGTCTCTTCACAATCGGACGCCTCAGTCGCTAACCTTATAAGCATGGGACAGAGTTGTTTATACTGGTGTGTGCTTTGCAACTTAGGATCTACTTCAACCTCTTTTCCCTTAATATCATATGTTATACCACTTCGTGCCTCTCTTGTCCACCTATTTAGAATATATTGATCAAGAAGCTGTTTCATATCGAGCACATCATATACCTTTAAAGCATGGTAGCATAATATTCCCAAAGTTTCAAACTTATGACAATTGCATATAATTGACCTAAATGTTGGATGATATTGAACCTTCCATTCTCCCTGTTCGTCCACCATACCAACAACATATTCAAATATTAATTGACTTTCAATTTTGTGTTTTATGCTAGCAGTAGCATGTAGATCCCATTCGTGTTGGAACAAGTTAAAAATAGGAGGTGTGTAAATTTGAGCTAATTGTTGTAACATGGGTGAATGCTGGACTATCAATCTTGGTAACTTGTGTTGCGACTTAAAATCTCATTGTAACTTATTATACCTTGTATTCTCAACAACTCGATTGAAGTGCGTGAAGAATTGATTAATATCCAAGTCGGGTTTCATACATCTCTTAATGTCGGTATTCATTCACACTTTCACTAAGCTGTGTGATGCGCATGCCAAGTGTTAAAGCATTCTTCATATAACACCATGCCCATTTTTCTTTTATCTTATATACATGCTTCAACCATGTGTTTTCATATGCATTATAATCGGATCATAAACAGTTACATGCTATTTTAAACTGCGTTTCTTCTAAGTACTCAAACATGCACTTCTTGAAATCCCTCTTAAAGCTTGATCCGTCCTTCATCAAGTTTCCAAGATGCTTGCCACCATTTTACATGAAGTGCCACGTGCATAAACCATGCTTTGCATCTGGAACCACTTCACATAAGGCTTTTGCCATAGCTACATCTTGATCAATAAAAACTGTCTGAGGCCTTTTTTGATTATGTGCCTCTAAGAAGGTCTCAAGTAACCACTTAAATGATTCTGTAGTTTCATCATAAAGTAAAGCTGCCCCAAAAATGATAACACCTCTATAGTGATTGAAACCTGAAAATATTGCAAGTGGTCTATGATCATGATTAGTGTTGTATGTTGTGTCAAGAGACACCACATCACCGAAAAAAGCGTAATCAATCAACATTCATGCATTAGCCCAAAAGACCTTGGTTATTTGTTCATCTATATCCATCTAATAGGCATGATAAAATGATGGATTTTTAGACACCTGTTGTGTGAAATATCACAACAAACAACTAGCTTCTCCATACATCATGCTCCTCTGCCTCTTTGAATTAAGATAGTTTTTTGCATCCAAACGAGTATACCCTAGATTAGCTCTTCCACTGGCATGCAAACTCATCAACTGAAAAGATTCTTTTTGTTGAAGCCCTGAATCTTCTGCCAAATCAATCTCATAAGCTTGAACTTCGATCACTTTTCATTGTGAAGCCAACATGTGAGTTGTTTCTGGAGGATGAAGTGAGTGATTATGTTCCTCAAAAAATTCATTAACTTTATATTTTCCATTCACTTGTGCAACTAACATTCTTGCTTTACAATTAGTTCTAGTTTCTTGTCGAGGTTTGGCAGTCTTGAAATCCCTGTTGTCTGGTCTTCATAAGCCTACTTTACAACAAACATATCTATACGAGCATATAGAGCCATCTTTTTTACTTTTGGTATAATTATATTTTCTTGCTCCAAATCCTTTTCTTCCACCATAATCAACCTAAAATTGCCATGCTTCTTCTAAACTGGTAAATTCTAAACCGAGTCTAGGAATCAAATCAACCTCCATGGATAAATATATAATACCTGAAAAAGAAATTGGACCAAATTCATTTTGCTTCCAAAATCTTCTTAAAAATAATATAAGTTCATATTCACCATTAATATAAAAAACAATATTCATTAATAGCCCTCAGTTACATTATTCTAATTACCTTAAACTTTGTTAAGCTTTACTAGTTAACAAGTATGCAACAAAGAATTTATTTTAAAAAATTAGTGCCTAAAAAAATATAGAACTTATCTATAAAACTATTCAAATGTTTAATTATTCAGGACATTAAACAAATTCTCAAAACTTGAAAGCCATAACATTCAAATCGTTCTACTCTTATCAAAACAGTATACAAATACTCAAAAGTTGAAAGCCATATACATAATATTTGAATAATGACATCGTAAAGAAGAATCCACATCAATTACATTATTTTAATCTCATATACATAATATACATAATGCAAATCCCCTTTGGTTATATAATATACATTATTATAATTTTCTTTTGAAAAAAATTACCAAAGCTTCAAGATTCACGAACAACAGATACAATGATGGAATAACTCTTCACGTTTGCAAAGCTTTAGTACAAAAATTTACCAAAGCTTCAAGACCTGCTTCTGCTTCATGTTCACTGGGCTTACTTCACGTTTGCTGCAAAAAACACTATGGAACAGGACAAACTAAAAGCGCAGGAGTGGGAGTGCGTTTCTTCTTTTGCGGGTTCTGACCATTTTAATCCAATGCTTGATGCCTCTGACACATGGACGCCTCTTTGGTCCTCAGCGGCATACAATGCACTGTTTGACTAAAATGACGTGGCACATTCGAGGACGATGGATCTAGGCGACGACTGGGATTTGAGGAGTAGGGTTTAGTGCTCATCTCTGGGATATGCAGAGAAGCCATTCGCCATGAACTCTATATATAGTCCATAGAAAATTAGAATTATGTACCTTTCTATTGATTGAATAATAAGAAATTTTTTTAGAATATTTGCATCTCTTTCTCTCTTCTTCCTCTTCCCCATTTATTCCTTCTACATCTCCCTCTTTTCTTCTATTTTCTCTCCTTCTTCTTTCTTGTTTTAATATCTCTCCCTACTCTCTTCCCTACCCGTATTACATCAATTTGGTATTAGACCCTAACCACTTCTTACTGTCTTTTCTCCCCCTTTTTCTCTTGTTTTACATCAATTTGGTATCAGAGCCTGGTCACAACTCCAACCACATTTTTCACTGCCTTTCATGACCATACTGCATTGCCACACACCGATGACATCCTTAGAATAAAATTTTCAAATTATCCAAACTAAGTTCAGAACTTACAAAAAGATATGGACCATCAATTTGATAAAGTTATGAGTGCCATCAATCAACTTTGTATGCAAAGGACTGGAAAAAATTTAAAAGAGCTAAAGGCGAAAGAAAAATGTTATCAAGAACATAAAGTATTAAAGGAAGATATCTTAATTGAATCTGATGTTATCATTGTCAAACCCTTTGATTGCCCATTAGATATCGATGAGGATGGTTCCATCATAGGGTATGAAAAGCAGTTGGAAGTAAATTTGGGATGTGAGAAAATCAATTCTGACCAACAATTTGAAATTCAACCACAAGTTGTAGAATGTTGTGTTTAGAATCAACCTGTTCAATTGCTCCACCTGATTGAGTTTGTCATTCCTGATATATTAATGAATCCAAAGTTGTCTACGCTACCATATCTTGAAGCAGTGGTGTTCATCTTACTTGAGGCTCCAAGATGGATTACTTTACTACTTTTCTATTTCAAAACTCGAGAATGCGTTTTCTCCAATTAGGGGAGAATGATGCAAAATGAGAAAATAAAAAAAAAATATTATTAATTATTTATAAACTATGAGTTAAAGATAAATATAAGAAATAATATTTCATTAGGATTAGTATTAGAAACTAATATTTAAATTAAATTATTTTATTAGTTATTTTATTATTCTTAGTTATCTTTTTGTTAAGCTTTAATAATTATCTTTTTGTTAAGTTTAAAATTTAATATTATTTTTTATTATTAGAAGTTATCTTTAATTAGGATTAAGATTTTTTATTAATAGTTATCTTATGGACTCTATATATAGTCCATAGGAAATTAGAATTATGTACCTTGCTATTGATTGAATAACAAGAAGTGTTTTCAGAATATTTACATCTCCTTCTCCGTTCTTCCTCTTCCCCCTTTATTTCTTCTACATCTCCATCTTTTCGTCTATCTTCTCTCCCTCTTCTTTCTTGTTTTAATATCTCTCCCTACTCTCTTCCCTACTCGTATTACATCAAATTGTCATTTGGGAGGCAAGAAAAATGACAAATAATGATTCAACATCAACATAATCAAGGCTTGATGTTAGAAAATCCCAACACTAATAATTACCAACTTAACATCAATGATTCTGGTCATAAATATAGCAACTCTAAGTGCAAGTAATGTGGGTCAAGTTATATGGTAATTTCAAAAAGAGAAGTAGTCTCTTACCTAAGAATGAATTATCTAACTCTTTTTTTTAAAAGGCATTTTATATACATCATACATCTTATATGTGTACTTACATTGCATAAAATAGATTTCCATTCATGTAGATGCAAATAAGGAGTAAAACTTCCAAATAACCCCCAAAAAAATCAATTAGGTATTTTGCCTACATTATGCATATTTAGCTTTCCAATCACATTAGAGCAAATAAAAAATAAAGCTTCCAAGCATAAGATGAAGAATCTTGCCAAATAAAACATTCCATATGCATCATGCATCCCACATGTATACATACATTATATCACACTTTATCATCGTAATGCATATATGACTGGGGAACGTACTCCTATGCTATACTACTTGCTTAAAAGCCATGTGAAGATAGGCACTACCTTCCACCCTTCAAAGTTTTGTCCCGAACCACAAGCACTTTTATTTTTCTGTCAAAGTCCTATCTCAAGCCCTCAAGCCATAAGCACCTTTACTTTTTTGTCCAAGTCCTGTCTTGAGCCACGAGCACCTTTACCTTTTTTGTTGAAGTCCTGTCCTAAGCCATAGGCATCCTTTAAAGTCCTGTCTCAAGCTAAAAGCACCTTTACTCTTCTATGAAGTCTTGTCTTGAGCCATATATACCTTTACTTTTTTGTTAAAGTCCTATCCCGAGCCACAAGCACCTTTACTTTTTTGTCAAATTCCTATCCTGAGCCACAAACACCTTTACTTTTTTGTTAAAGTCTTGTCTTGAACTATAATATCCTCTATTTTATGAATCAAATAGTCCCTAAATAATATAATAGATTAATTAAAAAAGGGTAACAAGATCAAGAAAGATTAGTTAGAATTAAATGAAATCAAAATTGGCCTAACTGACGAAAATTCCAAGGATTTAGTAAACATGAGAATTGGTTTAAGAAATCATTATTCCTCATCATAATATGATGAAATAAGGTTAATAGATTAATCAGATGGGTTTGGTTTGATTAAATCACTGATGGTGTTTAGTTTAGCATTTTAGTTAATTATAACTTTAATCAGATTTCTTTTGAGTGTTTTAAGTCTTTGTAACCTCAAAGTATAATGCTTTTAATAAAGAGGAGAGTCCAAAATTTATTATGGAGCTATCAGTTTCAAAACTACAAAGAAATGAGCCTAAATGGTAAATTTATTGTGTAAAGGCAAAATTGAAAATTGCAAATTTTAAAAGTTATAAAACCCTAGTTCCCTTATATAAATACCACCCCTAATCCTTTTTCTTCATTTTAGCCATCATAAACAACCCCAACCAAACCAAAGAGGCATGGAGAAGAGAGGAAGAAGAAAAAGGAAGGAAGCCATTCAAGGGTAAGCTTACATGCAACATTTGCCTGTGATGTTAGTGTAATAACTAAAAATTACTGAAATTTCTAGAATCCTGAAATTTTTTCTAAGTCTGCTGGCTATAGCGAGAAATGGCCTAGCTATAACTAATGTACCAGTTCGCTATAGCGAGAATGCTTCTAGCTAAAGCAAGTTCGAGCATCCCATACAAAAACCAGGGGGTTCCTCGTAATAGCGTGCGTCGTAGCGAGAACAGGGGTCTGGGACTGATACGTGCTTGCCATAGCTAGGGTTAGTTCAAAAAAGTATGAAAAAAGAGAATTTTACTTCTTAAAAAGTTCAAATCCTCTCCTTTTCTTCTAACTGACCTAAGTTTCATCTAAAACAAAGAAAAGGGCTTAAGAAAGAGAGAAAGACCAAGAAAAGGAAGGAAGAACAAGGAAAAGGTAAGTAAACTTGAGATCTCCATAGCTCTCCTCCTTACAATTTTATACTTCTCTCTTTGCCCTCTCTTTCTATGGTTTTGGTTGTTGAATTAGTTTTGTTTTGAGCTTAGTTTAGAAGAGGGAGAGAAGAGAATAAAAAAAAAAAGGTGAAGGCAAAAGAAAATCACTTTTGAAACTTCTTCTTCCTCACTTTCCTTGAGTATGTTGGTTCCACCAACTTGAGAGCTTGAGAGAGGAAGGAAGTCTGACCTAAAACAAGCAAGAAATCCTTGAATTAGAGTGGGGGAAGTTAAGAAATATAAAAGACCTAGAAGAAGAGTTAGTAAAAGTCTAAAAGGAGAACCCTAGTTTCTTATATACTTTGTGGGGTTTGCTATGAAGAACCCCCCAACTTTGTAAGTGTTTATTTGAGTTATAAGAGAGTAATTGCATGCTATTTGTTGTGTCTAGGCCCAAAAGAAGCAGCTCCATCTAATTGTGATTGTGAGACCAAGAAGGGAGAAGAGAAATTGAAAGGGAAGGCTTGTATTGGCTTGTAAGGTAGCTCTCCACTCCTTCTTATTGTATTCTTGGATGTATAATAGTCATTGTATACTTGTGTATATACTTGTATTGTGAGACATGCCATTTGATGTTGCCTTGATGTATTGGTACTAATATGCTTATGTTTTGGGTTGTGAAAATTGTTCGGGTGAGGTAGTACCAAAAGTCTTTTGAGATGGGTGAAGTGGAGCCAAAAGTCCCTAGAAATGAGTCAGATAAGGCCAACAATCTCATAATTGAGTGAGACCAAGTCAAAAGTTCTTAAACCAAGGGTGAGGCCAATCCCAAAAGTCCTAAAAATCTGGTGAGGTTAGACCAAAAGTCCCTAGAGCTTATTCTTGGCATTGATGTGATATTCATGACATGTAAATCATGTGTTATATGATTGTGAATGGTTAGATGCCTACTTGCATACTTTGACTTATTTATATGCATTGATTACTTTCTTGAATGAGTGTATGAGCTATTGAGATTCCATAAATTTCACCCCTTTCCCTCTCTCATCTCATATGATTCAGGTGGAGCTCAAGAGCCTAAGAGTGGAAGCCATGAGGCATAGAAGGCCTTTGTTTTGATACTTTTGCATACTCACCCATAGTTTGATGTATAGGAAAGCCAAAATGCTTATCTATATCTATTTTTTTGAGATATAAATTTTGAGCAAGTGTAGAAATATGTATAAATGATGTATAAACCATGTATAGAGCCAAAGTAATGAAAATATGAGATTTGGCCCTTTTGTGGTTTGTAAGTAGTAGCATATTTTTGCCCGTAGCATAATGAGTTTGAGATGTATGATGATTTGGATCACTTGAGCATTTCATATATGCTATATTTATGCTTTAAAACTTGCCCAAGAGGTGCTAGAGCATGTAGGAGACCATTTACCCCCATTTTGAATCATTTATGGTGTCAAAACTGCCAAATTTATAAACTCTATCAAAGTATGACCAAATGAGCTATTCATGATATGAAATTTGGCATGCATCTAGATCTTGTCGAGAGATTCTTGAGAAGCTAAAGTGAGTAATATTTAGAGGTCTAGGGAATATTTGGTGAATTGTTGAAGTTAGGAAATTTTGATGGTTTTGGTTAGTGCACTGTTACCATAAATCCGAAAATGAATCTATGTCATTCATAGATCAAATGATGTCTAATTGTAATAAAATTTTATAGAAATAAACTAGACATCCACTGTGACCTACAACAATTAGAAGCACCTCAATCGGAGGTCTGTAGAGGGAGAAATAACTTTCTAAAGTTCTATGTCAGTATTAGGGAAGCCATTTGACCTTTATTACTGTTCCATAGTCTTCGAGGTTCCAAGGCTACTAAAATGATCTGAACTTATTTTTTTCCTCTATTTAACATTTTTATATTTTCAAATTAGTACAATTTACTTAGATTGGATTTTTTTAGAATTAGTTATGAATTTTTGAAGTTTATGAGAGTAGGTTGCATTAGTACCAGGGACAGCCAGACCTCTATCTCTTTTTCAATGTCAAACATGGTCTAAATGCTGAGATTCTAGTTGGGAGTTATTTTTTATGTAAATTTAACTCCTAGAGATTTCCAAAAAGTTATGGTTTGCTTGATTCTCATTTTTTTAGAATTAGTTATGATTTTCCAAAGTTAGAGCCAAAAATCTAACTTTTAGGCCTGTTTTGAGAAATTACATTTTGGGAGTTTTGGCATCATAACCGTGGTTCATGGGTTGTTTTATGCTATGTATGAGTTTTATAAATGGAGTTTGAGTAGAGCATATGATTGATGGATTCACGGGACCCACGAGGCAAATTATAAACGTTTAAACCTCGATATATAGCAGGAAAAATGCCATGGTTTGCTCTTTTTCTTTGGAAATCATATGGAATCAAGCCTAAGTAAAAACTAATTAGGGTTAATATATTATGGTGTTACATTTTTGGTATCAGAGCAAAGGTTCAAGTACTTTTACTTGGTGTTGGTCTCTTGAATGGTGTGATATGCTTGTGTTTAGTGTGAATTGCCATAGAAGTGGTAGCATACATATGCATATATGCTTATACTATGATTGTGAACTGAGGATTGCTTCTTTTTTTCAGACATAGTTGAGACTAGACAGGGCAGGGGTAGAGGCAGGCCACCCAGGGCTTAAAAAGCTAAGCCAGCAGTTTTAGTTGGGCTTGAGGATCCTCTGTGGACCATTATGAAAAGGCTTGACCGATATAAAGCCATGATGGGCCAGCACTAGGAGTTGCTGGAATAGCAGAGGTACATTGCCTAACAACAACATGACATAATCATGCAATTATAAAATACCCTGGCCAGGTAAGAAGAGAAGCCTTTGTACTTCAGCCATCCACATCTAGCATTCCACTTGCACCTCTCCAGCAGCCTACTGCTGCTCAGACCCAGACGCCTATCCAGAAACTGTTAAAGCAGTTTAGGCAAAATAGTCTACCCTCGTTTGATGGGGAGTTAGATACGGATAAGGTAGAGGCTTAGGTTATAGAGTTGGAGAAAATATTCTCGGTGATAGATTGTACCACTGAGCAGAAAGCTCAGCTAGCCACTTTCATGCTACAGAAGGAAGCCGATAGATGGTGGCATAGCACAAAACACCTGATGGAGACCAAGACCATATAGATCACATGGGAAAGTTTCTTGGTAAAATTTTATGAGAAATATTTTCCTAGTTCGGTGAGAAAGAAGAAAGAGATGGAATTTATAGGCTTAAGACAGACATATGAGATGATTACAGACCAATATGTGGCCAAATTTATTGAGTTGTCTCGGTATTCCTCTTACCTCCAGAGGTATGATGATAAACCCTAGAGATATGAGTAATTTGAGACTAGGTTGAAGCCCCTGATTAGCGACAAAGTTACTCCACAGTGGATTAGGAAGTTCAATACCCTTGTGGAGGTCAGTAGGGTGATTGAGACTAACCTGTGAGCTATCATGCTTGCTGTAGCTATAGCTAGTCAGAAAGCGGCCTTAGAATTGAAAAGACAGAGACCAGAGGAGGGTTCTAGCATGACACCTAACACCAAGAGGAGAGGCAAGGCACCATGGAATAGAAAGCCACAGCGGGGTAAGCCAATGCCACCTCCTCAGAGCTAGTCATCCTTCTAACAGTCTCGGGTGACATGCTTCAAGTGTGGGAATTTGGGGCACATTGCTAGAAACTATCCCCAGATTGACACAACACCTCCTCCTAGGCCGTAGACCCAGGGCCAAGTGTTTGCCTTCACTCAACAAGAAGTCAGTGCATCCCCTAGTTTGATCCAATGTACGCTGATAGTGAATGGCTTTCCTGTAGTTGTTATGTTTGATTCAGGTGCTAGTCACTCGTTTATATCCTATGATTGTGTGAGGCAATTGAGTCTGGTTGTTAATGTCTTGCCATTTGATTTATCTATCATTACACTCACTGGAGGCCACGTGGTTACTTCCCATACTTGTTTAAATGTCACTATTCAGTTCAATCATTGTCATATCACTATTGATTTGATCTGTATGCCCTTCCATGATATTAATTTGATTATTGGTATGAACTGGTTGGCCGTGAATAATGCGATCCTTGATTGTGAACACCGAACCATTTCCTTACCTGTTTGTAGGACCATACCTAAGGTAGGAGCTGAGTTATCCTTTGTGACTACTACTTAGGCTAAGAGGCATTTAGAGCATGGATTTTAAGGGTTTTTAGTCTTTTTCTCTATTTAAGTTAAGGTAAAGGAAGGGATAGAGGAGATCCCAGTTGTCAGAGAATTCCCAGAGGTTTTTCCTAAAGAGTTTGACTTTAGTGGTCTACTCCCTGAAAGAGAATTAGAATTCCTTATAAACATAGTGCCTGGGGCTGGACCGGTGTCTAAGACTCCCTATAGGATGGCTCCCACCGAGCTCGCAGAGTTGAAAAAACAGATAGAGAAATTATTAAAGAAAGGGTTTATCCGCCCTAGTGTTTCACCTTGGGGAGCTCCAGTGTTATTTGTGAGAAAGAAGGATGGTAGCTTACTATTATGTATTGATTACAGAGAGTTGAATAAAATTACCATTAAGAATAAATATCCTCTCCCTAGAATTGATGACTTGTTAGATCAGTTAGCTAAGGCATCTGTGTTTTCCAAGATAGATCTTAGATCTAGGTACCACCAATTGAGAGTGAAAACTGAAGACATCTCCAAGACGGCCTTTAAAACTAGATATGGGCACTATGAGTTCCTTGTGATGTCATTCAGGCTGACAAATGCACCTGCTGTGTTCATGGATTACATGAATAGGGTATTCAAACCGTATCTAGATTAGTTTGTGATGGTCTTTATTGATGATATTCTAGTGTACTCTAGATCCTTTGAAGAGCATGAAAGGCATTTAAGATTAGTCCTAGAGACTTTGAGAGAGAAAATGTTGTATGCTGAACTTAGTAAATGTGAATTTTGGCTAACCGAGGTGAAATTCTTAGGTCATGTGATCTCACGAGACGAGGTCGCAATTGATCCCCATAGAGTTTAAGGTTCTGTTACAGTGGGATAGACCTAGAACGATCATCGAGGTTAGGAGTTTCCTAGATTTAGCAGGGTACTATCGATGATTTATTCAAGGCTTTTTTCAGATGGCCTTACCACTGACGAGACTAACTAGGAAAGGGACACCATTCATGTGGGATGATAGATGTGAGAGGAGTTTCTAGGAGTTGAAGCTCCGTTTGACCACTGCCTCTGTACTGATTATCCCTGACCCTAGTGAACCATTTGTGATTTATTGTGATGCCTCGGTGAGTGGCTCGTCGTACAAACCTCAAAATAATACTAGGCTGATAAAATATATAGTTAGTGGCACAACCTAGGTCATCTCCCTTGAAATTGGCGTTCAATATTTAATTGAGTTTTCCAATTGTTAAAATACTCTAAAAATTCCTAAATTAGGGGATTTTGATTTACTTAAAACTAAATTGAATTAAAATTCCTAAATTCTATCTAATTAGGTGAATTATGGTCTTGTGACTAGCTTCGGATTCGTCCCTTAGTATCCACTATCCTTATCCTATTCTAATTATGATTAATTCTGGCCTAAGAGTTCCTAATCATATTCATAACAATTTATCTTGGGTTAACCACTCAAGAATCAAGAAATCAATGATCTAATGTTGAATTGAAACCTCAACTCCGCATTAAACTGTTAATTCTTGTTTCTAAGATCAATGAACATCCAATTTAATTGATTAACTAATTGATTAACATCTGAATCATCCTAAATATTTAATTAACCAACTAAACATTAAGGAATCCTCAAATTAAACAATTACGCTCACTCATGTATTTTATCGAATACCTCCGAAGCATACATGGAATTCAGATAATATTGAAATTAATCGGATCAATTAATCAACAAAAATACTTCCTAATTAGTGTCTAACCAGCCACTAATTATAATTACACAAATTCCTTATCAAATACATCTTAACCAAGAAAATAAATCAAAAAGAAAAAGTGTAGGAAAAATAAGGAAAGTCTTAGCCAAAATTCTAAATTATGCTTCCATGGATTCAGGCTTCTCCAAGGTCTCCTCCTAGCTAGCCTCAAGGTGGATTAGAAAATCATGGAATGTAGATGGAAGATGGATGGAATGGATGAGAAGAGGATGTATTTGACGAAGGAGTGAATGGAATGATATATATAGGCATGAGGGTCCAATGATTTGAATAAAGGAGGCATGTATATGCTGGAGAGGCGTGAATAAATCAGAGACGTATTGAATAATAATTCCTCGTGCTCACGTATTGATTCTTCCACGTGATTCCTCCTAGCTACGTGTTGCATGTCCTCTCCACTTCATGTTCAATTTCCAGGGAATCCGACGCTTCCCAGCTCTCTCCCAGCAGCATCCAGCGTCTTTTCTCCTCTATTCACGTGTTCTCTTCCTTCTTGTGTATATGCTTGGAGCTGCATGGATGTGTGTATGAGATTGGGCCCCACTTCATTTTATATTGAATATAATATCAATATTCATGCAAAACCACTTTCATTTTCCAGTTTTTTTCTCGTTTGAACTTCAGCTCGTTTACTTCAGCTCCTTCTTTCTTCTTTTTCTCGTAGCTATTTCTCCCAGCTCATGCACTCTACACCCAGTAGCTCAAGCTTACGTGTTGCTTCTCCTTCACGTGTCTGTGCATGTGTTTTGCTTCCTCAGCCTCTTCTCATGTCGTTGCTCAGCTTCTGCATGTTCAGCTCCTCTTGCTCTGTTCTTAAACTCAAAAACAGAGGCTTCTTGGAATTTCATTCTCTTAATACCACATGATGCTTCTGCATGTTACAGCTACTTCTTTACTTTGCTTCTCACATCCAGTTTCTTCGTTTTTCTGCTTCATGCAAAATCATGTTAAGCTTCTTCAATTCAGCGTCTTCCTTCTTCTCGCTCAGCTTGTTATTTAAACTCCTTCTTTCTCCTTTTTCTCGTAGCTCTTTCCAGCTCTCATGCATTGTGCTCTTTACGTTACTACTCGTTACTGTTCTCAGCTCAGCCATTTCACATAGCTCTCAAGCTTTTTTATTTTTAGCTTCAGCCTTGCTTCTTCTGTATCTCATCCCTCTCATTCAGCTTGCGTTGTTCTGCTTCTCAGAACCATGCATGAAACCTATGGCCTCTTCCTTTTTGCTTCACGTGTTCTACATGGATAATGAATGTATACTGCAACGTGAATGGCGTGTGGATGATCCTGGAGCTGCCTCTCACTTGAGCGTTATATGGAGATGAAGCGTGATATATGTGTGCAGATTATGTGAGCCCATGCATTCCATCAAACTCATGGCTTATCTCTGCTTTGCTTCACATTCTCAAGCCCATTCATATGTTTCGTGTATGGTGTTTGGAGGCTGCCTCATTCTCCTTGTTTCTGATTTAAACTTCAGCCTAAGATTTCTTTTGATGCTTCTCCAAACCAACCTCCATTTAAGCTCTAATTTACAATTTAAAAAATCTGCACAAAAGGAATGGAAGATATGAAATAGAAAAATTCATAAAATTCATTTAAAATGATTTATGTATTTAAAATCAATTATTTTTCCAATTAATTCATAAAGTGCAAAGAGTGGCTATTAAAACAAAATTTCGTCTAAATACATCCCTAGAATCATATTTGGTCACTAAAATGCTTAAGTCAGGAGGATTAAAACATATAAAATTCATGCTTATCACTCGGGCAAAGGGTTAGGATGTGTGTTGATGCAGCAGGGTAAAGTAATGGCATATACCTCTAGGCAATTGAGGCCTCATGAGGAGAATTATCCTACATATGACTTAGAGTTAGCTGCCATAGTGTTTACTCTTAAAATCTGGAGGCACTATCTGTATAGTACTACCATAGAGATTTACAATGACCATAAGAGTCTGAAATACCTATTTGACCAGAAGGAACTTAATATGAGATAGAGGAGATAAATGAAGTTCTTGAAAGACTATGATTATATGTTGAAATATCATCCAGGTAAGCCCAACATGGTAGCCAATGCCCTAAGTAGGAAATCCATTCACGTTGCCCATATGATGATTAGAGAGCAAGAGCTCCTAAAGAAGTTTAGAAACTTGAACCTCTCTTGGTAGGTGGTATCAGGTAAATTGTATCTAAGTGAAACTTGAATTGAGAATGTATTGAGAACCCATATCTTAGATGCCCAAAGAGAGGATGAGTTCCTGAAATGGATCGAGAATGAGATTTCCTAAGGTAAGACCTCAGATTTCAAGGTGTTTGAGGATGGTATGATAGTATACTAAGATAGAATCTATGTGCCTAGTTGAAATGAATTAAGAGAAATCATTTTAGACGAGGCACATAAGAGTAAGTATACTATCCACCCAAGTGCCACTAAGATGTATCAGGATTTGAAAAGAATTTTCTGGTGGCCAGGGATGAAGAATAATGTGACGGATTATGTGGCTAGATGCTTAGTGTGTCAGAGGGTAAAAGTAGAACATCAAAGACCGATTGGGTTATTACAACCTCTAGATATCCTTGAGTATAAGTGGGATAGTATAGCCATAGACTTTGTTATAGGGTTACCAAGGACACCCTTTGGACACGATGCTATTTGGGTAGTTGTGGATAGACTGACGAAATCTGTATACTTTTTAGCTATCAGGGCTACTCATACACTAGATAGATTAGCCCAGTTGTATATTAGAAAGATAGTGCAACTTCACAAAGTACCCAGTAGTATAGTTTCGGATAGAGACCCCAGGTTCACATTGAACTTTTGGAGGTCATTACAGCATGCCTTAAAGACCAGGTTGCAGTTTAGTACTGCATATCACCCCCAGACAGATGGTCAGACTGAGAGGACCATCCAGACCTTAGAGGACATGCTGAGGACGTGTGTGTTAGAAATGAGGGGTAACTGGGATGCGTATTTACCATTAGCAGAATTTGCTTATAATAACAATTACCATTCCAGTATTTAGATGGCCCTTTATGAGGCTTTGTATGGGAGAAAGTGCAAATCCCCTCTGTGTTTGGTTGAGCTAGGTGAGAGGAGTATGATAAGACCTGAGATTGTGGACCAGACCACCCGACAGGTAAAATTGATTAGAAAGAGACTCCTTACAGTCCAAAGTAGGCAAAAAAGCTATGCCGATAAGAGAAGGAGGTCGTTAGAGTTTGAGATTAGAGATCATGTATTCATTCGAGTATCTCCAATAATGGGAGTAGGTCGGTCAATGAGAGTAAAGAAGCTCAGTCATAGGTATATTGGTTCGTTTGAAATCCTTAAAAGAATTGGACCCGTGGCTTACCAGATAGCCTTACCTCCTAACCTAGCCTAAATCCATGATATTTTTTATGTCTCCCAGTTGAAAAAATACTTACCTGACCCCTCACATGTCATAGAATATGAGCATGTGCAATTGCAAGAAGATCTTTCCTATGTAGTGAAACCGGAAGGAATTGTGGATGCTAAGTTGAAATAGCTAAGAAGTAAGAACATTCCTCTGGTAAAAGTGGTCTGGAGAGGTCTGACATCTAAGGAAGCAACCTGGGAATTAGAGAATGAAATGAGATAACAATATTTAGAGTTATTCCCTTGAGGTATATATTTAAATTTCAAGTACAAAATTTCTTTTAAAGGGGTAGAAATGTAACAACCAAAACTGAAATTTCTGAAATCCTGAATTTTTTTTTTAAGTTTGCTGGCTATAGCGAGAAATGGCCTAACTATAGCGAATGTACCAATTCGCTATAGTGAGAATGCTTCTAGCTATAGTGACTTCAGGCATCCCATACAAAAACTAGGGGCTTCCTCACAATAGCGCACACCGTAGCAAGAATAGGGGTCTGGGACTGATACGTGCTTGCCGTAGTGAGGGTTATTTTTTGCTATAGTGAGGGTTAGTCTAGAAAAGCATGAAAAGAGAGAATTTTACTTCTTAAAGAGTCCAAATCCTCTCCATTTCTTCTAACCGACCTAAGCTTCGTCTAAAATAGAGAAAATGGCTTGAGAAAGAGAGAGAGACCAAGAAAAGGAAGGAAGAATAAGGAAAAAGTAAGCAAACTTGAGATTTCCATAGCTCTCCTCTTTACAATTTTGTACTTCTCTCTTTGCCCTTTTTCTATGGTTTTGGTTATTGAATTAGTTTTGTTTTGAGCTTAGTTCAAAAGAGGGAGAGTGGAGAATAAAAAGGAAGATGAAGGTAAAAGAAAATCACTCTTGAAACTTCTTCTTCTTCACTTTCTTTAAGTATGTTGGTTCCACCCACTATAGGAGCTTAAGAGAGGAAAGAAGCCTGACCTAGAGCAAGCAAGAAATCCTTGAATTAGAGTGGGGGAAGTTGAGAAATACAAAAGACCTAGAAGAAGAGTTAGTGAAAGTCTAAAGGGAGAAGCTCTAGTTTTTTATATATTTTGTGGGGTTTGCTATGAAGAACCCCTTAACTTTGTAAGTGTTTATTTGAGTTATGAGAGAGTAATTGCATGTTATTTGTTGTGTCTAGACCTAAAAGAAGTAACTCCATCTAATTGTGATTGTGAGACCAAGAAGGGAGAAGAGAAATTGAAAGGGAAGACTTGTGTTGGCTTGTAAGGTAGCTCTCTACTCCTTCTTGTTGCATTCTTGGATGTGTAATAGTCATTGTATGCTTATGTATATACTTGTATTGTGAGACATGCCATTTGATGTTGTCTTGATGCATTGGTACCAATATGCTTATGTTTTAGGTTGTAAAAATTGTTCGGCTGAGGTAGTGCCAAAAGTCCTTTAAGATGGGTGAGGTGGAGCCAAAAGTCCCTAGAAATGGGTCAAACAAGGCCAAAAGTTTCATAACTGAGTGAGGCCAAGTCAAAAGTCCCTAAACCAAGGGTGAGACCAATCCCAAAAGTGTCAAAAATCGGGTGAGACTAGACCAAAAGTCCCTAGAGCTTATTCTTAGTATTGATATGATATTCATGGCATGTAAATTATGTGTTGTATGATTGTGAATGGTTAGATGCCTACTTGTATGCTTTGACTTGTTTATATGCCTTGATTACTTCCTTGAATGAGTGTATGAGCTATTGAAATTCCATGAATCTCACCCCCTTCCTTCTCCCATCTCATATGATTCAGGTGGAGCTCAAGAGCCTAAGAGTGGAGGCCATGAGGCATAAAAGGCCTTTGTTTTGATACTTTTGCACACATACCCATAGTTTGATGTATAGGAAAGTCAAAGTACTTATGTATATCTATTCTTTTTGAGATGTAAATATTTGAGTAAGTATAAAAATATGTATAAATAATGTATGAACTATATATAGAGCCAAAGTAGTGAAAAAATGGGATTTGGCCCTTTTGTGGCTTGTAAGTAGTAGAGTATTTTTGCCCGTAGCATAGTGAGTTTGAGATATATGATAATTTGGACCACTTGAGCATTTCATATATGCTATATTTATGCTTTAAAACTTGCCCAAGAGGTGCTAGAGCATGTGGGAGCCCATTTACCCCCATTTTGAACTATTTATGATGTCAAAACTGTCAAATTTGTAAACTTTATCAAAGTATGATCAAATGAGCTCTTCTTGATATGAAATTTGTCATGCATCTAGATCTTGTTGAGAGCTTCTTGGGAAACTAAAGTGGGCAATATTTAGAGGTCTAGGGAATATTTGGTGAATTGTTAAAGTTAGAAAATTTTGATGGTTTTGGTTAGTGCACTGTTACCATAAGTTCGAAAATGAATCTATGTCATTCATGGATCAAATGATGTCTAATTGTCATGAAATTTTATATGGATAAACTAGACATCCACCATAACCTATAACAATTCTAAGCACCTCAATCGGAGGTCTATAGAGGGAGAAATAACTTTCTGAAGTTCAGTGTCAGTATCAGGGAAGCCATCCGACCTTTGTTATTTTTCCTTCAGTCTTTGAGGTCCCAAGGCTACTGAAATGATCTGAAATTATTTTTCTCCTCTAGTTAACATTTGTATCTTTTCAAATTGGTATATTTTGCTCAGATTAGATTTTTGTGGAATTAGTTATGAATTTTTGAAGTTCATGACAACAAGTTGCATCAGTACCAAGAATAGCCGAACCTCTGTCTCTTTTTTTATGTCAAAAATGGTCCAAACGCTGAGATTATGGTTGGGAGTTATTTTTATTATGGTTTTCTTGATTCTCATTTTTTTAGAATTAGTTATGGTTTTTCAAAGTTAGAGCCAAAAATCTAACTTTTGGGCCTGTTTTGAGAAATTACATTTTGGGGTTTTTGGCTTCATTATTGTGGTTAATGGGTTGTTTTATGCTATATATGAGTTGTATAAATGGATTTTGAGTAGAGCATGTGATTGATGGGTTCACGGGACCCACAAGACAAATTATGAGCGTTTAAACCCTGATATATAGCAGAAAAAATACCACAGTTTGCTCTTTTTCTTTGGAAATCATATGGAATCAAGCCTAAGCAGAGACTAGTTGGGGTTAATTTATTATGTTGTTATAGTTAGTATAAACATTTTCCTATTTTTTCTCTTATTTCTTTTATGGTTTTGGTTTCCTAAAAGAGTGAGTTTTGTGGTTGAACTCATTGATAAAGAGGCTTCTTTAAGAAAACCAATTATACTAAAATAATTTTCATTAGGAGCACTTTTAAATGGTATATAATGTAGGCTAGGAAAATTGCAAAATCTTGGAACCCTAACTATCTACGTCTTGGCTAAGAGAAGGAAGAAGAAGAGGAGATTTGTGTTTGATGAGAACTTGATTAAAATAAGGGTTTTGGGGGGTGAAGAATAAGAATATGCAATTAGAATTTTAGAGAACCATTATAATGCTATATACCTTCACTTAAAGTTTGGAGTGGCCCTTGAAAGATTTGAAATCCTAAAAGAGTTAATTAAGGTCTCTAATATCATAATTGAGTGAGAAATGAAGCATGAATATCCTAAAGCTTTGAAATTTCCTAAGTTGCAAACAAAACTTTATGGAAGCTACATATAGTGTGTGTCCTAGCCAAGGCTAGATTTAGGTACCTAGGGAGTTGTTTTAGTGATTCTAAAGTTATAAGTGGCCTAAATATAAATTATAAATACTAAGGGAATCATTGAAATGAATTTAGGAGTCTTATTTTGAAAAGTAAAATTTTAGGATTCAAATAGGTTTAAAGAAGCAACTTGGTATTAGATTTGTTTAACTATGCATGTGATGACTCTAATGAGTACCATTAGAGTTATATGACTCATATCAAGTGACATTTTGAAGTTATGAAGTTGAATTATAAGAGTTGCTTCTTAAGGCATATAAGTAGGCCATAAACACACCTAAAACCCTAATTTGTTTGTGTAAGACTAGTATAAGTATAAATATGGTTCCATTGATTGTTTTGTGCTCTATTTGATGTGTCTGGGCCAAACAAGTGAATTCTCATCCAAGTGTGTATGTAGGCCATGGAAAAGGATAATGGAACTAAAGGGAAATAGTAGGAAATTATGTCAAGGTAACTTCTCCTTCATTCTTATATAAGTATGAGTGGTTTGCTTGAGTTTTGGATGCTTGTATGTGTTGACAATTGTTTGAGTATATTATGTTATTGCATGACACTCATTTACATTTGAGATTGGATTGCCCTTTTGATGGGTGAGGTTATGCCAAAAGTTTTTGAATGTGAGTGAGACTAGGCCAAAAGTCTTATTTGTGGATGAGGTTAAGTTAAAAGCCCCTAAAAGTGGGTGAGGCTAAATCAAAAAAATTCCTACATGTTAGGTGAGGTTAGGCTAAAAGCCCTTAAAGTATGGAATTACCCTTGAATGGACCATGGGTGTAATATTTGATTTTCATAAAAAAGACGGAAATAGATACGTTTTAAAAGTGAGTCTTCTAAAATGAATTGGTTAAGGTCCAGAAAATTTAGAATAATAATCTAAATATTAAGTAATGAAAATAGGAGGCCAGAGGTGCGCTGAAATAGAGGCTAAAATAACCAAACGAAATCTAACGAAATTGTTACGTAACGTAATGACACTTTTGTAATTTTAGGCAAATTTTAGAATACTCATAGGAGGGCTTTTTAAATGAAAAATTTGAGTTCTCCAGGGTTCTCAAAGGCTTTGAAAACTATGAAAAGTCTCAGGATAGTTAAAACCTCTTCGATTACATTTTCTAATATCAATTGACTAGAACTTTAACCCTTTCATTCGGGAAGATTTTAGCTCCAAATTGAGTGATTTTAAAAGCATTTTATAAGATTGAAAACCTAGATTTTATGATGGAAAAACAATTTTCAAAAAGGAGCTAAAATGAACTAGAAATAAAAATGCCAAGTTTACGGGACATAAATAGAATTTCTTTAGAACAATTTTATTTCTCTACCTATATATATGTCACACCACATCCTTCTCCTACCTAAACTAACTTCATTTCTACCCTAAAATAGAGAGGAGACCTAGAGAGTGAGGCACACAAGGGAGAAGGAAAAAAGAGAAGAAAAAGCAAATGAAAGGTATAGAAATTCATGGATTCTCTTAGTTTCTCTTTAGAAAACTCTTTCTCTTCCTTCTTCTCTTCTTTCCCATGGATTTATTGAAGTTGTTAGGTCTATTTTGAGGTTAGACCAAGGGGAAAAATTTTGAATTTCAAGAAGAGAATCTAAGCAAAGGAAGAAGCATCTAAGAAAGGGTAGGAAAATAAGGTATTTTGCTACTTTCATGCTTGCTCTTCCTTGTTCCTCTTCTTGAGTTTTTCGTCTCATATATAGACAGCCAAGAGGAGTTAAATTTTGAACCAAATCAAGGATAAATCTTAAGAATTTAAGTGAGGAGAAAAATAATATGCAAAGATAACAAAGAAAGAACCATGAAATTATAAGATAGAAAAACTAGGGTTTTAGTTGTACCTTGGTTTGTAAGATGAGTTCTAGCCATAAATTAAGGTGTTTAAGAGTTCATATGAGGTCCTAAGACATCAACAGAGCTCTCACATGCTTTTCCCATCAAAGAAATCAAAATAACTCTATTGGTGCCATATGGAAGTATAGCCTCGGCCTAGCATGGAAGGAGTACCAAGGGAGTGTTTCAATTTCTTTCAAGCTTAGTTTTGTATCATATATGATGGGAGAGGATGAAAGGAAGCTTTGAAAAAATTTTAGGAAGCCTAGAAAGTGAGATGGTATCATAGGTTCCATATTGTGACTTAAAAAAGCAACATATAGTTTGGCTCCTCAAATGGATTGTGTGATGACTCCAAGAGATCTAAATGGAGTCAAGAACCATAGATGGAAGGAAGAATGGAGTCAAGATCATGGATTATGGGTATTGCTTCCTTAAGTGCATTATGAAACCCTAAATGAGCCATAAGAACAATCTAACTTTTAAAATGAATGTGTGGCTTTAGAAATTATACCAAGAGTGTAATGGGCTTCCACATAATGTGTTTAGGCTAAAGAAATCAAGTCTCACATCCTTGTGAGTGTGTGGCCGAGGGAGAGGAAGCATTTTTAAAGGGAAAAGTGTGTTGTTGTGCACCAAGGTAGCTCTCTCTTCTTTCTCTCATGCATGAGTACATGTTTATCTTGTCTTTGAATGCATGTGTGTATGTTTTAAGCCATGAAAGATGTTTTCGTATATATCTATATGTCATGGTACCGTGATACTTAGTTATGCACTTGAATGATACTTTATGAAAATGTTTTAGTTTGCTTGAGTGTGGTGAAACCAAAAGTCCCTAAGAATGGGTGAGACAAAACTAAAAGTCTATAAAGAGTGAGGCTTAGTCAAAATTCCTTTAAGAAAATGGATGAGACAAGTCCAAAATCCCAAAGAGAATGGGTGAGGCTAAACCATTTGCTTAGCAAGCCTATGTATGTTTTATGTGACTTCTTGGATGCAAGAAATGTTCCATGAATGATTATGCAATTTATGATATCCATGCATGCATTTTTAGAATTTGCATCCTTTATGTATGGTTGAAAGGGAGAAGAGTTATTGGGATTTTTAGAACTCATTCCTTCTTCCTCATTGCCTAACATGTTTAGGTGGACCAAGTGAACCAAGAAATGGGAGCCACCAAGCTTGAAGAAGAAGGATGGACAAGAAAGTGTGTTATTTTGTTCACTTGGTAATCATTTTGATGGCATATGATGTAACCCTATGATAAATATATTGTTTAACCATTTAAACATGTGTAATTATATAGATACTTGATTTATATATGAGATTTGATGCCATGTGAATGATATAGCAACTTTTTGACATTAAATGACAAGATGAAGCTTGTATGTGCTTGTATATACCTTAGGGTGAGAGAGTGAGTTTGAAAATTTTGGGTTCATAGACCTTTGAGACATATTTAATAGACCATTTTGATATTTTTTTCATATGCTCAAGTGACCATGAAAGCCTTAAGAGCAAATTTGGACCCTTTATGACCTTTTAAAAAGCATAAATGGATCAATTTGCAACCTTATGGCACAATCTGACCAAATGAATGAATTTCTTCATGAAATTTGGCATGCATATAGATCTTATCCAAATATTTTTAGAAAACTAAAGATCAGATTATTTGGAGCTCTGTAAAGTTAATTATGAATTTTCAAAGTTATCAAATTTTTGCTATTCTGATATGGTTACTGTTTATATGGTCAGTTTCTTCTCCTGTGTCATTCAAGGGCCAAATAATGTCTAATACTCATGAAATTTTACAACATAAATTAAACATGAAAAGCTTTTTATGGCTATGAAGATCACCCTAATTGGATGTCTGAACAGTGAGATATGAAGTTTTGAAGTTTTGTGTTAGTACTAGTAGCACCATATGAGTTTATATATTGTTTCATCAATTTCTAGTAGCTAGATGTTCCTATTTTGGTCTAGACTTATTTTTAACATAAAGTATACATTTGTAGCTTTTTAGAATGGTATAGTGTGCTTGATTTGGATTTTTTTAGAATTAGTTATGATTTTTCAAAGTTCATGATAGAAATCTGGCACATGAACCAGAGGCAACCTTCCATCATTTTGTGTATATATGCTATGAGCTTGAGTTATTGGCAATATTTTAAGATGGTTTTGAGTTGTATGTGTGTATTTAAATAGCAGAATGAGATGGATGAGTTCATATAGTCCACAAGATGCGAAATAAAAATTTTATTTGTGACATAACGCAAAAATAATGTATTATTTTAATGGTATTTTTCTTGAGAAGTTGTGCTTGACCAAGGTAATGAGCTTGGAATGAAATGAGATAGGCTAGATAAATATAGTGTTATAATGGGATCCCTAAACCATAAATTATGATTTGGTTATACTTGTGTGACATGTATACTTGTTTCTATGAGCTTGAGTGAACCATATATATGTGTTTGAATGTTATATTAGCTATTGAGAATTTTTAAATCTCACTTTCTCCTATCTCCACCAACCATGGCCAGCTAAAACTCAAGGAAGAAAGAATAATGAGCAAAAGGCCTAAGAAGAGCATTCTTGACAATGTAATTTAGTTTAAGGAATAATATTGTATATATGAATATGTACTCTTAAATTTTGATGTATGGATATGTAAACACATTTGAAAGTATTAGATTATGCTATAAAGACCATTTAAGATTTGCCATACATGATACAATGTAAATTGATACCTTAAGTTCTTATATGTATATGTGTATTTTTGCACGTGGGATGGTGATTTTTAGATACAAGGTGATTTTTACATGATGGATCAGCCATACATGAGGCATTTATGGATTAAAATTTACTCAAAATAAGAAATGATATTTTAGAGCTTATTTGATATTATTTAGAACTAAATTTTGGACCATTTGAGTCATAAAATATACCTTTACTCTTGGTAGCTCAAATGACTTAATTTGGAGTTGAAATTTGGCAAGCAATTAAAGAACATATAGAATTTTCCAAAAAGTTAAAAAGTTTTCATTTTTGGAACTCTATAGAATATTTGGTAAATTTTTGAATCTGGTTATAAAAATCAGAAATTCTGTAGTACTAGTCATATCATCATTGATGTGGTTTTTTAGTCTTTTTAGGAGTCAAATGAATTCATTTTGACTTAAAATTTTTATAGTATAGAGTTCAATAATAATTTTTTTTAAGGACATCTAATTTGTATTAATTGGAAAGGTGTAGTTCAAGTTATGAATTTTCAAAATTTGGATCTAATTAGGTGTTCTTGGGCCAAAATGCACAAATAACCTATTTCATGGATTTGGTTCTTGTTTATATATTATATTGATTGTAAAAAATTGGTTATGAATGAATTTGTGAAATGAAATGGTAAAAATCCATATTTGTGCATTATTATGTCATTTGAGACTTTTGGTAACAAGAATTTCTATTGCTAAAAGTGTGAGCATTGTAATTTGCTACCAAAGAATGAATATAATATGAGATATATGTAAAATACATGGCGGTATAACATGAACCATAGGTACCCTTAAGTTTTACATTGAACCTAGGCACCCTTTAAGTCTTGTATCGAGCCTAAGCACCTGATACAAGTCTTATGACCAAACATCTTTACTTTTCTATTGAGTCTTGCTCACGCTTAAGCATAACCAAAAGTGAAAAAGCTTTTCAAGTTCTTACATTTCTAGATAAGTTCATTTGTTTTGTTTTATTATTTCATAAATTTTAGCTTCCCAACCAAAATATATATTTCCATCTTTTCTTATTCTTAAATTGAGAATATAAAAAAAAATTACATTTTCAATTTCCTTACTCAGGAAATTAGCAAAGAAGGGAAACTCATCAACATTATATTTTGTTTGGGTTGCTTCCTTTTTTCACTTTTAGGTTTTGTATTAAGTGTGGTAGCTAGTTTGTAGTCTAGTTTATGTCAAGTAGTTTATTGGACCTAGCTCAGTTCAATCAAGTCTTTAAGTCTAGCATAGTCTAGTTATGTTAAGATCCAGTAGATTAAGTCCAACAAGTCCAATGGTGTCGAAGTCCACTAGGCCAAGTTTAGTATACTCCAAGTGTGTCTATGAAGTTGAGTCTAGTTTAGTCAAGTTGTGTCTTTCAAATTAAATCCAGTTGTCTAGTTATGTCAAGGACAAGCAAGTCATCTCAGCAAAGTAAATGTTCTTACCTTTACTTGTTCCATAGGCAAGAATATCAAAAATTGTATTTTCACTCTTTTTATCTAAGAAAAAAGTAAAGAAGGAGAACTGTGAACATTATATTTTGTTCAGGCATTTATAAAAAAATGGATTAAATCAAAAGAAATCACTATTTTTTGTTTCTATTCAATTTTTGAGTCATCTTCACTATTGGAGTCATTTTAGTTTTCATGTCAATAGGTCAAGTTTAATTTTTAAATCAAATTTGATTTAATTTTGAGTTAGTAAAATAATTAAAAAAGTGATTTAAGTCAAGTTTAATTTTTGAATCAATTCTAATTTAATTTTGAGTTAATAAACTAATCAAAAGAAAAAAGAAAATGCCAAAGATAAAAGTCCCAATGTCTCATTTTATTGTAAGCTCAAATTCATCATATGAGGAAAAAGAAAAAGTGACCCAAAAATCATTACTTGAAAGCTAAGGCATTCTACTCATAATTTCTTGAAAGGCCAAAAATGTTGGAAATAGGAAACTCTCAAAAAAGGAAATAGTGGATTAGCTTTAATCTTAGGAATGGATAACTAAATGATGATATGAAATTTCTTTCTAATGAAAACTTTAACGTTTGACTATAAAAAAGAGAAGTAGAATTGAGAGAAGATAAGGGCCAATTAAAAAGAGATATAGATCAAGAAAGAAAGGTTGTCAGCCAAAGAAAGAAGCGAAACAAAAGGTAGATAATTTGGAGGGAAATTGATAGAAGAGAAAGTAATTGAAAAATTGGCAAGTGCTGAATTGAAAGTTGAACGATGTGAGTTGGATGTTGAAAAAATTAGCTATTGATTATTTATTCAATGTAAGCCTCATCCCTATTACTCTGAATTCACTCTTACTTAAAGGAATCCATGATGTGTTTAATTTCTTTGAATGTTATTACATGGTATTATTATTGCATAATAGTTTATTCAAGTATGTAAAGTCGTAAGGTTGCTCTTTGGATATATAAAGGAAGTGTGAAACTAAATTGATGACTTCTTTTCTTTTGCCAAAGTTATCCTAATCTATATAAATGCACATTTGCTTGTAATATTGTAGTGTAAGTTGATGGAGTTAGAGGTAAGTTCAAAGAAACTCAATGATAATGATGAATGCAAAACGAGTTCTTATTATTTTAATCTTTATGTGCTTAAATTGAATGTTGGTGGATTGAGCAACTACACATATTCATTACTTGTTTAATTTTATTCTTAGTTTTACTATGTTTTGAAATAAAAATTATTTAAAAAATAAAAAAAATCATATAAAACAAAAAAATTAAAAAAAATGAGAAAATGAAGAGAGCAAGAGAGTGAAGATTAACTTAGATTTCATGAATTGAAACATATTAACCAACTTCAAATTCATTTTGCTTACTTTCCTACTCTTTTCACAAAAATAAAAAAATAAATAAAAATAAAAATAAAAGTTACTAACCAAGTGATACACATTTCTACCCCAGTTCAAACTATATTGGCTTTGATTCCTTCACTAGATACATAAGCTCTAGGTTACATTCCTAGGTTAGGTCCATTTTTGCAAATATTTTATAAATATTTATGTTTCTATTTTTGTAAATATCTCATTTTCTCCTTCTTTGTGAATTATTTATTTTATTTTATCTTCTTTTTTTATCATTTCTTCTCTTCTTTTACCTCACATGTGTTTTGATTAAGGTAATTAAAATATAATTAATGTGATATTAATTTTGCATAATTAACTTAGGATAATCATTTTTAGAAAGAGATGCTATTGGGTGCCTAACATCTTCTTTAAGCACAATTAACTCTTGAACCTATCTCTAGTTCCTAAATCATCCTTTTTCACATTTTTCCTTAAAAAAAAAATTTCCAAAGTTTTACTATTATTTAAAATTTTGGCGGCGATTTCTAATAAATTGGTTTTCAAAATCATTTTTGGAAACCAGTTGGTTTTTCTCTTTTGTTTTTGGTGCCTCTTGGTCATATTTCAAGTGTGAAAACATACATATTATATGTATGTATGTATGTATGTATGTATGTATATATGTATGTATGTATGTATAATGCCATGAATGAGTTTGACTGCCTTGGTATGTTGATTGCTACAGATTATGAATCGTGTTTTAATAGATGGAGCCTTAAATAGTGCTTAGTTATTGGAGTAGTTGCTATAAACATGCCTCTCCTGAGTTATTGGCTAATGACTAATTTATTACTTAATTACTAGTATGATATAATAATTGCATTGTAGTCAAACTTACTCATTTAACTTGTACATGCATTATTCATGCTATGATTTCCATATGTAAAGTATTAAGGTTGATTACTTTATTCTATGTAAATGGAATTTTGTACTAGTTACTAAGATTTTATATCTCATCCTATTTGTGGACTACACTTTTTAGGTGAAGGATCTAGTAGTGGCAAGAAGAGGCTAGTAGAAGACTAATCCTAGCATCTTAGTCATTTACTTAGGTTTTGTTATTTTGTCTTTTAGATATGTATAGTTGTAAATGCTAAATCTTATGTATTTATCTACTTTTGTATAGCACATCATAATGCATCATGGCTTTCCAAGTGTAGGATTTCTTAGGCTCTATACTTGGAATTGATGTTCAACTTAAAAGCTCTATTGATTCTTTGTAAAGTCACTTTTGGCAATCTGACTTTTCTTCTAATGTTTAGATATGGTTATTATGGAATTTTAGCTTATGGTTGCATATGGATATCCCTAAGTGAATCGTGATTAATTTGATGATATTTTATAAGTGGATTAGGTATTAGTTTATGGGTTAGCTTAGGAGACTTAGGAAGTCATTAGGTTAAATTTTGATCTAGGAGGATTTAGGTTTTGGCTATATTGGATTTAGGAAGTTTTGGTCACTTGATTTTGTCTTGAGAGGTTTGGTAGGTGTTGGTAAAGTTTAAAATGGTATAGGGAGTGTGGTTTTGGCTTATGGTGCAAAACCAACACTTTTAGGAATGTGTGCATTTGAGTGATCAAATGGTTGAATTTTAGTGTGAACTTTGGCATGGCTTTAGACCTTATTTAGATGTTCTTGCATGCTAAGTTAGGTGAATTTTGGGATAGAATAGGATCCTGAAACAACTAGCCAAAGTTAAAAGAAATTTTTAGGGATTTCTATGCTTGTTTTGCAACCCATATGACCTACCTATGCCACTATGCATGGCTATGTGAGGCTGTCTTTCAAAAAGGGGGTTTCAATAAGGCACACAAGCTACTCGTGTAGCTTTTGCCATCTGTTGTGTCTTATAGAGAAGTGTGAATTTTTGGATGTCTTTCCTAGTTTTTCTCTCCATACCTCTTATCTTAAGCTTTAGTAAGTTAAATTGGGGTTTATAAGCTTCTCTTAGTTGTCTTTGGATAAGTTAAAATACTAGTAATAGTTTATGGATAGAGGAACTTGCAAGGTATGGAGTGTAACCAACTATCTCCTATGTGTATTAACTCTACTAGTTTAAAGGTTTAAATCAAGTTCAAATTAATGTTTAATAATTATGCTTCAACAAAAGTTTTAGTTTAATTTTATTAATAAAACCTTTTAGGTTTAGCTATTTATGGAAGAAGGTGTTACATCCAACAATACAATCACACAAAATAACTAATGCAACTAATTTTATCTTGTATAAACTAGATTTAAATATATGACTAGACTTTGGTGCATTATATATATACATATATATATATATATATATATTTGTCGTTAGATTCTTTAATTAAAACATAATAAGTATATAATTTTTTAATAATAATATGACAAATATATGTTTTAATTGAGGAATCACTTTTTTTTTATAAAAGTCATACACTTTGTCATATTATATTTGTTATAATTTAATTGAATAATCTAATAGTAAAGATATAAAAAAGATTATATTTAAGTTTTTTTCCTTAAATCTATTGTAAGCCCTCTCACAAAAAGTAAATAATTAAATTATGCTAATTTTTTTAAAGTTTGTTAATTTAGTTTTGATACTTTTGTTATTTTCAAGAATACCATTCAATTTCTACACATTTGGTGTATACTGCATAAATCTTTTTTTTTCATTTTTTATATTAAATTATAAATATATAATTTAACAAAAATTATCACATTACACACACACACACATATCGTGCTACTAAATAAGTAAATAACTTATTCTGTGCAAAGATTAGTCTGAACAACCAATGTATGAAAAAATTAAGATTGTGAACTTGTGAGTTGTGAATCATTTGCTTATTGGACCTTCACTTGAAGATGAATCAGAAAAATAAAGGGTAGGGTGAATGGAATTTAAGAATTGGTGATTCCTTATTATTCTTAGAATATGATTTTATCCTTGTCGTTTTGACTATACTTTTATGGTAAAGCTATTCTTATACTCCAGTTCACTACATTATCTCACTACAGTCCATTTCTTAGTGGACTGCCACATGGAAAATGGCAGTCTGTGTGACCAATGGAACTGTCAAGTTTTTAAAAAATTTGGTACTGACGGACGCAATTGGAACATTTTAGAAAATACTAGGGTAACATTGCTTAGTTTTGAGTTAGAATGCCGAAATTGAAACTTCTCTAAAACTAGAGTGACCAAATGTGAATTTAAGCCTTAGAACTAATTGGATATTTGTAAAGAGCATTGATGTTAGCATTGCCTGGAATAGAAATGGAAAAGATTGAACTCAAGCACAATGCTCTTGTTTCATTCAGGTCTTTGACCTGTTCTGGCATTCTGGGAATTTGCAGTCTCCAAGCCTTCAATTTGTGTTCTATCTGGTTTGATGACAAGGTCAACTTGTTAGTTATGTGCCTTGGGACAATTGAACAATGATTTTTCAGTTTGAAATTTGGACTGCAATTATTTTACTTCATTCTTGTTATATATTCATTCGTCACGCAAATTAAAATATTTAATTTTTTTTCCCCTGATGTATGGATTTCATTTATTATTTTCCGCAGGGTTTGACAGTAAGATATCTCCACATCCAGTGCTTTTCTGCAACTCAGTAACAAAGAGCGTGTGATCTTACCATTGACCGATCCATGTGCATTTCCTTTTGTTTTTGTACTTGCTGCTTTGAGATATGATCCTCGTTCTGCTAGGTGCAAAGTGGTGGAAGTGTACAACAACTAAGTAAGGGTCAAATTCTTTCTTGTCGATTCTCTCTAGTGGACCTGGAAATAGGACGGTCCAGTCAGTGTATATTGCATTTTTTTAAAATTTTTTTGACCTAAAAAAATAAAGCCAATATAACACAAAGGGTCTGCTTGACTTATTACAGTGTAATAATATTTTTTTTATAATTTATGTAATATTTATTATATTTATTATTTTATTTATTAAATTATTTTTTAAAAATAAAAATAAAATAATTATTTTTTATCTTACTTACTCTTATTTATCCACGTTTTATCATCTCTTTGCCGTTTCTTTTACTCACCAAACATAGCAAAAGTGTTTGATTGGATTGTCCTATTGTCGTATTCAATTGGAAAGAAGTCAGGTTCCAAATTCTTACGCCAGGAGAAACTTCATGGAAACCACTTGACTTATCTTATAAGGTACTATCTTGGATCAATGTGCTTTCCAGATATTGTCAGGTGCATTAAAGTGGATGAATGACAAGATAATTTATAACCAGATTCTCTTTAATTGTATGTTGTGCAGTAAATATTTTTAAAGTTTTCTAGATATTAAAAAATTTAATTATGTAAAAACTGTAATTAAAAAAACAAAAATTTTAATTATAAAAAAATTATACTTTAAAAATTTTTAATTATACTCTATAACTAAAATTTTTAGAGTGTAATTTTTTAACTTTTTTTACAATTAAAACTTTTATTTTTCTTATTAAACTCTAAATCCTTTGAAAAAAAAACCCCTTTAGTTGGGGATCCAAACCCTGGCAACCATGCTGTTAATGGTTTATTTATTTATTTTTTTGAGTCTTGGTCATGAGTACGCAAAAATTTCATGTCATGATATTTCTAAAATATATTACGTTGGCAAGATAATCTTGCTCAATGATTATTTTTTCATTAAAATATATAATATAATAATGCATTTATATATTTAATAAAATAAAATAATATTTTTTTGACCGCATATAAATTTTTTAGTCGAATTTTTTTCAGTATAAAGTAACAAATTTTTTTGGACAAAGAGAAACCTAATAAAATATATTTTAAAACAACTTGAGTTAAATGGGTCACATGGTCATTCCATTTACATGGGCTGGAATTGGCTAAAACCCACACAATATACGCGGTAGATTGGTCCAAACGGCGATTCCTGACCGCTTTCCCTGTCGCATTCAAGCAAATCATTCTGCCACGCCAACCTTGTTTTCGAAGGTTTCAGGACTGCTGACGTATCTGAGCCGAAAGGCGCTTCGGGTCCTGTGGGGTGGAAGAAGATATCAAGATTCAAGCTACAAGATATTCTTGGGTGGGGCCTCCAAACAGAAAAGCTCAAACCTTTTAAAGGTCAAACACTACTACTACTTCTTGCCCAGCAAGAATTGAAGCAGTCAGACACTCGCTTCTGTGAGTTCAGAATCTTACTTATTGGCTTCTCCTTGTTTTTGTCTATGGGAAGTCAAGGCCCTTCTGTAGCTTTACATGCCATTCTCTTTGTTCTTTATCGAAACTCTGGTCTGCGTTATTCTGAACTTGTGTCCTTTGTGTCTGTCATTGAGTTCTTTCAGAGGTTGTAAGTCTATGCTATCCATTCGTCCTCCACTTACAGATGCATGGAGGATGCAGGCAAAGGTGTCACTTCATTTGATATATGTGCTTTACTTTTCTTTCTGTGAATTTGTCTGATTCATTGTTTGTTTGATGTTTATTTGGGTTTTCTGGATTCGGATTGTTTGATCTTTCTGCTTCCAATCAATAGTTCAATCAGGAAACTATCTTCAATAACTGTTCTACATCTTTTATTTTGTATTTTGTGTTTTTTTTTTTTTCATTCTTAATCTTATCCCCAAAAGCATCGGTGAGAAACCATGGTAAATTATCGGATGCGGTGAGACGGATTTTCTTAATTTCGTTGGCCTTCTTGATTTGGTGCTATACTATTTTGGATTCTGAAATCAACAGGCTCCGCTTGCTTCTTTTTCGATGCGAAGAAGTGGAAGATAAAAGATGGCATGAAAATGCTACAAATTACTAAATGACTTATTTCGTCCAAAGATTGTCTTGATGCGCAAGGGGTAGATTCTATGAGTTACCAAAATTTTTAAAGTTCAAATTGAAAGTTCATTATCGAAACAGGTGATTGGTTGAACTCTGAATTACCAATGTTTGAAAAAAAGTGGAATGGTGAATTGTGAATCATTTGCTTATTGGACCATCACTTGAAGATGAATCAGAAAGATAAATGGGTCTGGTGAATGGAATTACTGAGTAGTGATTCTCCAGTCTTAGAATATGAGTTTTGACGCCCATCGTTTTGACTATACTCATTTGGTCAGGAATTCAGGATAATCTACTTTTCCCCTTCATTACATTATCTCTTTACGAGTCTCTTTCCTAGTTAAAACTAATTGGATGTTAAGCGCATTGACGTTAGCATTGCCTGAAATAGGAATGGAAAAGAATGAACTCTATCACAATGCTCTTTTTCCATTCTTAATATGGTGATTGCAAGTTCCTACCTGATGTTGTGGCTGTCAAAGCTGTCTGATATTTTATGCCAGGAACAGAACAGTAAGAAAGGGGGGGTGCGGGGGAAGGGAGATTCTTTCATCTCAGGAACACATTTCCCTTTGATTACATGTTCAAGGTCCAATTAATGCTTCAAGTCCAATTATGCTGGCTTTCAATAAGTAAATGTGTAGGCTTAGCAAATGATTACTGCTCCATCAACTTGTTACTCCTTCTTTTGCAGTTGACATCCTTTGTGGCTTACTCCATGTTGCTTAATGTTTGAGAACGACTCTCATGCATGAGGCAATTCTCGGTGTAGCCTTCTTCACCCTATTATGGCTGCAGTATTTCTTTCCAAGATTTAAAATATGGGGTACGGATATGGAATGTGCTTTGATTTGAAAATTTAATCTTGAACAGTAGGCCAGAGTCTCTAAATTGAAGAAGCCTAATATATAGGGCATTTATCTGTTCTGCGAAACTTTGCTCTAGGCTTCATGCCTCCAACTTTGTCTTGTTTGATATCCCAGTCATCTTGTTCATTTTGTGGCTTGTGACAGTTGGAATTTGATTTTTCATTTTGGATCACAATTATTTTATTTTTCATTTGTTACGTGAATTAAAATATTGATTTTTTCTCATGACATTTATTGATTTCATCCTATATTTTCTGCAGGGTTTGCCAATAACACGTCTTAGCAAGAACTGAGTCGGACCACTAGAACTTTGATCAAGTTGCAATGGCGGAGACAACCGAAAAACAAAGTGGTTATCTTTCTCTGGATGTTACATTTCGTATCCTGTCTTTCCTTCCCATAGAAGATATCCTTAAATATAGGACTGTCTGCAAGGCCTGGTATAGGTTGACAAAGGAGCCTTTTTTCATTAATCTGCAACTGAGGGCAACAGCTTTTCAGCATGACAGATTTATACTCGTACCTAAGTCAATGGGTATATATTTGCTAAATGCTGAGAAAAAGAATGTGAGAGAAATCTCTCTGAGTACAATAACCGAAGGTTGGGAGCAATGGCACCTTTCTGTCATGGGTTCTTGCCATGGTTTTCTCTGCCTTGCTTCTTTCGTATGTCCAGATCCAGTACTTGTCTGCAACCCAGTAACAAAGGAGCGTGTGATCTTACCAACAGCAGCTCCATGTATATTTCTGTTTGTACATGCTGCTTTGGGATATGATCCTTGTTCTGCTAAGTACAAAGTGGTGAAAGTGTACAAGGACTACGTTTCTAGAGTATGCAAGGGTCAGATTCTTACGCTAGGGGAAACTTCATGGAGACCGCTTGACTTTTCCTATATGGTACTATCTTCGACCAGTGTGCTTCCTAGATACTGTGGCGGTGCCCTATATTGGATGATTGACCAAATAGTTCATCACCATGGTGGGGGTTATGGGTTTATTCTAGTCTTGAACTTAAGTACCGAAGAGTTTCACGTCATGAAATTTCCAGAAAACACAAGGTTGCCAAGATACCCTGCTTTTGCTCAAGGTTTTATTAAGTTTTATTTGGCAACTATAGGGAATACTCTAATTCTGAGTGAATATGAAGATAGGATGACGCATTTATGGAGTATGATGAGAAAGAGAGATAGAGAGTTTCGTGTTTGCTATTATGGGACTCCGTTGAGTGCTCAATGGAGTGTTTTCTCACGGCAAGTGTTCATAGGCACAATGGATGACTGTATTCTTCTGGAGGTGACTAAGTTCGGAATGGATGAAGAGCGTGATCTTGTGCTCTTCTGTCCCAAAAGAATGCAGTATGTTGGTACCCAGTTTCGGGGACTACCACCATGGTTTAGAACTCTGACATTGCGACCCAACTTGCTTTCACCCCTTGTTACGATGCATGGGGGATAGAAAGGAGAAGGAGCATAGTGAATAGATAAATGTTCTCGGACCTTATACAGATTGGTCGAATTTATTAATAAATAAACTGTATATCTGTCATATAATCTTCCAATTTGGATTGTTTGCTGCATCTTAAGTAATTCAAATTTTATTTTATTTTATTTTTTAAAATCTTGACTTTTTTTAAAAAAAGGAGAATGTAAAATAAAAATAATTTTTTAATTATAATTTTTTTAAATGATAACTGAGATTAAAAAATAAAAAATAAATAAAATTTAGACTATATTAAATTTGCACAATCTGTTGCAGCACGACCTAAGCAGCTGACAATCCAAATTGTACAATCTTCTATGATTTTAATTGTCAAATAATAAATTTTAATCGTGATTCTTCTGCCTACGGTACGATGTTCCACCTCATTGACAAATCCTGCTTCTGTGGCCTTTTGACCTATATAACCGACCAATCCTCACACACAAGCCAGCTTGGGTGCAATTTCTAATTCTTACAATTTCATTTAATTTTTAATTTAATCTCTATATATAATATAAAAATTTTGTAACTAAATCTCTATAATTTAAAATTTTTTTAATTTGATATCTCTTAATAATTATTTTATGCAATTAAATTTTGTTATATTATTTTTTGGGTCATAAATATGTGATATTTTGATATTTTAAATATATATGATTCAAATCAATTAACTCAAAATACTTAACATATGTTAAATTATATGTTATACAATTAAATTAATTTTATTTTATTATCTATTTTTATCTCTTTTTTTAATATAAATTATATATATTTAGAATATTAGGATGGTAGATGATTGATTACATGAGCAAATTTTAATAATACATTGATAGAAATTTACACTCATGGACTAAATATAAAATTTTAAAAATTTTAAAAATTCAATTATAAAATTTTAAACTATAAAAATCAAATTAAAAATTTAATAAAACTATAATTTGCCCTATCATTTTCAGATAAGGTTTATTCCATCGCTAAAGGTTGTTTTTCTCCTCCAATTTTTTAATGCCCCGTCAAATAAAAGTTATTTGGAATTAATATGTAAGTATAGGAGGAAACTAGCTAGGATGAAAATTTTCTCTCAGCATCTTCTCTGATCTACCCTACAAACAGGCAATAGACAAGTGAGAAACGATACAAAATATGTAAAAACTTTAATTTCTGCCCCTTTTCTTTACTTGGTGGACAGATATGTTTTTTTTCCATGACTTAAATACATTAATGATTTTTTTAGTTTCATAAAAATTTTAATTTGATTTCTTTAGTTTAAAAATAACTAATGTTATTTTTTTTATTTTTTTTTAAATTAATGATGCAATTTTACTCCTATGTTACATCTTTATTTAAAATTTAATATTATATTTAATATATGTTGACTTCAGTGTTAAATTTGAGTGCGAATTAAATACACCAATGAAAAAGAAATTATCTAATTCAATAAATTATTAAATTTGATAATAAATTGAATATGAATGATGTGATAGTGGGATAAATTTTGAATTATGTTGTCTATTTTTAAATTAAAAGAACAAAATTTAAATTTTATACCATTCGTACATTTATAGCCAAAACATAATGCAAGGGTTACCCCTTTTATTTCTCTTTTCTTGCACTATTGTCTTTATCCCTTTTAGGACTCTTGACATACAGGCCAATTAAGAAAGTATTCTTATCTCTTAGCCAACAAAGGAAACTAGAGTCTCCACCAGACTAGATCTAGAGAGAAAAGAAAAGACGGGAAGAGGGAAGGTAGAGCTGAGAGGATAGAGAATGAAGTGAAGAAGCATGTCATATTTGCAAAGAGAAGAAATGAAATTAGGATCTTTTCCTCTTCTCTCTCCTGTTCTGTAAAAGAGAGAGACACAATGGGTAAATCCTCTTTCTCGTATGACAAGAACAATACAGGTTTGGGTGAAGAAACGTGCTTCTCAAGAAGGCATATGAGCTCTCAGTCCTCTGCGATATGCAGATGTTGCCCTGGTCATCTTCTCCAACCATTTCCTTTTGAGTTCTCTAATGCCTCAAGGTATAACTATATAACCACATTCTAGCTTTTGAGTCCCCATTGTTCGTAGCTTTTCTGCTTCTTTTTCTGAACCTAGTTATGTTCTTCAACCTCAAGATCTTTAATTTCAGCAGTCTTCATAAAGGAGAGAAAAAGAATGTGATTTTTTTTCTATCTCCCATTTTATCTTTTCTACTTCCCAGCATTAAATATTTGAATTGTGAAATTTGCAACCTTCCGATTTGTAATATATATATATACACACACACACGCACACCCGAATGAAGATATCCCAATTGATTCTTCCCAGTTCATGTGAAGATCTGAAACTCTTTCTCCCTCTTAGGTTAAACAAGCATTGTAGACGAAGTAAAACAAATTTCTTTGTCATCAAGTTGCTTGGAAACCATTGCTGCGTCTATTTCATGATATATTATACTACCCTTAGCTAGGGCAAAAACCTTTTTCAATATACAAGTGTATTTTTTTGTAATCAAATACTAACGGGTAAAATTGTTATCTAAAACAACGCACATCCTATTTAAATGCTTATCCACATACACACGTTTCTTCAATTCAATATAAAGGGTTCTTATAATTTTTTTTTTTAAAGCAAACTTTGACTTGCAATAAATCTTTGCATGGGTCAGACTAAGTTTATTATTAGATTCGTTTAACTTCAGTCATAGCGAAATAAAAAAATTATGTCTGATAAAATTGTTAGACATGAAAATAAAAAAGAAATACAAATATAAATGTAATAAAATAATTACTTTTAGTATGATATAGAAATGAATGAGAATAGAATTCTATTTGTATGTTTAATTAGATTAAATAATACAAGCATAGCAAAGAATGATGGCAAAATTACCATCATATTCCTACTTAAAAATAGAATTGGGATGAGAAAGCAAAAAAGATAATGATAACAATGGTATAATGAACTTTGCATAAATTAAGCTTAATAATTATTTTTGGTTTGTGTATTTACAAAATGGAAATAGATTCTTTTTCTAATTTTACAAAATAGGTACTAAATGAGCTTATTTAATAGAATTTTTCTCTTTTCTTTCTGTTTCCTTCCACCAAAAGGCACATAAAACTAAAGCAAAATATATTGTTCATTGCTCTGTTATGTCACTCTTAGACATTATTCTTGGTGTACTCTATCTATACGGTGATTAAACAATATTATAATCTATTTGGTTAGCGGAATGTTAAGTATGTAAAATGAAAAGAAATGTGAAAAGTGGATATATAAGATAAAAAATGACACTTGTATTTTTTATTTTAAAAATAATAATAAAAACAAATACTGTTAAATAATGATTACAAGAATATAATAAATATTACAAATAAGATTATATCAAAAATTATATCATGGCCTACCAACCAAAATTGAAATAAATAAAGTTCAATTTGTTGAATACTAATATAATGTAATGCACGTTTAGACTATTTAAATTGGTTCTAGATAGTCTAAATTATATATATATATATGGATGTATATATTAATTTTTTTTAATGTTAATCATTATTTTTTAAAAGTTAATAGTTAGAATAGTATTTTTATTTTATATTTTGCATTTTTTAAAATAAATAAAAAATAAAAAATAAAGAAATATAAAATCTAAATCATTCCGAGTTCGACACATGCTGCAGAAGATCCACATTCAATTACATGGAAGGGAAGCGTCAGAATTATATCTAGAAACAGTCAGTCAAAAAACATAAGGTATTATAAGAAATTATAATTTAATAAATTATATCAAGAACTTTTATTTCTTTTTCTTGAACATTTTTCCCCCTTCTGGTTCGTCCGTTCAAAGGCGGACAATTCTGCCATTTGCGAGTTCCTGATCCTAGCTTGGTGAAGATTTTGCCATTATGTGACACTACGATGAAAACAATTGAGAAGTACCAGAGACACAGATATTTACTCTTTGACAAAATTTAAATACAATTTTTAAGTGATTGAGATTAAATTTTTTATCGAAAATATTACAAATAGAATTTTTTTATAAATTAACATTAAATGATTGGATTTTTTTTAAAAAAAATTAATATAACTAATTGGGGAGGGCCTATGCAAATATATGAGGACAAAAAAAGAGAAAAAATTTAAAAAAATTGAAGAAAAAATTCTAGTTCCGCAAATACTAATAAATTGTGTAGTTTGATAATGAAAAATAATCATTCTCTTTTAACTTTTATATAAATAAAATATATATATTAAATATATTTTTATTGAAAAATCTAATAATAAACATGGAAGAAACTGTGAGTCACTTATTCTTTGGTTATTATGAGAATTACCAAATTAAAAGTAGTTTTGCAAACTGAAAGGGCGCAATCAATTATCTCTTCAGTCCGTTTCTAGTCTAGTAATTCCGGGCTTTTCGATGATGCTCAAAATCAAAACCATCTATTATTGAGTAAACTATTATTTTATTCTATGTTTGTTCCATCAGTTTAGTCCAAATCTTTTAAACATATTTGAATATTTGCATTTTTTGTTAGCAAGTACCCAAATGGATTGCCAATCATTTACACCAATTACTAACATTTTATAATAAAAATATTTTGTTACAACTTTGTAATTAATATAAAGTTATTAAAAACTGACGATAGGAGGAATGTTTACATGTTTTAAAAAGATTTGGTTTGATCTGATGGTGATCATGTTTAAAAAATTAAATTGATAAAACAAATATTTTTCAAAAACCAAAATAATAATTTACTCTTTATTCTCTGGTTACTCACCACAATTTACCATTTCAGTTCTTTTTGTGCATGTTTCAATTCAAGCACTCTGCAAAACGTAATGAGAAGTGTAATAGTAAAGTATATCCTTAAAATTAAGCAGAGCAGTTTTCTATCAACTTGCTTGGCCCGGTGAAGGGTATGGTAGTGAGGAACTCGTATGAATGATCTAGTTCTAAAAAGCTTGAAGTTAGTGTTATTATTCCTTCGTGGTGTACTGTTTGAACTGTGCGTAGGATTAACAAGCCTCTCTAGTTGGAGTTTTTTGAATGTGCATCGGGTTGTTTCGATTATGTATTGCAGGTATCACCATGCTCGAGAGTATGGGTGGACTGAAAGCAGTGAGCCAGGAAATGTATCGCTGAATTCGGACATGCATGAAGGGGGAGTACGTGATGGAAGATCCCCTGTTTTGCAGTTACCAAAACTGGGACTCTACGTCACTTTTCATTCTTCCATCCTTCGGTCTTCAAGGCAATTTTGGCGAAACAGTCTCTTAGGAAGTTTCATGAATTTAAAAGTCATGCCAGTGCATAGACCACAGAAGGCATTAGAATCTGCATGGAAGCTACGGGGTGATGTCACAGTTATTGGTAGGGATCAAAATATTGTGATTCTTCGTTTTGATGATAATGCAGATCAACGCTATGTTCTTCAAAATGGTCCATGGGCAGTAGAGAATTCGCTAATGGTAATGGAACAGTGGAGGCCGAACATGGTCTTATCAAAGCTTCGAGTTTTACAAATTCCCATTTGGATTCAGGTATGGGGCTTGCCCCTGGAATACTTTAATGCAGGAGTTGCTGAAGTTATGGGCAATATGCTAGGTGATTTTTGCAAATTTGATGATATGGAGGGTTCCAATCACAATATAAGATTTATCCGTATAAAGGTTATGGTTGATCCTTCCCTCCCATTGCTTATGTCATTTACGCTTCGTTTGGACGGGGGAGGAGAAAAGTGGGGAGAGAGAGAGGGGCGGAGAAAGAAGGTTTTTTTCCCCTGTTTGGATAGAACGCGGAGAAATGAGAGAGAGGAAAAGTTTGTAATTGTTGTTCTGAATAATTTTACCCTCAGATATTTTTAGAAACAAAACGCCCTAAAAAAATAAAATGGAAAAAAATAAATTCTTCGTATAACAAAAAAAAAAAAAGAGAGAGAAAAAAACGAAAAGGAACAATCAAGATCGACTGCTTTAATCCATTGGACGGTCCGATTGCAACAAAGTCAGACAATGGTCCAACCAAAACGTGGTCGGACCATGGGTCTGACTGTATTGCAGTTAGACCATGGTTTGACCAGAGTTTGATTGGACCATGGTCTGACTGTGTTGCAGTTAGACCGGATGCAGTCGGATTCAGCTGGGTCCGACGACATGACCCATGAAGGTCTAATTTTTTGTTTCTTCCAGTATTTTTTTTTTCTTTTTTTTTAAATTTTTTATTTTGTCTTCATGCAAATGATTTTTAGATATGTTGTTCTAATTTTTTTTTTTGTTAACTAAATGTATGTTTTATTTTTGTTAGCCCTATTTTCGGATAGTGCGATGGTTGAAAGAACAAATCGAAGCCTCAGCTCAAAATGAGGAAGTTATGCTGCAACAAAGTGAAAAAGATAATCTATTTCGTATAGTCGTTTGACGGGAAGGAGGGCATGGAAAAGGAATGACGAAAGATAATTTTGAAAAATAAATGACAAAAAATGTTGTCGAGGCATTTTTTTCCCGTAATCTCTCCATATTTAGGGAGAAAATTTTTGCGTGAGTCTCACGGTACTTTTTTCTCTTGACTCTCCTCCATTTTTTCCTTGAGCCAAACAGAATCTTCCCATCTAAAATCAGTGTTAGGATTAAGCTGGATGATGGTAGACGGATCTGAGTAGATTGCAGGCATGAAAGGTTATTCAGGAATTTGTTGCCGATGTGGCCCAATGGGGCATAAAGATCGTGACTGCAAGTGGGATCTTCATGCAATAAAACAAGCAATACATGTGCATAAAGGCAGGATTTTTCACAAGTATGGCATTGGTTTTGTCAGGGACTTTCAGTATCCTATGGTGGCTAAATTCAACGTTGCCTTTCACACAAAGGCTGAGACTCGCAAATCAACTTGCACTCGACAGTGGAATTCATATCATGGTGGCTATTAATGTGTCAAAGACTTTTCTCCAATTTCAGTGGCTGAGCCTCAACAATCTTGCATTCTGCCTGCTAGCTTCATCATTGTTTCAAATGAATCCGCAGCGAGTAACACGTCTGACTCATCCTACGACACTGACCCTGAGGTGGAAGCACATGAAGAAAAATTCATCCTCGAGTGAAGCTACTGATATGGACCTGAAGGAAGAAGCTGATAATGCAGAGCGAGAAATGATGGAGATACAGCAACATGGCGAACAACATGCATGAACCGGTTCGTGATGATGCTCAGATACCAGGTCTTCAGATAGCGTCGGGGCAAATCATGAATCATGGTTGATGCAGAAACACCTGAAATGGCAATGGAGAATTTCCTGGCACCATTGGAGTGGTCGGAGCAACCTTTGGCCGCGTTCGGAGATGAACCGAGATGGCAAACACAGGCCATTCTGTAAGCCAGAGGAAAGGGATGTTCACGTGGCAGTTTTTGAACAAGAGGATTTGCTTGAATCACCTTCCTCCCTTCACATCACCGACATCGACTTACAGGAATTTGATGTAGACATGGCGGTGTCCCAGGCTCCAACAAACGGTGAGGATGACAGAGAGAGGAAGCCTCGCGTGTTATTTTCGTTTCTCCGCTTTACCAGACGCTGACAAGCCAGCCGTCGTGCATGAAGAAACGGCAATGGAGAAGGAGATATTGGGCCTCAACGTGGGTGAGAACCATTTTAATCTGACTAGGCTTGAGGAATGGGCGTGTATGGTTTTGTGCTTCAGAAAGAGGAACCAACATTTTAAAACTTAGTGGCCTGCAGGAGTGTTACGAGCCCACACGATTCCTCATTCACATCAATGGACCTCAAGCATATAGAAGTTGGGCTGCATTTGTGGATTTACCATGCACGAGGGATTTACATCAAGTCATGTACAGGGACAAATTACAGAAATCAGTTTTGGGCAATCAAGCTCGTTAACAACACCAATACTGGGCTCAGCAACTATAGAAAGGACACATTGCTGAAATAATCAAATCATCAGACGAAATAGTGGAAACAAGAATTCTTACGTGGGACCCTAACTACAATGACAGGCCTTGGAGCAGCCAAATTCAACGCGCTATATGTGTGGTGAGGCCATAAATAATTTGGGTACAGAAGGATGTTACAAGCACGAAAAGTGGTAGGCAAAATGAAACTTGGACTAGATATTGCCGACGTAAAATGTTTCCTTCTCTTCCAACAATTGACGAGACGGAGGAGGGTGTTGAAATTTTTGAGCAAGCTTTTCTACGAAAGCTTTCGCAAGCGTCATGATTATATTGAACAGGAATTGTTGGAAGTTTGGTAAAGTCACAATTAAAAATATTAACATATACATATTGTCCTAATTTTCTTTTTTGATGGAAACTTAGTCATTATGAAGTATATACAGATGATTTTGATCTTTTGATATAGTCAGGTTTTTTACTCAGACACTGCTAATAAAAGTGGAGTTTTTTTTTTTGAGATGTTGAGATGAGTGTGCGTGTCAGCTGGTCAAAATTTCTTCGCATTGGATTCATTTTAATGTTGTTGATTCACAACGCTAGTGCTTTTATCTCACTTTTGTTTATGGGTGCCCTGATCTATTTAATCAGTGTATTTTATGGGATTGTTTTAAGTTGAATGCACTCACTGTTACTCAACTTTGGCTAATTATTGGTGACTTCAATCAGGTTCTATACTTACAAGAAAAAAAAGTCATGTTTCTGTGATTTAGGATAAGAATCAATTTTAGGATATGATAGATCTGTGTTGGTTTATAGATATTAAACCCAATGAAGTGTGGCTCATATGGATAAATAATTAGTAGGGTAATGATGTGATGCAAGCACAACTTGATCAATTGTTGTGTAATACCTAATGGCTTAATTTGTTTCTACACTTAGGATTACAAACACTTATTGTGGTAACTTCGGACCATGCCCTTTTGATTTTTTGTACAGTGTACTTCCTCCTTTTAGAAAGAGACCATTTCATTTAGAAAAATTTTGGTTTAATTTCCCTTAATCTAAGCAAATTGTAAATAGATCATGGAATGAATGGGTGAACCGGTCTTTTGTAATTAGGTTGTAGCTAAGCTTGTTATCTTACAAAATGCTTTACAAGATTGGAATAAGAATTAGATTGGACACATTAGACAATAAATTAGAGAATTAGAAGATGAATTATTTCAACTTCAATAAAGTCTCCTAAATCAGAATAAAGAACACATGGAGAGAGAATGTAGATAGGATTTGGAATTCTAGCTGGATTGTGAGGAAACCTTATGGGCTCAAAAAGCCAAATTGGCATAGTTAATCTAAGGAGACAGAAACACATCTTATTTTCATAACTTGGTTATTTCATGTTAAGATTGCAAAATAGTTCTAGCAATTGGGAATATGATTTGAATTAGATTGAAATAATGATGATGGACTACTTCAAACTGGTATTTTATTTTGACTACATAATAACTACAGATGATATTTTTTAGGAATTGCATCAAATTGAAGTTCCAAGTCTATCCAATGAGCATCGACAATTCTTTAATAAATACAGTAACAAAGAAGGAAATTGAATAGGCAATTTTTCAATAAAAAGTTGATAATACTCTAAGGCCAGATAGTTTTCATGCAAAATTCTATCAAATGTATTAGGATGCAGTCAAGGAAGATATTATCAAAATGGTGTTGAGTTTTTTTCCATCATGGGTATATGCTTAAAATTTTGAATCGAACTGTTCATACATTGTCCTCATCCTAAAATGCCTTAATCTCTCAAAGATTATAGTGTAAATAGCTTGTGCAATGTTATTTATAAACTAATTTAAAAAATCATGAGTAATCGGCTTAAGATTGTCCATAAGGATGTTATTGACCCAAATTAGAATGCCTTGTTTCCTAGAGGAACTGATCTCTGATAATATCATCTTAGCTTTTGAATTGCCGTCAAAACTACATAGAGAAAATCAAATAAGTAGGTTGGTGTACTTATAAACTTTACATTGTGAAAGCTTATGATAAGGTCTCTTGGATTTTTCTTAGAAGATGTCTCGAGGAAAATGCAATTCCTGGCCCATTGGGTTCAACTTATCTTGCAATGTGTGAACACAGTTACATATCAAGTCCTAGTAAATGGATATCCTATTGAAAGGATCATTCCTCAACAAGGACTTCGACAAGGTGATCCTTTGTCTCCATATCTTTTTCCAATTTGCTTTAATGTATTATCTTGTATGATCCATCAAGCCAAATGTGGTCATCTATAGATTGGAATGTGGATATCTTGGATATCCATTTTAATCTCACATTTGATGTATGCTGATGATATGTTGCTATTTTTTCAAGCTACTAAAAGAATGTGTAATTTGGTAAGTTTTATCCTACCTCAGTATAGTTGTCTATCAAGATAGTGGATTAATTTAGCAAAATTAGTTATAATTTTTAGTCCTTGTGTATACATAGGATGAAAAAGAATTTATCAAGAATTTTTAAGGTCAAATTTAAGGCCTAAATTGGGAAATACCTAAACACACAAGTAGGCTTAGGTCATAGTAAGATACTAATGTATAAAGAAGTTGTAGACAAATTTGACAAGAAGTTATAGGTGTGGAAATTGGTGTTACTATCACAAGTGAGTAAGGTTACTTCTATTAGACTAATGCTCAATTCTACTTTGACTTATCTATTTTCTTATTTTCAACTCCATAAGAAATATTGTCATTAAATTGACATGAAGATTGCTAATTTATTCTAGGACTTTTCTGATTCTAAGCCAAAGTAACTTGTTAAATTTGGATGAGGTCTATCATCCTATCTTGGAGGGTGAACTTGGAACTAAACATGTGTATGAATTTAATCTAGCACTTTTGGCAAAGCATTTTTAGTAATTAATGTTTCTTAGTCTAAACTCTTTGTTTGGCTAACTTATGAGGCCCAAATATTTCTAAGATTTTACTAGTGGGCAGTTTAATGATCATCAACAATAGCATAGATTTGGAATGGTGTGAGGAAGGCAAGTCTGATCGTTTGTAATCATTTGTAATGGAAAGTTGGTGGATGATCTAATATTTTGTTAAATAACCGCCATTAATGGCCAATGCAATTAGATGCATTAGTCTCATATTAGACTGTAACTGTTCTTATTCTAAATGAAATATTTAATACCTTAATCAAATTTATTTCCCAGTTCAAGTTTAGCAAATAGCTTATACTTCATTTTCTATTGTAAGTTAGGAAGATAGTTTAGTTTAGTGGGTAACCAATTAGGTCAATACCAGGTAGTTGATGGATATAGAATGTTGTTGCAAAATTATGAACCAAATTCTTAATATTTGGTAATGGAATTGGACTAGATATGGAAAATTCAACTTCCTTTCCATGTAATTGTATTTCCATGGAAATTACTAAGATAGGTGATATAAATAACTACAATACTCCATGCTTATCATTTGAACATTGAGGATGTATGTCTTTTCTGTAACAATCTAATGAAACACTTAATCATGTTTTCCTCCTTTGTCTCTTTGCTAAAGCAGTTTGGTTTGAGTTCCCAATAGGATTACAAGGTGATCAACTTAATCCTCTAGATATTTTGATCTAGTTGCAATGATGCATTAGTCAAAGTGTGAACACAATTGCAATTTGGTTTGGATCTCCAATAGGAAGAAATGATTTTTGCTTTTACCATGGTTTGGTCGTAGAATCTTCCTTAAATGGATAAAGAAAATTCCAGATGGTAAATATGCTATGGCAATTTTGTTTGAAGTAATTTGTCATGTTGTTTGGTTTTCACTTAATTAGGAAATAACTCACATTATTCACAACTATCCTCTTCATATTTTATTATGTAAGAATCATCACCACTAACTTTTTTAGTTACAACAAGTGCACCTATTCAACAACAAATGTTATGACAAGATGTTTGGGCTTTAACTTTAACTTTCATTATGGTTTGGTCATACAGTCTTTCATAAATGGATTTGGAAAAATCCAAATGGTAAACAAGCTATGGTAGCTTTATTTGAAGCAATTCATATTTCCATCCAGTTCATACTTAATTAAGAAATAATTCACACTCTTCACAATTATCCTTTTCATATTCTGTCATTTAAGAAATATTACTGCTAGTTGTTTTAGTTGCAACAAGTGTCAATAACAAGTGTTGTGTCAAGATGTTTAGGTTTTAACTTCAACTTTCAGTATCGTTTGGTCATATAGTCTTCCATAAATAGATTTGAAAAAATCAAAATGGTAAACATGCTAAAGCAGCCTTGTTTGAAGTAATTCGTCATGTCATTCGATTCTTACTTAATTAGAAAATAATTGATACTCCTTACAATTATTCTCTTCATATTTTTTTATTCAAGAAATATCATTGCTAGCTTTGTCAAGTCACAGCAAGTGCTCCCTGTTCAACAAGTGTTGTGACATGATTTTTAAGCTTTGATTTCAACCTCATTTCAAACAAGATGATTAGGCTTTAACTTCAACTTTTAGTATGGTTTGGTCATAGAGTCTTATATAAATGGATTTAGAAAAATCCAAATGGTAAACTAGCTATAGCAACTTTGTTTAAAGTAATTCATCATGTCATCTAGGTCATACTTAATTAGGAAATAATGCACACTCCTCACAACTATCCTTTTCATATTTTATCATCTACAAAATATCATTGCCAGTTTTTTCAATTGCAACAAGCGTTACCTATTCAACAACAAGTGTTACGACAAGATGTTTGGTTTTAACTTTAACTTTCAGTATGGTTTGGTCATATAGTCTTCCATAAATGCATTTGGAAAAATCCAAATGGTAAACATGTCATGGCAGCCTTGTTTGAAGCAATTAGTCATGTCATCTAATTCTTACTTTATTAGGAAATAATTTATACTTCTCGCAACTCTCCTCTTCATATTTTGTTATTTAAGAAACATCACTATTGGCTTTTTTTGGTTGAAGCATTTGCTACTTGTTCTACAACAAGTATTGTGGTAAGATATTTGTGCTTTGACTTCAACCTCATTTCAGTCAAGATGTTTAGGTTTTAACTTCAACTTTTAGTGTGGTTTGTTCATACAGTTTTCCATAAATGGATTTGGAAAAATCCATATGGTTAATATGCTATAGCAGCCTTGCTTAAAGCAATTTGTCATGTCATCTAGTTCTTACATAATTAGGAAATAATTTATACTTTTCACAACTATCCTCTTCATATTTTGTTATTTAAGAAACATTACTATTGGGTTTTTTTAGTCATAACAAGTGTTGCATTTTCAATGACAAGTGTTGTGATAAGATGTTTGGGTTTTGATTTCAACCTTCATTTAAGTCATGAAATGTATATTTCTAAAATGTTAGGGAATAGTCTTAAAGCTTAGTTTTAGGATGGTGTAATATTTATTGTTTAATTATAATTTTTTTAATTATAAAAAATTGAGGAAAGTAGCTACTAGGAATATTTGAAACTAAAAGTAAAGGCAAAAATACAACAATGTTCACAGGGGTCAATTATATTAGTACTCCATAAATTTATAAAGACTAAATTATGTAAACTTCCCTTGAGTTTTATTATTACACAAACATCTCTTTGATTTTCAAAATATTCACAAACATTTTTTAAACAAAAAAATTCCTTGTACTTTAGACTAATTTTAAATCTTGATTAAAATACTCTTTATTAACCTAAATACATAATTTTTTAAACTTAAAAAAATTAAATAAAAGATATTTTGGTCAAAAAATTTACAACTAGATGAAAGCGTAATATGTTTTTGGAAAATTTTATATGTATTTTAAAAATAGAGGAAATGTTTATGTAATTTTAAAAAAACTTAAAAAAATTTATATAATTTACTCAATTATAAATTTTAAAGAACTATTTCTTGAGTCTTTAGCTGAAATTTTTATTTACTATGTTTCAAACATAAAAATTAACTTTTTTTACATGTATTTTGTACCATTAATTGGTCCTAAATATTGTAGGAACCTTCTCAAAAAAGATTTTGGCCCAAATCAATACAAAGAGATTGGAACAACTTGAGAATCAATTGGAAGCAATTCTCAAAGATAATAGGTCTATAAAGGTAGCATTTTCAATTCCAATTCTAATTAATCTTACTCTTCTTTGATTTTTTCTTTTTCAAAATTTTCAACGCATAAACAAGCTATATTCATGTTGATGCCAACATCAAAGATTGTGACTTGCCTTTTATACATATTTTAACTTAAATTTTGACATCCTTCTTAGGCTCAATTCATGCATGACCAGCTCATTAATCTTCAGAACTCAATAATTTTTTTTTTTATCTTCTTGGGTTTATTAGTTTGTTTGCTAATTATTCCATTTCGTGTAAGAAAAAGTGATTAAATCCAATTAATCAAATGTAGAAATATGGCTCATTGATACTATAAAACCTCAGTAACTATTTTTTTAAAATAAAATAATGTGGCATTTCACACTACCAAAAAATTATCACTTTGCGGCAGTTGCATTGCATTGATTGTTACAACTGCTGCAAAAAATATTTCTTATGATGTTTAAAACAATTGTTGCAATTTTGCAGCGATTGTTAGGGAAACCGTTGCAATTTACAACTACTGCAATGTTGCATGGTTCCCAAAAAAATTATTGAAAAAGCTACAGTCTTCAGATAGCAGGGATTGCAATCATTGCAATTTTGCAATAGTTGTTTTAGTAGCGGTTAAATGAAACCCACTCCTTTCGATATTGGATCCAAAAATCTACAGATCCTTATTTCAACCTTGAGCCACCTACATGCAGCAAAGCTCCAAGGTCTCAGTCATTGTGCTACCGTGACTAGAGTGCCGTTCTGTCGCCGTTACACAACCCCACGTCAATCGCCGCAGTCTGTCCAACCACCATGGACTTTGCTGGTGGTTTCATTTATAATTTTTTTATTTTCTTTCATTTTCAAATATTTTAAGGTAGTTTTTAAGGATTTTTTCTCTTTTTCAGATATATTAGCCTCTTAGTATTGAGAATAGTTTATTTGTGTTGAGATTTTAGATTATTTGGATTTATATGTTGATTTCTGAGCAATTTTTTTATTTTTTATTATTATGCATATATGAAATATTTTGTGATATATTTGATTTATATTTTAGATCATAGAAGCCCATTTCAATTTAATTTTTGTTTAGGATCTTATTTTTGTTTAGAAGCCCATTGTTTGTTTACATTTTTAGATATATTTTTTGATTTAGTATGCATATATGCCATTACAACCACTTTAATGTTAACCAGAATTGTAAATAGAAGAACATGTTACTGAAGTTTCAATCATATGCTGGTTTTTAGAGGCCCAACATGTGTCCATCAAGAAAGCCATTGATGTTATTCATGAGACCTTTAAATTTATACACCTGTTTTATACAATCTATAGTGGCATTTGAACATGTGTAGCCTTTTAATTTAAGCTTCGTAATAAAAAGTTATCAGGAACTTGAAGGTGATTAAATATTTATTTGTTCTAATATGCATAATTAATTGTTATCTTCTCATCTAAATTTGATATGCATGATAAATAGAATAATGAGTTAAACTTTGTAGGAGTAAATAAATCTTTCATAGCAATTCAGTACCCCACATAGGATAACAACAAAAACTTATGAATCAATCATTGTATTGAGAAAACAAATAAAGCTTCTTTATTTTTTAGGACACATTTTCATAGATGATATAATTTATCACGCTAGAAGGCCAATGAAAAGTTTTCCAGTTTACATTTCAAACAAAAATTTTAGAATATAATACATATAAAATGTTTTTATAGTGGATTTTTATTTATAAATTATGTTTTAAATTAATTGAATATAATTAAATGTTGCTATTTTTGATATGATATAACTCATAATAGCTAATAGGGAAAAATTTCAAAACTCATTTAGATAATTATGTCAAAGATATTTTTTGTTAATTATGTATGTGTTTGGAATTTATTTTTCAATTTCCTTTCCTTTGTTTTCTTTATTTTATTTTTTTAATCTTAGTTTATTATATTTATTACTTAATCCCAATTTTTGTTTTTTTAAATCATATGTATATTATTTGGTTATTTTTATAAATATATAAAACAAATCTATTGTTGTCATAAAATAATGGTATGAAATATTTTGCTTTATTCAAAATGTTATCTATAATAGGTTGTTATTATTTTCAATAATGGATAAATCTTGGATTGAGAAACCTAAGAACACCTCTGAATATGTAGAAGGACTAACAGATTTTTGGACTTCGCATTTGCTAATAAAAGTGTTGAAGCTAGAATAATTTGTCCATATTCTAAATGCAAATTTAACAAATGGCAAATTAGAGATGTAGTGTATGATCATCTAATTGTTAAACCATTTCTTAGAGGATATACTATTTGGCTCAAATGTGGAGGGACAAGCACACTAGACACAATAGTTGAAATTCCTTTAATGCCACATGTCTAAATACACCAATACATTGAAATTGAGTACTCTTAAAGTTGTGTGCTAACATTAGTTTCACAAACAAATATGGCATTGAAATGAGAAGACATATCACAATAAACAATGCTTGGTCACTTTCCCCTGGCCAAAAGGTTGCAACGTAATGGAATAACCAAACTCAACTCATTGGAAATGGCAGTAGCTTGTTAGGCATATATTTAGGTACCATTGCAAAAGAATATACTTTATTTTCCAAAGTTATGAGAATTGGAAGAATGTGCCATTGGACTATAAGGGAAATGTATAAGAAAAGACTATTTAGGTAATATTACTATATCCCTTGTCAGATTGTTTGTTAAATAATATTATATTTGTATGACTTATGTACTAATTTGTATGACTATTATTTCTATGACAGCATTATTATATATTTACCAAATCTAATTTTTAGTTATATGTCTAATTATAATTAAAAACTTATGATTCTCATGATTATTATGTACTAGTTATTTTTAACTATATTTATAATAATATTCAAATATAAAAAATTTAAAAAAACCAAAATCTTTTTTAAAAAAGCTATAATTATATTAGCAATGGTTTAAAGTGTCACTAAAAAGATTATTCTTCTGTAGTGATTGTGACCTAACTACTGTTAAATTAGAGTCATAAATATAGTAGTTGGACTAGTGGTTGCAAATAATCATTGTAATTCACTATTGATGGAGCTTTTAGCTGTAGATCTTGTAGCTACTATTAAGATTTTTAGCCATAGGTGAAACCATTGTTATATTCAAAAACAACCACCGCAAACTACCAATTCTTTGGTAATGTCAGTGATAGCCAAGCTATCATAAGATAAAATAATAAATTATACAGAGTTTTTTAAGTTTTGTTGAAATTATATAAAATTTTATTTTATTTTTAAAATATATACAAATATTCCTAATATAAAAAGTTACCTTGCACTTTAATTTAATTTTAATTTTTTGACCAAAATACTCTCAATTTATTTATTTTTTAGTTTTAAAAAATATGTATTTAAGTTAATGGAGGTATTTTGATAAAAAAATTAAAATTAGATTAAAGTGTAAAGTAACATTTGGTTTTAGAAAAGGTTTGTGTATATTTTTGAAAATAGAGGAAATATGAGTGTTATTTACTCTAGAATTAAACTTGGGTTTTAGTCGGGTCGTTTGTTTAAAAAATAAAATGAGAGTCTTGGAAAATGATTTTCTACTTAATTTCTCCTATTTGATGTCATGAAACATTTTTAATGAAATAAAACTTGATCAACCCTATTCTTTCCTCTAAGTTGTGGAAAGCAATTTCCACTATTCCATTGGATTGGGATCTCTGTTAAGATTTTTTTAGACTTTTTTAAAAGATTTAAGTCTCAGATTGTAAATCTAAAGATTAAAAAATATAATTAAAAAATAAAAAAATTATAATTGTAAAGAAAAAATAAACTTTAATAATTTTAACTATGCTATACAGTTAAATTTTTTAAAAATATAATTTTTTGTGATAGTAATAATTTTTGACCTTGAGTTAAATTTTTTATTTTTAAACTTACAAACTGAAACCTAATTTTGACTAAGTCCTCTCTAGGTCCCAATTCCCTAGGTAGTGCCATCTTTCAGTCAATATGGACCGGGTAGTTCAACTAATTGGACCCGGACCGGACCTCGTTCTGCTTTGGTTTTGCCTCTGAAATTATACCCAGCGAACCAACCTGTTTTAAACCAAATCGATCAACCTGAGGCTGACACTTGGAAAGTTACTTAAGGGATCCACTTAAAAAATGAGAAAAATGCAAATACTCTGGTTAACCCTAAAGTCATTTACAAATATCTCCTTTTAACTTTAAAAACAAATATCCTTTTTAACTATCATTTTTCAAGATTTAAACATTTTTATCCATTTCTTTGTAACCTTGTTTTCAAAGATGACACCCCAAAATCTATTATTTGTTATATGCCACACTCCTGTTCATTTACGAACAAAAAATGACAGAATTTGAATTGGCTTCTCTAATAATGAGAGGACAAAAATGTATAAATCCTAAACGATGAAAATTCAAGATGATATTTTTCAAATTTTAAAATTGAGAGTAATGTTGCGAATGACTTAAATGTTCAATCTTTAGATTTTCAAGGATTCGGCTCTGGGTGGATGCTTTGATGAGAGATGAATATAAATAAATGGTATGGAGATCAGAAAAACCTTGCATATGCACCTGTGTTTAGTCTTATTGAAAATAAATAAATAAATAAATGCTGTGAGTTAGGTTCGCCTAATTTATTAAAAATGAATCAAATCAAACTTAATCTCTGTACTTTTATTTAAGCCCTTGCAAGCTTGTATTTATAAATGAGCCCTGTGCTTTAATATCAGATTTTAAAACTTCAGCACATCTGTTTCTTTATCCACCATTTCTGTTCATCTCATCGTTATCTATATAAAATTAAATTCACTTACTAAATTGATAAATACATATACCCAACCTGATTAATTGGCCCTGGTGTAAACATAAACACTCTTACACCTCATCAATATAATGCTTACTCTCAATATATTTAAAAACTAAATAGTTAGCATAAAAGAAATTATTAATTATTCACCACATACTTATTATTATTATTTAATTTTTCTGAAATTTAAAATATAAGATTAACATGATAATTACTTTTAATTCAACGGTTGAATAAATAAAAATTATTTTCTATAATCAAATATTGAGGGTATAAGTGTGTCTATTTTCACATTAGGTTTATTGATTCCTCTCTCTAATAATAATAATAGAAGAATTAGCATTAACATTAAACCATCTATATTTGTCTTGATTTTCTATTCCCAAAGTGATTAAAAAAAAATACAGTCCATTTTGATTAAGTATTTTTTTCTAAAGATTTTGATTGGTAAAAGAGATGGTATATCTTCTTATCCATTTAGGTCGTATTCTTTTAAATAGTTTTTCTAAAATGAAATCTGTAGTAAATCAGACTCATATGGAGTAGTATGCTTCTACAATTGTATATGAAATTTGACATTAAAATATAAATTCCAAATATCAGAGATTTTTCTTTTCTTTTCCTTTTCACTAGTCGGAGATAATTAGAGAATCAATGCAAGGAAAAGGAAGGGAAAAAGCTTGGTTTCTTCAAGCTTGTCTTGTCCATATACCAACCACAAGTTTAGGCCTAGGATATTTTCTCGAGAATTAAAAGGCACGATGTTGACAAAAACAAAACATTTGAAAGAAGAATTAAAAGTCATGATAAGATTTGATAGGTATAGCCAAAAACAATATGGAAGACACAATGTCCTCCTCATTGGGCCGACCATTTTTATTGAGCTAATGGTGTACCACTTAACGAGGAATCAATGCATCCCCCTAAGGGAATTTGGTTTTTCGTTTTCCTGTAAATTAAGAGTCAAAATGATTCCTCTGTTTTGATATTTATCATACTTTATGTCTTTTTAGAAAAAAAATATTTTTTTGGTTGAAGTTCACCCACAAAAAAAAAAAAGCTTTAATTGAAAGCTATGTAGTCAAACTTCATCCAAAGGTAATGACAACCTTTTGGATATAACAGAGGCTATAATCTCGACAGTTGTAATCCAAAAAGAGAAATTGGAACTTTTTATCCCTTTCAAATCACACCTAAACCATTATTAATGGAACATACTTATGCTTGTCCTCAAATTGGTTGGCCATATGGGAGGAGCACAAGAATGGGTGACAAACTTTAATGATTATATTCACCAAGATAAGAGAAATTTTACAGAGACTTGGATCTTTCTAAAGATTGATTTTCTCTGTTAATATCATATTTGTATTTGAAATTTCTCGCTAATTATCACATTGGTTGAATTATATAAAAGAGTTAAAGTAAAAAATTTGAAGAACATTTATGTAAAATTATTTTGATATATGTGTGGGGAAAAAGACAATGAAAAGAAGATGGAAATATGGTTGCCTTGATTTTTTCTTGAGGCAAAATCCTAGGTCTATTACTTTTTCTTATAAATAAATTTGGTATTGTTTCTATAATTTGAGATATATATGAGCCTTATTTTTGTTATTATATAACTACTAGTATCTCATTGAACTTTTATCGATAATTTATGCATTTTTTACATTTTGATATATTCTTTTCTAAGTATCTACATTAATCTATCTCCTAGCTTATAATACCCTTTTCAAGAAGTATCATAAGTACTTTGGTTTTATTTGCTATGGAAATGGTAATTTTAAGGGTGAATAAGGCAGAAGTGTTTTGAAGTGAATGTAGGTAAAAGAGTCTTTGAGTAGAAAAAAGGGATAGAGCTTTTGTTATTTTCTAAAGAACCATGCATATTAGATAAGGAGGAATAACAAAATGCTATGTATTTTTGTATTGATTGTATCATCAACTTTTCCTAGAGAGACTTGTAACATTTGATGATAAAGGAAGAGGATTAGAAAAATTTTGATATGTATTTAAAAAAATGTGTAAGACCCCAATTGTGATAATGATATCAAAGATTTAAGTTAGGGAATGTGTGAGTGAGTGTGTGTGTGTGTGTGTGTGTGTGTGAGAGAGAGAGAGAGAGAGAGAGAGAGAGAGAGAGAGAATAGATTCCATTTGAAGATTGCAATTCATTATTATTTTTATTCTTTTGTTTTTGTCTAAGAGTTGAAAGAAAAGAAAAGATATAAATTTGAAGGGGATATTTTAAAAGTGAAGGATTGAGGTAAAAGAAAGAAAGAATACTTTCTTTCTTTTACTTATTAATGCTTTCTTGAACTTTGGACACTTTCCTCTTATTGATTTGATTGTGATTACCTTAACTTGTATGGCTCCATTACAAGCTTTAAAGACCATTTAATCTTTGAATTGTATTGGATCTACATTAATGGATAGATGAATGATAAGTAAGCATATAAAGCTTTAGGGAGAGATGATTAAATGGATTAGTTGATGTACTCTATTTCAAGGTTTATGTTTAAATTGTTGGATAGTGAATACATGGACGCATTCATGAATTAGAAAATCATTCATTAATCTTTTCACTTTAAATTTGAATTCATTCTTTATCTTTTCTTATCTTACATGTTGAATTATGCAATTATGTTGAGTCATGGATTTAATGTTACCACAAGAAATTTGACTACTTGATTAAGTAATTCATGTTTTTGTTACATTTTACTTGAAAAGGAGCAAATGCTTAAGTTTAAGGGAAATTGATGTGATGAATTTCATGTTAATAAAACTTTAATCTTAGTCATTGATCAAGTTAGTAAAGGCTATTATGCTAATTTTATGTGTTTTTGAGCATGAATATGATGAGTGTTTATAAGAGAAGGAAAATGCAAGGAAGACTAAGTCTATTTGCCTAATTGAAGGCCCAATTTGTCTTATGTATAATGGCTAAACCTAGCCTAGAGAGAAAGAAATCAAAATAGGAACTTATTTGCAAGAAAAGAAAAGAAGCTTCCTAAAGTTACAAAGAAAACAAAATGAGAAAGTCTTTGCACATCATGGACTATAACAAAAATAAGAAACCCTAGCAAGAGAAGATTAAAAAAAAGAAAGAAAGAAAGGGAATCAATAGAGGTATACTATAGTTGAGGAAAGATTATGGAGAATAGCCATGAAACTAAGATTTGGGATTTTGTCTGAAGATTACTCTGCCATAGTTTTTCCTTTTCTTATATTTATACTTTTCTTTGTTATAGATTTGTTTTTTCTTTGTAGATTTTGGGATTTTATTTTTGATTATAAGTAGCTAAACCCTTAGATTTAGGGTTTGGATGGATTTTTTTTATAGATTGTGTCAGATTTCAGAATACTAATGTAATGAATTCTGTTTTTAATTAATCTATTATTCTTTTATATTTTCTTCTGCAATTTGTTGGTCATTTATTGTGAATTTATGCAATGAGAAGAATTGAAAAGTGAATCACTATAGGGGATCACCTAAATAATAGACTTAGGTTTAGATTTTCTAGTGGTAGTAATCTTTTCTAAGTGGATTGTAACTTGCATGCTAAGACACTACATGTAAGGATATGCTAAGGTTTATAGAACTTAAAGGGTCTATGTTAGAGCTTATAATTACAAAAGTAGATATAGGACTAACATAGATACACGTATTCTATCTCGAAAGAGAATTATATATGCATTAGGAAATTAGTCGTTAATTAAGATAAAAATAAATTGCATTAGGTTATTCTTATTCATTCATAGGAATTAAATAGTAAAATTCAAACTTAAGAATTTTTTATAGATTAGTAATCCAATTATTTATTTGTGAGTTATGATTTATTTTCTTAGTTATTAATTATTTTAATTTAATTCAATGGATTTTCTAAATAATAGGAATAATTTAAAGAATTGGTTAAACTTCCTTGTGAGAATGATACTCTATTCATTCTTGTACCATTGTGTGACTTATACACTTGCAGAAAATTACTAATACAAGGTAACCAAGGTAATTTAGGAAATCAAGGTAGTCACTAATAGAATGAAAATAAACCATCTGGGGAAGCTGCATTTGAGAAATTCTGTAGTGTTGCTATTGATAGGTTCAAGTTGGAATCCAAGATAGACTAGCTAGCCAGCCATAATCAAAGCTTAGAAATACAGATAGGATAGTTGGTTGGTGCACCTAATTATAGGCCTTAATGTCTTTTCCTAGTCAATTAGAGGTGAACCCTAAGTAGTAATGTAAGGCTATTACCTTGAGAAGTGATAGATAAGTGGAGACCCCTAATAAGGTAGTGGAGTTGAAAAAGGATCAAGGTAAGGATGAAAAGGGACAATTGAACACTTTGGTTCAATATGAAGACAATAGGCCTGAAGAATTTAAACTTCAATCACTAGTCAAGGCCTATGTACTTCCAATGTTATTTCCATGAAGATTGCAGAAGTAGAAATTAGATAAGCAATTTGAGAAATTTTTTAACATATTTAAACAACTTCATATCAATATCCCTTTTATAGATACCTTAAAGCAAATGCCTTCCCATGCAATGTTCTTAAAGGAAGTCTTCTCTAATAAAAGGACAATTGATGAGTGTGCCATCATTGCACTTACTAAAGAGTGTAGTGCCATAATCTAAAATAAGCTTCCATAAAAGCTTGAAGACCGAAGAATTTTTTCTATTACTTATACTATTGGTAATGTTAGATTTGATCAAGCTTTGTGTGATTTAAGCATCAATGTTAGTTTTTCTATTTCTTGTACTATTGGTGATGTTAAATTTGATCAAGCTTTGTGTGGTTTAGGTGACAATGTTAGCTTAATGCCTCTTTCAATGTGTCGAAGGCTTGGCCTTGGCAACCTAAAGCTAACCACTGTCACATTGTAATTGGCTGACCAATTAGTGAAATGCCTAGTTGGAATCTTATAGAATGTGTATGAAGTTTAGGAAATTTTATTTTCTAGTGGATTTCCTCTTGCTTGAAATGAAAGTGGATATAATAATACATTTGATACTAGGAAGACCATTTTTAGCCATAGTAGACATAATTATTGATATGAAAATGGCAAATTAACCTTTAAGGTAAGGAAGGAAGAAATTGAATTTAAGGTGTTCAAAATATTAACAATCTTACCTTCCAAGGAACATTGTTGTAGACTCAATGTAAGTGATGAGTTAATGGAGAAGACATACAATAAGAAGTCCTTTTTGTAATAACCAGAAAATTGTTGCAAAATTTTTAAGTCTTGAAATTTTTCTAAGTCTACTGGCTATAGCAAAAAATGGCCTAGCTATAGTGAATGTACCAGTTTGCTATAGCAAAAATGCTTCTAGTTATAGCGAGTTCGGGCATCTCATACAAAAAACCAAGGGGTTCCTCGTCATAGCACGCGTCGTAGCGAGAACAGGAGTCTGGGACTGATACGTGCTCGTCGTAGTGAGGGTTATTCTTCATTATAGCGAGGGTTAGTCTAAAAAAACGTGAAAAAAAAAGAGAATTTTGCTTCTTAAAGAGTCCAGATCCTCTCCTTTTCTTCTAACCAAGCTAAGCTTTGTCCAAAACAGAGAAAATGGCTAGAGAGAGAGAGAGACCAAGAAAAGGAAGGAAGAACAAGGAAAAGATAAACAAACTTGAGATTTTCATAGCTCTCCTCCTTACAATTTTGTACTTCTCTCTTTGCCCTCTCTTTCTATGGTTTTGGTTGTAGAATTAGTTTTGTTTTGAGCCTAGTTCAGAAGAGAGAGAGAGTGGAGAATAAAAAGGAAGGTGAAGGCAAAAGAGAATCACTCTTGAAACTTCTTCCTCTTTGCTTTCCTTGAGTATGTTGATTCTACCAACTTGAGAGCTTGAGAGAGGAAGGAAGTTTGACCTAGAGCAAGTAAGAAATTCTTGAATTAAAGTGTAGGAAGTTAAGAAATACAAAAGACCTAGAAAAAGAGTTAGTAAAAGTCTAGAGGGAGAACCCCTAGTTTCTTACATACTTTGTAGAGTTTGCCTTGATAAAGAACCCCCTAACCTTGTGAGTGTTTATTTGAGTTATGAGAGAGTAATTGCATGCTATTTGTTGTGTCTAGGCTCAAGAGAAGCAGCTCCATCTAGTTGTGATTGTGAAACCAAGAAGGGAGAAGAGAAATTGAAAAGGAAGGCTTGTGTTGGCTTGTAAGGTAGCTTTCCACTCCTTCTTGTTGCATTTTTGGATGTGCAATAGTCATTGTATGGTTGTGTATATGCTTGTATTGTGAGACATGCCATTTGATGTTGCCTTGATGCATTGGTACCAATATGCTTATGTTTTGGGTTATGAAAATTGTTCAGGTGAGGTAGTGCCAAAAGTCCTTTGAGATGGGTGAGGTGGAGCCAAAAGTCCATAGAAATAGGTGAGACAAGGCCAAAAGTCTCATAACTGAGTGAAGCCAAGTCAAAAGTCCCTAAACCAAGGGTGAAGCTAATCCAAAAGTCTCAAAAATTGGGTAAGGCTAGAACAAAAGTCCCTAGAGTTTATTCTTGGCATTGATATGATATTCATAGCATGTAAATCATGTGTTGTATGATTGTGAATGGTAAGATGCCTACTTGCATGCTTTGACTTGTTTATATGCCTTGATTGCTTCCTTGAATGAGTGTATGAGCTATTGAGATTCTATGAATCTCACCCTCTTCCCTCTCCCATCTTATATATTTAGGTGGAGTTCAAGAGCCTAAGAGTGGAGGCTATGAAGCATAGAAGGCCTTTGTTTTGACACTTTGTACACTCACACATAGTTTGATGTATAGGAAAGCCAAAGTAATAAAAATATAGGATTTGGCCCTTTTATGGCTTGTAAGTAGTAGTGTATTTTTGCCCGTAGCATAGGGAGTTTGAGATGTATGATGATTTAGACCACTTAGGTATTTCATATATACTATATTTATGCTTTAAAACTTTCCCAAGAGGTGCTAGAGCATGTAGGAGACCATTTACCCCCATTTTGAACCATTTATGGTGTCAAAATTGCCAAATTTATAAGCTCCGTCAAAGTATGACCAAATAAACTTTTCTTGATATGAAATTTGGTATGCATCTAGAGTTTTTTGAGAGCTTCTTGGAAAGCTAAAGTGGGTAGTATTTGGAGGTCTAGGGAATATTTGGCGAATTGTTGAAGTTAGGAAAATTTGATGGTTTTGGTTAGTGCACTGTTACTATAGGTCTAAAAATGAATCTGTGTCATTTATGAACCTAATGGTGTCCAATTGTTATGAAATTTTATGGGGATAAACTAGACATCTATAGTGACCTATAACAATTAGAAATAACTCAATTGGAGGTCTGTAGAGGGAGAAATTACTTTCTGAAGTTCTGTGTCAGTATCAGGGAAGCTATCCGACCTTCGTTATCGTTCCATCATTTTTTAAGGTCCAAAGGCTACTAAAATGATCTAAACTTATTTTTTTTTCCTCTAGTTAACATTTGTAACTTTCCAAATTAGTATATTTCATCCAGATTGGATTTTTGTGAAATTAGTTATGAATTTTTAAAATCCATGACAACAAGCTGCATCAGTACTAGGGACAGCCAGACCTCTGTCTCTTTTTTGATGTCAAAAATGGTCCAAACACTGAGATTGTAATTGAAAATTATTTTTAGTGTAAAGTTAACACTTAGATATTTCCAGAAAGCCATAGTTTGCTTAATTTTTATGTTTCTAAAATTAGTTATAATTTTTCAAAATTAAAGCCAAAAATCTAACTTTTAGGCTCGTTTTGAGAAATTATATTTTAGGATTTTTGGCTTCATATCCATGGTTCATGGGTTGTTTTATGTTATATATGAGTTTTATAAATGGATTTTGAGTACAGTATGTGATTTATGGGTTCAAAGGACTCACGGGGCAAAATCTGAGTATTTATACCCAAATATATGCATGGAAATGCCACCGTTTGCTCTTTTTCTTTGGAAATCATATGGAATCAAGCCTAAGTAGAGACTAGTTGGAGTTAATATATTATGGTGTTACACTTTTAGGAACCCCTTAAAGTGTGTTCATTATAATCTACAACTAGTAAAGATACAAATAAAGGAATTATAACTACTGCATTTATAATAAAAGCTACATCCGACATACCTTCCTTGTAAGGATGCAAATTTGAAGAGCTTGTTCCATAAGGTGTTATTATAATAAGGAATGAACCTATGAGCATATTTAAAGATAGTGGAAAACATGTAACACCATATATTTCTAACTCATTTCACAACATTCCCATACTTTACATTCATAGATTCCATGAAAGAGCAAGAAAAAAGGGATAAAATAATGCATTTCTTTGCATTACGTCGTGTATAAAAATTTCATTCGGTGTCACGTGGATCATGTGAACACATACATCACATTCACATATTTAATTATATGAATACAACTCATTTACATCATCAAAAGTGGATTACATCTTGTGAAAACCAAAGGGGAGCATAAAATACATATACATATTTTTGGCTAGCTTTTTAGTTTTTCTATCACAACTTCGGAAATTTATAACTAAATTCAAAAAAATCAAAATCCAACAAAATTTACCATTCCAAAAATCTCTAGATGTCTACCCCATGGTAAAAATAATTTTAGCTCATGAATCATTAAGGGGAGAACTTTTGACATCCGAAACACCATTGAGGTTGCTGCTGTTTGGGTTACTAGTTCATATTACTAATATAAATTTTCAAAATTCATAATTAATTTTATAAAAATTGGAATCACACAAATTTGGTCATTATAGAAAGCTACAGATGTTAAATTTATGGGAAAAATAATTTTAGAATGAAACAAATACTTTTAGCTATTAGAAATCTATAAAATAGTAATTGGACTTAGGGGGCACTACTGCTACTAATAGTAAACTTCAAAATTGCATAACTCTTTGCTCAGACCTCCAAATGAGGTGATCTTAGTGGCCACAGAAATATTATAATCTATATTGTATTCTTGTAAAATTTCTTAAGTATTGGACACCATTTGCCTATCGGATGACACAGAAACACAAACCTGTCAGTGTGAACAGTGCACATACCAGAACTAATAGAGAATCCCAACTTTGAAAATTCATAACTAATTTTGTAGAGCTTTATTTTTGCTGAACTTTAGCTTTCTGAAAAGATCTCAATGAGATCTACATTTTTGCCAAATTTCATGGATAAATTCCTTCATTTGGTTAGAATGTACCATAGGGTGCCATTTGGGTCAATTTAATGCATTTTAATGGTGCAAAAGTGTGCAAAATGGCTCCCAAGGTTCTTTTGGCCACTTGAGCATGTGGGAATGGCCCAAAAAGACTTTCTAAACTTGTCTTAAAGGTGTGAAAACTCAAAACACAAAATTTCATCCTTCATCCTTAAGCCATATGCTAAGACACATGTACTTGAAATGGCCATTCAACACCCAAAAATTATAATACATTCTATTTATCATCAAATTTCATACATACATCATCTATTAGGGTAATTATACATGTTTCATTCATTTTCTATCAATTCTATGAAAAGATTACATCATATGTTATTCCTTTGGTTACAACATAAACAACATTAAGAGCTTTATGATTAAGGCTTCATCTTCCCACTTGGTGGCTCTCATTTCCTTATTCATTGGCTCTACCTAGCATATTAAGATATTGGAGAGGAGGGAGTGAGATTCAAAGAATTCCAATAACTCATCTCTCATTCAATCATGCATAAAAAATGTAATACAAGTCTTAAGGATGCATGCATGGCATATTATTATAGAAAATGGTGCAAGATACATTCTTGGTATTTACACAAAGCACACATAACACACTTAGGCTTGCCAAATGAATGGATTAGCCTCACCTCCTTTCTTCAAGATTCTTGGATTTGCCATACCCTTTTTCTTAGAGGCCTTGAGCTAAACCTTGCTCTTGGGAGATTTTCTCTTAGTTTCAACCACTTCTAAGGGTTCTTGGCTCATCCTCACTAAAGATAAGAGGTTCTTGGCCTCTCCACATTCAAGCCAACCAATGCAAATATTTTAGGCATCATTTGAATACATAATGAAACACTATGGTTCCATGGAACACATGCATCATACCAAAAAATAATTCATAGCTTAAAATACACATACACACATTCAAAGATAATGTAGACATTCATTCATGCATGGGAGAAAAGAGAGAGAACTACCTTTGCCACACAAGCACACTTTTTCTCTTGAAATTGGATCTCCTCCCATGGCTACACACTCATAACTAGGTGGGGCTTGTTTTCATTGGCCTAATTACACAAAATAAGAACCAATTAGACTCTTGGAACTATTCTCAAAGCTACCTATCTAGTTAGAACTCTAACTTTGTTTTATGATTCACTTATGGTTCCTAATGGCACTAATGAAGCAACACCCACTCTCTGAAGTTTAGGCCCCATTCTTTCCTTTTACACATGATTCTTGACTCCCTTTAAGCCTCCTGGAGTCATCACTCTATTAAAACCAAGAGCCTAAGTACATGTTGCTTCCTTAGGTCACATTATGGAATATAAAACACCAACTCATTCTCTAAGCTTCCTAAATTTTTCCCAAGGCTTCCACTCACTTTCATTTATCATATATGACTCAAAAATGGGCTTGAAAAAAATTTAAAACTCTCTCCAACTATGCTATCCTTGCTTGGTCGAAATATGGAGCCTTAATGGGGTTTAATGGCTTCTTGATTTTTCCTTGATGGGGGAACCACTTAGGGAGGTTGTTAAGAGTTGTAAAAGTTCAAGGAAACACTTGAATAGCCAAGGGAACTCATGGATTAAATCAATTTTTACAATTCTTCTAAGTGCTCTACACTTTTCCAACTTCTAGTTTAATGGATTTTCTTGAAATTTCTTGGTATCTTCCATCTTCCTCTAACTTAATCTCACTAATTCTTGATGGTTCTTGAACAAAAACCCTTCCCTCTCCTTGGGTATGTTTTGACTAAAATATGAGAGAAGAAACTAAGGAAAAAGAAGCAATATCTTGCGAGGAAAGTACCTTGAATCAAGCTCTTCCAAGAAGGCTCTTACTTTGTTTGGCTTGCTCTCTCTAATTTTGAAATTTCTCTCTCTGTTCTACCCTCAAAATAGCACCAAACTTCCCATTAAAACCATAGAAAGGAAGCTTGAGAGGAGAGGAACAAGTTTCAAGAAGGAGGGACATGGAAATTCTTAAGAAATCTTACCTTCCTTGCCTTGGTTTTCTCCATCTTCCTCCTTTATCTTGTGCGCCTAAGCCCTTGAATTTTCTCTGGTTTTTGGGTATAACAAATCGGTCTAAAAGTGGAGAAGAAGTGAAGCATGCTTCTTAAAGAAGTTTTAAGAAAGAACAATTACAAAATTCCCATTTTGTCCCTTCTGTTGTGGCATTTTTGTTTTAGCTTCATTTTAGCTCCTTTTTTAGAACTGTCTTTTCTATTATGAAATTTAGGTTCCCAATTTAGTAAAATAGCTTTGGAATCACTTAAATCAGAGCTAAAACCTTCTCGAATGAACTGGTTAAAGTTTGGGTCAATCAACATTGAAAAACCTCCATCGGAGGGGTTTTAACTGTCCCAGAGCTTCCCATGATTTTTAGGGCCTCTGAAAACTTTGGAGAACTCAAAAATTTCATTAAAAAAGCCCTCATGTGTGTTTTTCCAAAAGTACATTTATTTACGAAAATGCCACTGGCCTTTCGGCAAATTTTTTGAATCATTGTGACCCTGGTTTCTGGGCAACTCAGGGCTCAAATCCTCATTTTCCATTATTTAAAATTTTATTCTAATTTTTGTTGATCTTAAATAACTCATTCCAAGGGGCTTGCTTTGAAAACGTATCCGTTTTTGTCATTTAACAAAAGTCAGACATTACACAACACTTTAAGCCTTACTTGGTCGAAAAGATGGTGTAAAAAGTGGCCACCTATGCCCCTTCCAACATAGAGCATATGGGGTTCTAAAGTCAAGCTAATAACTATAACTTATAATTACTCTCTCTTTCCCTTAACTTTCTTTTAACTTTTTTTAACTAGTTTTTAAGTATTTGTTTTCACTTTTTGTTTCTTATTTTTTATTGGATTCAATGTTGTTTAGGTAGGATTGCATTTATGAGGTTAAAGAATTAAAGACTTAAGGAATCCTATTTATTAGGTTACTAGGGCCTTTTTCTTTTGTTTAGCTAGTCTTGATGCTTTACAAGGAGAGTTTTCTAACCCTTTATCTTTGTTTTTATTCCTATGAATGCATTGTGAACATTGCATAATTTAAGTTTGCAAGAAGGTTTAAATGAACAATTTTATTTGCAAATTCTTGAGTGACAAGTGTAGCTGGGACTGCCTTAGTTTAGTTGCTTTGATGATTATTTGTAGTTAGTCTTAGGAATTGGACAATTCTAAAAAATTTGTATCACTCTAGGCTTACTACTTCCAATTCAAAAATTTTTATGGAGTGAATCATAAGTGTGTGCAACATGTGATCTGGTATTTAATTTTGCTTATGTAATTACTTGATCTTTGCCAAGGTCAATAAGTTAAAATGAAATAAAATATCGTTCTCTTGTCCAGTTTGAAGCAAGTTTTAAGTAATTAGAGCACATAAAACTATAGCCATTGTTTTGGCTTGCTTTCAATTAAAAAAAGAAAAGAAAAGAAAAGAGAAAAGAAATTTGAGGGTAGCTTGAACTATGAGTATGCATAACACCTTAACTTTGTCATAAAGGTAGAGGAAGAGAAAAGCTACAGAGAGCATCAAGTGACAATACCTAAGAAAGGGCCTCTATATTATTAACCTGCTTGTTGTAGTTAGAGGGAAAAAAGATGTAAAAAAAATGTAATAGGACCCCTTTGGCATTGATTGTATAAATTGCATAAGATTAATTGATATTTTATGTCTAACATATTCATCTTTTGCATACATATATAATTTCTATTTTGACTTTGATTTTAGACTGGAAATATTGAGTTTAGTGCATTATCCTTGTGGAGAATTTGATAATCTTGTAGTGATTGTTTTAGAATGACCATAAAGAGCTTAAAAGGCTTAGGTAATCTTCTATGCCTTTTTTTTTATTCAAGGACAAGCAAAAGGTATAAGTTTGGATGAATTTGATGTGATGCATTTCTTACATATTAATTGAATTTTAATTTTAGTTACTGATCAAGTTAGTAAGGGTTATTATGCTAATTTGGATGTATTTTTTAATAGGAATATGATGAATGCTAATGAGAAAAGGAAAATGAAAGAAAGACCAAGTCCATATGCCTAATTGGAGGCCTAATTTGTCTTGTATATGGTGCTTAAACCTAACTTAGAAAGGAACAAATCAAAATAGGAAGGTTCTTGCAAGAAAAGAGAAGAAGCTTTCTAAAGGTATAAAGAAAGAAAAATAAGAAAGTTCTTGTACATTAGGATTATGGCAAAAAATAAGAAACCCTAGTAAAAGAGTATGAATAAGGAAAAAAAAAAGGGGAATCAATAGGGGTTAAGCTTTAGTTAAGCAAGAGCTCTAAAGAATGGTTTTGACATCGAGAGATCTAAAATTTCATCCAAAGATTGCTGCATCATATTAAATAATTTCTCTTTCACTTACATTTTTTTTCTTCTATTTTTATGAATTCATTTAATCTAGTTTTCAATATTTTATTTTTGATTATGAGTGGTTGAATCCCTTAGATTTAGAGTTTGAATGGATAAATCTACTGAATACAATTGAATATAAAATACTTATGTAATAACTTTTTATCTAATTAATTTATCATTTAGTCTATAATTTCTTTAACAATTTGCTAGCTACTTGTTGTGAAATTTGATATGTAGTTAGATGATATGAAAGGTGAATTACTATAGAGAGATCACTTGAATAATAAACTTAGATTTTCTAAACACATTAATTTTACCTAGGTGGATAATAACTCATATGTATGCCAAGTTGCTACATACAAAGATAAACTAAATTCCATAGAGATTAATGGGTTTGTGTTAGAGCATATGATCATAAAGGTAGACTTAGGCCTAGCATAAGTATACGTGTTCTATCTTAAAAGGGAATTTCACGTAATTTATTAAATCAACCATTAATTAAGATGAAAATAAATTGCATGAGTTAATCTTATTCAATTATAGGAAGTGACATTAAATTCCAAATCTCAAAACCTTTCACCATTAAATAGTTTAGTTCTTTATTTTTGTAAATCTTGCTTTGTTTGTAGTTCATAGTTTGTTTAATTCAAAAGCAGTAGATTTTCTAGATAACAGGAGTAATTTAGAAAATTGGTACATCATCCACTTTTCTCAATAGAACAATATTATATTCATTCTTACACTATTTGTATGATTTGTGCCCTTATGGATTTTTCACAACATTAGTCTAATACTTTTTATATATCTAAATTTTATTATAAATTGTCATTGTTGCTTGTTGAGTAGTGTAATTACATTGATTTCTTCACTTGATCTTTTCTATTGGTGTAGTTAAATTCTTATATGGATTCCTAGGATTCTTAATAAAGGATTAGGATGATTAACTTGATGAAGAACACTAATAGGATTAGATTATGTAGATTAGCAAGGAGCATCGATAGCTTAGAGCTACTAGCTGAATTTTTATATTGATTCCTAGGCTTCTTAACATAGGATTAGGACAATTAACTTGATGAAGAACACTAATAGGATTAATTAAGTAGATTAACAAGAAGCACTAATAGATTAGAGTTATTGACAAAACAATAGCAACAATAATGAGGAGTTAACTACTTTCCTTAGGCTTAATTTCTTTTAGGCTAGAGTTAAGTTAGTTTCGGTTTATTATTTCACCTTCTTAGTTGCTAGAGACTAGGTTAGCTAGGGCACAAGTTTAGGATTAATTCACTAACTAATTAATGCAAAAAATTCTTTTTTATGGATGTTTGCCAATTTTTATTGAAAAGTATTTTCTTTAAGGGATTGTTATGTAAACTTTAAGTCCATAGTATTATTTGAATGACTAATGCACTCCCTAGATTTAACATCATTAGGATGGTTACAACCTAAGTTTTTGGCAGCAATAAGTAACCTAGAGCATGAGTAGTCACTAAACTATCATTTCCCACCTTTTAGCAATCCTTCCATTGTTGGATGGAAAGGGAGGGAAAGAAAGGATAAACTCCTTCTTGACCTCTTTACCTTTTCTTTCATGGTAAATATGTTTAATAAGGTAAATGATAATAAAGTAATTTAACAACTTATTTTCACTTATTTCTTTTTTCTTTCCTTGATGATACCAAATAAGGTGAGGGGAAATGTCTGTTCCTTTCCATTGAATGATACCAAACAAAATGAGTAGTAACTCATCCACTTTCTCTCCCTTTTCCTTTCCTTTCTATTAAATTCTCTCTTTTATTTTCCTCTCCCTTCTATGATACCAACAATTAAACCTTTATGAAACCCTTGGATTAAATAGTCAATCAACCATTTTGAGGTCTTCATAGAGGAATAGAAGGAGAATGATGGACAATAGAGAAGAGAAGGTAAGGAGTATGTCTAGTACTCATCTTCACACAAGAAGGGTTCTTTCTTGGTTCATCTTTTTAGCAATTGTTAAATAGATGCATTTCCATCATTTTTTAGTTATCATTCTGTTTAATTTCTCTCTCTCTCTCTCTCTCTCTCTCTCTCTCTCTCTCTCTCTCTCTCTTTCTCTATGTGTAATTTCATCTTTAGCATGTAATTTTTGTTTGTACCTAATTACATTGAATGCCTTAAATTATAGAATGCACTTTAAGTATTTTATGACTTGTATAAAAGAGAATTACTTGGTGCATCTCTACCATCAAGCTATTCAATGTAAATTGGCAAATTCTAAACATTTGATTGTAGTAATTTTATGTTAATTGTTGTTACTTATAATTACATTTATTATAATGAGTTGTTAAGTGCTTACTAGATGTTTGACTAATTGTTTACAAGGAGAATTTCTTAGTGTATCTTGGCAATTCTAGTATTTAATGTTAATTAGAATTTTTTTTCTCTTGTTATTAACACTTGATTCTCTTATAATACAATATTTTTAATTCAATGATAGTCTATTTGATTCAATTATTATGTGAGCATATGTTATGCCCTTAGTGTCTTTGATTAATTTGTCTTGGAATTTTAATTGAATGTTGAGGTTTAATCATGGACTTAGGAGACATTAAGCCAAAACTTCAATTGAAAAATGGTTAATTAGTCAACTTAATATGAGTGTGATTATGGAGAGGGATGAGACATGGCTAAAAGATTAATGATGTAACAAATACCATTGACTTCATAGATTGAGAAGAGATAAGTTTGTGTAGCATAATTTAGATCATGATGATCATGGACAGGGATGAGACATTAACTTTGCTAAATTAGAACTAATTGAACTTAATAGAGTATAATTATTACAAGGCAATTACGATTAGGTTATTTTGAGATAGACTAGGAAGAGAGTCAATACATTAGGATTGTTGCTATCCATAATAAGTGAATTGAGTGAGCTTGAATATTAATAATCTTGATTGAAGGGAATAAATAAAAATAATGTCCTTCTTGTCTTATATCTTTGTGTGTCTTAATAATTTTGTTTTTGTGACTTGAGTCTCAAGTCTTATATTGAGTCCTTTTTTCTTTTGTTTCACACCTTTTAAGTGCTTGTTAATTTGCCTATGTCACTACTAATTAAAGAAATTTAAGATACTAATTATAAATATTGTTAATACTTATAATTAGCTTGTATATAAGAAAATGTTTTAAAAATTATAAAATAAATGTAATACTATTTCTCATAAAATCAATCACTATACTTTTTGATTGTACTTTATTATTTGATAGTTTATGTCTAAGATAATCACATCACTTTCCAAATGATATCCAAGCATACTTCCTTATAAAAATCCATAGGGAGCTTGATAAGAATAGGTACCTTCCAGGGATCTTTAGCCATAGCTGAGCAACCTTTACTGATGTTGTATCCTTGGAACTTCTGATAATGAAATTAAATCTTCTAAAGTAAGACTCTCTGCATTTTCTCTGAAGTGCATCACAAAGTATGTTTTATTTTTTGAAATATATATATATATACTATCTCTGGTCTCATATATAAGAGACTTTTTTAGGGCTTGATTTAGTCTAAAATATAAGAAACAAACTACTAATATTTAGTATATTAATTATAGTATTTCAATTATACCTTCCATTAAATGAGTCTTTCAAATTATGAGTAATAATTGTTATTAATTTTAAGGAGAAAGTACATACATTAAATAAGGGTATTCTTAAAAAATAATTTTTATTTGGGATGAAATTAAGAAGATTAATTACTTTTAACTAACTTTCTTAATTCTTATAAATTAGTTATTTGTTTCTTATATATGAGACCAGGATAATATAATAAAGCTTACCTTCTGCCTCACATATATTATTGCAGGGGCACTGCACTAGGATCCTCAATCCTTCGATAATGCTCCATTCTTTCTTCCCCCGAGAGTATCATCATCATATACCACAATCCTCCTCCTCTTATGATCCCTAAGAAAGACGACTTTGAACACAACAATCGGAAAAAGAGGAAAAAGCTTTTGAAAAGACTAACTTTGAATTTGTTACGAGAAGGCAATATTTATGTATGTTTAAAAATCACAACTTTTCACATGAAAGAGGGTCATTGAATCATCACAACACTTTTGTAGGCAACAAGCTATCACAACCCATCTAATCTAAATCATTTGGAATAGATCACATGGCCTATTTTATAAAGAAAGAAGTTATTACAATGTTTCATAATTTATATTTATTTAATCTTAATTATAAAAATAAATATTTCAAATATTATATTAAAACTAAAGTCACTCATAAAAATAGAGAAATTGTTGATAATTATCTTATTAAATGTGAAATTAATAAAAATAATAATTATTGTATTAAAATATTTAAATCATTAATTAAAAATTAGTTTAATTCAATTAGAATTGAATTTCCTAAATGCACATCCAACAATCTAATCAATGAAATTAATATTGCAAAAGTTTCATTTAATTACAATTAAAAACTCACTTTTGATTAATTTTCATTAAATTAATTTAGTTAAAACTACATGGATTCCATTTGGGAAAAAAAACTCTAACACCTCATTTAGTCACATAAGGTAAAGAAAGATAGAGAACAATTATTTTTCCTATATCTTGTTTGATAGTTAGGTTTTATTCAAATGCTAGAAAAGGAAAAAAAAATATTTCTTTCAAATAAGTGTATGAATCGAGAATAATTATTGTGTTTAATTTATATAAAATTTATTATATTTTTATGATCATTATATTTTATTATTTTTTATTGAGATATGAAAGTATTTTTTAATTAATTTTTTTATTTTGACACTTTTTATTTAATTAAATATGTAAATAAAATAACATTTTCTTTTTATATTATACTAAATATAATTAATATATTGTATTTATATTTATATATTTTTAATTTTATACTTATTTCCTGATATTTAAAAGAATGCAAGGTCAACAAAGAACAAACCCAGGAAAATGCGTTGAAAGTAGAGTTCAATTCATATTTGTTAGCTGTTGCTGACATTATCTTTTGTTAATAAGATTTAGGGTGTGTTTGGTTAGAAGATGTAATAGTGAAGGGAATATAAAAAGTGGGTAGGTGAGATGAAAAATAACTATTTTACCCTTATTTTTAAAAAAAGTGATTTGATGGATAAAATAATAAATATAAGGACAGATTAGATATTACACAAGTTATGTAAAGAGAATACCTTTACGCTACTATAAATCAAATGGAGCTTTAATGTTGAATCATGTATGGAAGCTTTTAGCACATTGCATAGTGAAATGAAAACACAATTTTATTTATTATTAAATAGAAGTAGTATCATTCATTTGGCAAGCAATTCTCAGCTTTATGGAAAGGAACAAAGTGATTGGTTATCAGCCATAACAATGTATTTCAACTACCTACTAAGAAATCCTAGAGATTTGAAGGAAATTATCTTCCTACATATTTTTATTTAAAAAATAAAGCTATATAACAAAATAATAAAAATACAAATAATTTTACTCACACAATATATACAAGATAAGTTACAGGGTTTTTTGGGTGATTTATCTTGAAATTAATATGTCCTAGTGCAGCCTAAAAAATATAATTCAACCCTAAATTTGTTTTATTGTTATTTGGCTATTTCATGATCCTTTTTGTCTTAATTTTAATAAAAATGATCACACAAACACTAAAATAATAAATAATTTTATTATTAAAAGAATGTTATAACCTTTTTTATGAATTTTATAATTTTCTAGCTATTACTAGAATTAATTTGATATTTGGAAATTAAATTTGTTAGTTTAGTATTAGCAATAATAAACTTAGAACATTACAAAATTTTACGATAAATGTGAAACAAATTTTCAATCATAAGATTGTTCATTTTTTAACATTCACATAGTTATTTGTATTACAATTTATATACAAATATTAACAAGTAATTAAATAATAATGAAATTGTTTTAAGGGTCTTGTGTGCTTAAGAATCTCATAAGTTTAGAATTGCCTAATTCACTTTATCATGGTCTAAAGAATTCAACAGCTACAATCTATCAAACTATATACAATGAATTGGCACAATCACATTGAATAATGAGGCTCAAAACAATTCAAATACAACAAGAGACTCTGATTAGGTAGCTTAAACAGCTCTAATAAGCCATTTGATATAAGTGTCATAAAGACTCCCTTCATAACACAAGAGAGAGAGAGAAGACTCAAATTGGCCTCAAGGCTCCTAAATTTGATTAGCATATGATGATTCCTTTTCTATCTAAAATGCAATCCCAATGGTATGCCAAGAAAGACCTCCTTGATGTCATGTAAGACTTCTTTATGAAGAAAAGAAAGCCATATCAACTCCATGAACAAAGAAACTCATGTTATGACCTTGACAAAGGCTAAGGCCTTAGGTATGCGCCATGCAAAGTGATTATTGTGCTCCAACCTTGGTGAGGCCAAAGCCTTAGGTATGCACCCTAAAAAATGATCAATGCACCATGACTAGTATAATCAAAGCTATAGGAACACATTGCAAACATGTTAGGATATTAAGGTTGCCGCACGCACCCCAAATGATCTAAATGCTATAACCTAAGCAAAGCTAAAGAAAACTACAGAACAATCAATACAATAGTACAAACAAGATTTCATCAAAATATGAGCTCATAAGACCTCACTAAAAATTCTAGAGATGTCTGAAAGAGAATAATCAAATCTTGTATAAAGAAGGAAAAGATTAAAGGAATGGCTTTTATTATGATTTTACTAACCTTCATAAGAATTAGAAAAAGTTATAGACTACATTAGTATAAGGTACAACTTCAAGAATGAGCAAAAAAATTGGAAAATACTGCTCATATAAATTAAGAGAAAGCAAGCAACTTCCATAAGCAATCCGAAGAACTTGAAAACATGAGCGAATGATTACTCATGTAGAAACGTTAAGATAAGTCTGTAGCTTCTAGACATTTGAACTGCTACTACCTATAATTACTAATAGTAGCATAGAAAGGACATCTCCCTGGTGACTTTATCTCAAAAAGGAGCATTAGATAAAAGCCCACTGTCCTTAATTATCCTCATTATCTAGGAAGAATGATAGCAACACATGGGTGAGGATAAATTGAATAATTGCTACCATTAGTAACACTAGTGATCAAGGTTTCATTCCTTCCAAGAGAAGTATGTGAAAAACACTAAAGCAAAAGTATCACCCCTAATGACCTCTTGGAGGAGCCTTGATGGACGGTACCATCAGACAATCTTTTTAACCTTTTATCCTTTGGAACCATCTTTTAGATCTCTTACACATAAAAGAAGTTTGCTATAACCATTTTATTATCGGAAAATATGCCCAATGATAAAATGATCCAACCAATGCATAGAGACAATCATATGGCGATGATTAAAGGTATTAAAGGAAATCCACCACAAAAGCCAAAAAGAGTCAAAAGGAAATGACAACCAGAACAATTAGCATATATCACTAGGAGGTTTCTTGAGAAGCCATGACTATAATTAGGATCCCATAAGGTCAAAATTCCAATAAATGTGATAAGACCTACCAAGGAGACTATAAGGAGTTATTAGGAGATTTTATCACCTAACACACAAAAAGTGTGAGATTTTGGTGTTGATAGAAACCCAAGGATTAACGAATTTATAAAAATTAGTATTCCTTACAAGCCTTAATAATAAAATATTATAGGAATGTAAGCATCGTAACCCTACAAATACCTAACTACCCATAACATATGCATAACCTCACTTTATGATGGAAAATTTTGTATAACGTCGCAAGAGAATTTGGTCTTGAGGAATGGTAAGAGAACCATTTAAGTATTGGAAATTTAAAAAACATGTCTTTATTCAATATTGTATAGCTTAGAACTTATGAATTATATAGTTCAAAGAATTACAGGACATGCCCTTATTCAATTTTGAATAACTCAAAGGATTACATATTATGTGGACTTACACATGCTAAGATATATCTAGTTTTAGAAAGTTTAAAACCTTATAGAATACCCAAGTTAGTAAAAAATTTTCAATTAAATAAGCTTCCACTAGTCTTAGATAAGCATTGCCATATAATATGCATTCTTTACAAAGTTCATGGGGTGCAAAGAAATCTTAAAAAGTTACCTAGCACTAGCAAGAAAAACAAAGTAGCCCTTAAAAGTCTTACCTATGAATTATAAGAAGGGGAGTGTCTATTTGATAAGGACCCCAAAAAGACACCACTGTAAAAATGATAAGATGAAGTTACACCTGAAAGATTCTTAACTTTGTCCTTCCCAACCATCACTTAGGGGAGGTAACGAGGTAGTGCGCCAGAGATTGCTCCCTCCAAAGGATAAAGGAAACTATCCCAACATTTGCAATAGTAGCCACATTGGCATAAACTTGCTCCACTAGGCTAGAAACTAATTGAACCAAATAAAGTTACAAGAGTGAACCTATGATCGTTGCTATAAGATTTTCATTAGTAACACACTAATGGAAATCCTTCACATAAAATTTTCTACCATGAAGTCAAATAAAATGTAATAGAGGTTATTGATCTTCTCTATGCTTTCATCCAAAATTCAAAGAAAAATAAAAGCAAATCAAGCAAAACTTCATCCCTAAAGGAAAATGCACCAACCCCTATTGCTAGGAACAGGGTATCTAAGTAATAAGATTACTTTATGGATTCCACCCATTCCTAACATAATAAGAAACCCACCAAATGTTTGAAATCTCAATCTTCAAGTTTGTATAAAAAATCGATTAGCTCGAACAAATTGATATTGTATATTTCGTCACTTAGGGCATAAAATAGTAAATACTTAGAAAAACTTGTAAAAAGAACTAGATGGCAAAGCATACAAACTTGAGGATAAGATAAGGCTTTTTAAGCAAAACACACCATCAAAAAGGCACATGTCCCTTTTACACAGCATGCACACAAGCTATGCCTTAGCTATTATCAATCATCCTGAAAGCAAAAAAAGATTTGACAAAGGATAAAAGTTCCTAAAGCTAAAAGTGGGTTGGGATCAAATCTTACCAAATATCTTGGATTTCAAGGAGAAAAGGATAAGATCAATAGAGTCTTAGAGCTAAAAAATAAAGAGTTAAGGGTAAACTAAAAGAAGCAAGTCAAATTAAATGAGTAGGGAGCTAGCAAATAGTTGATTATAAAATTTGATGTATAGCATTAGATCTAGCACTTGGATAGAATTAGAAGCATAGTGTTAAATCTTGATTTGAGCATTTCTTGGGATAGAATTTAGCATTAGAAGCATAAAGTTGAATTTAACAAGTGGTCGAAAATAAAATCCAACATTAGAGTTGAACATGATTAGTTTGTAAAGGAAATATAGGGTTCAAATTAGAGTTGAACATAATTAGAGGATAAAGGAAAAATAAAGTCAAACATAACTTTACATCTTAATAAAAACTAGAGTTGGATAAGCGGAAAATAAATTAAAATGTATCTTAGCAAAATTAGAGCTAAATATAATTGGTGTGTGCTAGAAACTTTCAAGTTCAAATGATAACCTTGTTAAAGCTAAACAAAGCAGGAGGAGATTCTAGTGTGAAGGAATCATGAATTAAAGATAGTATTAAGAATTGGATCCTCTATGATCAAACTTGTAGTTTAATAGCTAGCATTAGTTCTTAGGAATTAAAATAAATTTGTGGACAATTAAAAAGTTAAAAATATAATAGAAGAAAACACCTGTGGACTCCTAACCATTATCTCTACCAAGAGAAAATCAAAGTATACATTCATTTACATATGTGTGTATGTACACGTGTAATGTCTGATTTTCGTTAAATGATGAAAATGGGCACATTTTCAAAGCAAGACCTCCAAAATGAATTAGTTAAGGTCCCAAAAAAATTAAGTAACATTCTAGACTATTAAAAATGAGAATTCTAGGCTCAGATAGAAGGAAAAAATAGAGCTAGAATGAAGAAATAATTTCTTATAAAAAACTTACGAAATGTAATTGTATTTTTATAATTTTGAGTAAATTTTGGAATTCACATAGGAGGACTTTTTAAATAAAAATTTTGAGTTCTTCGAGGTTCCTAGAGGCCCTGAAAACTATGGGAAGCCCCGGGACAGTTAAAACCCCTTCGATGGATGTTTTTCAACGTCGGTACACCCGAACTTTAACAGATTCATTCAGGAAGATTTTAGCTCTAATTTGAGTGATTCCAAAGGCAGTTTACTAAATTGGGAACCTAAATTTTATAATGGAAAAGATGGTTCTCAAAAAGAAGCTAAAAGGAAGAAAAAACAAAAATATCAAGAATGAAGGGCAAAATAAAAATTTTTGAAAAAGTCATTCTCCTCCACCTATAAATAGGAGGCGCCCCACTCTCTCCTTCATTTAGCCTCATATTTTTTTGCCAAATTTCAGAAGAGAGAGTTAGGGTTTAGACACACCAAAGGGAGAGAAGAAGAAGGAGAAATTCAAGACATAAGGGAAGAATAGAGGAGAAATTTTGAAATTTAAGTGAGGAAGTCAAGGAAGGTGAAGAACAAGCAAGAAAAACCAAGGAAAACAAGGCCAAGAGAAAGCATTCCCACACATTTGTGTGTGTGAGGCCGAAAAAGGGAGCATTGATTCAAGAGAAAAAGTGTGTGGTTGCTTCCAAAGTAGCTCTTTCCACCTTCTCTCATGCATGGATGTGTGCTTAGCTTGTTATAGAAAGTGTGTATGTATAATTTCAAGCCATGAAAAGTATACTAGCATGATTTCATATGCCATGGTTTCATGATGACATATTATGTTTCTAAATGATGTTTGTTTGGATTTGCTTGAGTGTGGAAAGACTAAGAACTCTTAGCCATGGTGAGGATGAGTTAAGAACTCTTAGAATTAGTTGAGACAAAGTGAAGAGTCTCCCAAAATGAGATAGACTCCTAAGAGCAAGGTTGAGTCCAAGAATCTCTTAAAGAGTGGGTGAGGCAAGTCCAAAATCCATGAGGAAAAGGGTGAGGCCAATCCATCCACTTGGCAAGCCTTTGGATGCCTTGTATGACTTACTTACATGTCAAGCTTGCTTCTTGAATGTTCATGTCATCTATTATGTCTATACATGCATTTTCAAGACTTGCTTTGCATATGTGATGTGTGATTGAAAGGGAGATGAACTATTGGAATTCTTTGAATCTCATTCCCTCCTCTCCAATGTTTTAATATGCTACATAGACCCAAAGAGCAAGGCAATGAAAGCCAACCACATGAGAGATGAAGGAATGACATTAAAATGTGAAAATTTTGTTACTTTAAGGCCATAAGAATGGAATATATTGTAATCTATGGTTGTATATGTCTTATGAAGTTATGAACATGTATAAATATGTTGATGTGTCATGTATAAGTAAGAGACTATGTCATATGAATACTAGAATGTACAATGAGCTTGTTATGGCAATGTGGCTTCTTGAATGATATTATGGAAATGTATATAAGTGTGAGTGAGATGGCCAAATTGAGATGCATGAGAGTTAGGACCATTTGGGTAGCTCACACAAGTCTTAATTATGCTTTTAGACTTGTCCAAGAGGTGCCAAACCCTAAGGAAAGCCATTTGGATATTTTGGTATCCTATATGGAGCCAAAATTGACCTTAATAGAATCTTATATCACTTTTTGTCCAAATGAGCTTTTCTTGATCTGAGATTTAGCATAAAACTAGAGCTTGTTGAGAGATTTTTGGGAAGTTAAATAACATAATTTTTGAAAGGTCTACAGAATATTTGATGAATTTTTAAAGTTGGTAAATTTTCTGGTTTTGGTCATGTCACTGTTCACTCAGGTTCAAAAATAAAATCTGTCACACAAGGCTCAAATGATGTTCAATTGCCATGAAATTTTATACAAAGAAATTAGACATTCCCAGTGACTTGTACCAATTAGAAGCACCTCATTTGAATGTCTAGAGAGGGAGATATGAGTTTTCAAATACATTCCCAGTTACTGTTTGATTAAGTTTCGAGGTTTGGGTATGTTTAAACTGGTTTGGAGTTATTTTTTTCCTCTAGCTAACATTCACAGTTTTCCATATTGGTATCATTTGCATGGATTGGATTTTTTTAGAATTAATTGGACATTTTTGACATTGGCTATAGAATTCTGTGACAGCACCAGTGGATAGCATGACCTCTGGATCAGTTCGAATGTCAAACATCTTTTGTGTTAGATGTTATGGTCTAAAAATATTTTTAGAATGAAGTAGACATGTGTAGCTTTCTAGAATGGCTAAGAATGCATGATTTCAATTTTTTTAGAATTAGTTATATTTTTCAAAGTTGTGACAGAAAAGTGAAAAAATCTGACAAAAATATGTATGTGTATTTTAAACTTTCCTTTGAGTTCCATGAGTTGTAGGCCACTTTTCATGATACAAATGAGTTATATTCATGTAATTAAATATGAAAATGTGATGTATGAGCTCACATGATCCACATGACACTGAATGAAATTTTCATACGCGACGCAACGCAAAAATATTCATTATTTTTATGTTATTCTCTTGGTTCTTTCATGAGATGCATAATGGGAAGCATAGATATAGCATGAAATAAGTTAGAAATTATGGTGTTACAACACGTGCATATATGTATTCAGAATTTTAAATGTTTAGGAGAAAGATAAAATGTCTTAAACTAAAAGTATATGCAAAATAACCTAAGTGTGGTCACTCCACTTGGTATGCACACCAAGACTAGAAATAATTTTAGTCTCTAAGACTTGGAAGATCTAAATAAAAGAGCTTAAAACAACCCTATAACTCTAAAAAGAACTTAAGCAATTATAGGGCTTAGTGAGCTCATTATTCAAACAAGACAAATGGAAGAAAATTGGGACCATAATAATTTTATTCATTACATTTCCTTTTCACATAATTAGCTTTATGTTGTAGCACATCTTTGCAATTTTCATGCAGGCCTAGCTCTAAGCATATTTCAATAGCTTTCATAACTCCTTCCATAAATTTTTAGCATACACCACACACTTACTTAGAGCCATGTCATGCTTTATTCCAAGCAAACTTTTCAACTTGGGGTATATGCAAAGATATTTCTTGTTCTAATGGAACAACACCCTCTAGTATATGAAACAAGTTGCCCATTTCTAAACGATGTCTATGAGCAAAAGATTTTCCAATAGAAGAAGATGGTCCACCTACCACCAAGTGATGCTTGAAAACTAAAGATGAAGCTGCTAGTTCCCTGTTAAAAGAAGAACCCATAAGTGAGGATTGCCAAGGAGCCAAAAAGACATTGGACAAAGATAAAAATTCAGGATAAGCCTTAATGGCAAATCTTGTCAATTACACAAGCACTTCATTGTCACGTGGCAAACCCACATAACACCTAGCAAGAAGAAAACAATTATAGGACTTTAAATCACTAGCACAAAAGATTTAAGTACACTCACCCTCATAAGTCTTTAAAAAATAAGATATCATGCCATCATATTTTAATACAAGCTTTGATGTAACATCCTGAACTTAATTAAAGGTAATAATTGTGGATTTGGGCTTAATTAAGAAGAATTAATTAAATGAAAAGATGACATTATATGTTTGGGCCTAATGATTATTTTGCCTATGGTAAGAACCTTTAGTAGGGGCCTAATTGTCTTCTTATGTAAACCCAACCAAAGTAAGCCTATTTAGTCTTAGCCCAAAACTTAGAAAGATGAGCTCAAATAGGTCTTGGGCCATTGGGTTAGCACATTTCATCCCTAACCTTAAGTGTTATGTAGCCTAACCTATTAAACATTGGCCCAACAATTAGTAATAAGCCCAATTGGACTTTGGGCTGATGGGTCAACGCAACTCCACCCTAAAACCCTAAAAATACCAATTGAAATTCACTTTAGTACTGAAGAGACATTTGGTTCTACAAAAGCAAAGTTTATTTTTGCACTTTGAGGGAGGAGGCTAGGGTCTTTTGCACATCTCTATAATTTCTCCTTTTTAAAGCAAGATTTAGCCAAGGTAATCTATATGAAACTTGTTCCTCTCATTCTCCCCTACAATTTGACCAAAATAGCTTTTGGTTTAATGGATTTTTATCTTTTTCCCAAATCTAAAATGGTTGTTTTGGTGGTTTCATAGTTGATTTTCAGAGGTTGAGACTAGGAGGGTTATTAGGTAAGCATCCTTCCCCTATTCTGATGCATTTACTACTAGTTAGGGACCCCAATAACTGACTTATGATATAAAACTTATTTCTATGAGAAAATATCCATAATTTAGGTGATATTTTGAAAATTTTGATGTGGGAAAGATCAAATTCGAATTTAGAGTCTCTTGATAGTTGGGTAAGTATTTTTTAGATAGCTTATCATGATTGGATACTATGGTGTCTGATTATATTGTAATTAGCATATAAGATTATGCTTTGATTTAATTAAGACCTTTAGAGTGTGGAGATATACTTTTGGTTGTAGAATTTAGTTAAGCTAAGTGAGGTAACTGGGGTTTAATTTAATTCCTTGCATATGTACTTTGTTATTTTGATAATTATTGCATGATTTATGATTTTAAACTGTGAAATGATTGGTTGTCTACTTGATTGTTATTGTTTGGACCATGTGTGAATCCATGGTAGAGTTATGGTATAGCTACCACCCATGCATCATGTTTCGATTGGGTATCAGGTTGTGATAAGACCCTTAAATGCACTGAACCTAGGTTGTGCTCAATAGGGAGTTGGTGCTGTGAATAGGCCTTTTGTTGATGTTATTGACTTTTAACATGATGTGTGTAATTACTAGTATGGGATAGTAATCACTAATAGCTCAACTAGTTCATTTGTTGATATGATGGATGATTATGATGTTTACCTAATTAAATTGTACTTATGCTGATTGAATTACACATGTGATTGGAATTATCCTTTAGTTATTGAGCTTCATATCTCACCTCATTTTATGTGCTAACAATTTCAGGTAAAAGTTCTTCGAGTAAGAAAAAGGGAAAGCAAGTAGATGAACATCTATGAGTTGAAACCATGTGTGAAAACTCTATACTTGTGTTAATTTGACTTAGAGTAGATGCTAATTTTGTGATTCATTTTGTATAACATCATCATGTACTCATATTGCCAAGTATAGGCATTCTAATATTTTGTAATACAAGGATGTAACTAATAGGAGAATAGACCTTGTAGTAGTCGAAACAAAATGTATGTACTCACTTATAATCTGATATGGAACCTTGCTAATATAGAAGTATGACTTGTCACTCGAGAGTATAATCATGTGTTTCCCTGAATGATGATCTTGGATAGCATTGTATGGAACCTCTATTGGAATACATATTTGAATGATGTTATTAGGACTTATGTATCTTTACCTTATAATATATTCATGTGTTGATATGTATGGTGGTAATCAATTATCATGAATTCCCTTTAAGCCTATGATTAGTGTAGGTTAATAATTGGGGTGTTTGAGAGCCATGAGGTCTATAGAAATCATGAATGATAGTTAGGGAGGCCCTAAAATTCAATGAGAGTGATGGGTTTATGGTTAGGAAGTGAGAAAGTAAGAGCATAGGATCAAAGAGAGTTTGAGTCCCAGCCAATACTACATAAGTCATGGCTAGGACCATTACAAAACCATGGTTCACTATGGCATAACATGCCTCACCACAACGCAAGGAGAGAATTTGGCCCAGGAAAGGTTCTAGAGAGCAACTTTGTGGTGGTGAGAATTGAGAAGACCAACAATAGTGTCCTAGTAGCTCACCTCGCAATAGAGTAAGGAGAGCTTGCAATGGCATAGATCGACAAATTTTGAACAATAAGGTTGAGAAAGTAATCTTGTCGTAGTACGAAAGGCCTGAGTTACAACATAGATCATATGTTTTTGGTTTTGAACTCCAGTAACCACTCGAGTCGCGACGCATTCAAACCAAGTCACAACGTAATTCCAAAAACTTAGTTTTTAGGTTTTAGTAGCAAACTTAACTGCGTGCGAGAATGTCTAAGTCATGGCTTAAGACACTAAACATTTATTTTTAGCCTTTAGAACCTAATTTTTTTAGGTTAATGATATGTAATAACTTGGGAATAATTATAAGAGGATTTTATGAGTATAAAATCAATGACAAAATGAATCAAAGGTTGGATTTGATAATTTAAATTACTTGTAGGCTTAAGTTGCTTTGTTTTCTAATGATTAATCCCCAATAATAATAAGGTTCAAATTTTCTCACTATTTTCCTTAAATAGCTATTTGTACTAATATTATACCTTAATTTATGATCATTAATCGTGCAATTAAACTTAATCATTATAAAAAGGAGTTAGGGTTGTTACATTTGAACTTATGGACCATAATAAGATCTTACCAAAATGGAATTTCTTAGCAAAGCTAATCAAATAAGAAACATCATTCCTAACGATGCCTTCACTTTGTCTCTTACTTCATGAGGCTCATAACCAAAATGATAGGCCTACCTTTGCGAACTCATAAAATCACTAGTAAAAGGATAATAATTGGCTCTCCAATTAATTGTGAACACACCTTAAATTGTGCAACATTTACCATGTTAAAAAGGTAGAAAACAATGGAAATGATAGCTTTACCCTCGCAAACTAGCAAAGGGACATGAAGCCAAGAATACAATTAATTGCTAATAAGGCTAGTTGACTAAAAGCTACTTTTATAGATGCAACTATATAACTAAATTGGCCATTTAAAGGAAAGGCCTGCTACTATAAATCATCTCAATGTAAAGAACTAAGAATGTATCAATGTCCCCTACGTAAAAACAATTTGTTTAGCTGAAGGAATGGATAAAAGCAATATTGGAAGGAATACAATAATATTCTCTTGACCAAAAAAGATGGTTCTTAGTAATAGTACTCTTGAAATTGACAAGAGAAGGCATTGTCATAATCAACACAAAGGGGAAATACCTCAAGCAAACAAGAAAATAGGTAATGCAGAATCAACGGAGAAATACAATGATGGGAAAAATTAAAAAAAAAACTAAAAATAACCATTCATATCCTATGATAACTAGTAAAAGAACTATAACAAGTGAATGTAAAGGATCGTGGGTAATGCAAAAATATTTTAAATGATAATACAAAGTGGCAAAAGGCTAAGCTTTGCCTTTCCCATAAATAACATATTAATTGTAGAGTGAATTAAGAATCAATGACATATCACTTTCATAAAAGATCATTCAAGCATTATTCTCACTATATAGAAATTCCAACTAAGTTAGGGAAACTAAAAAGAAGGCTTCTTTAAGCCTATGTAGCTTGCCACATATTAACGGACTTAGTGGTAAGTGTTACAGGGGCCTTACAGGTATAAGAATCTCATAGTCCCAACATGGCCCAATCCACTTCACTAAAGCCCAAAAAACTCAACGGCTATAATCTATCAAACCATGTGCAATGAATTGATATAATCACTTGCAATTAATAGTGTGTAAAGTCCCACATCGGATAGGAAGATCCTGAGCTAAGGCCTTATAAGTAAGGGCAAAGCTGTCCCCACCAATGGCGCCCTTTTTCCGTGAGCTAAGCAAGAAGGGACAAATTCCAACGAACTGAGAAGGCAGGGTCGAAGACCCATGAATCAAGAAGGTGGGGACAATACTGTTGGAGGCTCTATAAGTGTGTTGGTATTAGAGCCGGCCTAGCCACATATACAACCCGAGGATAGGTTGGCCCCAAAAGGGGGGTGGATTGTAAAGTTTCACATCGGATAGGAAGGTCCTGGGCTAAGGCCTTATAAGTGGGGGCGAAGCTCTCCCTATCAATGGCATGCTTCTTCTCAGTGATGGAAAGATGGCTCGGAGAAGGCAAAGCCAGCGATCTGGTTAAAGGTCCTGCGTTGGACATTTAACCAGATCGCTAAGTTTGCCTTCTCTGAGCTATCTTCCCATCGCTCAGGAGAAGCGCGCCGTTGGTGGAGAGAGCTTCTTCCCCACTTATAAGGCTTTAGCCCAGGATCTTCCTATCCAATATGGGACTTTACAATCCACCCTTTTTTAGGGCCAACCCATCCTTGGGTTGCATATGCGGCTAGGCTGGCTTTGATACCAACACACTTACAAAGCCTCCAACGGTATTGTTCCCGCCTTCCTGGTTCATGGGTCTTCAACCCTGCCTTCTTGGTTTCTTGAATTGAGCTAGGAGAAAGAAGCCTCATAGGCCCAGAATTAGTGGACCAAACTTCCAGATAAATAGAGACTATCAGGAAGAAACTCTTAATGGCCCAGAGTAGACAGAAGCGTTATACAGATAGACGTAGATGGCCGTTAGCGTTTGAAGTTGGAGACCATGTCTTTGTGAGGGTGTCTCCAGTCACAAGGATAGGTAGGTCCATTAAGAGTAAAAAGCTTAGTCCGAAGTCCATTCCAAATTCTTGATAAAGTAGGACCTGTGGCCTATAGACTTGTCCTTCTTTCAAACTTAAGCCAGATACACAATGTATTCCATGTATCCCAATTAAAGAAATACCAGTCCGACCCCTCACATGTCATAGAATATGAGAATGTGCAGTTACAAGATGATCTATCATATATAGTATCACCAGATTGGATCGTGGACGTTAGACTCAAGCAGTTAAGGAACAAAACGATATCACTGGTGAAAGTGGTCTAGAAGGGGTTATCTCCTGAGAAAGCCACTTGAGAACTAGAGGATGATATGAGAAAGAAATATCCAGAACTTTTCCCTTAAAGTATGTCTTTTAAATTTTAAGGACGAAATTTTATTTAAGAGGGGTAGAAATGTAACGTTCGATTTTTCGTAAAATACTGAAATGAGTTAGTTTTCAAAACAAGTCCCCTGAGATGAGTGATTCAAGGCCAAATACAATTTAGATAAAATTTTAAATAATAGAAAATGAGGATTTGAGCCTTGAGTTTTCCAGAAACCAGGGTCGAAGACCCACGAACCAGGAAGGCGGAGACAATATCGTTGGAGGCTTTGTAAGTGTGTTGATATTAGTGCCGGCCTAGCCGCATGTACAACCCAAGGATGGGTTGGCCTCAAAAGGGGGGTGGATTGTAAAGTCACATATCGAATAGGAAGGTCCTGGGCTAAGCCCTTATAAGTGGGAGCGAAACTCTCCCCACCAACGGTGTACTTTTCTCGTGAGCTAAACGGGAAAGGACAAATCCCAACGAACCAAGAAAGCAGGGTCGAAAACCCACGAACCAAGAAGGTAGGGATAATAATGTTGGAGGCTTTGTAAGTGTGTATATTGTAAAGTCCTACATTGGGTAGGAGACCCTGAGGCTAAGGTTTTATAAGCGGGAAGGCAGGGTCGAAGACCTACAAACTGGGAAGGCAGGGACAATACCGCTGGAGGCTTTGTAAGTGTGTTGGTATCAGAGTTGGCCTAGCCGCATGTGCAACCTGAGGACAGGTTGGCCCCAAAAGGGGGGTGGATTATAAAGTCTCACATCGGGTAGGAGACCCTGGGGCTAAGGCCTTATAAGCAGGAAGGCAGGGTCGAAGACCCATGAAACGGGAAGGCAGGAACAATACCGTTGGAGGCTCTGTAAGTGTGTTGGTATCAAAGCATCGGTTCAGGCATATTGCTTTGAGTTGTGGCTTGAAATTATGTGATTTCCTTTGTATATGAGATGTTTATGGATGATTTGAGTGTAGTGTGGGGGTGTGTGTTCGCCTTTTATACTAAACTATGTTATGATGTTTCAGAAATATAGTGAACACACGGAGAGGTCGAGGCAGGCCCCCCAGAACAGCTAGACCAGAGTCTAGAGAGGTTTGTACTGAGGATAGAGCCGAGCCTAATGATCTAGTGGCTGAAGCCCTGTAAGCTATAATGGCTCGCCTGGATCAACAACAAGCTGTGATTATGCAACTTCAAGAACGGCTTGTTGAAAGAGACAGTCAGGGGCCTACTCCTCCTCCGCCACTACCTCCACAGCCCTTAGATCGTCTTGAGCATTCAGGGGTGACTCACCCAAATCCACAACCATACATGCAGGCTGTTGCCCTGATTCCACCAGCTCAGATGCCTCCTACACAGCAGCAACCTTCGACCAGAAAAGTGATTGCATAATTCAAGAAATTTGAGCCTCCCACCTTTGATGGTGAGATGAATGCAGATAAAGTTGAGGCCTGGATTATGGAATTAGAGCAAATTTTTGAGGTGATGGAGTGCACATCTGAGCAGAAAGCCAAGATGGCTGCATTCCAATTACAGAAAGAAGTAATATACTGGTGGAAGGGCACTGAGCCTATTTTAAGAGCAAGGAATGCCCCGATCACCTGGGAGGCATTCCTCGAGGTGTTTCATAAAAAATATTTCTCCGATTCTATCAGAGATGAGAAGGAGTCAAAATTCATCCTGTTTAGATAGACTCCAAGGATGTCCGTGGACCAGTATGTAGCAAAATTTGTTGAGTTTTCCAGATATTCCTCTTACTTGCAGAGACATAATGATGAGAGATGGAGGGTAGATAGGTTAAAGAAGGGCTTGCTCCCTAAGATCAGAGATAGGGTAGTGCCACAGAGGATCAAGCACTTTAATACCCTAGTTGAGGTATGTAGAGTGATAAAAATGAATCTCAGGATGATGCAACCTACCTCTAGTGCCAATCCACCCCCCTTTTTGAGGCCAACCTGTCCTCGGGTTGCACATAAGACTAGGCTAGCTCTGATACCAACATGGAAGCCCCGGGACCTAGAAGGGCTTTTTAAATAGAAATTTTGAGTTGCCCAAGGTACTCAGAGGCCCCAAAAACTATGGAAAGTCCCGGGATCGGTAAAACCCCTCTAGTGTACTCTTTTCGATGTTGGTTGACCTAAACTTTGACCAGTTTGTTCGGATAGGTTTTATCTCCGATTTGAGTGATTCCAAAGGCATTTTATTAAATTAGGAATCTAAATTTTATAATGGAAAAGACAGTCCTAAAAAGGAAGCTAAAACAAAGGAGAAACGAAAATACTAAGAACGAAGGGCAAAATTGGCATTAAAGTGTTAAAGGAAGCTTCTTTCTTCTTCTTTATATGCCATGTTCTTTCTCTCTTCTTTAAAACTGACTTGCTTCTGCCCATTTTCAAAGGAAAACTCTAGCTTCTTAGGCGCACAAGAGGAGGAAGATTTTGGAGGAAGAAATTCAAGAAAAAGGTAAGAAACTTTAAGAAATTTTATATCCTTCATTCTTGAAACTTGCTCTTCTCCTCTCAAGCTCTCTTTCTATGGTTTTAATGGACAGTTTGGTGCTGTTTTGAGAGCAAAACAGAGGGGGAAATTTCAAAATTTGAGGAAGCAAGCCAAGCAAAGGAAAAGCCTTCTTGGAAGAGCTTGATTCAAGGTACTTTTCATGTAAGATGTTGCTTCTTTTTCCTTAGTTCTTCTCCCATATTTCGGCTAAATAGACCCAAGGAGAAGGAAGGGTTTTTGTTCAAGAACCATCAAGAATTAGTGAGATTAAGTTAGAGGAAGATAGAAGATACCAAGAAATTTTAAGGAAATCCATGAAACTAGAAGTTGAAAAAGTGTAGAGCACTTAAGGGGATTGTAAAAACTAATTTAATCCATAAAGTTTTTTTAGCTATTTAAGTGTTTCCTTGACCTCCTACAACTCTTAATAACCTCCCTAAATGGTTCTCCCATCAAGAAAAAATCAAAAAGCCATTAAATCCCATTTATGCTTTAGGTTTCGGCCAAGTAGGGATGGTATAGTTAGAGAAAGTTTTAAATGTTTCTAAGGCCATTCTTGAGTCACATTTGATGAATGAAGATGAGTAGAGGCCTTAGAAAAAATTTAGAATTCAAAGAAAGTGAATTGCGATCATAGGTTCCATATTATGACCTAAAGAAGCAACATGGTACTAGGCCCTTTATTTTAATGTTGTGGTGGCTCCAAGAGGCTTAAAAGGAGTCAAAAATCATAATTGAGAGGAAAGAATGAGGCCTAAAAGTTATTTGAAGAGTGTTGCTTCATTAGGCACCAATATGGACCATAATGAAACTTATAGAGTAATCTAGGGCTTAAGTAAATTGTATAGCTTTAGAATATGTTTCATAAACCTAATTAGCTTCCTTAAATCATGTCTAGGCCAAGAGAAACCATCTCCACCAAATTTTCGGTGTATAGCCAAGGCAAAGGAGGGAAATCCAAGGAGAAAAATGTGTAGATTTGTACAAGGTAGCTCTCTCCACCTTCTCTCATGCATGGATGTATGTTTAGCTTGTTTTATGATGTGTGTATGTATAATTTTTAGCTATGAAAGGTGTACTAGCATGCTCTTATATACCATGACTCTTGATGCCATATTATGCTTTCAAATTAATATATGATGTGTGGTTGAGCTTGCTTGAGTGTGGAGAAGCCAACAATTCTTCCCCATGGTGAGGATGAGCCAAACACCCTTGAGCTTGGTTAAGACAAAGTAAAGAGTCTTCTAAAAGTAAAGTAGACTCCTAAAGAGTATGGTTGAGTCCAAAGATTTCAAAGAATGGGTGAGGCAAGTCCAAATACTATAGAGAGAAGTGTGAGGCCAATCCAAATACTTGGTGAGCTCTTAAATGCCTTGTATGATGTATTTCTATGTCAAGCTTGATTTTAAATGTTCATGACTTCTATTTTTCCCACACATGCATTCATAGAACTTGCTTGCACATATTATGTGTGATGGAATGGGAGATGAGCTATTGAGATTCTTGAATCTCACTCCCTTCTTTTAAATGTCCTAATATGCTAGGTGGACCGAGTGGACATGGCAATGAGAGCCAACCACATTGAAGAAAGAAGATTGCTACCCTTATGCTTGATTTTTATCTTTTGATTCATAATGAGGCTTCATGATGTATATTATTATTGTAAATAGTCTATGACCCCTTGGACAAATGTAAGAATGATATTATGTGATAGATAAATGAATGAGTATGGTGTATGTATTTTAGAACATAAATTGAGTGTTTATGCCAATGTATACATTTGAGAAAAGCTTGGTGTAATGTGTATAAGTGAGGGTAAAATTGCCAAAATGAGATGCAAATGGTTTAGGACCATTTGGGAAGCTCCCACAAGTCTTAAACATACTTTTAGACTTGCCCAAAAGGTGTCAAGACCCAAGGGAAGCCAAATGGCAATTTTGGTACCCTATGTGGAGCCAAAAGTGACTAAAATGAAACCCTATGTTACATTTTAGCTAAATGATATATTCTTAATTTGAGATTTGGCATGCTATTAGACTATATTGAGAGCTTTTTGAGAAGCTAAAGATCATAATTTTTGGAAATCTATAGAATATTTGATAATTTTTCAAATTTGGCCAAAATTCTTGAAATGGTCTAATGCATTGTTACATTGGGTCCGAAATTATTTTCTGTCACATGAGGTCCAAATGAAGTCCAATTGTCATGAAATTTTTATAATAGAAACTAGAGGTTATAAGTGACTTGTGACAACTAGAATCACCCCATTTGGATGTCTAGAGAGGGAGATATGATTTTTCAAAGATTCAGTCCAGTGTCAAGCGCCAACCAGACCTTAGTCATTGTTTGATCAAAATTCAGGGTCTGGGCGAACTTGAACTAATCTAGAGTTATTTTTTTCTTCTAGATAACATCCTTAGCTTTCCAGATTGGTATCATTCACTTGAATTGGAATTTTTTGCAATTAATTAAAAAATTTTGAAGTTCATATTAGTAAACTGTGATAGCATCAGGACCCAGTCTAACCTCTAGAATATTTTACGTGTCAAAAACTCTGTGTGTGGGATGTTATGACTTGTACATATTTTTACGATGAATTAAGCATCCCAAGATTTCCATAATGACCAATATTACATCATTTTGATTTTTCTAGATTTAGTTATGATTTTTCAAAGTTTTGGATAGAATGGGGGCAAATCTGGCCGAAATTCAATAAGTTCAATTTATGCTCCATTTCAGTTTCCTTGGCTCATGAGCAAGATTTTGTGATGCAAATGAGTAGTAATGATGTATTTAAATAGAAGGATGTATGGTATGAACTCACACGGTCTACATGACACCAGTTGTGAATTTTTAAGCATGACATAATGCGATTAAATCCATTATTGTAGGTTCCTTTTCTATGTGCTCTTATGAACATGATGATATAGAGCTTATGAATGCCATAAATGGGGTTAGATATATATGCCATTACATTTATTGGTATCAGAGCCGGCCTAGCTGCATGTGCAACCCGAGCACAAGTTGGCCTCAAAAGAGGGGTGGAATGTAATGTCCCACATCAGGTAGGAGACCCTGGGGCTAAGGCCTTATAAGCGGGAAGGTAAGGTCAAAGACACACTTACAAAGCCTCCAACGGTATTATCTCCACCTTCCCGGTTCGTGGGTCTTCAACCCTGCCTTCCTGGTTCGTTGGGATTTGTCCCTTCCCGCTTAGCTTATAAGAAAAACGTGCCGTTGGGTGGAAGCGTGGCTAACCCCTCCCCAAGGTATTGTCCAGTGTAGTACCTTTAACCAGATCGCTGGGTTTGCCTTCTCCGAGTCATCTTCCCATTGCTCAGGAAAAGCACGCCGTTAGTGGAGAGAGTTTCGCCTCCACTTATAAAGTCTTAGCTCAGAACCTTCCTATCTGATATGGGATTTTACAATCCACCCCTTTTTTGGGGCTAACCCGTCCTCGGGTTGCACATGCGGCTAGGTCGGCTCCGATACCAACACACTTATGGATTCTCCAACGGTATTATCCCCACCTTCCAGGTTTGTGGGTCTTCGACCCTGCCTTCCTGGTTCATTGGGATTTGTCCCTTCTCGCTTAGCTCATGGGAAAAGTGCGCTGTTGGGTGGAAGCATGGCTAACCCCTCCCTAAGGTATTGTCCAGTGAAAGACCTTTAACTAAATCACTGGGTTTGCCTTCTCTGAGCCATCTTCCCATCGCTCAGGAGAAGCGCGCCGTTGGTGGGGAGAGCTTCGCCCCCACTTATAAGGTCTTAGCCCAGGACCTTTCTATCTGATGTGGGACTTTACATAGTGCATCTTAAAGTAGCTCAAATATGACAAGACACTTTGATCAGCAACATATAAAACTTTTCTAGGCCACTTAGTTTGAGAGTCATTGTTAACTTACCTTTTATGACCATATAAGTAGAGACCCCCTCTTAATGGGAGAAAGGACTCAAATTAGCCTCATGGCTCCTAACACCATTAGTATATGATGGTCCTTTTATGTTTAAATCACAATCCCAACAAAAACAGAAACAAATTACAAAGATATTAAATAATACAATTTAGTTCATAGAATAGACAAATTAATTTTAAACCAAATTATGATAAACTATAGTTTCTCCTATAATATATAGAATTATGTAGCAATATAATTATGATGACTTCAATTTTTAGTTAATAATTAGTGTAGGAATTAGATACTATTTAGTTATTTAAGGGTAGTTAAGGTGTTTGAAATTAACTTAGTAAGTAATGAAATCTAAACCATCTGTTAATGTTTTATCAACTTTAAACCTAAAAGTTTTTCTAAATTTGGGAAGTAGTAACCTATAAGAGAAGATATATAAAATATTTAATTTTAGATTTCAAAAGTCCTATTAATTCTTCCTTCACTACTAAAAAGATTATTATGTGGCTTTTTTTAATTTAGCTATAAATATAAGCTCTCTAAATCATTTTACAGTGGCTTAAAGGTGCAAGTCTTGCAACTTATTAGCAGCGATAACACCACTAACATTAATATTGGTTGTTAAAGAAACCATTGCTATTTTAGCATTGATTTTACACATAACCATCGTTGTTTTTACAGCTATTATTTATACTTTGTGGTGCTTTTATTCACCCTATCTACATCCATTTCTTTTTGTTCTTAGGTAGCTATTATCACTTTATTGTGGTTATAATTATTGTTATATGCATCCAATGCTTTCTACTTTTAAATGACAATTGTCATTTAGTGGCGAGTATAATCTTAGCTTAAATTTTGTTTTTCCAAATTAATTTTTCTATTTTATTTTTTTAAATGAGCTACCTATTTGTATTTCATTTAATTATTTTATTCTACCATCAATTATGGCTAAATGTTGGCAATACAAGTCAAACCAAATATTAAATATCTCAAAAGAAAAGATCTTAAATAAAAATATTCTCCATATATATGTCATCTCTCTTAAATTAGATGATTTTAACAACAATTTGATAACTTATTAATGCATAATCTTAAGTCATCTAAACGAAATATACATCCATAGTTCTTAAACAACTTTAAGTCTAAATCAACTTATCTAATTAGAAGGTGGATGGCTGGAAGAAGATAGAGGTTGCTTATCACTTTCATTTTCTTAAAAGTATATAAAAAAATGTCAAACATGAAATCAAATGTATATGATAAAATAAATTAACCAATCATAGACAATAATGATAGACTTACATTAGGATTTAGAATATTACGACACTCTAATGGTGATTGTGCATTTTTTAAAATGGTTTCTATAAATATATTGCATAAAATTATAAACCTTAATTCTTTTCTTGTGCTCAGACTACAACTCAATCTTTAATTGCTTCACCCATTCATTCACACCACCATTACATTTGAGAAATTGTTCCAAAGACTTAAGAAGGGGTAGGGCCTAAACCTAATCCCAAAACTCTTTCTGAGTGCTTCGAATCCAACACTTGCATAAGGGAATCCTTTTACCTAATTTCCTAAAATGAACTTTGTTGAACATCAATCTCAAAAATCTTTTCCTACAAATAAAATCCTAAATCATCTATATACCTAGAAAGAAATGAAATAAATAGAATTTAAATATTGATCTTACTCATACTAGTAGCCCTAGCTTCTTTATTCATATATGACCCATCTTTTTTTCTTATGTGTCACAACACAAGCACCCTTGCTTACAATTTTTGCACTTGTATTTTCCTATATTAATTAAATAATGTTATTGTTAGATAGTTTTAATGTCCAAGAGATGACAATGTATGTTTACTATTTCAAGCCTTATTCTAGTAAAGCTCTTGGATCCTCCTATATGCGATGTTATGAGCTTCTATAACATTTTTCTCACACATTTTTTGTAATTGAAATGAAGAAGGATGTTGTATGATAAGCAATAATCCATAAGTACAAGAAAAATAATTTACTAATGTAACTGGATTTGAGTGGTATTCAAGAAAAGTCACCTACATGTCTTATAAACTCCAAGAGGATGATTCAAAATGTTATCTTCTCTGCTTGATGTCATATCATAAAAATTCTTGAAAAAAATGGGAGCAATTGTCCCTCCATTTCTTTGCAAGATTTGCCAACACCTACTATTTTGCAATAATATCTTTTAGCTAAAAATTTTCCTTCACAATGCAATAAACAATAACAATTAAATATTATATTAATTTGACAACTTAAATTGATAAAAACATCCATAATATTTATTACCTATATTGTATTTTTGTAGCACATTTTTTTATCAAGTTTTAGTACCTCACCACAATCATGATAGCTAATAGGGAATAATGTTACATATGATGGAAGTGCTCCTAAAATTCCACCTGAGATATCAGCTACTTCATTTGTTGGTTAACAATTACTATTAAAAAAGATAACTATAAGTTGTCTCGGCAACATCACCCAGAGATCTTTTACCTTTTAATTAGGTTTGTTTTATGACATTTTCTTCAATTGTAAAATAAATTAACATGATGTTAGAAAAGTTTATATACAAAAACATTAATCAAAAAATCCCATTTACTTATGACATCCACTATACAACATTTATCAGATTCATAGGTTAAGTTGGCAGACGAATCATTAGTTGGAGGGACAAGTGCCATAGGTGCTACTTGTGTTAGTGCTAGTGTTGCATTTGGTGCTATTGCTAGTAGCTTAGTTGCACCTCCCTTATGTCACTTATAGGAGCTCTCAGCCACACCAACTTAATGAATCTCCTTAGTCTAACATAAAACCTAACTTATGTAAAAAATTAGTTATTTATTAAACATAATCAAGTAGAGTTCATGAGAGAGAAAAAGGGTTTGAGTAGCCAAAATACTTCTTGAAACCCAAGAAAGGTATTATAGTCACAAAATAGACAACTTACATTAAAATAAGAAAGTGTTGACTACTTAGTCCCTAAGCATGAATGAGAGATTAGGAAATTCCTTCAAAACAAGAATTTCTTTTAGGATTTTCATCAAAGTTATACATTCTTCTCTTAACTTTTCATTTCCATTGATTTCATATAACTTAGATATTTGTATCACAAGTTACATTGAAATTACTGAGACATGTCAGGCATACCAAGTTCATTTTGTTTAGGTTTGTTACATTGCCAATTTGACAATTTGCCTTTGCAAATCAGGCTTTGGGCTAAACTATAAAGTCGTAGCATTCTATCTTAGCTTTTCAAAAGTTCAAGAACTAGCCTAATTAAAGATATGTAAAGCAAGTATACTTAATCTATTACATTTTGGCCCATAAGTAGGTATGTAGCCTAGTTTTGGCTCCTCTTAAGCCTAAATCTTCATGATGCTCGACTTTGAATTTGGATTTTAGGCTTCCTTTCAAATCCATTAGCCACCCTTAGGTTTTGGGCCTCTTTAAACTCTCTTTTGAACTAAGATACTTCAAATAATTTGCTTTTTCCATAAAATGCCTCTTTTCTTTAAGTTTTTTTAATAATTTTTTTATTAATGACTTAAAATTAAAATTGACCCAAAATTAATTCAAAATTGACACTAAATTAAATTGGACATAAATAATGAAAATGACTTAAAAATTAAATTGAATGACTCAAAATTAAACCATGATTTCAAAAAAGACTTAAAAATCAAATAAAACCCAAGACAAAGAATTTTTACTTTAGTGTTTTTTTTTGTTTTTAGGAATTCACTAGACAAAATAAAACACTCACACTACAAAAGGAAAAAAAGCTCAGTTTAACTGTAGATTTTAGCTTGTTAGTTACAATTTAATCGCAGCAAAATCGTTCATCAGGATAGGTTTTGTAACATCTGGTTCTTTGAAAATGAGAGAAACCACGAGAAATGTAACGTATGGTTTCTCCGTCAATGAACGAAATTCACCAGATACAAAAGGAAGTCCCCCAAAATGACTTAGTTAGGGTCCCAAAAAATTTGGAAAGCATTTTAGACTTCTAAAAATGACAATCCCAAGCTCAAATAGAAAGAAAAATGGAGCTAGAATGGAGGAACGAAATGTAATGAAAGGTTGATGAAACGTAAGGGCATTTTCATCATTTTGAGTAAAATTTGGAATTCACACAAAAGGGATTTTTAAATGAAAGGTTTGAGTTCTTCGGCATTCTCAAAGGCCCTGAAAACCATGAAAAACCCGAGGACAGTTAAAACCCCTTCAGTGACCGTTTTCTAAAGTTGGTTGACCCAAACTTTGACTGATTCATTTAAAAAGATTTTAGCTTCGATTTGAGTGATTCTAAAGGCATTTTACTAAATTGGAAACCTAAATTTCACAATGGAAAAGATGGTTCTAAAAAGGAGTTAAAACGATTTAGAAACAAAAATGCCAAAAACGAAGGGCAAAATTGAAATTTTTAAGAAAGTGGAAGCTTCTTGAACACTCTTTAAGTTTCTATTTCTTCTCCCCTTCATTTGCACGACCCATTCTACCTAAAAACCAGAGAAACACTAGCTCTCTTATGCGCACTATGGAAGAGAAGAAAGGAGGATAAAAAGCAAGGAAAGGTGAGAAATTTCATGAATTTTCATGCTCCTTCTTCCAAATTTATTTCTCTCCTCTTAAGCTTTCTTCCTATGATTTTATTCAAGTTTTTGGATCTATTTTGAGGGAAGAATAGAGGAAAAATTCAGATTTAAAGAGAGGAAGCCAAAGAAGATAAGATTCAAGTGAGAAAACAAGGAAAGCAAGGTAATTTCTTCTTCCATGGTTGCTACCCCTTGCTCCTCTTCTCCCTATAGTTTGTCCCTCTCAAGAAGCCATAGGAGGGCTTGGTATTTTGGTAGAACCAAGGGTGATTCTTAGGAAAAAGCGTGTGGAGATTAAGAATATGCAAAGAGAATTAACAAATAACCGTGGAAATTCAAGATGTAAATTCTAGGGTTTCATATGTTCCTTGTAAAATCTGATTTGGCACCTTGATTTCTATGCCTAAATGAGAGTTTAAATGAGTTCTTAAGATCCCTAGAAGTCTCCCCATGTGCTTTCTCTATCAAGAAAACAAGCAAAGTCCATGGAGAGAAAAATGCTTCCTAGGTTCAGCCAAGAGGGGTTTGCATACCTAGGGAGAGTCTTAAATTTTTCTAAACCCATTTTTGAGTCATATATGATGAGTGAATATAAGAGGAAGCCTTGGAAAAATTTTAGAAGCCATAGAAAATAAGATGGCCTTATGTGTTTTATATTATGGCTTAAAGAAGTAACACCTAGCTAGGCTCCTTGAATGGATTATGTGATGACTTCAAGAGGTTTAAATGGAGTTAAGAATCATAAATGAATAGATAGAATGGGGTCAAAATGATGTTTTCTTAAGGTTGCTTCATTAAATGCATTATAGAACCATAAAAGGGCTTTATGAGTCACTTAGCTTTCTAGTGATTGTGTGGCCTTAGACTTTGCTTCAAGAGTATAATTAGCTTCCATATGATGTGTCTAGGTCAAGACGAATGATCTCCACCTTCTTGGGTGTGTGAAGTCAAGGGAGAGGATTCAAGAGTCAAGAAAAAAGTGTATAAATGCAAACAAGGTAACTTTCTTCACCTTCTTTCATGCATAGATGTGTGCTTACATTGTCTTGAATGTGTGTATGTATGTTTTAAGCCATGAAAAGTATTCTAACATGATTTTATATGCCATGGTGCCATGATGGTTCATAATGTTTCTAAATGATGTTTATGATGCTTGCTTTGGTTTGCTTGAGTGTGGAGAAGCCAAGAACCCTCTAGCCATAGTGAGGATGAGCCAAGCACCTTTAGAATTAGTTGAGACAAAGTAAAGAGTCTTCCAAAAGTGAGATTGACTCCCAAGAATAAGGTTGAGTCTAAGAACCTCTTAAAGAAATAGGTGAGGCAAGTCCAAGATCTACAAGTGAATGGATAAGGCTAATCCACCTACTTGGCAAGCCTATGTATACTATATATGACTTTTTCAAATGCCAAGAATGCTTCATAAGTAATTGTACATGTCAATATGCTCATACATGTATTTGTAAGACTTGTATTACATACTTTATGTGTGATTAAATGGGAGATGAGCTATTAGGATTCTTTGAATCTTATCCCCTCCTCTCCAATGTCTTAACATGCTAGGTGGAACAATTGAGCAAGGTATTAGAGGCTACCAAGTCTAGAATAAGAAGATTGGCATTAAAGTATATGAATATATCTAGTTTTGCTTTCTTTTTAGCCACACACATGGCATATGATGTAATATCTTGATGAAATTGTTATGTAACCATATAAACATGTGTAATTATGTTAACATGTCTTATATAAATGAGAGCTAAGGTTATATGTATGAGAATGTGCATTTTGGACATGTGATGGCCAACTAACATTATGGAAATATATGTATAAATGGAAGTGGAATGGCCAAATTAAGATGCATGAGGTTTGAGACCACTTGGGCAATTCATACAAGTCATATTCATGCTTTTAAACTTACCCAAGAGGTGCCAAACATCAAAGGAGACCATTTGGACATCTTGATACCTCATATGAAGCAAAATTTCACCACTTTAGAACCATATATCACCTTTTGTCCAAATGAGCTCTTCTTGATATGAGATTTGGCATGCAATTAGATCTTGTTAAGATATTTTTAGGAAGCTAAAGAACATAATTTTCGGAGGTTTAGAGAATATTTGATGAATTTTCAAAGTGGGAAAAAATTTTGGTTTTGGTTTGATGTACTGTTCACTTGGTCTAAAAATGATTTTCTATCACAGAGCACAAATGATGTCCAATTACCATAAAATTTTATATGGAGAAACTAGACATTCCTAGTGACTTGTGTCAACTAGAAGCACCTCATTTGAAGGTCTAGAAAGGGAGATATGAATTTTTAAAGATTCTGCCTAGTATCAAGCGCCCCAACTGACCTCAGGTACTATTTGATTAGGTTTCGAAGTCTAGGCATGCCTGAACTGGTTGGAGTTATTTTATCCTTCTATCTAACATCTGTAACTTTCTAGATTGGTATTATTTGTATGGATTGGATTTTTATAAAATTAATTAAATATTTTTGAAATTTGCTTCAAAAACCTATGACAGTACCAGTGGACAACCAGACCGTTTAGATCTTTCAAATGTCAAACATCCTATGTATTGTTCTTTATGGTCTGGAAATATTTTTAGCATAAATTAGACATATGTAGCTTTCCATATTAGCTAAGAATGCATCATTTTGATTTTTCTAGAATTAGTTATGATTTTCCAAAATTTGTGACAGAAGTGAGAAAATTCTAGTCGAAAATGCATATATGTGTTTTATACTTCCCTTTGGTTTCCATGAGTTGTAGGCTACCTTTGGTGATGAAAATGAGTTATATCCATGCAATTAAATATGAGAATAAGATATTTGAGTTCACATGGTCCACGAGACACCGAACGAAAATTTTTTACATGATGCAACGCTAAATAATTCATTATTTTATCTCTTATGTGAGTTGAATGATGTGAGGCATAGATATAGCATGAAATTAAGCTAAAAATTTATGGTGTTATAGGTTTCACTATGGCTTTCTAAAGCCATGGAGACTACCATGGCTAACACATGGCTTAACTATAGGTTCTTAATTGCAACAAGTCATGGTTTAGCTGTGGTTTCTTGAATTGTGGCTAATCCATGGTATAACTATGGTTTATGAAACTATGGCAAAATATAGGTACCAAAAATAGTAGTTGCTAAATTCAAATATTTTTTTAATGTTTCTTGATATCTAATTTTTTCATGTTGAAAAATGGCCCTTATCTATAACATATAGCTCTACCTCTTTAAAGGGTTTTATTGTTTTTTTAAATATAACAATCAACCACCCAAACTTTATAATATTTAAGATATATAGGATTTTACCTCAATAAAATATTATTGACTATTTTTTTTAAAATAGTCTAATTTATCAAAAAAAGAATAGTAGAGGGAAGTGGGGTTCAACCACATATATAGAATAGAAAAACAAGTTATAGATGAATAAAAAATAAAGATCCAACCTCAAAGGCCCCAGTAAAGCTCCACTTTAGTTGATTTGTTTAAATCTATATTGGATTATGTGTAAATTTTTCTAGATACTTTCATAAACTATATTGTAAAACTATAAAATAATGCACTTAATGTCGTACTTACTTATCATTTTATGGTTGGTTAATTTTTTACATCTAAAATGCTTTTCTAAGAAGATTTGCCAAACATTAAGTAATTTTACATTAGCACAACAAACTTCCCCTTACAGCATAAAAAAAATGGATTTCAACAAAATTTCCATTAAGCATAGCAGGTTTCCTAGCCATATTATTTTGTAAAAAGAAGGTTTTAGAAATAAAAATACCTACAAAAGTTTATAGCATATAATTAACATCTTTGCAACATTCAATCTGAAAACTATCTAGAATTCACTAAATGGAACTAGTCACAAGCATATAATTGTCATATAAATAATGAAATTAGGCAATTGTTCATTAACTTTTTGTAGTTTAAACAATGAGTCATCCCATTCAAGTCCAAAATCGATGTGTGCTAAGTACAAATTATTCTTGCTTATATTTGGCCATTAAAACCTTATCACATATAGACATAAAAGTTAGAATAAAGTACTCTACTAATCACATGACAAGTGTAGTTATCAAATATAAACATAAATAGATATTGTAATAAGTTTGAAAATACCTTTAGCTTAACTCATCAAAATTTTAAAGCAGGTATGGGATATTGTGCCCAAGCACATGAATGTTTATGCCTCTTCCTGAATAGAGCATCCCACTAAACATAGAACACAAAAATAATACATAATGGAAGTTAGTAAAAATCAAATAACAACAATTATGCTTTTTTTTTCACACAATAAAAGAAAGACAGAAGCTTAAATTGCCTATTTTATTCTTTTTATCTATTGAACAGACTTAACCATAGCTTTATCTTCATCTTAAGGTTAATGTTTTATTGATTTTGATTTTTTTTTAAAGACATTCAATCCCTCAATTGTTTCTATTCTTGTTTTGTTTTCCAAAAAAATTTTGATCAAAAAATTAGATAAAATTTGACTAAATAATATACTAATCTAAAAGTGCTAAAGAAGAAGAAGATTACTTGCACTTACTTCCTTATACTTCCTCTTCTTCTAAATGCTTTGCCTTCAACAGGTCTTGCTTTCTCAATCTAGATGTCAAAAAACATATGGAAATGATATGGAACAATATATACATAAAAAATCTCACCTACTGTCGCAAATAATCATATGGAACAATATGTATGCTAAAAATATCACACAAAGTGAACTATGGGGTAAGCAAAATGGTGGTACCCATTAGAATAACTACAAAAAATCTTGAACCACTATGAAAATTTCAATTTCTTATAGAAATGGTGTTACCAGTGATCTTCGTCATTGGTCATTCAATGTTGTCTGGCACCAGTCAAATGTCAGTGGTCTTCTTTGGCATTCTCAGTTGTCGATCATGCGAAAGCTATGATTGTTCGAAAATAAGGGGTCCTATGGGTATGTGAAAAGGGGAGGGCCCTACAGGTTTAAGAAAGGATAGTGTTAGGGTCTTTGATTGCAATATAACCACGATTCTAGTGAATAGTGGTTTAAACCATGTAGTTTAGTTGTGGTTTCAAGTGAATCACAATGAAACCATAGAGGTTTTAACCGCAGCTAAACCTTAGCTTAACTACAGTTTATAAAATCACGATTAAACCACTATGGTAAAATGTTGATATTTAGAAGTGTCATATTTACATTTACCAAAACCATTATATCTTTTAGTCCTTGACATAATTGAACAAAAACTTGAATTAAGTGTCTATATTTCAAAATTTATAAATGAAACAAATGTAGTAATATTTTGCAATCTTAAGCATGTTCCACACCCATAATTTTTTTCTTAAATAGTAATTGAAACTTAATCATAAGTTTACAAAACTATGGTTTAAGAAATGAAATAATAAGATGAATTCATATTGGGTTACTTTGTGTCCTAGGGAGTACAAGCGATAAGGACCTAGATTCTAGTTCTATGAACCAAAGTATTTGGTTCTAATAGAACTAGAAATTTTTAGTTCATATAACAAACTGGTTTTATGAACAAGAATTTTTGGATCATAGAATTGAAAATTTTTCATTCTATAGACCAAAAAACTCTAGTTCACAAAACCAATTCTATAAAAAGGAGCCATAAAATTCTAGTGTATTCTAAGATCTTGTGAACCAGAAGCAAAACCACGACATGAAAAAGTATGTAAGAAAAGGCATGGAATAGTTCATCTCATATTAGAGAAGTACAACACAACTTGAAAAGTTGAAAGAAAAAAAAGGTAAATGACAAAAGGGTTTACAACTTACAAGACACCCCATTTAGGCAACACAAAAAGGTAAGCTAAAAATGCAAAATTGAAACTACTCAACAAACTCAAATTTTATAGAGAAATTTATACAAGAAATTGGATAAAACAATTCACTCCAAAGAAACAAAAAAGGAGAACATAATTCGCATTACATACAAATTAGTTCAATAAATAACACTATGCTTTCATATCCCTATCAATATTGTTAACTGCATTTTAGGATTAGCTATAACAATTGGTTCATTCTTATTATCACCTTTTGTCAATGGAATATTTTCTATATCATATGAAAAAGATAAGCCTAAGTCTTGTTGATGATATGGCATATTTTCAATAAGACCATCTTCATCTTCTCCATGTCAAATATGTCTCTTGGTATTAAATGCACAAGAACACACCAATTTTTGTCAACTTCATCTCCTACGTAATACACTATTTAACCTTTTAAAGCCCTAATATAAAGTTCATCATTTTCATGCTAACAAAAATGCATCAAAGTGAGAAAAACCAACTAGGTCAAGTCTAAAGGCGTCCTTTTTCAATCCAGTCATTGTTATAGTATTAGGCCATTTACATTTGAACATAGTAACCTTGAACTAACCATAATAGTTTACTTTATTATATCTACCAACTTTCCAAAAATTTAAGGCATTGCTAAATCTTGGATGATTATCCAATTTGCCTACATGCATAGCTATTAGTTCCAAAAGTGTTAAATACTCTACTATTTTAAGTCTTCATCCTTTGGTCTTTCTTCAAAGTTTAAAACTTGAAACCATTAATGTTATACAAATTGAACCTTCTTTCTTGTAAAGTTGGGCCTTGTGCAAGATAGATGATATCATCTTAATAGATTTCTTCCTTGTCACTATTAATTTAAGTTCAAGATATTTGTTGCATTAGAGATCTAATTTAAAAGCACGATTGAGACAAAAACTATCAAAGTTACTCACTTGATTGTGAAAACCATAAAGAAAATTCTCTTTGAACTGTCCTTTGAATCATTGATACATAATGCGTTTGATTACTTAACCTCTTCCAAACTACTTCTTTAAATTCCCTATATAAGATGTTTCCATTAACAAAACAATACAAAGTTTTATAAATTTAAAAATAAAAATTGTTTGATTTACTTAATAAAGAAATTGAGTAATGTATTTACTATTCTTCAACCCAAGTCAATGTGCTTGGTATCTTCCATGGATGTAAGGTTGAAGTATAAAGCACCTCCCATCAGTTTTCCTATTTATGAGGAAAAAGTTTTTGTGTGAATTGATTCAATATTATTAAATTCATCATCAACATTCTTTGACCAGTTGAATCTTGTCTTGATCCATCCAAATACCTTAATGAAAATGTTAGACATTGGTTAACTATGTATGCTTCAACAATAAATCCTTTTGGTTGGGCCCCTATTACATACATACGATTTCAAATGTCCTAAATACCTATAGAATTAACATGAGTTAAAGTAAGCAACATTTAAATTGGAATGCAATTTCAATTCTCATATATCAAAATTTTTTTTAAGGTCATTTACCTTTCTATAAGATACATTCATCAATAATGTATCAAACTTTCATGCTTAGCTTCATCAACCAAATGAACAACAAAGTGAACCATGATTGTAAAGAACAACAACAAGATTAACATTTTCAAATGCACAAGGTCAACACAATGCTCTCTTGAAGCTTGTCAAGTGCTTTAGTGTCCAACACTTTTTCTCAAAGGTGTCTAAAGAAGAAGCACAAATCTATTGAAGCTATACACACTTGATTAGGCAATACTTTCCTCATTCCTAATGGTGACAATTGCTTCATAAGAATGTAAGTGTCATGGCTTTTCAATCTAGAAAGTTTGAAATTTTTGAGATTAACACACCTAGAAATGTTATTGGAATAACCATTTAGCATAGTCACGTTCTTTACCATCCTAAGAAATAGATCTTTATTCTCATTTTGATCATATACAATGCAAGACGAAATTTTCCATGCTCATTTGGCCAAAGACCTCCTAAAAGAAAGTAGATCTTTTCAAGCATTCAAATGATCAATTACCTTACAAGGCCCATTAAGTAGTATATATAGCACATTGTCATATAAGTTTTTCTCAATATGCATCAAATCAAAGTTGTGAAGTAATAAATTAAACTACAAAATGGAAGTTCAAAAAATATACTTTTTTAACTCCATTGCTAAGAGTTACTTCCTTCGACATTTTTACGACAACATCATTTAACTAGCCAAATTATGATTGTATGTTTAAGACTTCTTAACATTCAATCATCCTTGGCTATCCATGACATAACCAATTAGTATATCCTAAGGGAACTTGCCTATGCATCAAGTGCTCATATACTACTTATCTCATCTATATTTTTCTAAACTCATAGTGATTACGTGGACATTTGACTTTACCATTACTAGATGCATGTAGAAATGTAAAATCTAAAAACCCTTCTAGCCTTATTGCATGTTCAAGTGTATGTTGTGGCTTGATAATCTAAGATTTATCCATAACTAAGCCTAGAAGGACACAAAATAGTGGTAATCAATAGGAGGTATGGTGCTTAGAACATTCAGTAATCAAATTAATTACAGAATTGATTTAAATAATTATGACAAATAAAGTAATGTAAATGCTTTAATCCATCTAAAAATAATGCAATGATAAGTCTCATATTAACATAATATGAAAAGCACTTGAACTACTCAAGGAGAATTGAGAAAATGAAACAAACCCCAAATCCTAATTATGCATTTAGTGTTATAAACAAAAAGCAAAAGCTAACAATAAGAGTGAATTACATGTTTCTTTTAATTAATTACGTTCTCACTTGATTTAATATCATTGTAATGTCTCATAGAAGTTTGAATTAAGGGTCAATTCTTGTACTTTGAGAAGCATGTGCAAAGCATGTGAATTTATAGTGAGTAGATGACTAAAAAATTAAAATTGTCTAACTTTACCAAAAGTGATTGATTAACATAAGTTTACATGATTTGGTCTGATTTACTACACTATAAAGTATTAATAGAGCAAAAACTTTTGCTAAGTATTCAACAGAATTTCATATGGTTTCTATTAAGAAGTTCCCCAAAAATAGTGACCATATTGTACTAAAAAGAATAAGAATTTGCCAAATTCAAATAGCTAGTAGCTTAATCTTTCTTTACATATTTATTTTATACAAAGACTAGTAACCAAGTTATTTCACTCTCATACCACTATTAGTTTATAATAATATAACTAGATGACTATACAACTAGACAAAAAGCATAGACTATGTGAGAACTTTTAGAAGAGCATATATAGACTATGACTAAAAATTACATGGGTGGAAGAAACATAGGGAAACTTTGTGAAAAGTGAAAAAGGACACCACATAATGATTATTAAAAGCAAAATTGTGCATTAGTAGTGAAGTGCATAATTTGAAATCATGCTTAACATAAATAAAGATTATTCATATTATTTCATATTTTTTGTAATAATTATGAAAGAATAAGAACAGATCAAAAGCTATAACTAAGATATAGTAAAGACTAGTCCAAGTAAATAGTAGGAATTAGAAGGAAAAATAAACAAAATTCACATGCATATACAACTATTCCAGCATATTCATTCTAACTTCAATCAAAATGTTCAAAAAACAATCTTTGATTCCACAATTAACAAACCTCTTCCTACATTTTCAAAGATCCAACAAAAAAAATGTGAAAATGAGGTTACCATCAATCATACCAAAAGCTCAAAGAACAATTGTTAGCTCTTTACATGCTTGTGAGGTTGCTACCTTCTTTGAAAGTGATTAGCAGCTTCACAAGCTCTTTCCTTTGAATGCCTATGCACTCTTCTCAATGGTATTGTTCTCTGTACCTTTTAATGGTTAAGAAGTAGATGGGATTTCAATTTACCAAAGTGTAAGGAAGTGGGTTCTTTTTGGGTTTTGTTTCTCAGATGGATGCTTCTCGAAATGGTAAAAAAATGTGATAAATCTTTGAATATATAAGGGAAATGAGATAGGGAGTCTAAAAATGGTGAAAGATTTGTGTGAAAATAGATAGGGAATAAAAAATGGAGAATGAAGAGGGATATATCCTCCATTTAGTAGTGATTACAAAATTGCTAGTATTGTTAGCAATTACCAGAGCATTTCTTGTACACTATAAAAAAAATTAGGGTTTTTCTCACAAAAAAATTCTCACAAAATTTGTGTAATGAAAAATTCTTACAAACTTTATCACAGTTTACAAGTCTTTCACAATTGTTGCAATGAATTCTTGCAATTTTGTTTTCATTAGGATTTTTTGAGAGAATTTTAAGAGAAATACTATGACAAAAGTGACATAATATGACTGGAATGAGGTGCCAATGATTCTTGCAAATTTTTTTCATGAGAAAAAAATTAACAAATACATTTTTTAATTCTTATAGAAAAGGACAGTGAGAATTATAAAGAAATAAATCTTGAAATTTTTTTAACTATTATCACCATAAAATATAATGAGAAAAGGAAAAAAAATTAAAATTTTTTCTATTCTCACAATATTTCACTATGAGAATAGTAATACTATAAGAATAATAAAAAAAAATCTAGCAAAATTAAGTTTATTGTATTTTTTTATTCTCATAGTAATTTGCTATAAGAATAGTAAAAAAAATTCTTACAATATCATTAATATTATGGTCATTCTCATAGTTAATTATTGTGAAAATGAAAAAAAAAATTGTGTCATTTTTTTAATTCTCATAGCATTTTACTGTGATAATAAAGAGATTTGATTTTTTCCTATTGTTTTGGTAATTTATTGTGAAAATTTAAAAAAAAAAAATTGTGAAATTTAAGAGAAAAATGTGTTTTAAAAAAATTATAATTTTTTTATTCTCACAGTACTATGAGAATAAAAAAATTACAAAATTTTTGTTATTTCTATGACAATTTACTATGAGAATTGAGGAAAAAGGAGGGAAAAAAGCCCAAAACATGCATTTCATTTACAATTACAACTTCAAAATGCTATTTCTCACAACATTTTCACAATAAGATATTGTGAGAATGTTTGGAAAATAACAAAATCCCAAGTTCTTTACACTATTTTTGCCTTTTACCTTATTGTAAAAGTGTTCATTTTCGTTTGGCGCTAATCTTCCCTCCCTATTTTATTTTTTGGCTCAATCTGCAATATGGAAGAAAGCATCCAAATTCCTAGAGAATATACCAGAGATGAAATGCTCAAGGGCTGGATGGTTTTCCATATTAGGCGTTTTGGAGATATACTAGTTGAACTTATCCATGGTTTCTGTTTTTGGTGCAGGTCCAAATTAGAATGAAAGTTTGTTAGAGTTGAAGTTGATTTTTGAGACATAAAGTCATTTGATTCAAGGTTTGCCAAATCTTATTGAACTTCCTTTTTGCCCCAAATGTAGAGTCTCATTATATGAAATGGAAATCCATTACTTGTTTAATTTCCCTTTGAATGAAAGTTTTGAAAAAAAAATGCATGGAACTACTACTAAGATCAATAATACTTAGCTATAGAAGCTTACTTTACTGTAGATTTGGTTTATTGGTTCCTATTGTATAACCTACTATGATATGTACAAATTTTTAAATTTAGTCTTGATCATAATCGTTACCATTGATTGTTTGCGAGTATAACTGTTTGTAGGTTAAGTTAGGTTTGGATAAAGTACTAAGCTTAAAATCTTTAATTATTATATTTGATTTAGCCATATAATTAAAAGTTATAATGGCATAAATCCATGCGTAAGGTCCAAGCTTGACCTATGTTTATTTTGATCAAATTTAGGAAAATATTTTTTTTTTGGGTGAGCTTAACTTGTATTCCTAAATTACTTTAACTCCTAACAACTTTAATCAGCTTCACTTATTGGGTATTCATGCTTCAAGAATTTTATTTTATTAAAATGCACTTTTTTTTATTTTTTTATTCGCAACAACTTTAATACATAGCTGGTATATGCATACTTATTTGGTGGTACTATATATTATTGTTTGGCTTAAATAAGTAGTACACTACAAATTATTACTAGAAATTATTAAGTATGGTAACTAATTAGTTGGTAGGCTGCTTTTTTTCTATTAATTAGTCTCGTGCATAATGCTTTGTTGTTGATTGGTTGCATTCAGAATTTGTGTTTTTTAACTATTTAAACAAGAATAACTTGTTTGAACAGAGGTTGATGGCAAAATGCAATGTGAATAACAAAAATTTATAGCATTATTGTGGAATTCTTTTCATGAAAATGTTGCAAATTCAAATTTTTTTTGGTGTTCTCACGCTATCTTATTGTAATATCTAGTTTTTCTAAATTGAACCAAAACTAATGAAATAATAAAGGAAGACCCCAGAATAAATGAATTGAGGTTAAGTAAGGTTTGAACAATAATCTAAACATCCAAAAATGAGATTATAAAACTAAAAATGGGTTGAAATTAGAGCAAGAATGGCTAAACAGTTAAAACGAAAAATGCAATGATAAAATCATAATTTTAGGCAATTTTTAAAAACTCAAAGGAAAAAATTTTAAATGGTAAAATTGAGTTCTCCATGGTTTTAAAAGGCTCTAAAAATCATAGGAACTTTCAAAATGACCATAACCCTTCCGGTATACGTTTTAAGCTATCAATTGACTTGAACTTTGACTAGTCGATTCAGGATAGTTCTAAATCTCATAAAATTAAATGTAAATTTTTTCAATAAATTAAAGATCCAAATTTTCATATGAAAAAGACAGTTCTAAAAAAAGAGTTAAGATAAGCTTAAATCGAGGAATAGAAATGGAAGAGCAAAATAAAAGTTATGGAAATTGTCTTAAATCATCCTCCTTCATTTTATTTAAGCCATGCCATCTCCCACAAGGCCTAAACCGACTTTGAAGGCCCCAGACCAGTAGCTAAAGTCATCTAAAAGGGAGGAAGAAGGAGGAGGAAAAGAAGCCATTCTAGGTAAAAAAAATTTGCTTTTTTTTCATGGTCTTGCCTTCACCAACTTTATTCTCCTCTTTAAGTTCTTTCTCTTGGTAGTTTTAGCTTCTTGAAAGGAGTGTTTTTATGGTTGATTTCTTGGAAGAAGGAGAGAATTTAAGGAAACCAAGCATAGCACCAAATTCTCCTCTTGAAAGCCAAATTCTCTTCTTTAAAGGCTTTAAGACAAGGTATATGTCATAGTTGGGAAATTTGCTTCTTGCCTTTTCTTCTTCTCCATGTTTGGCGAAGCATAGAACTAGATAAAGGGAGATGAATTTCATCCATAGCAAGAGAGAAATAAGGGTTTTAAGGCATGAGAAATTTTATTATGCCATTGGAACCAAATGAAAAGTATTAGAATTCGAGATGGTGAAATTAGGGTTTTAGTTGCACCTAAGGGGTTATGGAACCCTAGGAACCTAGTTTAAGCCATATGAAAGTATAATTAGACTAAAGAGAAGCCAAGGAATACGAATATGCATGAAAATCTAAGAAGGAAGCAACAAAATTCCATATAGCTCCATTATGGTTGAGGTCTTGGCCAAGATGAAGATTGTAACACCATGTTTATATAGCTCATCTCATTCCTTGTCTAAGCTCATTTCTAAGAATTATACAAGTTTCCAAAGAAAGAGCATTAAAAATAATGAATAAATTTGCGTTGCATAGCCGATAAATTTTCCATTCAATGTCCCATGGATCATATGAATTCATTCATCTCATTATTATATTTAATTACACTAATACAACTCAAAATCATCTCAAGAAATGGCCTAGAACTTGTGCAAGTGGATGGAATATATAAAATTCAATGATGCAGTCTCAGGTTAGATTTTTAGATTACTATCATGAATTTTGAAAAATTATAACTAATTCTAAAAAAATTGAAATCATATATACTTTACCATTATTAAAAGATGTAGATATCTATTTTATGTTAAAAATATATTTAGACCACAATAGGGGCTGCTAGCTACCAGAAATTGATAGAACAGTACTAGAGGTCAACTGTCATTACTGGTACTATCCTCCAACTTCAAAAATTCATATCTCCCTGCTTATAGGTCTAATTGAGGTGCTCTTAGTGGCCATGGAAAGATTATTATGTCTAGTTTATGTTTGTAAAATTTCATAGGTAGTGGACATCATTTGGCTCTTGAATGATACAATCCAAGTTACTGACCAAATGAACAGTGTTTGCATTAATTCAACAGAAAAATGCCAAATTTGGAAAATCATAATTAATTCCACAGAGTTCTAAATAATCTGGTCTTTCACTTCCCAAAACCTCTAGATAATATCTATATGCATGCCAAATTTTATAGGCAAATTCATTCATTTGGTTGGATCTTGACATTGGGTTGTAAAATGGCTCATTTTGTATCATATAAGGGGTCCAAATGGTCCATTTTGAGCTCCAAGGCAACCGTGACTATTTGTGCACATGGGAATACACAAAAATGACTTTCTAAACTTGTCTCAAATGTGCATAAACCCAGAAATCAAAACCTCACTCTCTCACCCCAAGCCATACACAAGCATGCACACACTTTCTATTGCCATCCAATACCCAAAAACTACATTATCATTCATTTGGCATTAAACCTTATGCATACATAAAATATATGAGTAATTACATATGTTCAAATGATTATACTATATTTTCATCTTAGTATACATCATATGCCATTTGTATGGCTACGAAAGAGACAAAACTAGGCAATTGGTTGTCAAGTTTTCATCTTCTAACTTGGTGGCTCCCATTACCTTGCTCATTTAGTCCACCTCGTCATGTTAGATAATGGGGAGGAGGGCATGAAATTCTAGAAATCCCAATAGCTTTTCTCCTTTTCAATCATACATAAAGAATGCTAATCTATGTCTAAAATGCATGTTTAGATATCATGGAGCATATAATCACTTATGAAACATTTCTAGCATCCAAGAAATCATAAAAAACATACATAGGCTTGCCAAGCAAGTGGTTTAGCCTCATCCATTCTCTTTAGAGATTTTAGACTTATCTCACCCATTTCTTAAAGGCTTTTTAGCTAAGCCTTACTCTTAGGATACTCTTGGTTTTGTCTAAACTATTCTTGGGGACTTTTGGCTCATCCTCACCCTTGTTAGAGGGTTCTTGGCTTTACAACACTCAAGAAAACCAAAGCAAGGTCACAAAACATCATTTGAATGCATAACATAACATCATGGTACTATGCCATATAAATACATGTTAAAATATATTTCATGGCTTAAAACATATATGCACACATTCAAAGATAAGATAAATGTAACAACTAGAAAAAAAAAGGACAAAAAAAAAAGAGAAGCTGAAAATTTTTGAAGTCCTAAAATTTTTCTAAGTCTGCTAACTATAGCGAGAAATGACCTAGTTATAGTGAATGTATCTGTTTGCTATAGTGAGAAAGGGGCTAGCTATAGTGAGAGTGCCTTTTTGCTATAACGAGAAAGGGGCTAGCTATAGCGAGAGTGCCTTTTCGCTATAGCGAAAATGCTTCTAGCTATAGCAAGTGCGGGCATCCCATACAAAAATCAGGGAGTTCCTCGCAATAGCGAAAACAGGGGTCTAGAATTGATACGTGCTTTCGAGGGTTATTCTTCGTTATAGCGAGGGTTAGTCTAGAAAAGTATGAAAAAAGAGAATTTGACTTCTTAAAATGTCTAGATCCTTTCCTTTTCTTCTAACTGACCTAAGCTTCGACCAAAAGAGAGAAAAGGGCTGTGGAGAAAAAGAGAGACCAAGAAAAGGAAGGAAGAACAAAGAAAAGGTAAGCAAGCTTGAGATTTCCATACCTTTTCTTCTTAGAATCTTGATCTTCTCTTTTTGCCCTCTCTTTTTATGGCTTTGGTTGTTGGATTAGTTGGGTTTTGGGATTGGTTCAGAAGAAGGAGAGTGGAAAACCACTATTGAAGAAAGCTAGAATTCATGTATCTTTACTTCTTCCCCCTTGCTTTCCTTGAGTATATTGGTTCTACTAACTTGAGAGCTTGAGAGAAGAAGGGAGTCTGACCTAGAGTAAGCAAGAAGAGTTAGTGAAATTTTAAAGAGAGAGAATCCCTAATTTCTTACATATTTTGTGGAGTTTTCCTTGATGAAGAGCCCCTTAGCTTTGTAAATAATTGTTGAGTTATGAGAGAGTACTTCCATGCTCTTTGTTGTGTCCAAGCTCAAAAGAAGCAACTCCATCTAATTGTGATTGTGAGACTAAGAAGGGAGAAGAGAAATTGAAAGGGAAGGCTTGTGTTAACTTGTAAGGTAGCTCTCCACTCTTTCTTATTGCATTCTTGGATGTGTAATAGTCATTGTATATTTGTGTATATGCTTGTATTGTGAGACATGCCATTTGATGTTTCCTTGATGCATTGGTACTAATATGCTTATGTGTGAAAATTACTTGGGTGAGGTGGTGCCAAAATTCCCTTGAGATAGGTGAGGTGGAGCAAAAAGTCCCTAAACTAAGGGTGAGGCCAATCCAAAAGTCTAAAAAAAACTCAGGTGAGGCTATACCAAAAGTCCTTAGAGCTTATTCTTGGCATTGATACGAAATTCATAACATAAAAATTATGTGTTGTGTAATTATAGATGGTTTGCATGCTTTGACTTATTTACATATCTTGATTGCTTCCTTGAATGAGTGTATGAGCTATTGAGATTCCATGAATCTCACCCCCTTCCCTCTCCTATCTTAACATGTTAGGTGGAGCTCAAGGAGATCAAAGTGCACACCAAGGAGCCTAATTGAGCATGCTTAGGGAGTTGTATAGCTATTTTAGTTCTTTTGATGCAAAGAGGTGCCAAAATGAATATGCACCTATTATTTTTGAGATATAAATATTTGAGCAAGTGTAAGAATATGTATAAATGATGTATGAACTATGTAGAGAGCCAAAACAATAAAAATATGGGATTTGGCCCTTTTGTAGATTGTATGCAATAGTGCATTTTGGGCTGTAGTATAGTGAGTTCAAAATGTATGATGATTTGGACCACTTAGGCATTTCATATATACTATGTTTATGCTTTAAAACTTGCTCAAGAGGTGCTAGAGCATGTAGGGGACCATTTACCCCTATTTTGAACCCTTTATGGTGTTAAAATTATCAAATTTGTGAGTTCTGTCAAAGTATAACCAAATGAGCTCTTCTTGATATGAAATTTGGCATGCCTCTAGAGCTTGTTGAGAGCTTCTTAGAAAGCTAAAGTGGGTAATATTTGGAGGTCTAGGAAATATTTGGCGAATTGTTGAAGTTAGAGAATTTTTTAGTTTTGGTTATTATACTATGCAACTAGGTCTGAAAATGAATTTGTGTCATTCATGGACCAAACAATGTATGCTTGTCATGACATTTTATTTCATAAATTAGATATCCATAGTGACCTATACCAACTGGAAGCACCCCAATCGGAGGTCTGTAGAGGGAGAAATAACTTTCTGAAGTTTTACGTCATTATTAGGGAAGCCATCCGACCTTTGTTACTGAATTATTTTTTTCCTTTAGTTACCATCTGTATCTTTCCAAATTGGTATAGTTTGCCCAGATTGGATTTTTGTGGAATTAGTTATGAATTTTTGAATTTCATGACAGCAAGCTGCATCAGTACCAGGGACAGTCGGACCTTTGTCTTTTTTTTTTTATGTCAAACATGATCCAAACGCTAAGATTGTGGTTTAGAATTATTTTTAGTATAAAGTTAACATCTATAGCTTTCCAGAAAGATATGGTTTCTTGATTCCTATTTTTCTAGAATTAGTTATGATTTTCCAAAGTTAGAGCCAAAAATTTGACTTTTGGGCTCATTTGAGAAACTGCATTTTCTTGGTTTTTAGCTTCATATCCATGGTTTATGGGTTGTTTGAGGCTATGTATGAGTTGTATAAATGGAGTTTGAGTAGAGAATGTGAATGATGGGTTCACAAGACCCACAAGGCAAAATATGAGCGTTTAAACCTTAACTCAAAGTATTAAAATACCACGGTTTTAGTCATTTTCATTGAAAATCATATGGAATCAAACCTAAAGGGAGATTAGTTGAAGTTAAGTCATTATGGTGTTACAATAAACATTCACTCATGCGTGAAAAAAAGAGAAGAGAACTTCCTTTATCACAAATGCACATTTTCTTCCTTGAATTTAGTTCCTCTCCCACAGCCACACACGCACAAGAAGGTGGGTCTTGTTTCTTTTGGCCTAAACACATAATATGGAAGCCAATTACATTCTTAGAACAAATTCTAAAGCTATACATTCATTAAAAAAGCTAGGTGGTTTACATGGCTCTTTTATGATTCTATAATGCACCTAATGAGGCAACCTTATGAAAAACATTATTTTTGCTCCATTCTTTCCATCCATCTAAGGTTCTTGACTCCATTGAAGTCTCTTAGAGTCATCACACCTTCATTTCATGGAGCCTAGCTTGGTGTTACTTCTTTAAGGCATAATATGGAACTTATAACTATATCTCACTATCCATGGCTTCTAAAAATTTTTCAAGGCTTTCTCTCATCCTCTCCCATCATATATGACTCAAAATCAAATTTGGAACAAATTAAAACTACCCCTTGATACTCTTTCCTCTCCAGGCCGTGGCTATGGACCATAAGGACACCAAGTGAGTTTGTTTTGTTTTCTTGATGGGAGATGTATGTAGGAAGCTCCTTAGGGCTCTCTAGAGCTCATTCAAATACTCATCTAGGCCTAGGAACTCTTGAATCAAAACAAAATTTTAGTGGAACACTTGAAACCCTAACTTTTCTATCTTGAAATCGAATGGTTATTTTGTTGTTTTCTTTGCATATTCTTGTTCTTCTCCCTCATTTTTCTAAGATTCACTCTTGTTTTGGCTAGAAATTCAACCCCTCTTAACTGGTCTTATATAGGGTGAAACACATGTAAGAGAAGGAACAAGGAGGATTAAGCATAAAGATGGCAAAATACATAGTTTCCTTAATTTTCTTTGCTCATTTTTTACCTTGCTTGGCTTCTCCTTGAATTCAAAAATTCTCTCCCTATTCTAGGCTCAAAATAGAACCAAACATCTCATAAAATCCATAGGAAGAGAGGAGGAAAGGAGAGGAAGAAGAATTCTAAAGGAAGAGCAAGAATTTCCATGAATTTCTCACCTTTTTCTTGGCTTTTCTCCTCCTCTTTTCCCTTTGTTCTTCTCTACCTCCTTCTCTTGAGTCTTCTCTGGTTTAGGGCAGAAATAAAATGAGCTAAGTGAGGAGAAGAGTAAGGCATGGTCATATATATAGCTAGGGTTCAAGACTTGCTTCCAAAAATTTTAATTTTGTCCTTTAATCTTGACATTTTTGTTTTTAGTTTGTTTTAGCTCCTTTTTGAGAACCATCTTTTCCATCATAAAATTTAGGTCCTCAATCTTATAAAATACTTTTGGAATCACTCAAATTAGAGCGAAGACCTTCCCAAACAAAAGGGTTAAAGTTCGAGTCAACTGATCTTAGAAAACGTACACCAGAGGGATTTTAACTGTCCCAGGGCTTCTCATGGTTTTTAAGGCCTTTAAGAACCCCGAAAAACTTAAATTTGCCATTTAAAAAGCTCTCCTATGTGAATTCCAAAATTTGCTCAAATTTACAAAAATACCATTACGTTTTGTCGAACTTTCGTTCAAATTCGTTTCTTAATTCTAGCTCCATTTTTCTTTTTATCTAAGCCTAGGATTCTCATTTTAAGAGTTTAGAATGCTACTTAAATTTTTTGAGACCTTAACTAAGTCATTTCAAGGGACTTGCTTTGAAAAGGTATTCATTTCTGTCGTTTAATGAAAATCAGATAGTACAAAGATGATGCACATAGGAAAGTTTTCTTAAGTTCTAATGAATTTAGAGGTTTAGATATGATGAATAAATAATTATGAAACCCTTGGATGGAATTTTGAAAGTTGGATTTTTAAGGTCTAAATTGGGTCAAAGAAGCAAGTTGGTCATAAACCCTTTTAATCAAGCATATGATGATTCAAATAAGTTCCCTTTAGAGTTGTGAGACTTATAGCAAGCAAGAGATTAAGGTTTAGAAGGCAAAAACCAAAGTTTGTTTCTTGTTGAATCTAAAATAGCCATAAAACCCATATTAAGCTTTAATGGATTTATATGAGAATGATGGGACTTAGAATAGATTCTAATAGATCAATTTGCCTTATGGATTGATGTTTGTAAGCCAAGCTAGTTTAAATCCACCAAATTGTGAGTGTCAAACTACGAAGAACTAAGACAAGTGAACCAAAATGTAGGTTAGTGGCATTTTGAGCTTCTCCAAGTTCTAAGGTAGCTTTATCTCCTTTTCTTGCATACTTGTGAATACTTAAATGAGTTAAAATGTTTGTATATTTTATGGCTTAATATATTCATATGATATGTTTTAATATGACTTTTATGATGAGCTTTATGTATGAGATTAACATGCTTTTCGGATCCTAACTCCCTAAGACTTGGAATTGAGCATAGTAGCTCTTCTTTAGTCTCGAGTTGAGTTTGGCAGAATTTAGCTAGTTTATGTTGATTCCATGGCTTGAGAATGAATAAGTTTTTATGTTAAAAGTTGCATTTGAATTACATAAGACAGATGAATGACAATTTTGCACCACATGCATGGTATTTCCTCATTGTGTTTAATATGTGCATTGATTAGTTGAGATTGGCTATTGAGATTCTTCCCAGAGTCTCATCCATGCCTTCCTACTAACCATTTCAGGGTTACCAAGCCAAAGTAAGGAAGTTGGAGAGACTTAGACACTAGGAATGATATATCAGAAGCATTATGTGTATCAATATGTAATGAATGTATTAGTATGGCATTCATTTGTATCTTAAATAGTTTATGATATATAATGACGTAGTTATTCCATATTTATGTTGGAACCATGTGTATGAGCATGAGAATATGTATACTAGTCATTGGATGTATAAAATGACTATTAGTTCCTAACTTAGCTTATGTAATGCCATGAAGCCTATATGTAATTTGAGTGTTGGATAGCCATACTTTGATCCAAGCCTTATTTTGAACATTTGATCTTATGGATTGCATGCTTAGGATGATTGAAATTCGCTCAAAGTGGAAGAGTGCAATTTAGATTTTATTTGTGCCACTTTTGGATCCAAAATGAGTGTTAAAAAGTCCTAAATTGCATCTCTACCACAAATGGCCTAAATGACCTAATTTGGGATTCAAATTTGGTATGCAGTTAGATCTTGAATAGAGCTTTCTAACAATTTAAGAATGAGAATTTTTGGCTCTACAGAATATTTCACAAATTTTCAAAGTTCAAAAAATTATGCAGTTTGGTCCTTGGTACTGTTCATACTATCCAGTTCTAATTTTTTATGTTTGAGTGGTCAAATGAACTCCATCACCTTTTATAAGTATAAAGTTTACATCATAAGCTTTCTGTGGCCACTAAGTTTACATAAATTAGAATTGTTTAGTCAAAATTACGTGTTTTTGAAATTTGGGATTTGGTTATGTTAATATAATGCTGCACAACCTGCATAGATTCTATTCTTCACTGCTTTTATAGGCCAAATGGATTCATCTGCATTTGAAATTTTCATAGCATATAATGCACATCCTAAGTTTTTCGTAGATATCTAATTTATGTGAATCAAAGTTTTGTAGCCCGAGATATAAATTTTCAAAGTTTGTGCAAAATTATGATTTCCATGTCAATTCAGGCTAAGGCTACTCCTTAGGTGTCTCACATGAAATTTCTAACCAAATGGACTAAACCAAGTTTATTTATGATATATATGAATAAAGGAAAAGAAAGAACTAATTTTGGATCACTATAGCTTCGTTTTATGTGTTAGTGGGCCAATTTACGTGTTTAAAATCATAACAATGGTTGTGAATCTTATTTGTAATTCCATGAATGATGAGCTAAATGAAGTTAGGTGTGACATTTATTATGAGAACACAAAAATCTTTTAGCATTCTTTTTTTGTGTTCTTATAGTAAAAAGTCATGAAAACATTAAAAAAAAATTTGCATTCTCATGATAAATTTATGGTAATTTATTGTGAGAACTTTTTTTTTTTGGCACTTTCGCCATAAATTATTGTAAGAACCATTAAAATTAGTAAATTTTGGCAAATTTTTTAATAGTTCCTATGGTATTTTACCTTGAGAATAAAACATTTTTTAAGTTTTTTGTGTTCTCATTGCAAATTATAGTGAGGATTAAAAAAATTACAAATGTTTTTATGTTCTCATGGTAATTTATTGTAAGATCTGTTAAAAAAATTGTTTCGATTCATTTTTTTTATTGTTCTCATGATACAATATTGTGAAAATGCAAAAAAATGTGAATTTTTTTGTTCTCACCATAAACTACCATGAGAATTCCATGAGAAAGTCATAAATTTCATAACAACTTTTTAAAAAAATATCCACATGAAACTTTTTTAATGTTCTCATAGAAATTTTTTGTGGTAGAACAATTTCCCTGATAACTATGAATTCCTACTACTTTTTTTTCACAACATCTATTAGAATTTCTATGAGAACAACAATTCTCATGAAATTTTAGGGTTTTTTTCATAGACAATTCTATGAGAATTTTCTTATTTTCTTGTACGGTAATGCATATAGCTCAAATATTCACAAAATGACTTTTATTGTATTTTTTTAAAGGCTTTATGGTAGCCATCTTATTGTTAGAAAAATTAAGGAGAAAAAAAATGGTTTTAATTTTGAATAAGAACTCAAAAACTAAATTCTAATTATTTGGGATTTTGTGTCCTATGATATATATATATATATATATTGAATATCCAAATGGAGTATTTCTCTATGTAAATTTATGTGTTAAGTAAATAGAGAGTGCTGTGGGAACTAAAGAACCTATTTAGGATTTTCTATCTTGTCCAAGTGGAATTTTAATCACTTACTTCAAAATATCTCCATTTCCTTTTTCCTTTCCATTTTCTTTATTTTCTCCACCTTTATAAGCATGTTCCCACACACTTCCAACACAAGTCTTCAACCTCTTCTTCATTTCTAGTGTCACCCACTTCCATCTACCACCATTTTGGCCACTTTCCACCTAGGCCGCTCCTACAACACCTTTTTTAATATTTGTTTCAAAGATTCAACTCAACTTTTACCTTTCATGTAGGTTTGTTGAAGCTATAAAATTAGTGCCAAGGTTGATACCCACTCCTTGCTTTTTTGATCTTCAAATCTCTAAAGTAATTTATAAGCTTAATCTTGGTTTTGAAGGATTTAAGTTATAGGTGTAATGATATGAATAGTAAATATGGCTTAATCTTGGTTTTGAAGGATTTAAGTTTTGGGTGTAATGATATGAATACGTAAATATGGTAATATGAATAGTAGCTAGTAACATGAATAGTAACTATAGAGTAAGAGGCATTGTTTATTGTTTTTTAGGAATCATAGCTAAACTTATGTTAAGTATTGTTTATTAGGATGCTAATAATGGTATGTATGTTAATGTTCATGAAAATCCTTGAGACTTCCTTTATAGATGGGGTTTTAGCTCTGAACCTAGCATTAGAGGACACGTTAATCATTTTACTTGAAGTTACGAGTAGATAATTCCATTATAACATGTTTTGATGCTTTTAAAGTGTTTATTCTTGAATTTTTAGAATGTGTTCTTTTATAAATTTCTTATTTTCTCTCAATAATATGTTTTCCTTTATGTTTTTACTTTTCATTTAAATTATTTTTACTCATGGACAAGTCCTCTTAAATTGTCTTATAAGTTTATGAAAAGAATTAGAGTAAACTACACAAATTTCCCTTAAAAGTTTTTCCAAAATTACATTGATCTCCCCCTTAATTTTAAAATAAACACAAACTTCTCCTAAAACAAAAATAAATTGCACAAAACATTATCTAAGTTTTTCTAAAATTACATAGACCTTTTCTCTATTTTCAAAATATGCACAAACATTCTTTGAAACAAAGAGCAAATTACACAAATTTTCTTTAATTTTTTTTGAAATTACACAAACCCCCTTCTATTTTCAAGGGAGGATTTGTGTATATTTTAAAAATATAAGAAAAGTCTATGTAATTTTAACAAATTCAAAAGAGGCCTGTATAATTTACTATTTGTTTTAGAGGAGGTTTATGTATATTTTGAAAATAGAGGACATGGTCTATGAAATTTTAGCAAAACTCACAAGAGGTTTGTATATGTTTTGAAAATAGAGAAGAAGTATGTGTAATTTTAACAAAACTCAAAGGAGGTTTGAATAATTTACTCAAAGAATTATTTAAGTTTTTCATCGGCTTTGCAAATGCTTATTTGACTATATGCTCTAGTATTGACATTGTTTTAACTAATGTATATCTTTAGTTTAGAACATTATTGTGATGCATGAGAAAGTTACAACGTTTGTTTAGTATGTGCTACTAAAGATATTGAGAAAGTTAAGATGTTTGCTTAGTATATTATAAAAGAAACTTAGAAAGCTATAATGTTTATTTAGTATGTTACTAAAGATATTGAGGAAGTTACTTTGTTTAGTAAACTTACTAGAAATGATGAGAAATTTACCATGTTTATTCAAAATCTTATTAAGTTTGATTTACAAGTTACAAGGCTTGGAGGATTTTATAAACATGAATTTCTAAATCTATTTTTCTTTCAAAACTTTTACATATATTTTATTGATAATGGAAATTTGCATTTAACCTACCTAATATTTGGCCTTAAAATGAAATGTTCCCTAATATTATCTATAAGCCCTATTGCAATAAGCCCCTAATGGTCTAAACTTAAAAAACTTCAATCAAATTACTAAAATAGCCTTCTTATTAATATACCTATTACACTCTTCTTTATCTTCTCCAGCCAACCTATCAAGAAAAAATCATTCAATTCAAAACAACAACTCAATTGATTTATTATAACAAAACCATTTAACAAAGCCCTAAGCATATAAGTAAACTTTCAAACCATATGGTCAACCTATGTAAAGGACACTTCCATATATGTATATATAAGCCAAATTAGAATCATAGAAGAAACACCTTATAGCTTATATAAGGATGATCATAGGTAAAATATAGGAAGTCCCCATCCTTCTACTTAGAGAAAAATATTTTCCCTATCATTGGATGTATGCCTTGTTGAGTATCAAACTCATCCCTATCGAACCATTAGATCACTATCTACTTTGAATGTTTCAAAACTGTGAATTTTTTACCTCAAGTTGAAATTTGTCTACATGAAATTTTTTCATATAAAATCACAGAAAAAAAGTCTCACAATGATTAATATTATTCAAACACATAATAACTTGAAATTGTTTAATCTCAATATCCTTAAGTTGGTTTTGAGATTACAATCTTTCACTCACACACATAAACAGACACAATGGGTCTAGGCAAGGTGGTACCATCCTCCTCAAACTTGGACTTGAACCTAGACTCAATCTTTAAAAATATTCTAGAAAATCCTTAGGCCTATTTTTTTATACCCAAATGAGTAAATTTTATAGGTATCCATAAGGCATGAGCATTTTGATCATCTTTGGCATTGAGCTTATTCTGGAGCTTCTCCTTTTTTTGCTCTACTCTTGATCTAACGTCACCACACCAAGTGGCATCCACCCTATAATTAGGGCCCAACTAGCCATCAATCTTTTACATAACTTTTGTGAACCAATTAAATATTCTCAATTGTTTAAACAATTGAATCGAACTAACTAGTCTGAGCTAAAAACTGATGAACTAGTCATAAAAATTGATTCGGTTTGATCCATAAAATCAATTTGCTTAAAAAATTAGTTAGAAAAAGGCTGAATTGATCATTGTATTTTATTTTAAAGATTCTTTCATCTTGGACAAATCTGAAAAGTTGAAAATAGAAGGCAATAAGAGAAAGAAAGAATTGAAGCAAAAAAATTGAAAGAAAGAGAGAATATCAAAGAAACAAAAGTGGCGTATGGCTATTTTCGATACTTGATCTTTATCATGTTTTCTCTCATACCAACATCTCTCTTAATATCAAGATGTTTAGCTATTTTCTTCCATTTGCTTTTTTTGTTTTTTTATGACAATCGACATCTTAATATAATTTAAGAATTTCAAAAGTTTAAAATTAAATAATTCTTAAATTTTAATTATGGATATTTTTCATTTTTCACTTAAAAAAATTATCATACATTTTAAGAAATATTAAATTAGTAATTAAATTTTTAAAACTTATTAATATTTATTTGTTATATTAGAATCTTAATACATCAAATTTTTAAAATATTTATGTAATTATTATTAATTTGACTATGATTCAATTATGGTCATTAATAAATTATGAATTAATGTTTTCATTAATTCAATAACCAATCACATGTTAAAAATATTGGTATTCTCTTCCATCTTAATCTCATAGTAGGCCATATGAAGTGCCTCAAGTCGCTTGGTAAAGTTATTTTTACAGTGGTTTATGATGATTGTAAAATTTTTGCTCTCTTTATTAAACTAGTGATGCCCTTAGCTTGTCCCATTTCCATTATAGTGCATATTATCTATTTATTGAGTCTTCATACTCACTTCGTTGTTTTGATGTGTATAAAATAATAGTTTAGAGGTAGATCTATCCTCCATATAGTGTGAATAGTGATGTACTTCTGTTGGGTGAACCCAACACATGCATTGGTTGTGTGGGCCATATTTTGTATTATGCTTCAAATTACGTCTTTATGTTTTGTATTGTAAAGGTGCTCCACAATCCAGAGGCAAGATCTCTACTTCCATATTGTAGGTCATGTTATATATATTTGTCCATTGAAGATAGAAGGCAGGACTCTCATGCTATATGTATTTGTAAGGCTGGCAAAATGATCTATTTACAATTGGGACAGTCTTGTTTTTAGTGAAAAGCTTGTGGTTAAAGTAATGGATTTTTAGTCTATCCAGATATGATATGTTCTCCATGTCTGTAGGCTTATGGGAAAGGGACTACTTTGATATCGTGCGTTGGTCACTCTTGTGAAAACAGTAAACATTTTTCTTTTCTTTTTCTCTTTTAATTGTGCTTGTTTAATGATTTTTTACGAGAAATTCTGTCCAAATATATGTACAACTTTTAATGATTAAAGGAATAGACTTTCATCTTTCCACATTATCTTGTGCTGGTCACTCTTTCCAACTAGACGGAGGTGACAACAGTTAACAGCATTTTTCTTTCTTTCTTTCTTTTCTTAAAATAAATTTGCTTGTGTAATGGTTTTAGTTTCCTGTTCTTTTTGAGTTTTCATTGTAAAACAAAGATACCATGGGATCGTTTCCGTTTTTCATGTTCTTATCTCATACCCAATTGTGGGGAATCAAGCGATGAAGGTTGAATGATAAAGACCCGAAAGCAAACTTGTTTCTCTGCAAGTTTTGGGAGATAGCTAGCATCCTAGGTGATGATGAGCAAACTTTTTTCCTTTAATTGGTCTCCATTTCCATTTCCACTATGCCAAGCAGCGTGCAGGAAAACTCCTACACACCGAAATAGTGCGACACCTTCCTTACCATGTCTCTACCTTTTTTGTGTAAGTTGGTGTTTGGTTTAACCTTGTTTCATATTTACATATACTCTCCTCTTCCGGACAGGACAACGTTCTTTTCTTGTGCAAATTTAGTCCCTATCATGTTTGTCCCTCCTCCTAGTGCCTCTCAATTATTACATCCATATATATAATATAAGAAAAATTATATTTCAACATCATAAATTAAAAACATTTATTATAAATTAATTTAAATTTTAAAATTATTTTAAACACTCAGAAAATAAAAAATTTTAATTATAAAACAGTATATTTCATATTATAAAATCTATAAAAAAATTTTATTTATTTTTTATTTCTATTTATTATTATTATTCAAGAAATGATTCTTTACAATTAAAATTTTATCTCTTAAAATTTTAAAATAATTTTAAATTTTAAAATCCTTTATAATAAATAATTTCAATTTATAATCTAATTAATATCTATTCAAGTTTATTTATATATTGAATAAAAATATTTATAAATAAATATAACTATCATTTTAATGTAAAAGTTTTAAATTATTAAATGAAGTTTCATGCTCGATCACAAAGTTCCGGAGAAAAAGCACAATGTTAGGTTGTTGATTTGATGGCCATGGAGCAAAACCAATGGACTCAAACTTTATAGCTAGGGATAATCATATAGGATAGTGGCATGATATATACCTCTAGGTTTCGAAAAACTATTTTTTTCTATTTTTACATTTGAAAATAAATTTAATTTTCATTTTTTAAATTTATAAAATCTAAATTTATTTACTTTAAAAATTTCTCAAAATCAACTTCTGTTTTTTCTTCAAGATGAAACTGATCAGCACGAAATTTATTAATATAAAATCTCAAAAAAAGAAAAAAAATTTTAACAATCATTAACCTTATTAGAACACACAATTAACAAAACTAGTCTTAATGTCCTCAAATTGATTTTAAGATTGCTTTACAATCTTAGATATACACATGCAAAAATTATGGGTTTGGATACCATCCTCTGCAGACCTTTATTTATTATCTCTATGCCTATACCCAAACGGGTAGTTTTTACGATACTCATAAAATATAAGTATTTTTTAAAACGGTCCTTATGTGCACATGAGTATTGCTTATGCGTAGGTTTGGATATGTGGCCAAACAAGAAGGTAAGTTCAAAGTTGGGGATTTTATAGTACCCAATACTCATTCCCTACTATGGGTATTCCCGGAACAAATTTGGAAGTGTCAGAATTCTTTAGAGTTTTTTATTATAAATTTTTTATAAAATTTGAAGAAAGAAGAGGAAAAAAATAGAAAACAATAAAGTTTATATACATTTTTCCTATTATGTCATTTTTTGTTTAAATTTTACAAAAATTTTGTTATAAAAATTTCTGTTAAATCTTTGCACGACTTAGAAATCGTAATGGATAGGCGCAAGGCATGACCACGTACGTCTTCGATGAAGATCCAACAGGTCATTATCACTTGAAATTGTCATTATCGTCCTCCACTTGATTCTGTGGCTACTATTTTTCCCCAGTCTACTCGTCCATCATATCCCCTTTTATTTCATAGGTTCCATTATTCGGTGCTCAAATTGTACGTCATTTAAAATCTAGAAAAAATAATAACAAAAAACTCATATCTTAAAATATTTATAATAAAAGATCTTAAAATTTAAAATTATTTTTAAAAATTATAATTATCATTAAATTTAAAAGATTTATTATTGAATATAAAAAATATATAATACTTTTTTAGACCTAATAATAAATATTCTAAATTTAATAATAAATCTGTTAAAATTTAGTGATAATTATAATTTTTAAAAATAATTATAATTTTTAAAATCTTTTATTATAAATTTTTTAAAATATGAGTCCTTAAATAAATTTTTTTCTAAAATCAATAGCTTTTGCTTCATCAATGTAATCAAGGGATGGGTGTGTTTTGGAAGACCGCTCGAAGGTACTGCAAGCTAATTAACCAGGTCTTGGATTGGTTTTGTTGTACCTTGTCATTATAATTCTAGTTTTGAGCTCGCTGAGTATCTATATTTACCATCCTGTGGGATCTAAACATAATCATATTCTGGTTTAAACATTTGTAATTACAAGTGCTGTAATTTGTACTACTAGCACTTTATATTATTTTTAGGTAAAAATTAGAAGGATCTCTAATTTCATTTTTAATTTTGTTTTTCATTGAAATCTATAATTTCGTTTTATATATTTCAGATTGAAATTCTTTCCTTGACCAATCAAAAATTGTTAAAAATTAAACAAAATCTCTAATTTTACCTTTAATTTTGAACTAAATTTTCAATTTTTTTACAAAATTCTTAATTTTATATGCAATGAAAAATATCAAAACACTTCCCCTAACTAATTTAAATTTCAAATTTAACACACAAAATACAATATCTTTTTCAAGTTCCCACTTTTATTCATTGAAATTCCTAATTGAAGGCACAAATCAATTTATTGCCTATTCCATCACTTTTAACCAATTCATTTTGAGTTTCCACCAAATACCACTTTAGATTTGAGAAATTAGGGCTTTAGGTTGAGTAGTTAGGAAAAATAATATATGAGTACTTGAATATATAGGTATTGGCTTAATCTTGGTGTCAATAATCAAGCATAAATTAAAGAAAATAAAAATTAAGGATTTGTGTCGCATGCGCGACGTATGTGACTTCTGTCCAATTTTCAATAGAAAAAAGCAAGGGGCAGCAATTTGGTAACGAAGTAAGTGGATACTCGATTATAAACTTCTATAATATGGTAACAAATTACAAATAAGTCATATAACTTGATAATATATTGTATTTTATTCTCTTTTTTTTTTATCGCTTGTTTAATGGGAGACAGATTTCTGTGTTCCTCAAGGCGTGAGAGAGGGTCTATTTCTTGGGACCATTTAGTGTTTGGAATGGAACTTGGAAACAGGCACTCATTAATATTTTTTGTTTTGGTACATACTTACTAATATCTTTGATGCTATATACATTGCTCGTTTTCAATGAAAATATTTACTTTTGGATCTGAAGTCTAAACGTGATATTGACTAGATTTTAAATATATTAGAGCTAGTCTGCCACTAATCTACTCTTGCTCTTTAAGTCATCAGCTCATTAACTTAAAAACCTGTCCAAAATTTAATATTTGAGCTTAATTATCAAGTCATCGACTAATAATTAATACATATAGCATGTCATATATCTTCATTCATTCTTAAATTTCTGTATTCTGAAAGAGTAAAACATTAAAAGGGTAGAGAACAAATTCAAAAAATCAAGTTTTTGGAGGAGATATCGTGGGTTCCCCATAGGTGGAGAAAATATTGTGGGATTTTTTTTTCGTCCAAATAGATACTTCATCATTAGATAAGAGGCACTAAGGCCATAAAAGCATAATAGAAGCGCGAAGCTTACAGTAAATCAATCCAAATCCACAAAATGCCTCAATAGATTATTCTAAATCCTAGAAAATTTACAACTTAAACTTAAGAGATAACAATTATATAAAACTATATATTCATTGCCACTATGTAAAGTTCTTAAATAATCATAAATTCCTAAAAGCATAGCTATCCTCGGCTAAATCCTCTAGTTCATCCTCTATTTGTCCCTCTCCCTCTTCCTCATTAAAATGTGCTTGTGACCTCAATGATCCAACTCGTGCTGTAGGCGGTGTCAAGTTTTATCATGCTGCCTATTCTACAACAAGATCTGCTTAAAAGCCAGGAAGGTCTACAAATAATGCGGGAAATAAGTTCTAGACTAAAAAGTGATTTAGCTTATTCATCCCAAGTTCTACTTGTTCAATCACTAGTGCAAGTTCTATGGCACCAAGGTGAATGTATTTCTCACTTGTTGTTGCATAGGTTGGGAGGGACTTTTCAATGACTATGACCAAGCTCTTCTAAGTTGAGGCTTCCACCCAAACTATGGATGTGTACTTTTTTGTTTTGTCTTCCAACTTGCCTTCACAAGTCTGAGTTGATAAAAGGATTTACCAAACGATTTTTCCCAATATTTCTACAACATCACAGTGTCAAGATTCTCCTAAACACTCCTAATTAGAAAATAGTTAGTTATAAAGACAATAATAAAGTAACAAATATAAATTGAATGCAATAACTCAATCTTTAAGTGTTCCAACAAATATTGACTAGTAGCATTCAACTTGCATAACAACAACAATGGAAAATAGTGAGGGAAAACTTCCATCCCCATTCCCTCGCTAAATAGCTAAAGCATAGCTAGACATAAAACATTTGTCATTAAAGTGGCTAAATTCCCAAAAAAAAAATTGTGCAAACATTGGCAATAAATATTACAACCTATAAGTGACAAATAAGTGAGATTAGTGTTCCTTGTGATTAAAATTCCCTTACTATAAGTTTAATGATAACATTTTCCCTCACTCATTGACCATGATTTTAGTGAGCAAATATGTTGTCATTAATCTTTTATTAATTGGTAGGGGTTTAGCAAGGGTTAAGGAATCCCCCACCCTTTAAAAATTAGCAAAGGATGACTCCCTTGCAAAATCATTTGTTTTGCTTAACAAGGGAATAATCCTTCAGTAAGAAAAAAAAAACTTAACCCTCTTTCTCTTTCCTAATTTCACTTTTTGGCTCTCTCTATCCCCCTCTCCCTCTTTAATATCTCTCACTCTTGTCTCTCTACTCCCCAAATTGTTAAGCAAGAGCTCTTTAAAAAGGACTTTCACCTTTCTCAAATTGTTTTCTAAAAGTATATTTTTTTTTAAGAAGAGCATTTTTTTAAGTAGAGTTAGATATATTCTTTTTGGCGTGCACGCACACACACACACATACACACACACACACACATATATATATATCATACTTGCTAACATAGGCAACTAACTTCACTTTACGTTGGTCATGTTTTGGTTTCAACCCAATCTCTATGTTGTCATGGTTTTTGTTAGAATTGCTGAGATTTATTTCATTTAGCAAAGTTATACATGTGAGTGCCCTTTCTTAACATTTTGGTTTGTTTGGATATTTTGAGGAATAAATCCTAATTAAATGCTAGAGTTCTTTATAATTAGTACAAACTAATCTTTTTATTTTTGTGAGTTGGTACTATAAATCTATGAATGTGTTGTGTATATGTGTTTACTTAAATTGTTATAAGTTTATAATCTAAAAATAATTTGTATATATTAAGAGAGTCCCCTTTTTAGTGGAAACTCTAACCAAATTGCTATAGAAATATTAAGGTCTTAATCGTAATAAAACCTTATACTTGCTAACTTAGGCAACTAACTTCACTTTGCATTGTTCATATTTTGGTTTCAATCCAATCTCTGTGTTGTCATAGTTTTTGTTAGAATTGCTAAGATTTGTTTCATTTAGCAAAGTTATACATGTGAGTGCCCTTTCTTAACATTTTGGTCTATTTGGATATATTGAGGAATAAATCCTAATTAAATGCTGGAGTTCTCTATAATTAGTACAAACTAATCTTTTTATTTTTGTGAGTTGGTACTATAAATCTATGAATGTGTTGTGTATATGTGTTTGCTTAAATTGTAATATGTTTATAGTCTAAAAATAATTTGTATATTTTAAGAGAGTCCCCTTTTTTAGTGGAAACTCTACCCAAATTGCTATAGAAATCTTAAGGTCTTAATCGTAATAAAACCTTAGTTTCTTGTTCAACATTTTATATAAGTGAGCACACATACCTTTCAAGGCATGTGTCATTGTATTGAATCTTAAATTTCCCAATGTTAAACAGATTGGGAAATCTTTTTTTCCTTATCCAAAATAATAGTACTTGTAGAAATGTCATATGTTATACTTCGTGAAATCTTTGAATGTTAGATTTCCTTTTGTTCTTCAGGTGCATACCTAATCGGGTTAGTGTTACCCTATGTTGCTGTGCACTTAAGAGACTAAGGCAAAATGCCACCAAAATTTCAACAAGTAGAGGGAGTGAGACCTTTGTAGGTGCCACTAACTAGATTTGAAAAATGTTTTATCAAATGGAAGGGGGTGATACCTTGTCATAGAGCTAACGATGTTGTGCATCGATGTCTTTTAGCAACTATAAGTCCTACTCAAAGTTTGATGTTACAAAAAAGAGATCCTACTTTTGGTAGAGTAACTATTAAGTTTGAAGATGAGGTAGATGTTTTCCTTAAGTTCATGCAGGGGCACGAAGGAGTGGTGGATTATTTAGGATGTCATCTGTGCCTATACACAAAGTGTAAGAACACTTTTAGAAAGGAATTATACTAGGTAGAAAAATACTTGTCTACTAATGATTTTCTTGGAATGGTACATCAATTAGACACATTACAAGGGAAAATGTTGAGGAGACTATGGTTCAGCTATAGACATTATTAATGTCAAGGTAAAGAGCAAGAACTCTTATGTTGAAATGGTTATTGAGGCACTAGGTAATAATATAGAATGTGATGATAAAGAGTTCAAAGCGAAATTGAATCAACCAACACAGGAGTTCTTTGGGTTATTGAGAGATGTTAATGAACCACTTTAGGAAGGTTGTGTGAAACACAATAAGTGGTCAATAGTAGCACAACCCCTAAATCTAATGTTAGAGTTTAATCAATATGAGTGAAAGTTATTATGATCAAATGATAGTCATAATCAAGGATATGCTTCAACATTCAAAAAGGTTGCTAAAAAACTTTTACAAATTTGAAAGAATGGTGAATGAGTTAGGATAAAGCTACACAAGGATAAATGCATGTCCAAATCACTACATGCTGTATTATAAGGAAAACAATGAGAAGACTATTTGTTCAGTATGCCTACTTCCTTGATTCAAACCAAAGGGCAAAAATGGAAGGAATCAAAAGGATGTCCCATTCTTAATGTTATAGTATTTCCTTATTATTCTAAGACTAGCATATGTTCTTGTCCAAGAACACTGCATAGTAAATGTGTTGGCATTCAAAAGAAGTACATGAAAATAAGTCAAGTATCACTCATTCACCAAATGCAGAGGCATCAAAATATTTTGATTCTACTAATTTGACATTTTCTAGTGAGACCCGAAATGTTCAACTTAAGCTTTAAATAAATAGGTTCAATCCATTTGGTGACTTAATAACATTGTACTCATGTTGGCTAATTTTTATAGTATCCTACAACCTTTCACTTAACATGTGTATAAGGAGGAAATACATATTTGTCACCTTGGTAACTTAGTTTGAAGTCACTTGGTAAGAGTTTAAATGTATACTTAAAACCATTGAACAATGTAAAGTCCCATATCGGATAGGAGGATCCTAGGCTAGATCCATATAAGTAGAAGTGGTACTCTCCCTTTTAGCGAAGCCTTTTGGGTTGTGACTGATTGAGGTGACCCAGGAACAAAACCCCACTAGGCCAATGTGCCAAGTGCCGTAACGGGGACAATATCGTTGAAAGCTCTGCATGGAAGTAGTATCAGAGACGACCTAGCCATATGTGTAACTTGAAGACGACTTGGCCCCAAGAGGGGTGAAAATGTAAAGTCTCACATCAGATAGGAGGATCTTAAGCTAGATCCATATAAGTGGGAGTGATACTTTCCCTTTCGATGAGGCTTTTTGGGTTGTGACCGATTGAGGTAACCCAGGACAAAACCTTACTAGGCCAATGTGTCGGGTGCTGTAACGGGGATAATATCACCGAGAGCTTTGTATGAAAGAGGTATCAGAGCCAACCTAGCCTTATGTGCAACTTGAGGACGAGTTAGGCCCAAGGAGGGTGGAAATGTAAAGTCCCATATTGGATAGAAAGATCTTAGGCTAAGTCCATATAAGTGGAAGGGTTACTCTCTCTTTCAGTAAGGCCTTTTAGGTTGTGACCAATTAAGGTGACCTAAGAACAAAACCCCATCAGGCCAACGTGTCGAATGTCGTAACAGAGATAATATCTCTGGGAGCTCTCTCACTTATATGGACCTAGCCTAGGATCTCTTATCCGATGTGAGACTTTACATTTTTACCCCTTTTGGGGCCAACTCGTCTTCGAGTTGCACATAGGCTAGGTCAGCTCTGACACTACTTCCATATAGAGCTCTGGGCGATATTGTTCCCGTTACGTCACCCGGCATATTAGCCTGGTGGGGTTTTGTTCTTAAGTCACCTCAATTAGTCACAACCTAAAAGGCCTTGCTGAAAGAAAGAGTACCACTCCCACTTACATAGACCTAACCTATAATCCTCCTATCCGATGTAGGACTTTACAAACAAGGACTTAAAAATGTTATGGGAGGATGAGGTATGGTGTGACAAATAAGTAGAATTTTAACATAAGAGCTATATTGTTATGGATCATCAATGACTTCCCTACTTATGGGATATTGTCTAGTTAAAGTGCATATAAAAGGCTTGCTTGTTCCTATTGCATGGAGAAAACCAAGTCATTTATGTTGAAGCATATGGCTAAAAATGTTGTTAGCTTGATTTCTACCACTAGTATCCACCCTTTGAATATCCATTCCACCATAATAGAAATTCATTTAAGAAATCCACATTAGGACAGACATCTTTAACAAGGTAAGGAAATTAGAAAAAGATGTGTTTAAGGTACAATTAGGTCCATAGAAGCTAAACAGGTTTGGGAATAGTCACAAACAGGTGAAAAGAGCATATTTTGAGAATTACCTCATTTGCACACAAACTTAATGACATAACCTTAATGTTATGCACATAAAGAAGAATGTATTTGATAATATCTTTAACACCATTATAAACATAACAGATAAGATGAAGGGCATTGCAAATGCAAGGAAAGATATGAAAATGACTCATAAACAATATGCCTTACAATTGAACAATGAGGGTAGGAAGTTGTAAAATACCGAAGGCTATGTATGTTCTCAATGTCATTGAAAGGAAGATAGTGTGTAAATGGTAACTGAAAATCACTTTCCAAATATATGGATTGTTTTGGAATAGTAAAGGGATCCAAAAAGGATCCGATATCATCTTGTAGAATAACATTACTTATGTTTTAGGAGTTTTTGGAATATATGTCAATGAACTTAATCAACTAAACTTGCTATCCTATGTTACCCTAGTTACTAGGAACAATAATTCAAGTGAAAGAGACTTAATAAAACACTAAAACTTAAACAACAAATTCAAATGAAGATATTAACAAAACAATTTAAAAAGCTTTGTTTAGATTAAACATTAATCAGCATATGTATTTTGTGAATATCCATCAAGTTCAATTTTAATCACTAAAACATCAATGTTAGTCAAATTCCTAGATTATTAACACTTATATAACACGTGTTAAACTACTCTAGTCCTAAACTTCCTTAGCTTGCTAACTTTATTCACCTTAGGTTCAATTAACACTAGAATTTTTTGAGATCAATTGAATTCAAGTTTAACTTAACCTAAAAACTCTTTCAGGATATAAATAGCCTTAGATAAACAAGATACACTTTATTGAACACCTAATGGGCATTCAACTTAATGGTCCATAATAATTATCTAATGTAGGACTCCTTTCAAATATCACTACACCATGGTTCAATTATGATTGCCTTAATAATTATTTCCCTACAATAAATTAAAATAACAAAAGCAAACACAAAGGCAATAAGTGCAAAGCATGAGCTCCATTAATGAAAGAAAATTTAAAACACCATCATAAGCTTTGGGATTTCTTCAATACATAAACCAATTGAACATGTGGCCTAAACAAAATTTATACTCATTAAAGCTAAACTAGAGAACCTATAAAAAAACTTCAAGAGAAGAAGAATAAGAAGAAAGCTAGATAGAAAGAAAAGCACCTCTTATGATGGAATTATGAGCGGTTGGCCAAAGGAAGTCCCTAGGATCTTCCTTTAGCCCTTTTACCATCTCACCCTCTTAGAAACTCTCAACATGACTTTAGGACTCCTTTATGATGACAATGTATGATTCTTCCTCAATCTCAAGCCTTAAGTTGCTTATATGAGCTTCCTAAGTCGATTGCATTCAAAACTTGCATTTTTCAAATGTTACACAAGCATTAGGGCACTAGGTTCTCTATTTTTGCATTGCTATAATAATCATCCTAGTGCTGGCACGTTAGATTTTCTAGATTTTTTATGATGCATCCTCTAAAGTTAGTGTTAAAGTGTTGAACTTTGAGTTTGAAATTTTTGTAACTTATAACATAAGCTCCAGATGATCTCAAACTTGACTCTTAACCTTCAAAAATCATCCATTCTTTCATCTTGATCCACTCATTTCTCCACTCCATGTCTTAGCTTCCTTACCAAAAATATAGAGAATTAAATTTAAAGGGAAGCTTTAACAAGGATTAACAACCAAACCTCTTCCATAAATGACATATCTAAAACATTCTTGGAATGGTTGTAAAATAAGAGAATTAGCCTAAAAACATGTGATAAGTCCTTATAAACGCATGTAAAAATATGGATATCTTTGGACTTTAGCGATAAATGAATCCAACAACTAAAATTTCCCTATCGTTGTGCATCAAACATTGGTGTTACATAAATATGGATGACAGAAAGATATACTTTATGAAAAGTCATGATTGCCTTATGTTTATGCAAATATTAATTCCATTGGCATTTTATGATGTGTTGCCAAAACCCATATAGGGAACATTAACTAAATTGATCCTCTTTTTCAAAGGGTTATATGAACCTGAGATTTGTGTGTTTGATATGACGAATGTAGAAAAGTCTATGATTGAAATAGTTTATAAGGTGGAAAAAATATTTTTACCCATATTATTTAATGTCATGGAACATTTAGTTGTACATTTGTCATATGGGGCTAAGGTTGGAGTCTTATACAATATTGGTGGATGTATCCATGTGAGACATAGATGTTGTATTTGAAAAAGAAGATGAAAACAACATTCAAGTCAGGGCTCCATTTGCAAAGCATATATATTAGAAGAGATATCCAACTTTGCTTCCCTGTATTTTGAGTAACGCATTAAGATCCTCTGAATGACAATGCTAGAAATAATAGTTCTAGTCAATGCTTATCTATATTTGCACATCCTTGCCATTCCATCAAGAGAGCTTACACAAGGTTCCTCACAAACCAAGAGCTTTATATTGTTGAGACATGCATATATTCTAGTTAGCTGTAGCTAAGTTAACCCCTATCTCTAGTAAATGATACATATATCTTAATTAATTAGTGTAACCTATTTATATTTATCTCTCATAATTCATAATGTTTACCACTAATTTCATTGACTAGTAAATCTGAAGACTTACTTAAGAAACAAATCCTAACATCACTTATGATGAAATGTTGACACATTAGTATCAAAATTTGCTAAACGGTTAAAACAACTGGTAAGTTCTTCAACAAAATAATGTAGTATATGTAACTTATAATTAAATTGTTTGATTGTTCCCAAGTAAATATAAGTTCAGTTGACAATCCAATGATCTAAAAATTTAATCTATGATATGTCAAAGGTGGTGAAGTGTTATAATGGCATAATAGTAAATAGATATAGATTTTGCATAAAAGAATATTGCCAAAGTAAAGCAACCATGAATAATGGTGTGTAGGTAAAAGGTAGTATAAGGTAGTATATATGAGGAAAGTGAATCAAACTACTATAGCATTCTTAAAAAGGTCATAAAGTTATCATATCTAGGAGTCCAGGATAGAGTCCCTTAGTTCTTATTCCATTAGTTTGATTCGATCAATGGAGTCAAGGTTGATGACAAGTATAGGTTGGTTAATACCAAGCCTCAAACAACTCTCCACACCTTTGTTGTATTTGAGTTGGCCAAGCAAACACACAACAAGTGTAGAACATGAGATACCCATTTAGTGGAGGTAGGAGCAGTGGTGAATGGTAGGTAGCTTGTAACATTAGGTTAAAAATCTTTGCAATAATGACACTTAATAAAAGGGGGAGCTTGTATTGAAATGAATGTCATTGATTACTACTAGGATGATACATCTCCAAGAGATGTATAGCATGTCTTTGCTAGGGATGATAAATTAGTAATTGCGTTGTTCGATGACTTGCTCTAATGGAAGAAGTCCATAAATGAAATAAAAGAATAAGAAGAAAGATAGATAGAAAGAAGGTTAAGTTTTTTTTTTCTTACTGAAAGATTATTCCCTTACTAAGCAAAACAAACGATTTTGATGAATTTTCAACTTATGCCATGGTGCACCTTAATTCTAGATGCATTTTGGCTATCACTTAAATAGTTTTGGTTGCGACTCAATCCTCTACTACCACTTCAACCCAAGATACTCAAACCAACTCACTTGCAACTCTTCAAATCCCATCTTAAGACCTTTTTGGAGATAAAATGCTAAGCTTTTAAGGCTTTTACTTATCATGACTTCTAGATAACTGGACTTAAGTGATCTATGGAATTTAAAACAAATCATTCCAATGCCATCTCATAATATATCAGCACACACACCATTATAGCAGAAAAATATCCTAAGTAGCCTTAAATGACAACCTAAAATATATAATTCTTTATCAAATAACCCCAAACCACTTTAAGCAAGTCTCAATGAACTATTTAAACATGTTCTTACCCTCACAGCTCTGAAGAAATCTAAGACACAAATTATGGCTATGGCATTTCTCCACAAACCACAAGGAACATATATAACAACGGGAAATATATATATATATATGAACCAAGACTAGCCACAAGAAAAATATAACAACCATATTCATTAAATCACAAGGCAAATTCCATACATGCATATCAATTCACAAGTATTGAGATATATGTAAATACATTAGAATCCATATAAGTTAAAACCTAATCTTCTAAAGATTAAATCCTTCAGTATAAACATCAAAATACTTACACTTGGCAAAAATAAATGTATCATGATGTTATGCAAGTTAGATTACAAAAAGAATAGCATTTACACAAGAACCAAAAGTTTCTAAATGCAAGAGACCCACAAAAGGCCTAAATCTAAGGGTGGTCATCCATTTGCTTCCCCTTTTCTTTAGTTAAGAAACCTTCACTTAAAACTGTTAGCCCATAAAATAGGGTGAGATATGAATTTTAGTAACTATAAAAAAATTTCATATATATATATATGCAAATTAATCAACATAAATTCATTTTAGCAATAAATACCAAAATTATTGATTCAATCAGCAAATGAACTAGTTTAACTACCAATGACTACTATTTCATACTAACAATTACATACAACATTTCAATGGCCAAAAATATAAGGAAAGACCTGTCTACAGCACCAACTCCCTATTAAGTACACTCACGGCTCGGTGCATTCATTGAGTCTAATCATAACTTAATGCAAGATTATAGCCCAATGTATGGTGGCAGCATGATTATAGCTCCACTAAGGAAACAATCACAGTCTAACATAATCAAGTAGCTAACTAATCATTTAGCATAGAAAATATATATATATATATATATATGTAGCAAATATAAGATTAAAATGAATATTTACATAGAATTAGAAAATCCCCACTTACCTCATTTAGTTGCCAATTTCCTTCTAAGTTAAGAACTAATGTCATCCCTCTAAAGGTTCTATATTAACTAAAATACAACTCTTAGTTATTTTTCACAATAGAAACCTTATATCTACTCACTTTAATCATTATAACTATTGAGAAAACACTTACCCAAACTTCCAATGAGTTCTAAAATTTGGATTTAAGGCTTCCAACACTAAAAACCATAATAGTTCACTCCAAAGTCTAGCAAATTTTCAAATTCGCACATTGATAGAATCCAATATGAAAATAAGTTATCAGGGCCAATTTCTAATATAAAACACATTAAAATGGAAGGAAAATACTTACTTAATGGTCCCTCTAGTCTCAAGCTCTGAAAATCATGCAAGAAACCATCAAAATAACTATTTTCAGATTTGGGAAGAAGGTGAAAATCCTTCAAATGAAAAACCAATCTTACCAAAATAAAAAGGAAAATGAAATGGTCCTATTTTGTACAACTTACCTTGGTTAAATCTCTCTTTAAGAGTGCAAATTGGAGTCAAGATGCTGAAAAACCCTAGCCTCCCTCTTAAGGTGTGAATTTCTTTCTTTCCCTTGGCTGAACAAGTGTTTGGTCTACAAAAAAAGATAAAAAAGTTGTATAATTTTAAGGTTTTAGGTGGTAATAAGCTGACCCAAGAGCCTATGGTCCAATTGGGCCGATTTTCTAAATGTTAGGCCTCTATAAAAATGAAGTTAGGCCTCTATAAATGGTTCTTAACATAAATAAATTAATTATATGGCCCAAACGTTAAATGTTTACTTTCACTTAATTATTTTTTCTTAATCAAGCCCAAATCCACTATTAAATTTATTTTTTGTCAATAGTAGTCAATCATTATTATTTGTCTCAAAATGCCCAACATAATAGTTTCCTATAATTTATTCCAAAATTCACATAATAATTTTCTATTCTCTCTAAATTAAATACTTAATTCTCTATTATTTACCTTAATTACTTTTTGGATGTCACATGACCCATCATAAGTTCAGTTCCATGGTGACTTCATTGATGAAAACAAAGACATTAAGGGTATAAAGATCTTTGAGGAAGAAAAGAAAAGGTTGACCTAGGCAATACAGATTCCAATATTGATAAGCAATTTTTTTCCATTGATAGTTACACTCTATTGTTACATAATTCACTAATGTCAGCATGTGACTTTTTTTTAGGTATACTAATGTCAACATCTCAAAAGGTAGTAGGTATTTTCTTAGCTTCTTTGTATATATTATTGCTTGTCGAAATGATAATGATTCCCTAATTTGGTTTCCTTATGATCATGATAAGTGCAACTATAATGAGTTCACATTGACTTGTAATAGGATGCCCTAAGTAAATCCCATGGTAGTACAAATTATGCCTAAATACATGCATAATGACAATATCACAAATCTTATAAGACTGAAACACACCTTATCTCTTATTATTGGTAGCTGCACAAAACATCCACACAACCTTGGAAGCTTTGTGTAACCACTAAACTAAGAGATGAGATGTGTTCCAATATCACAAAACTTGTGATGTTGCCATTGCACATGTCTTCATGTAGCCACATCCCTTTATGATATTGCAACTTTTGAATTCACACTACCGAGGATTGATCTTAAAGGAAAACGTATTGTACATCGTAGAACAAGACATAAAAAATGATAGTTATGAGTTTTGTATAAATATTTGGATTTGATAATTAAGAGTTCTGTAGTGTACAACTTTGTTATGCATATTTCTTAGTATTAATTACTAGTTGGCTGCTTATATTTCGCATTACATTTTTATTATAGGTTAAATATGGGATTGGACATAAAACAAATTAAATATTGCAATTTTTTATGTTTGTAAAGGAATAGAAAAGGATTAGTGAAGGAAATTACTATGGCTTTGGCAAGGGATCAATAAGGGATTTTACAAACAATGGATGATGAAATAATGAGGGAAAAGCATGACAAGGCCTATTTTGAGTGAGAGGACAACAACAATCAACGATGGAACAGAGGAAGATTAGCAAGGAAATATTCTTTCCCATCCCTTACAAAATGCTAGGGAATTAGGGAAAATTGCAAAGGGGTATTCCTTTGACAAATGATCAACAAGGAATTAGAGAGGGAAAATTTCACTCACTAATCAGCAATTATATATTAGCAAGAGAACCATCCTTTTATGTTTCTTTATTAAGATATATTAGAGATAGGGTAGTAAGGGAATTTTTTCTTTGCAAAATCCACCCTTTTTTGTAGTGTTGTGGGTCTCATCGTACACTCATTAATATGATACATTCTACTTTAGTTTATCCTCTTGCAAATTAATTTGAACTTATCATTTGAAAACAAAATTTAAATAACTTAAAGTGAAGCAAAAACTAATAAAATTACCCTCTTTTTATGCTTTGTAAAGATAATGAAATCACTAGTGTGCACAAGTGCTTTAAACGTGGATGATCAATTCTTCTTGGAAGCCTCTAAGTTCCTTCTCCAACTCCCCCATGCCTAGATGTGTAAAAGACCATCCATAACACTTGCATTCATTCTCGGTAGTCCATGACCCTTGGTGTCTTAAATGTTAGTCATGTTTGCTAGTTTCATGGCTTTTTGCCTTGCGTTATGCAACATGTTGAAGTATCAATCTAAATATGTTATGTCCCATATGCTCTAAGCCAAAAGGCGTTCCTCCTTCATGGAAAAACAATATATGGCTTGCATACAAAAAAATAAAGTAAGTACTCATCACCACCAAATTAAATATTTGGTATTAAATAACATTATGTACCATGAAATGAGCGAACATGGCATCCTTTGTCTTTTGTGAATAATCCTTCCACCTAACACACAATTGCAACATTCAAACCATTATGCTAAAAGATCTAGATAGTGATCATGATGCGATCAAATTGCATTCTACAATGAAAGCAAATAATTTAATGTCATATTTTAATCATAAATTAAAATAATGTCATACCTCAAGACAATATGTACAAGGGAGTGCAAGGGGCTAATAGAATAAGTTCGTTCCTGTCCTTTGCTGTAACTATACATTGCAACACAAATGATAGCATAAAAGTATAGCTATCAATAATAGTAGATGGTGTAAGATGACCTCCTACCAAAATTACTATAGCATACAATTGTACAAAAGTTACTGGATCCAAGGTACAAGTGGTAGAATCACCACAAGCTTTTGTAGATAATATCCCCTTCCCTCAAGTGGCTCTAGACTTTAGCAGTATGATGTGATTAAATATTAAACTAAAAAAATGTTACAATATTAAGGACATAACTAAAAGCCTTGGCTTTAGCAAGGCTAAATGATCAAACACACAATAAAGAAAAATGAAATATGTATAGTTCTAGATAATTAGATGTAGAAAAGTCAAATAATCAAATGACTCTATACATACATACATACATACATACATATATACTCACCCTTTAATGAGCCTCACTTTTCAATATTTCTTTATCTTTTCTTTCATTTATTCTTTCTTCTTTTTCTTCTTCTCTCTATGTCTTTTTTCTTGAGTTGGATTTTCACCATTTAATCCCCTTTTCCAACTAGATGCTTAATTAGAACAAACAACTAAATCAGTGATTCAACTATTAAGTTTAATCAAGCATTTAGGGGGAAAAAAGGAAGAAGTGGTGGGGCTCTAAAAAAGGGCTTAGGACTTGTTGGCAAGCAAAGGACCCTTGATTGGTTGGATTCTAATTTTAACTATTGAACTGATCTATAACAAATGGGGGGGGGAAAGAAGTTGACAAGTAATTATGCCTCCTAACAAAATCCTCAATCCTTGAATTTTAAAGAATGTTAAATAATATTTCATTTAACTAAATTCATTGCCAAGCAAATGTAGAAACTAATTGACTAACCAAATTCAATTTAGAATGTATCTTTTAAGTTAAGTTTTATCACCTTATTAATCATCGAGGTAGGTATTCTCCCTATCAATAGTGTTTGTACTGTAGAAAGGATTAGATGACAGTGTTTCTCATTTATTTTCCATGGTTTTTGCTTTACTTTCTATTTCTAATTTGCATCCAAAGTGATGCAAATGCTAACAATATACATGTTGATGTATTAGTTGATTACTTACCTCTATATTTTAAGGCAGGTCATTATAATAATATTTGAAAACCTTAATATATTAACATTTTTCTTTGCTTGATCTCTAATAATTGATATAGTTCCTGAAATATGTAGAACTTGAATTTCTAAACAAAGATATATTTCACATGGCCGTCTTTAAGCTAAAATGGCAAAGTTCAATACACTTATCAATAAAACAACTACAATTTCTAGATGGTCTAGAAAGTCACTCTAACTACCATTGCTTCTCAAGCATCTTAATACATCTTTTCCCCCCTAATGAATTGCTTGACAAAGCATTTAAATTAGTGATAAAATTTTAGTATCACATGGTTCGAGCGAAAATAAACACTTAAATGTTGCTAAAAATTCTAATTTGAGATCATGGTAGAATCTTAGTCATCAGTAATTCACAAATCACAAATAACTTCAGTTATATGCCAACTTCATATAATTCAACAAATGCATTTTTGGTACATCTTTGGCATATATTGTAGAAAAATTGAAAAACCTTTTGGACAACCCATACAATTTCAATCACATTGGAAAGCTAATATTCCCAAGTTTAGACACCAAGTCATTAATCAAACAACCATGCAAGTATGCCCTATTTTAAACAATCCATAGAACTTAAATAGAAATGCAACAAACAATCCACGAGCTTCATTACAAGAGCATAAAGATATTGATTCCTTAAACTATCTTGGCTTAGTAATATTTTTCCTATCAAGCATGCCCTATTTTTGTAAGGGGTAACTTACTTTAGTAACAAGGTCAAACAAGAGAAAAAGAGAAAGGAGAAGGAGAAAAGTGTGGCAACGAGTGATTGAAGACAGGTGATTAGCGAATGATGAGGTAGGAGAGAAAGGGGAGAAACATGAAGAGATAGAAGAAGAGGGGTCAAAACTAATCTAGGGTAGTTAAGGATTTTGACTTTTTATAATGTAATTTAGCAAGAGAATTGCAAAGGAATTTTGACCTTGCATTTTTCAAAGAGGGAATTTCTAAGCAAGAAATTTTGTAGGTGAGCTGCATCCTTTCTTATCGATAGAGTAGCACATGAGTTGTTACTTATTGGTTAAAGATATTTAACTTTACTATTGCTAACTTTTACAAGAACAAAAAAAGCTTTAAACTTAACTGAAAAAAAAAATATTTTAGCAAAAGGTTAAGAGAGTTATTCATTACTAATGGTGCATAATTAAGAATCATATTAAATTTTGGACTAATTTGATAAAAACAAAACTTATTGACAAGTACTTAAAAATTGTACATATTATATATGTATATAATACTAATAACAATATTTATAGAAATGAAAAAAAATTGTAAGAGGTTTCAAAAACTTATAAAAAGTTGAAAAAAAATACTAGTTAAAGTTGCAATAAGTAATGTAGGTTGGTAATAATAGGCATTTTGACCTTTATCTAAGAAGATAAGAAGGTAATAATAATATTTATAAAAATAAAATAATTTATGAAAATTTCCAAAAACTTTAAAAGAAATTGAAAGAAAATACTAGTTGAAGTTTAAGTAAATAGTGTAGACTAACAAGAATGGTAAAGCTGTCAAAGTAGGCCAGCGTGACCCATGTGGGCTACCCCTCCATAGGTTGTGAGTTAAACAAGCCAAGTTATTTAACCTATCCTATTTAAATGGATTGAAAAATGTAACCCAACCCACTTGGTGGGTTAAATGAGTCACAAGGGAAAAAGAAGAAGATAAAAAGAAAAATCTCACATCAACTAAAGGTAAGGTAATAAAATTTCAATAACAATTAGTTATGGACTAAAGGCAAAGTAAAATCTTAATGCAACAGTACTATATTATTCTAAACTCAGCTTCATTTTTATGAAAGAGGTCAACTCCGAAGAAAACTAAATAGCTATAAAAAGTACTAAGGTAGGGCAGAATGAAAGTTAATTTCTCTACCTAAATAAATTTGCTCATTGAAGTTGAGAAACATGTGAATCGACTAATGCTTGTCGAATTCATGAATCTAGTTGTTCTCATTGTCAGTAGTCATCACTAGTCACCGATTGGAGGAGGCTAAGCATCATTAGTCATTTGGGGGGAAGCGTTGAAGGACAAAGGAAGGTTAGGTTGAAAAGGACAAAGGGTTGGCTGAGTCTATGAATTGATGTAAATTTGTGATAAACAATAAATAAAAAAGACTCTAAAATGCCAATTGCTGCCAAACACTACATTTTACTTTTAAAGAGGTAAGCTAAAATGAAAAAAAGGAAAAAGAAAAAGGGACAAACAAGCCAATTTGTGGGTTACGTGGGTTTGCCCATATAATAGTATATTAAGTGGGTTGAGTTAGTTTTAATTATAATATTATACGAGTTGATAAGCTTTAAACTCAATCCATCAAAATAATGAGTTAAATGAGTCAATCTAATGAGTTTGGCCCATTTTGACAGCTTTAAAGAATAGATATTTAGAGTCTTGGCTAAGAAGTAGTGCAAATCCTCTGCATTTATAGGTAATTACATCATGTAAATTTATGAGAGAAAGAATAAATAAAAAAGAGGAAGAGACAGAGAAAGGCAAAAAAAACTATCTCCCATCACATCTTTTGTAGTATTATAAAAGATCTGGTGACATCTATTCTTAGTTTGGTTATATAGGAGGAAAGTAAATTTTTATATACTGTTATATTATTGTAATTATTACTTAATAGTATTTATTTATTTTTTAATTATATTTTTAAAATAAAAGTATAATAATCATTTCTTATCTTTAAATTCACTTTTTTTATTCCATTCTATTTCATTCTATGAAGCAAACTAACCCTAAAATGATTTATTAGAAGGTAATACTGAGAAGATAAGAAGGTAATAACAATATTAATAGAAACAAAATAATTTGTAAAAAATTCCAAAAAATTAAATTAAATAAAAAAGAAAAATACTGGTTGAAGATGAAGTAAGTAGACATTTAGAGCCCAATACAAAATGGGAAGTTGAGTTTTTTATTATTATATTTATTTATATAAAATAATTTTTGTTTGATCTCTACACGATAAAACCTTAGATAAAAAGAGTTGGAGAAACAGCCAACAGGGGGGTCCAGACAACAACGGAGTGTCTTTGACAGTCCTTCTGTCCAATCCCAACTCGACAACGTAAAATGAAACCACAGTGGTTTTCCAAACCGCTCTTACATTCTCTCACATGCTTTCGTCCACTTTTTTCTTTTTTTCCTTTTCCCCAGTAACATAATAATAAAAATTAAAAATCTTTTGCCTAAAAAATAATTAAAAAAAAAGTTATTCCTGTGCTTGACTTGTCTCTCACACGGACCCATAACCCTGGATTCTCAGTCGTCATCGTCGCTGCCTTTTTCATACTCTTGCTATTTTTCTCTGCACAAAAGAGAGCATATATAGAACCCCCCATATAACCCAGAGAGGTAAAACGAAGAAGAAGAGAAGAGAGAGAGATGGGTCGAGGAAGAGTGGAGTTGAAGAGGATAGAGAACAAGATCAATAGGCAGGTGACGTTTAGCAAGAGGAGGTCTGGCTTGCTCAAGAAAGCCAAAGAGATCTCAGTGCTTTGCGATGCTGAGGTTGCTCTCATCATCTTCTCCACCAAAGGCAAGCTCTTCAATTACTCCAGCGATGCCTGGTATGCTTTCTTCTCTTCCTTATATATATTATTATATTTTTTGTATCCTCTTTCTTTCTCTTTCCTCCTTCGTCCCCTCCCCTTCCCCTTCCCCTTTCCTCTTAAAATCTGAAAATCATCTTTCTCTGCTTCTTTTTCTTCCTCATCAATTCGGTCTAGCTAGAAATGTATGTCTCTTCTTCATCTCATCCGGCCAGTATATGTGCCATGTGCTAGCTCTCCACTATTCCTTTTTTCTGTCTATTGTTCATGATCATTTGGTTGTTGATATATGGATGAGTAGTTTATCCAAGTGTTAATTTGATCTAGCTATTGTAATCTTAAATATATATTCTGGTATAAATAGTCCAGGTCTTATCCTTTGAGAAGATTGTATCGTCAACATGCACTACTGTCTCCTTTTGCGAATTTTGCATTATTTAATTTGTTAATACTTGATGCAAAACTTACCCCCACCTTTTTTGTTCTTGAATGTCATAAGAGAGAGAGAGAGAGAGAGAGGGAGAGAGGGGAAGGGGGTATCAGCGGAGGGTGTACGGAGTATTTTGCCTAGGTTATACAGAAGTAGTGTTTGTTACTCGCTCGCTCCCATATTAATATATGTACGTGACTTTGTTCCTCGTCTCATCACAGACAGACACCAATCTCAGAAAAGAGCAGAAAAAGTGGCTCATCACTGTGACAAATATATAGCTTAATAATAGTGAACTTTGGATTTATTTATTAAAAAATGACTACCAAAGGGCGTAGAGTCAATCAAAGACCCGTTGCCCAGAAAACATCACCTACGAGTAGAGTCCTTTACCGTTGAATTATCTTGAAATTTATGTATATAATAATAAAAATTAATTTATATAAATTTTGAAAAAGATTCAACTATTGAAGAACTTAATCTCTAAAAAATTTGAATTCTCACGACATTGTACATCTTAGTATATTTCCTCGCTCTTGTCTCTCTCTGGCTAACTTACTATACTAGGATCCAATGTCCGTACCATCTTCTTTACTCAAATAGTTAGCTTCTAACCTTGTATAGAAATAAAAACTCTCAATTTTTAGACGCAATCCGATTTCAAAGGCTTGCTCACATTTAGGAGTGGATATATTTGCATGTCATGTCTTACAATTTATATATATATATATATGACTAATGAAGTTAAATCTCTTTTTGTTTGCATATTTTCTTGACATCTATCTTCTGTTCAAGGTATCGATCGAGTCATTTTATATAGTTTTCAACTTTAAAACCCTAACTATTTTCAACATCTTAATAGAAGGCATCTAATTCAGAAATCAAGCAAAACATGTAACACGATATAATGTCTTCTCACATTAAAATATTGTTAGCAAATATATCACTTGTAATTATTAATTTAGATGGTATTACAAACATTAATTTGGACATTGATTATAATTTGAATTTGAAAAATTATAAGTTTTAAAGTTTAAACTACCACATGTGAAAACTTAATTTATGAACCAAATTGAAATTAAGATAAAAATTAAAAGGACCAAGGTGGTAATTAGTAAAAATAAAATAAACTTCTTCGTTATAATTGGTTTTTAAGGAACAAGAGAAAAAAAGGAACTTGAAATTTTCTCATTGCTAATATACAAAGTAAAGAAACAAGGATGGAGAAGAGGGATGGGATTCATCAGGTAATAATATATTCAAACTAGGGATGATAATTTTGTTTGTTTGTAGAGATCTTTGTGTGAATTGTCCTGCATAGGGGTGGGTTGAGGGAGGAAATTTTCCCCTTGGGGAACTAGGGTGGGGAGAGCATCCATCCCCTCCTCTTAAGAACGAGACAAAAACTACACTCCTTGCATTGTGGGGTCCCTGAATTGGTATTTGTACACTTATTATGTATACTGATAAATTTTAATATGCTTTTTTGGATGAATTTTAATTTAAAATGATATTATTTTTAATTTTTAAAATTTTATTTTATCTTCATGAAATTTTAAATAAACAGTAATCCTCATAGGTCCCTATTTTCCTGTGGAGGGATGAGGGAGATTTTTCTCCTGCAGTGTGGTGAATGAGGATGGAGATAGGAAGGTTAAGGGAATGACAATGATGGAGAGCAAGAAACCTGACCTATTTGCTGTCCCTAATTCAAACCGTTATGAATAAAAATAAGTAGTCTCCTAAGGAATCAACAAACTTAGAGTTGTTAAAATGGATTAGCCTAACTTATGTTTGATGATGTTAAAGTGGGTTTGGCCCTTGTAACAAATGAAATTTCATATGGATGACTTAGCCAAGCGCTTTAAAAGAAACTGAGATAAGCTAACCAATTAATTATTTTTTAAAAAATTAATATTAAAATATACAAATATCATAAATAATATTAAATTCAATTATATCTAATTTTTCATATAAAAACACATTATATGCCAAATAATAATTGAAATTTATCTACAAAATACTAATTAAAGTATAAATTCAAAACATGCATTATACAATGTACGTATAAAACCATATCATTTGAAATTATATTTCACCTTCAGATATCTCTTCTTAAAGCTATCATTTTCATCTACTTTTATATAATAAAATAATTTAACTTAGATGTTTAAAATTATTAATAACTCATCCTCATTATATATATATATATATATAATATTAATACTACTACCATAAAGATGTATCTGAAAAAAAAAACATATTTTTCGACCCATAATGTTAGCCTAGCCCTTTTAAGCCCATGGCTAAATTGGAATGAGACGAAAAAAAGAAACTTTTATCATATGGGATGTTGATATACTGACCAATCTCATCATCCCATTTACAAAGTTTGTTTGGGTTGACCCTTGAGCCAGGCGTATTTTGATAGCTTTAAATAAGGGATGTTCATTGGTTCAATTCAGTAAACTTTTGGACCTCAGTCAAACAGAAACAAAGTAATTAGTTTATCAAAAGGGTAAATTATTAATTCTTAGTCCCCTTAATTTTACTTAATTTTTAATTTGGTTTTGATAGTATAAAAATTTGTAGTTAGATCTTTATAGTTTCAAAAATTTTTAATATAATCTATGTTGTTAAACTTTTATTAATGTTTTATCAAATTTGTTGATGTAGCCTTCACATGTTATCTTAGTACTCTAAATATATATATAATTTATGTCAATAAAAGTGTAAAAATAGATAAATATAAAAAATTAAATCACATGTGGCATATGACATATGATGCAATATATAGTTTGGGTAAATTGACTTAAATCATGTATATTTCATAGTATTAAAATAGTATATGATTAGTCACGTCAACAAAATTTGGTTAATTGATATTAATAGAAGTTTGACAATATGGACAAAATTTAAAAATTTTAAAACTATAATAACTTAATTACAAAATTTTATATTATAAGGATTAAATTAAAATTTGAATAAAACTATAGAGACTTAAAAAGTAATTTAACCTTATCAAAATATTGAACTTGTTTTATTTTTATTTTTATTTTTTGTTTTTTGTTTTCGAAACCACTCAATTGGACTAAACTAAACCAATGGCAACCAATTTGGTTTAGTTATAATTAATTAATGCTTATTTTTATGAAAAAAAGGTTTTATTATAATCCTTATAAATTAAAAATTATAAAATTTAAAATATTGAATCAATAATTTAATTCTCAACAAATAAGAAAACGTTTCATTAATATAAATTAAATTATAAATTATGAAAATATGTATAATAGTGAGTTGGCTCGGTTTGGTCTGTTTTCAAACCGAAAATTCAATCAATCTGCACAATTTTCACTTGAAAAAGAAAATCAAAATGATTTGATTTTAATCAATTTTAAACATCCTAACTCTATACATACCGTTGGAAATAAGTAAGTATAAATTTTGACTGTTTCATTTTCTGTGTTAAGTGTTGAAATATTGATAAACCCTTACATATGCGCCGTCCATGTTGTCTGATATATATTTACTACATCAAGAAATGAAACTGTAATATAACTTCTAGATTCCTGATATAAACTCGGGATGTTCATGAGTTAGGATTAGATGCGGTCTTGCAGATATGGAGGACTGTGAGTTTGATGCATGATTCTACGTACTTAGCGTATGGCAAGACAAACATAGGTTATACAAAGCAACTGTTAGGGTGGGTTCCAAATGCGATTAGAACTTTTGTATTCGGATCCTGAAATGTTGCCAATTATATTCAAGCATATAGAATACTTGAAAATGTGATAAATTAAGGAGGAGTGTGAAATTTTACTTGACAAATCATGGTCATGGAATAATATTTTTATCAAAAGAAGTAAATAAAAAGCGCAAAGTCAATATTATATATCAAATATCATTAATTAATAGTTCTATCAAATGGGTTAGAAATTGGAATTTTGACTATCACTTGGTCATAGAGACTTTATAATGTGTTAAGGATTATTTTAAGCTAAAAATTTAGGTTGTTAATTATGTTAAGACCTATAAATAAAATAATATATACAGTTATATAAATGATAATTAGGAAATTGCTCTCATGTATTCCGAGTAAGTATTGTAGAAGACAAATACTCCCTTGCATGTTGCTATTTTCAACTGCAGTTTTTTGCTTCTAGATTTATTATGATCGATGCTATATATGAATACCAGTTGGCTTACCGCTTAGCTTACTTTGTGAACAGCATGGAAAGAATTTTGGAACGGTATGAGAGGTATTCGTTCGTGGAGAGGCAGCTAGCTGCAAATGATCAGGAACTTAACGTACAACACCACCTCTTCTATACCTCTTTTTTTTTTTCATTTTAGATCCTCTCAATTTCATTTTAAAATTTAAAGTGACAATTTTAAAAATATATTTATATATATATATATATATATTATATAGTGTGTAAAACCTTCATATATTGCAGGGTTTACTATTTAAATAAGATTTATTACTCAAGTAAATTGTACATGCTTTGAATTTATCTCTCTCAAAAATTGATATTATTAACTTAAAAAAAAATGAGAGGATCTGAATATCATTTTCCTAACTCTTTTTTCCCCCTTCTTCTTCTTTTGTCACCCTAAATATCAATGGGCCATTTATCTTAATTAGTTATAACTATACCCATGATAATTAACAAATTTTTACTATTTAAATCAACACATTTTGTTTTGAGGATAACTCCATAAAGATAGAGTTTAAGTGTGGTTAAGCTTTCTAACGTCATTATAATTAGAACACGTAACTTAAGATTCCAAAGTTGATTCTACGTCCTATGAGATTGATTTAAAAATCAATTTTACTAAGGAGATCTCAAATGTGTCCTGTATAATTGGACCCTCTATTTTTTTATGCAAACAAAAGCCAACTAGCTAGGTATGAACTACCTGTTGCCACTATCAGAACACTTGTGTGTTATTATCTACAGAGTCAGGAAAACTGGACTCTAGAACATGCGAAGTTGAAGGCTAGGATAGAGGTCCTACAAAGAAATCAAAGGTATTCATCACTTAGCAAGATTATATAAGAACTGCTTGTATATTATAAGAGAAACAACGACATTACTATTAATTAGGTGCTTTTATTGATACAGGCATTTTATGGGAGAAGATCTGGATGGCCTAAGTCTCAAAGAGCTTCAGAATTTGGAGCATCAGATTGAGTCTGCTCTCAAACACATCAGATCTCGAAAGGTAATTAAAATCATGCAGCAACAACCATCAATATGGCAATTGCTGTAATTTTGGACAGCATGACATGGTCAAAGTCATTCATGCAATTAAGTGTTTCACTTGCAGAACCAACTCATGCATGAATCTATTTCAGAGCTCCAGAAAAAGGTCAGTCTTTGTCACCTGCATTCTCCTATATCGCAAATAGGTAGCTTGTTTTTTTTTTTTTGTTTCTTCTGAAAACTGTCATAGATTGGAAGCTTGAACTGTTATTTTGTTGCATGATATAAGCAGGATAAGGCACTGCAGGAAAAAAACAACTTACTGGCTAAGAAGGTAAAGATTTTGTTTGCCAACAGTTACAGCTAAATTACTTTAGGATACAGGATATATATTTCTATCCTAAATGGTTTGAGTGGAAACTATAGATAAAGGAGAGAGAGAAGGCACTGGCCCAGCAGGCACAAGCACAACTGGAGCAACACAATCATGATTTGGATCATTCCTCTCTTCTTTTAACTCAACAACCATTGCAGCCCTTGAATATTATAGGGTGAGTAGTCTCTGTTCTGAGCGTGTGTCTGCATGTTTGCCTTTTTCCATTGTGTGATAATCAGGCCGCTACGATAAAATATAATAAATTATTCTCTGTGAGATACTTAAATTACAAATCCTCATTTTATTACGGAAATATATATATATTATTTTTTTGGGCAAAAATTGACCAACATGCTCTCAAAGATTATTTATTGTGTTTAAAATCATAAATTCAATTTATTCATAATTTTAAAAATTAGTCAAATATGCATTTAATACTTGTTATATTATATAAATAATAAATACAAAAGTATTTTGGTCAAAATAGATATATAACTCTCTAACATGTCACATTCTATTAATAAAATAATAAACTAATTAATATCTAAGAATTATTTGCACAAATTTAAAAATTTGCGAGGATTCAATATTAAATTTTAAAGGTTAAAAGAATTATTATGTATAATTTAACCAATCTTATAAATAAAGATAAGTATTGCTATAAATTTGATGAAGTTTTAAAATAAATTAAATTTATGGTTCTTAACACAGAATAAATAACATTGAAATATATACTTAAAATATTTTTTAATAAATTATATTTTTAATAAAATAAATGAATATTATTTTAGAGGCCATTTTAATCATATTTTGATTTCAAAGAGTAAATATATTTTTTCAAAACTGAAAGAAGGATTACATAATTTAGTCATCTCTTAAAGAGGAAATTAATTTATTCTATACTTCTACATTTATCATATCATGTGCATCTACAATTTGCCTGGGGTGCCGGGGAAGGTAATGTTTCGGGGAGTCATGAGAAAGATCTAGCTTAGGGTGTCAATTAGTATAACCGCATAAGCATACTTACGAAATTTATAATCCAAAAACTTTGACTTAAGTGATATCTTTTTTACATATAAATGTTAAAAAATCCTGTATATCTTAGTTTGATTTATATCTCATTCCTTTTCCTACCCCTACTGCCAAAGCCTTATTTCTCGTTTGCAATTAAAAAAAAAAAGTTTATATCACCTTCATACCTTAAGTTTAAAAAGGATTAAAATCTTAAAGAAAAAGAGATTATCCAAGACAAATAGCATTTTTTTTACATTACTTGGCAAACACGTACAAGCAAGTCCCACATGTTAGTCTCATACCACATCACTTCTCATATGTCATTTTGGCACTCGCTCTGAAAGAATCTTTATTCTCTCAATATTTTTGATCCCATCGTGAGAAGGAGCATTCAGAATTTCCCTCCCATGTACACACACATATCAAATATGACTCAGCTCTATTATTTATGAAATATTCGTAACACACCATAGTTTCTAGAAATAAATAAAAGGGGGAAAAAAAAAGCTAAGCCCTCAAGCATTCTTACATACTTGGACACATTTTACTCACCTGCCTTAACTCCTTTTTATCTTCGCTTCCAAGTACAGTATTTGTTAACTTCAAATTAAATAATACTAAGTGGGTGAAGAATATATTTGACGATGCAGAGGGTCCCCAAGAGTAAGAGGTGCTGGTGGAGATTATGAAGGAACTCCTAATCAACCTCGAGCTAATACACTCCTTCCTTGGATGCTTCGCCCCTTAAATGAATAGAACACTAGCTATACACTACTCTTGGTGCTGCAACTCCTCATGCACTATATATATCTGTAAGACATTTTAGCCATTATGACTCTCTATTGTGTAAGTTTATATGGATATATATATATGATCTCCTTCATCCTTGGACCTTCCCTACCAAACTTTTTTTGTGCATATGATGAAAGGATTTAATTTAATTTATACATGTGAAACTTATGTACGAAAAGCAAATGTACCATTACATGTTACGCTACATGTAAACAAGAATTGCTCTCTACTTAATGGTTGTGTTGGAATATTTGATTATGGATTAACATTAATTAATTGTTAAATTAAATTAATTATGATATTATGTTTTTAATAATGTCAAATAATTAAGTAATTAAGCTAATACCACTTAAATGGATTGAATCATGTAATTGCATAGTATATAAGAAAAAGGCTCCAACTTACTACCATATTATGGACTAGTTACCCTATTATACTAGCTAAAATTTTGTCACTATATATATAAAAACCCTTCAATTAATTTAATAACACATGGCATTATAGGTTGCAAAACCTCTTATCATACCTGACAACTTGTTAAGCGTTAAGTATATAATAGAGATGATGTGAGGAAAAGAAAATAAATTGATTTCCAAAACTAATTTTGAAAACTAACTTAATAGAGTCACCATTAAAATTTTAATTATTTTATAAAACAAAATATTAAAAAAGTATTTTGAAAAAAAGGAAGAAAAAATAGTTTGCAAATTAGGTATAGGTTTGAGAATCAATTATATTGTGAGAAAAGTATTAAACATCTCATAATATCTGTTTTAAAAGCAATTACCTTAAATTAACTGTAAAAGATTAATATGGTTTTAATTTTATTTTGATTATCCTTATGAACCACATGCAAAGAGGAAGAGAAAAAGAAATTAACAAATTAAAAATTTACAAGGCTAAAAGCTAGAATATTTATAAAGGCAGAAAAGACAGTATATACAGAGGGTGGATTTGATTTAGAAAGGTAACTTAAGGCCTACTTGTAAAAAAGATAAAAGTTCACATAATTCAAATGAGTAAAAGAAACCGTGTCACTTGGTTCTCCTATACCAATCACTCAAAAGAACCATCATGTGAAAAGAATATCTAGGAATTCAGTAACATCAAAGTAATGGACAAAGAATCTATCAACTCACATATGCAGGAAAACTTTACAGATGACAAAACAAACACACTCACTTAGCAAAGGGTGAAAGGATGCAACACAAGGAAACTGAATTCTGGCAAATGACAACCTACTTAAAGTTCTTTCATGGTGCTGAGTCACAATGCACAATTGTGAATCATGCTTCAAAACACAAACCGAGGAATTGTCAAATTAATGCAATCTCCTTGGTGAAAAACAGCCTCTAATTACTCCCCTCGTCCCTTCGTCTCTCTGTTTCCACTCTTCTCAGTTCAGCACTCTTCTCTGTTTCCGATTATTCCCTTCGTTTTTATGTGACTTTCCTCTTTTCTCTGTTCAGCACACGCCATGCTCCACCGCGCTAATAAAGCTGATGGAGTTGTGGTCAAACTCCCTCAATCTACTCCTTCTGTGTTTCCCCTACTCCTGCGTTTTGACCCAAACTCTCTTTCTCTCTTTTAATTTTTAAGGATTGTGTTAGGCCAAGTTTTTGGATCTAATGGACCCAGTATTACTTATCCCACATAAGTTGGGTTGGACTTTTAAAAATGAGATGACGTTTTCGAACATTTAGTTTTGTGTTCTTATATTTTGGTTTGGGCTCTCTTATTATTCTATTAATTTAAAATTAAATTAAAATTGATTTAAAATGACCCAAAATAATTTTAAAAAAGTAAATAAGACTCAACTTGAAAACATGACTCTCGAATAATGAAATTGATTTTGAATTAAATTACAACCTACACAAAATTTATGACTTCAATGATCCAAAAATTAAATTGAAATTAATTCAAAATTATAGAAAAACCTATCATAAAGTCTATTATTTTCATAGATGCCCAAAAAAATACGATGTTCACCTCTCTCTCTCTCTCTCTCTTCCTCCCTCCCCCTCCCTCCTTCCTTTAAGGTTTTTGAATAGCTCAATCAATGAATTCAAGAGCGAATTCAAATAAATCTTTGAATCTTATTTTGTTACCTCCCACATACATTGTTATTCATTTGGCATTAGAGCTTAAAATTTTCTTGTGGTTCTAAGTGAAATTTTATTTTTTATTACACAATTGTTTATTGGTTGTATGTGAAAGTTAAGGGTTTTCTTCCTCTTGTTACAAGTTTCAATTTGATATATTATATGCTTCGCAAATTGATCTATACAAAGAGAGAGAAATTTTCATACGAAGCTTTTAACTTTCATCCTTCGTAAGGAAATTGTGTGTTTAATTTGATTTCTTGCAAAGAAACTATTATTCACCAATTTATAATACTATTAGATTAGTTTAATTTCAAACAAAAAATCAAAGGATTTGTGAGAATTGAAAGAAATTTTTCTTAGGACATGATTTGGGATTTTTCAATTTATCTCAACTAATCGAGTTTTCTTAACTTGTATTGCTTGCATCTTCAACATTGAAGCTTCTAATATGTTTTGGAGATGCAATATTACATTAAAACATGAGTTTTCAAAGCTCAAAAGGAGCTTCAATTACAGAAACTACCATTATAAGGGAGGAAAGCCAAAGCCCACATGTGCCCCCTAGCAAATGTAGCCCATAGGTTGGGCCTCTCTACCCTAACTTTGTACTAGCACCTTCATTTTTTTGTCCTTTTAATTAATGGTGATTTTTCCTAAATTTTTGGATTGACAAAAATATGAATTTCTTAATTTTCATAATATTTTCACACTGATTTTGAGTTACATACTTTCTAAATTTTGGACTAAGAATTTTTATACATATACATGTATATTTGTACAAAAATATTGAATACTCTCAAAAGTTATACATTTTGATATGTCAAATAATTTTAAAATGATTTATGCAATTTTATATTATCTATTGTGCTAAAATTGAATTTAAACCCAATTTTAGTGTGAAATTCTCAAATTTTGATTATGGAAATTATGACTGTAGACATTTGACACTTTATGATTAAATGCTTACATATTGTGGGACCAATCATAAGAGTATTTGGTTAATTTTCATTGAGATATTTGTTTTAGTTACGTATATACATTAAATTACCTCTTTTGATTTCTATCGTATGATTATTGTTGAGTAAATTGCATTAGTAGTGAATACGTCTTGTCAATATAGCATTGTCAATATAATATGATGCTCTTGCTTGTGATTACGTTACGTACATAATTCATGCTTCCTTGTGTTGTTTTCTATTTCAACTTTTGTGTCTATGTAATCATCATCCTTGAAGACTTCAAATGGGATGACTTATGACTCCTAGAAAGTGTCCTTAGTTATATATCTAATAATTACATAGTTAGCCTTGGCCTTAAGGGTTGATGTAATTCCACAAAAGGCTTTCATAGAAAGTGACATGACTTTGGTAAAGTGTGCTTGGTGGTCATGAAGTACTCTGTCGATAAGACCATTAGGTGTGGATTCTTGTGGAAGAAGCCATAGTGGAACTCTTAAAGGTCATTGTGTGTAACCTTTTTCTCCTAATAGAATTAATTAAATAATATTTAAGTAATTTAAAATGAATTAGAAAAAGTATTTAAAAGCTAATCATATTAAAACGATAGAGAAATTAATGAAATATAAGTGCCTAGTACATAAAAAAAAAATTTTTTAGAACCATTAGGAGTTTAATAAAAAAAATTTTAAGGATTATTTGAGATTTATTCTAAATATTAAATAGAAAGTAAGTAAGAAATAAATACTTAGAAAATAAAATTGTTGTAACTTCTAAAGCCAAAAAGGCTTTAAAAATATAACAAACATATTTAGGAAATAAAAAAATTTAGGTTTGGGATCAAATTATAAACATTAAAAGTTCAAGGTACAAACTCAATTTCAATTGAGGCCAAATTATAAATTTAACTAGGGCCAAACTGCAATTTTATCCTAGACTAAAATATAATTCATACCAATAAAAGAATGTTGTAGAATGAACAAGTCAAAGGAGTTGAAAATTTTAATATACACCTTCTAATGATTGGAAAACAATTTTTATACTTAATACTTAAAAACTAAGTATTATTTTTGTCTTAAATAGTAGCCATTAGAATTCAATTCTTCTAATTTCCTAAGGACCCCTAAAAAAACATGCTAAGAGAGTGAAGGTACATAGCTAGATCTGAAACCAATGAGAAGCCCTTTGCCTTTATATTTATACCTCTTCCACACTCCATTTATTGTACCCCATCAAATAAAGAAAGAGAGAAAGCAGGAGAGAGAGAGAGAGAGAGAGAGAGAGAGAGAAACATAGATAGTGAGAGCTTAAAGAGTAGAGAAAGAAAACATGAAGGAGAAGAAGGAAAGAAGGAAAGATACTTGAAATTTAGAAAGCTCCAAGTAAGACTACTCTTATCTTACTAAGAATCATCTCCTCCCTCTCTTTTTCTTTATCTCTTCCATAGCTTTTCTCTCTAAAAAGCTTGGATATCTCATGAGGGAAAATTTCAAATCTTTTTTAATTGGATATTGATTTATGGATTATATTGTGTTTTGTGGTTATTGAGTGATTATATGATTCTTAGATTCCTATTAGATTTTTGGAATGAATAGTGAAATTTGTCAATGTCCAAAGGTTGAAAACAATGTCGTGCCATGACTTTGTGCATGGTCTGCCTTAGTGCAAGGCCAAAAAAGAAAAGGTGTGTCTAGAAATAGAATGCAGAGGTGTGCTGTGGTGATACCTCATAAAAATAGGGAAGTTGATAATTTTATAGAAGTTGTGGTTTGATCTCTAATTCTTTATACCTAACATGATTAGGATTGAAGATCTTAAATTTTTATGAATAGCATATGTTAAAAACTAACTTATATGCTTTTGGAACCTTAACACTATTAAGAAATATTTTCTTTATATAAATCCTTGTATAATGAAGATATGGGTAGACCCCATGCATAGAAGACTAAACTCTAGGACTATATCTATACATGGATGATTGTATTTCCTGAATATCGTGATTGCTATAAACAGAAGGCTAAACTATGGATGATTCTCATGCATAGATGACCAATGTTTTGATTTCTAATATGGACTATAGACTTTTGAAATATGTAAGGCACTAAAAGACATGTTTATTGGACAAACTACATAATTGTCAATATGGACGTATTTCTTTTTCTACTTTTGATCTATGATATATATATATATATTTATTTATTTATTTATTTATGCTGGTGTATACATGTTTGATATATTTAGTTTACATGGATGAGTTATTTGCTCTTATAAGAATAAATTGTAGCACATACAATGTTATGATCATAAATGGGCAAGTAAAAGAGGAGAAAAGAAAGCTCTTATTTTATGATACCATTAGTATCCATGGGAAATAATTTTCATAGGGATGATCTCATAGCTTTTCTTTAGAGATGTACTATACAACCTTAAATATACATGTATTGTGGATTTACTTTAAGAAAGGCCTTAGATAGCATGTTAATGGTTTGGTTTCTTTATATTTTATAAATACTTTAGCAAAAAAATTTATGTAGATACAAAGAAGTTAAGAAAAGTAATTATTTATTTTTTAGTTATACTAAAATCTCGGGTTGCGTGATGTGATGCTTATGAATTTTAGAACTTAAATCCATACCAGTGGTATGGGACACTGAGCAATGGCATCTATGATTACTTTTTCAATAGCATTTTTAAGAAAGATGTTATCTTTCCTTAGAAGAAGTTAATCAATGATTATGGGTTACTCAGATATGTTAAATTATGTGTTAATTTTATTGATAACTTATATGCATGACTTGATACTTTACAACCTTGCTATTATATGATATGACTAGTTCATGTGATGCCAAAGATTTATTCATAGATATCATTCTATCATTTCTTAACTAGACAAGGGTGATAAATAAGAAATTTTTTTTTTTACAATTTGATAATTGGACTATTACTATTATTTTATTTTAATTATTTGTGTTTTACAGAGAGTTTTCAATTCTCACATTTTGTGGTAATGTGTTCAAATAGTATGGATGCTGACAACTTGATCCATGGTTAAGATCAAATGGATGCATATAGAGATTCTTGGGGTAGGACAAGTCTAAGTCATCATTAACATTAAGATAATAATAGTCACTAAGCAAAGTTAGCAGATACCCTTTACTCAGAGCTCTTTTGCATGACTTAGATATGCAATTCAACAGCATTGACATCACAGGGTTTCTTTTGATATATATATATATATATATATCAACCTTATAAGCTAACTAAAATAATGTTTTGTTGACTATAATGATTAACTAAACTCTTTATAAAAGGTGGGCTAATAAGACCCACTTTTTTAGAAAGTATTTTGTTATGAATGTGACGTAGTTATGTAACTCTTCCATACTCTGACCTGATAATATAGTGAATTAGTTGTTGCCTATGCTAAAAATAAATAAATCAATATAGATAACTAGGTAAAATGAATATACTAAGGGGGTTACATTCTGTAGAAGTTTAAGAAATTTGACAAGGCTTAAAAGGATTATTACCTCTTACTTACTAAAAAAAACACTTACTATAATAAAGTATTAGGTGTTCAAGTTTCAAGAACACATCTTAAAGTTTGTGTATCACTACAACAAACTTAAGTCTTTTATTAGTCTTGATTTGGGAGACAACTTTTCTTATTTGGCACATTCTAGAATCTCTCTTATCCTAGTCTTAAGTACTAGAGACTTCTTGTTGCACCCAATAAGGTGAATGGACTATTGATAAGCTGATGTTTTATGGTTTCCCAAAAGGAGGAGTCCATGAAAAAAGAAGTACCTTAGCTGCTATCGTGAATTATTTGACTTTGGGTCCCGTAACAAGTCAAATGTGATTTTTACAAGGATTACAAGCCATTGTGAAAAGATGAAAATAAGAAAGTTATTGAGTGTGGTAACAATAGGGGATTGAAGAAGCAATCTTTCAAGGGTAAATGCAATTACTACAAGAAGCTTGGCTATAAAAGAGTGGATTTTTATAAGCTTAAGAATAAGAGTGAAAAGAAAGGTACCCCTTTTAAATTTACTCTATCTAGCTCTAGCTTGTATTTGAATCCAATGTTGTTGATATTTCATCAAATTCTGAGTGCTTGGATTTTGATTCTATTGTTCACATTTATGTTTGCCTTTTAGACATGTATTGAAACTAAACAACGTTGTTTATATACCCTTTTGAAAAGGAATTTAATTTTCACTTTTGTATTAGACCAATGTGGTTACTTATTTTTCTTAGCAAGGAAATGTAACAAAAAATTATTATTTACTTTAATTCAATTGTTATTGGTTTCACTATAATAAGTAATGGTTTATATAGGTTCATTTTAGATTCTTCACCTATTCATCATAGTAGTTTTACTGCTAATGTAGTTGTTGGTAACAAACATGGTAAACTTGTTAAAGACTCTTCATTGTTGTGGCATGGATGTATAGGGCACATTTCAAGGAAGAGGTTGGAAAGAAAATGGTTGAATAGGATTTACTGTACAGCCTTGGTTTCTCTAATTTTGGTTCTTGCGTAGATTGTATTAAAGGAAATTCCCTACTAAAGCTAGAATAAAGGGGCAAGTAAAAGCCTAGATATTTTTGGATCTAATTCATACAGATACTTATGGACATATCACTCCTACTACTATGGTAAGATTTATGAATTTCATTAACTTATTAAATGACCATTCCTAATATGGACGCATTGTTACTCTACATAAGAAGTTAAAATCTTTGAATGCCTTTAAGGCATTTAAGATAGTCATTAAGTTATAAATTAAAAAATGCATTAAATGTATTAAATCTAACAAGATGGATGATTACTATGGCAAATATTCATATATTGGTTGGAACTCAAGTCCTTTTGTTATGTTTCTACTTAAATGTGGTATTGAAGCTCTATACATCATGTTTAGCACCTTTAGCATAACGACTTGTAGAAAGGGAAACCATACCTCGATGGACATAATGAGATGTATCCTTCATCATTCTTTTTCACCATTTCCATAGGATGATGCTTTGAAAATAGCTACATACTATTCAAAGTTGTTCCCACAACTCCATATGCATTAATGTTCGACAAGAAGTGCAATTTAAGGCATTTTCTTGTATAGCATTGTGAGGCAGAAGTGAGACCACATAATCCTCAACTTGAGAAATTGGATGCTAAATCTGTTATTGGTTTCTTTTTTTAGCTATTGTACAAGCTCTTGAGGTAGTGAATTTTATGGTCTTAATCATTCTACCAAAGTTATTCAATTTTGATTTAGTAATCTTTTTAAAAATAACTTGGATAGTGGGAATACAATGCTTGTGTTTTTTATCTTTGAGAGGAGAGTATTATTATGCTTGTACTTGTGTTGATTTCTTCACTAAAGTTTGTTCCTTTAGTAAGGTATGTTGACAATTAAAATATTGCTGATGATGATGGAAAACCGCATGTTATTGTTACTAAAGGGCCTATTGTTATTGTTGTTGTTATCCTTTAAAGCGGTCTTAAAGAATCCATCTACTTATGATTTTTAATAATTACATGGTCTACTTGTAGCAACATGCTTTTTTTTTAATGTAACTAATATTTCAAACCTACTTTCTCACTAAGAAGCTATATCAAGTCCTAGCTCATTCAAATGATTGAAGGTCATGAGGGATAAATTCTCTTCCATAAATCATTATCATGTTTAGAAACTTATAGAATTGCCTGAAAGTTACAAAGCTATCAGCTATAAGTGCAACACTCCTTTATTATTATTAATTTCCTTATTTTTGATAATTATTTATTTATTTTGTCACTATTGAATTCTATAACCAAAGTTATATGAAAATAATTTTGATTATGACCATACAAAAAAAAATCTCCTTTCTTCATTGGTTTTCATTTTCACATATAAAAAATGCACAATTTCATTATTACTAAATAATACTATATTAACATAACATAGTTGCCATAAACAACAACAATATGTAATATTGTTCATCAATAAAAAAGTAGCACAATTTAATTATAATGTTGAAATCTTAATTATTACAATTTTCTAAATAAAATTTAAATCTTGCCCTCCTTTATTAGCTGTAGCCATCCTAATAGTTTGGATCACTTGAACTGAACCTATTAGTGGAACTTTTGTCTATCTCCACTTAACGTCAATGATTATTCAAAGGACTAGCATCATCTAAATTCTTGGCTGAACATATTATAAAAAAATAATGAGAATTCATATTCATAGTAGAAAAAAATAATCATTTAAAAATTCATATAATGGTTCAACAATATAAACTACAAAAATACATTTTCTACTTATTTCTTCTTGTATCAATGTGTAATACCTGGTCTTTCTAAAACTAAATTGGAATCTATGAGTTATAAAAGGAAGACCCCAAAATGAGATGATTAGAGGCTAAACAAGATTAGAATAATAATATAAGCATTTAGAAATGAGAATACAAAACTAATGATGGCCTGAAATCAGAGCGAAAACGGCTAAACCAAAAAGCCAAAAATGAAGTGGCATTCTCATAATTTCAAGCAACTTTTAGAAAACTCAAAGGAGGAATCTTTAAATGGAAAAATTAAATTTCTTTGGGTTCTTAGATGCCCTAAAAACTATAAGAATCCCTAGAATGGTCAAAACTCCTTTGATATACATTTTAAATTATCGGTTAACTAAAATCTTGATCGAATCATTTGGTAAGGTTTTAAATCTAATTGGGGTGAAACCAAAGGTATTTTATGAATTAGAAAACCTAAATTTTATATGGAAAAGAAAATTCTAAAAAAATGATTTAAAATAAGCCTAAACAAAGCGGTCAAAGTTTAGGGACATGGATGAAATTTTGAAAAAAGTTATAAAATATCCATCTTCCTTCCATATAATGGCTTGCCACCTTATCTTCTTAGAAACAACTTTAAGCTTCTGAACCAGCATAGAAATGGCGTTAAATGAAGGGAAGAGAGAAAAGATAAAGGAAGCCACATAGGTAAGAAACTATGCATAATTTTACTACAAGTTAGTTAGGAAGTTTCTTTTACTCTTTGAGCTCTTTCCATTGATGGCTTTAGTTCCTTGAGAGGATCATTTTGGTAGTTGACCTCTTGAGAAGGAGTGGGAGTTTGAAGCAACCAAATATAGCAAGAGAATCCCTATTTGGCAAGCTTTCAAAAGAGGTATGTTATGTAATAGAAAGACTTATTTTTCTATAAATTCCAGTGGCTTCCATATTAGGCCTATATAGAGGAACTAGAGAGGGAAAATGAATTTAGCTAAAACTTGATGGAATTAAGGGTTTTGAGGCATGAGAAATAAGAATATGCAATTGAAACTAAAAGAAAAGCTTTAGAAATCAAGTTATGCTATCTAGGGTTCTTATTGCACCTAAGAATTTTTGAAACTTTCTAATGATAATTTAGCTTATGTAAGAGTATGTATGAGTTCATAAAAAGTCTAGGAAGCTTCATGGATGCCAAAACCCCTAGGAAATTGAATGAAACTACATGGGCTCCTTACTTGCTTCATGTTTCGGCTAAGGAGAAGAACAAGTACGTAGGGAGAGTTTTCATTGATTCTAAGGATAGGAATGACCTAGATATAAATAATAAATACTAAAGGAATCATTGGTTTGAATTTAGAAGTCATGGTTTATAAAATGGAAGTTAAGATCCCTTTATGGACATAAAGAAACAACTTAGTATTTGGCTTCTTGAATTGAATTTATGATGACTCTAATGAGTCTAAATGGAGTCATATGACCTAGATTGAATGAGAAATTAGAGCCAAGATCATGAATTTTAGGAGTTGCTTCATTATGCTCTATTATGGAACCATATTGATGTCATAAGAGAAAGTAAACTTGCATAGAGTTTATGTGAGGCTCAAATTGATCCAATGAATGAATTGTGTCTTATTTGATGTGTCTAGGCCAAGCAAATCAAGATCCTCCTAGGTGTAGGTGTGAAGCCGAGAAAGGAAAGAAATAACCAAGGAAGAAAAGTTATGTTCTTGATACAAGGTAGCTTTCTAACCTTTCTTGCATGCATTTCTTGGATGTTTGATTGTCATTGGATGTTTGTGTGTATATTTGAATTATGAGACATTTTTATAACCATTGATTACACATTATGGTGCCATTATGCTTCTTAAATATACTTTTGAGAGCAAAAGTGGCTTGAATGGGTATGGTTACGCCAAAAGCCCCTTAGAATGGATGAGAAAAAACTAAAAATCCTTAAAAATGGATGAGACAAAGCCAAAAGTCTTAAGAAAGAGTAAGGCTAAGTCAAAAGTCTCCAAAAGCACGTGAAGCAAATCTAAAAGTCCCAAAGAAATTGCATAAGGCTAAACCTATATCCTTTAATGCCTATGTTTGATGTGTATGAGTTTATGTGACGTGAAAATATATTCATGTATGTTTATTAGAAACTTTTATAACATGCATGCATGCATTCTTTGACATGTAATTACATCATATATGTATGTTTGAAAGGGTAAAGAGTTATTGGGATTCTTTGAATCTCACTCTTCCCCCATATATGTGTAACCATATCTAAGTGAGCCAAGTGGAGCAAGAAATGGAGGTCATGCACTTTGAAGAGTGGAACTTTAACACTAGAATAAAAATTTTTTGCATTTTGATGTCAAAGTTTGTAAATATATGATGTACTTGTGATGTAAATACTTGAACATGTTTAGATGTATGTAACTATAGTGTATGTACCAATTTTGAAGCCAAATGAATGAATACATGAGTTTTTGACACCATAGACCTATGATGTATATGTGTATAATAGCAACTAGGATGGTAGTTTTGAGATGCATGATGATTTGGAAATTTGGGATACTCTCATAGGCTGTCTTTATGCTTTTGGACATGATAAAATGGTTGTGGAATGATTAGAAAGCCATTTGGTACATCTTGACCCCTTTATAGATTTCAAATTAATCAAATAGATGAATTTTTACATAAAATTTGGCAAGCCAATAGGTCTCATTAAGAGCTTTTAACAGAGTTAAAGAGCATCTAATTTAGAGTTCTAAAGAATTTATTATCATTTTTCAAAGTTTGTCAAATTATGTAGAACTGTCAAGGTTACTGTTCATATGATCAGCTTTGGTTCCAGGGTCTCTTAGGAGTCAAATAAAGTCAAATGCTCATAAGCTTTTTATAGCCACCAAGAGCACTCATTTTGGATCAATATAAAGAGAGTTATGAATTTTTGAATATCAGGGTCTACATCAGTCCGAGTGCACGACCCAGTGTACTGTTCTATTGATTTTCATGGGCTAATGTTATTGTCTCAATTTAGAATTATTTTTAGTCATTAGTAACACCTAAAGCTTTCCAAAAAGCTATCATATGCATGATTTCAACTTTTCTAGTATTATTTATGAATTTTCAAAGTTCATATCAGAAAACTGGCCTTACAACCCAAGAGCAACTTTCTGGTTTTATGAAGTATGGTCTGAAATCCAATATTTGTGTAATGAATTATGATGTCTCTTATATGAATGAGTATGTTATGGATGGAAAATATATTAGGGAAGTTTAAATGATTTATTGAGCCGAAGATTGATTATTTTGGCTATTAATGTTGCAAAAAATCGTTGCCAAAAGTGTGATTTCTATATAAATGTGTAAGAATAAGCCTTTGTGATATGATTTGAAGGCTAGGGTGCTAAGGCATTGCATTTATTAGCATCAGAGCATAGGTTCAGACACTTTAGTGTCAATTATGCCTTGATGATGTGAATTTTCAATTATGTGTGGCGTATATAGGATGTTTGGGGTGCTAAAGTGTGGCATATGCTTATGTTTTATGTTAAGTTATGTTAGAATGGTATTAGATAAAATGGTGAACACTAGAAGAGGTATGCCTCTAGAGTTTCTAGAACAGAGATAATTGATCTTGTGGTTGGAGCTCTACAAGCTATTATAGCTCGCTTAGATCAGCAGCAAGCCATGATGTAGTAGTAGCAAGAGATCATTATGTAGCTACAGGGGAGGCTTGCTCAGAAGGATTATGAAAGGCCTAATCCTCCCTAACCTATAACGAATGTAAATTTTGTAAAAATAATGAAATGAGCTGTATAAAAGCAAGTCTTCTGAAATGAGCTAGATAATGTCCTAAAAAATTTGGGTAAAAATGATAATTTTATGCTCTGACGGAAAAAAAATAAAGTTAGGATGGAGAAACAATTTGTGATAGAAATTGACGAAATGTAATGGCATTTTCATAAATAAGTACAACTCTTGGAAAAACACATAGGAGGGCTTTCTAAATGGGAAATTTGAGTTGCCCAAAGTTCTCAGAGGCCCCAAAAATCATGGGAAGCCCGAGACTAGTAAAGCCCCTCCGATGTACTTTTTTCAACGTCGGTGAGCTTGAACTTTGACGGAGTAGTTTGGTAAGGTTTTAACTCCAATTTGAGTGATTCCAAAGGCATTTTATTAAATTAGGAACCTCAATTTTTATAATGAAAAAGACGGTTCTCAAAAGGAGCTAAAACGAAGCCGAAATGCAATTGCCATTATAAAAGGATGAAATTAGAATTTTTGGAAAAGTATGCTTCTTGAAACTCCCACACACTTCTCCCTTCTTCTCCCATCTTCTTAAACACGAATTTCTTTGCCCAAATTACAAAAAAAAAAATAGCAACTCTTCTAGGTACACAAGGAGAGGGAGAGCAAGAGGATAAAAATCAAAAGAAAGGTAAGGAAATCTAAAGAATTTTATGCTCCATCTTCTTCCAATCTTGTTCCTCTCCTTTCCTCCTCTCTTTCCATAGTTTATTTGAGATAATGGTTCTATTTTGGTCCAGAAATTTAGGGAGGAGTTCGAATTCCTTGTGGTGGAACAAACCAAGAAGAAAAAGCTTAGAAAACACACTTGAATCTAAGGTAAATTCTCACTTTGGTTACTTTCTTCTCTTGCTTCTTCTTGGTGTATGATTTTGGCCTTATACAGAACCATATAAAGGGGAGTTTTTTGTCCAAAAAAAAGAGAGAAACAAGGGTTTTAGGCTATGGGAAGATGGAATGTGACAAGGAATTCTAAGAAAAACCAATAGAAATCAAGTTAGGAAAGTGTGGAGTTTTCTAAGGTTTTATAAAATCTGATTTCGTGTGAATTTTTTCTTGATTATTTGAATGTTTCCTTGAGTTCCTAAGACCTTTAGAAACCCTCCCAAGTGGCTCTCCCATCAAGGAAAAATCAAGAAGCTTGTGAACTCCTTCCTTGGTGCATATCTCGGCCTAGGCTAGTTTATAGAGCTAGGGAGTGTTTTAATTTGTTCTAGCCTTGGTTTGGAACTTTATATGATGTTAAAAGATAGGAGAAACTATTGAAAAAAATTTAAGAGCTATGGAATGAGAGATGGAGAAATGGTGTCCATAATGGTGCTTTATGAAGCAACTTGGATTTCTAATTGTGCAAGTGAATGTGTGAGGACTCCAAGGACCTTAAATGAGTCCAAGAAGTCTAGAAATGATAAGAGAATGGAGCCTAGAAGTTGAAATATGAGAGTTGCTTCATTAAGCCAATTATAGAGCCATTATGCCACTTAGGAGACTAAGTATGAATTTAAACTTTAGTTTAGTGTCTTGGTTTACTTCAAGTATGTAATTGTGTGTTGTTTATAGTGGCTAGGCCAAAAGAACCCTACTCTACCTAGGTACACTTGTGGGACCGAAAAAGGGAAGGAAAAGGATCAAGAAAAGCTTGCATAAATCTAAGGTAGCTCTCTACCTTATTCTCCTTGCATTCTTGTGTGTATATGTATGTTATTGTATGTTTGTGTGTTCTTGTGACTTGATGATATGCCACTTGATGTCTTGACTTTACATTGGTACCAATGTATTTTCTTGAATGACTATAGTTATGGAAATGGCTTATAAGGATGAGGTGATGTCAAAAGTCTCATGGCATGGGTGAGACAAGACCAAAAGTCTCTTGAAAGGGTGAGGCCAAGTCAAAAGTCCCTAGTCCAAGAGTGAGGCAAATCCAAAAGTCTTAGAAATAGGGTGAGGCAAAACCAAAAGTCCCTAAAACATGGTCTTAGCTTGAATGTGAATAAGTGGCATGAGAATTGTGACCTTGCATACTTTATGATTGCTATACCTTCCATACATATACTTTGATGTGTATATGCCTTGAATGTGTGTGTGAATGGGAGTATGAGCTATTGAAATTCTTGGAATCTCATTCCCCTTTCCCTCTCACTCTTGACTTGTCTAGGTGGTGCTCAAGGGCAAGGAAATACAAGCCAAGAACAATAGAAAGTCTTACTTTACCTATTATATAGTCTAAATTGTAGTTAAATGTCAAAGTGATTTTGTACATATTATTTTTAGTGTGAAGTTAACATCTAGAGCTCTCTAGAAAGCTATGGCTTATGTGATTTTGATTTTTCTACATTTAGTTATAATTTTTCAAAGTTGCCCTTGAAAACTGCCACTGTTCAGCCGCAAGAAATGAAGAAATTTTAGGGTTTTTTTTACCTTTGATCCGTGGTTTGTGCCATTTTTTGAGAATGTTATGATTTGTATATATGAAAAATAATTAGAGAATGTTTTTAATGAGTTCATGGGGTCCCGGAAACGAGAAATGAAAAATTTATCTGCTACACAACATAACTAAATTCATTATTTTAATATATTTCTTAAGATTTCTTGAATGAATTGTATATTCTCACTTGTGAGATGATATTCGATGTTAGAATATAATATGGTATTACATAACCACCATATTCAAACCATTTGGAGGTCTTTTGCTTGATGCGAAGATAGGAAATAATGCAGTGTAGTACGAAGTAAACTGTAGTTATAAAATAAATGAACTTAGAGGGGGAAAATGAGAGAGAGTTACCCCTAGCCATGACACCCAGATGTTTAAATGAATTAGAGAAGTTTAGAAAGCTATTTCCCTTAAGCCAGAACCCACGGGTAACACTCTATAGAGCCGTGATTCACCATCTGACTAATGAATAAGTAACGCAAAATGTAGAATCTCTTAGCCTTGATGGTGGGCTGAGTACAAAGACAGTTGAGGCTCGGATCATATAGCTAGAAAGGATGTACCAGGTGATGATGGAATGTAATACAAAATAGAAGGCCTTGTTGGTCATATTCAAGCTAACATAAAAAATGAACTGCTATGAGTACAACAGAGAAAAGAAAGTTCAAAGCCCATAGTTTGAAAGAAATAGAAGATAGATAAATGACCTATTTGGCAAGCTTATAAAAAATAAATAAGTGATAAAAGAGTAGCAGGCCTAGTGCATGAGTTTAAGAAGAAGATTAACATAGTTCATAACCAAGCCTGAAGATATTTAAGATTGAGTAGCAACCAGAGTTAAAATATTAGGCACAGGGGTAGTAAGGTTGTAAAGAACCGCCAATAAAGCGTTGACTCCAACCTAAAATGCTACCCTATGTGATAATGAATGATGGGCTAACATTATGAGCTCAAGGACCTGTTGTAAGTATATATATATAAATACAAAGGAATGATATAAGAATATAGAAAATGCTATAAGTACATAAGAAAGGTATACCTTAGAGAAGGTGCCTTAAAATAAATGTGGTTAGCTCAATGTCAAAAATTCAGAGAAGAGAAAAAGAAGAGTCTAAGAGAGTCTAATAATGGTCTACAATAAGCTTATCTGAGTTAACTAGACCTATGGTAAGTTACAACCTTAGTGAGACAAGTGCTATAGGCTAAGTGTAAGCTAAAGCCTAAGAAAAGCAATAAGTAGAGTTTCATGTGCAAGGTGAGATAAGTAGAGAGGAGAACCTTAATCTAAAGAGAAAGTAATTTAGAAAGATAGCTAAATGAAGGTTCTCCTTGGGTTGATGAAAAGGAAATAAGATATAATGAGATGAAGGACCACCCAATGAATAGTCACAACTCTCCAAGAGATAAACCCCTAATTTAGTAATTACATGGATATAAAAAAGCAAGAAAGAGTTGAGAAACTAATACCTAGAAAGAAATACCCTCACTTAGAAGTGACTAAAGGAGAGTTAATAGAGTAAGCATAGTAAAAATAGATAAATAAGAATTTAACACTCAATCAAATGAGCTTTCTTAATATAAGATTGGTGTCATGTAAAAGTACATGAGTAGTCAAGGCACTAAGTGGAGCATATAGTTGCCAGTAAAGTAGATTCGATAGATTGAGGATGAGTGACTTGAATCAGGTCAGTAAAACCCTAAAATTAGTAAACGATGCTCTTAAGAGTAGAAGCCTAAGTAAAAAGAAAACCTAGCCCTGATCAGAATGTAGAGAGGAGTAGAGGCAAGTAGCTAGTACCTCAATGCTCACATGAAATAAGCCTTTCCAAGAGGAATGATCTAGTAAAGAATAAAGAAAGAGAATAAGAGGAACTAGACCTCCTCAACTCTTATAGAGAGTAAGTAAGTAGAGGTGAACCCAAGAAAGCATGAAAATGCTTTTGAGTAGAGATAAGCAAAAAAATAACAAAGAAATGAATAAGTAATATATAACCCTTTTCATATGAGTAAAAGGATAGTAAAAGTTAAAGAGAAAGCACGTGACAATGTTAGAGCTGAGGACATAATAAGTTGGGAACAGATAAACAAGTAATATGAATCAGTGCATTAGGAAGCATTGTTGTCCTTGGTATAGTTGTCCAAAAGGTATTATAATGTAATGCCCTAAGTAGAGATAATTGAGCAATATAAAATAACCTTGGAATAAAATAGTGAATTATGTAAAAGATTAAAGGAAGAGTTTCCTTTATGCCCTAATTGTCATATGAAATAAAGAAAGATATAGAGAAGTAACAGAAAGGTACTTTAGATTATTGGAAGACTTGTAATATGCTAGCAATAGTGGCTTAAGCTTGGTCATGATACACTTGTGTATTAGTAATTGATGCTATGGTTTGCTTGCAATGATGGGTACATGATATTGAGTCTGGCCAACTCAGTAGTAATGTAATTTGAGTACATAGCAAATAATAACATCGACCATAAAGAGTATCTTAATAATCAAAGAGTATCCTAGTTAGTTAAGTTAAAGAATAAGCTAAAGAAAAAGAAACTAAAAGATTCTTATGATGTTAGAACTGTAAGAAAAAGTATTGAGAATGTATCCCCGGTATAGAATGATGTAAAAGAAAATGTGCTGGTAGCATCAGAATTCTAAAAACTAAATAGCACGAGTCCAGTATTCGTAGTATGAGTCCCTTACTATATAACTGAATGAAATAAAAAGGAACCAACATATGGTACCTATCCTGCAATGGATGTTAGGCACACTTGATATGTGATATGCCTTAGTGCTAAAGGCACTTGAGTGTAGAACATAGGTATAATCAGAAATTGAAGGATAAGATAGGAAAGATAAAATGAATACAAATAAAGTAAAGTAAGTTAGTAAGAGTAAAAAAAGAAAATATGATGAAAAGACTAGAAGTGGGAACTTGATGATCCCATGGGGAGTAGTAAGTGAAAGTCAAAATACTCCCAAGCATCATTACTATGGGATAGACAAAGAGGCAAATGATATATGACTAACTTCACATGAAGAGCATAGTAAACATATGAGTTTAGCCTTAGAGATTATAGGCAATGGTTGCTAGACTTAGTGAGTATATATTTTATTATCATATACAAGGATCTTAGGCTTTGAAATCTCCCAGAGATAGATCACAATACATCCTAACATAGTATAGTGGGTTACAGTAAAACCTAATAGGGCTCTAAGAGGTCGCAATAGACTTAAAGGTCATAGTAAATCCCATAGAGTTATAGAGAGTCCATAATTATAGTACAATAGTTCTCTAGGGAGATGACATTCTAAGATAATTTTATAGATCAATTTAGTCTCAGAAACTAATATAGTTTCAGACAGTTTTCATCTCAGAGACCAGAGACTTCCTAGGTCCGATAGACTATTGCCACAAAGATATTAGGGCTATACTCAGGTAGTCAGGCCATTGACTAGACTTCTTTGATGGATGAGCATAATATGTGGGACGAGGAAAGTAAAAAAGTAGCCTTCCAACGTATAATTAGATGGACCACTATCCGACAGTTCTTAAACCTGACCAAGGGAGAGAGAAATCCCTTTATGCCATAATTATGTACTTAAAAAAAAGGTCGAGTTTAATTCTTCATGATAAGGTAAGTGGTAGACTATGTCTCTAGTAGCTGGGACTATGAAAAGTCAACATCCCATAAAAATATAGTATTAATCAGTGGTAATCATTTTTTAATGCTAACATAGAAAAGTAAGAATTATGATAGTCAGTTATCAAATTGAGAAACTTAATGATGCTCACTCTTCAATAAATAAAGAGAGTAAAGAAAAGACCAAGCCTAAAAAGGCAAGTATTATAGTAAGTAGAGGAACTAGAACAATTAAGAATAAAAGCTCCTTAAAGAAGTTATAATCCTAGTAAATGGTTAAAATATAAGGCCTATAATAGAAAGAAATATAAACCTTAATTATGGGATGAGTTAGTAAGGAAGAAAGTATGAGTAAACAGTGGATTGAACATTTAAATGAGTTAACTAAGCAGGTAGAAATCTCGGATAACTGGTAATGAATAGAAAAAGGTAAAAAGCCTTTGCAAAGAGTCATTAGAAGATGATATGGGAGATTTAAATACTAATGAGATATCTCTAAATGCATATGCAAGTAAGTCTACTAAATAAGAAAGTTCGACCCCGATGAATTGGGTTAAGACAAATCAAATATGAAATAGTGAGCTCTCCCAAGAAATAGGCCAAAGTTGTTACAATATGTTCAGTATTAGAAGTTAACCCCCCTCCCGGTGACAAGATCAAGTTAATGCTCTGTATGAATAACACAGAGAAAGAGAATTATATATTGAAAGAAGCATAAAAGAGCCTAGTCTTTGAGAAAAGTAGATAGAGTTAGGCAAGTAAATAGAGCTAAGTAAAGGGAATAGAAAGACCAGTTAAGAAAAGTATTAGAAAAGCATAATGATGTTTGTACCTTTAAATTTTGAGGATGAAATTTTATTTAAGGAGGAGAGAAATTTAATACCCAATTTTTCTAAAATTGAATTAGAATTGATGAGTTATAAAATTAAGACCCCAAAATGAGATGATTAGAGGCTAAATAAGATTAGAATAATAATATAAACATTTAAAAATGAAAATACAAAGCTAATGATGGCTTGAAATCAGAGTGATAGCGCTTAAACGAAAAAGTTGAAAACGTAGTGGCATTTTTATAATTTTAGGTAACTTTTAGAAAATTCAAAAGATGAATCTTTAAATGAGAAAATTAAGTTTCTTAGGATTCTCAGAAGTCTTAAAAACCATAAGAACCTCTAAAATAGTCAAAACCCCTTTGGTATGTACTTTAGAGTATCAATTGACCAAAACTTTAACTAGCTTATTCGATAAAGTTTTAAATCTAATTTGGGTGAAACGAAAAGTATTTTATGAATTAGAGAACTTAAATTTTTATATGAAAAAGACAATTCTCAAAAAGAATCTAAAATGAGTCTAAACAAAGTGGTCGAAGTTTAAGGACATGGATGGAATTTTGAAAAAATTATAAAATATCCATCTTCCTTCCATATAATGGCATGCCACCTCATCTTCTTCTTAGAAATGACTTTAAGCTTCTGAACTATTATAGAAATGGCATTAAATGGAAGGAAGAGAAAGAAGATAAAGGAAGCCACATAGGTAAGAAACTATGCACAATTTTACTACAAGCTAGTTAGGAAGTTTCTTTTACTCTTTGAGCTTTTTCCACTGATGGCTTTGGTTCTTTGAGAGGATCATTTTGGTGGTTGACCTCTTGAGAAGGAGTGGGAATTTGAAGCAACTAAATATAGCAAGAGAATTCCCATTTAGCAAGTTTTCAAAAAAGGTATGTTATGCAATAGAAAGACTTGTCTTACTTTAAATTCCAATGGCTTCTATATTAGGCCTAGAGAGAGAAACTAAAGAGAAAAAATGAATTTGGCTAAAACTTGATGGAATTAAGGGTTTTAAGGTATGAGAAATAAGAATATGTAATTGGAACTAAAAGAAAAGCTTTAGAAATCAAGTTATGTTACCTAGGGTTCTTGTTGTACCTAAGAATTTTTAAAACTTTCTTATGATAATTTAGCTTATGTAAGAGTAAGTATGAGTTCATAAGAGGTCCTTCATGGATGCCAAAACTCTTAGAAAATTGAATGAAACTCCTTGAGCTCCTTACTTACTACATTTTTTGGCCAAGGAGAAGAATAAGTACCTAGGAAGATTTTTCTTTGATTCTAAGGATAGGAATGGCCTAAATATGAATAATAAACACTAAAGGAACTATTGGTTTGAAATTAGAAGCCTGATTTATAAGATGGAAGTTAGGATCCCTTTATGGACATAAAGAAGCAACCTAGTATTTAACTTCTTGAATTGAACTCATGATAACTCTAATGAGTCTAAATGGAGTCATATGACCTAGATTGAATGAGAAATTAGAGCCAAGATCATGAATTCTAGAGGTTGCTTCATTATGCTCTATTATGGAACCATATTGATGTCATAAGAGAAAGTAAGCTTGCATAGAGTTTATGTGAGGTTAGAATTGGTTCCAATGATTGAATTGTGTTTTATTTGATGTGTTTAGGCCAAACAAATTAAGATCCTCCTAGGTGTACGTATAAGGCCGATAAGGGGAAGAAATAACCAAGGAAGAAAAGTTGTGTTCTTGGCACAAGGTAGCTTTTTAACCTTTTTTGCATGTATTTCTTGGATGTTTGATTTTTATTAGATGCCTGTGTGTATATTTGAACCATGAGATATGTTTATAGCCATTGATTATATGTTATAGTGCCATTATACTTCTTAAATGTACTTTCAAATGCAAAAGTGGCTTGAATGGGTATAGTTATACCAAAAATTCCTTAAAATAGGTGAGGAAAAGCCAAAAGTCCCTAAGAATGGGTGAGACAAAGCCAAAAGTTTTAAGAAAGAATAAGGCTAAGTCAAAAGTCCCTAAAAATGAGTGAGGCAAATCTAAAAGTCCTAAAAAAATTGGGTGAGACTATACCTATATCCTTTAAAGCCTATGTTTGATATGCATATGACGTGGAAATATATTCATATATGTTTATTAGAAACCTTTATGGCATGCATGCATTCTTTAACAAGTAATTGCATCATATATGTATGTTTGAAAGGATAAAAAGTTATTGAAATTCTTTGAATCTCACACTTCCCCTGCATATGTTTAACCACATTTATGTGAGCCAAGTGGAACAAGAAATGAAAACCATGCATTTTGAAGAGTGAAATTTTGACACTAGAATAGAAAGTTTATCCATTTTGATGTCAAAGTTTGTAAATATATGATGTACTTGTGATGTAAATGCTTGAACATGTTTAGATGTATGTTACTATAGTGTATGTATCAATTTTGAAGCCAAATGAATGAATACATGAGTTTTTGACACCATAGACCTATGATGTATATGTGTATAATAGCAACTAGGATGGTGGTTTTGAGATGCATAATGATTTGGACTATTTGGGATGCTCTTATAGACTGTGTTTATACTTTTGGACATGCTCAAATGGTTTTGGAATGATTAGAAAGTCATTTGGTGCATCTTGATCCTTTTATGGACTTTAAATTGACCATTTTCTTAAGTTGAATCAAAGTCTAACCAAATGAATGATTTTTTACATAGAATTTGGCAAAAAAATTGTTCTCATTAAAATCTTTTCATAGAATTAAAGAGTATCTAATTTGGAGCTTTAGAGAATTTATTATAATTTTTCAAAGTTTGCCAAATTATATAGAATTGTCAAGGTTACTGTTCAAATGGTCAGTTTTGGTTCTAAGCTTTCTTCAAATGAAGTTCAATACTTATAAAATTTTATAAGCATAAACTAGATATCATAAGCTTTTCATAGTCACCAAGAGTACTCAATTTGGATCAATATATAAAGAGTTATGAATTTTTAAATATTTGGATTTGCATGAGTCCAAGAGCATGACCTAGTGTACTATTCCATTGATTTTCATAGGCCAAATGCTATTTTCTTGATCTAGAATTATTTTTATTCATTATTTGACACCTAAAGCTTTCTATAAAGCTACTATATGCATGATTTTGATTTTTCTAAAATTAGTTATGAATTTTCAAAGTTCATATTAGAAAACTAGCCTTGCAACTAAAGAGTAACTTTCTAGTTTTGTGAAGTATGGTCCAAAATCCAAGATTTATGTGATGAATTATGATGTCTCTGATATGAATAAGTATGTTATGGATGGAAAATAAATTAAAGAAGTTTAAATGATTTATTGAGCCGAAGATCGAGTGTTTTGGCTTTTAATGTTGCAAAAAAACCGTTGCCAAATGTGTAAGAATGAGCCTTTGTAATATGATTTGAAGGCTAGGGTGCTAAGGCATGACACAATGCAAGAAATATCATTAGGTAATGTAAATAGAAAGCAATATAAGTGAATTTAGTCATAATACAAAGAATAATAGCATGCTAGTTGCAATCCATAATAGTTATATTCCACTATAATATACTACAAAAGTGGACATATTTCCTTGTACAACATATATCTATCACACATCTTGCTATATATCATCATCATCATTATCATTATTTTTTTTCTTTTCAACAAATAGGTGAAATGTGTTCATAGAATTAGTGCTAGTTTTTACAAGTCCTAATTATTTGTGTGAAAGGTACAAATAATATCCTAGGCTTATGGGAAAATCTACTATTTTTCCAACTTTGTCTTGACTATCTCAACCTTGCATCCCAAATGTCAATTTAAAGGGTAGTCTCTCCCTTTGTTATGTAGAGTGATGCTTCCACCATATTTTTCCATAGTTTTAACTAGTGTAAATGCATATACCCATTTATCAATGTCTAAATGAATTTTAACTATTTTACCAATCACTTTAGTTAACCTAACCATGTTTCCTATATTTTTAACTTCTCCTTAGACTTTCCAAAGTGACATGCTTGAAAAGTTTTAGCATGTATTCATACTTGGCTTTGAATTTTCTTGGTGACCAAGTTCTTATTCCTTGTGTCATGTCTAGTGTTACCAATATGCCTTCACTTTTCCCAAGTCTTGAAAATGACATGTCATGCTTTCACATTTGTTTAGGAATTATCATGGAGAGGATGCATTGCCTTCTTATGTTTCAAAATTCCTACTAAAAAGCTTCTTAAATTTTCATGGTTTCATACTTAAAGGAATTTGTTGTAAGGCAACTTTTAGTTGACATTTGGTTAAGTGTGAAAAGGATTTAAGTTTCCAATCTCAAGTTGAAAAGAATCTTTTTGAAATCTAGTATAGTATGAATAAAATCTTACTGATATCTAGTTGGAGCCTAAAGTCTTTAGCCTAGTATGAATAGAATTTAGTTTTAGTCTGAATGAAATTAGTGAAATCTTATTCCTAGTGTGAACAAGATTAATGGAATGTTATTTAAATTTTCTCCCAATTATATTGTAGGAAATTCCTAAAATTTCCTTTGGTCTAACAATAGATAGAAAAAATTCACATTCCATACATATTCACTTAAACATATAACAATACATATAAATTACAAAAATTCCTAAGTTACGTTTAACTAAATCAAAAATATATTTTTTTCATACATAGCACATTGATTAATTAACAATCAATTAGTTAAAGCATGTATTTTATTTCAATAACAAAAATAAAATTTATTTAGAGAAGGATGTTACAATAAGTGGTTCCTTAAGACATAGCATGGGGTTACAAGTGAAAAGTAAAAATTTAAAGCTAAACTAATTGCAAAAGGCTATAATCAAGGAGAAGGAATTGATACCTTCTCACTAGCATTCACTAAAGATATTTTCAAAGTGATTATGGCACTAGTTATCACTTTTGTCTAGGCACTCTACTAGATGGATGTTAAGACTTCCTTCTTTAACATGGAAGCTTGTCTAAGGTTGTTTACATAGTTCAACCAAAAGGTTTTATAGAAATTGGGAAAAAGCACTTGATGTGAAAATTAAAAGGATCCATCTATAGGCTGAAATAAGATTCTAGAAAGTTATATTTGAAATTTGATGAGATTGCGATCTCTCTTAGTTCCTTTAAGGATTCTTCAAGTTAGTACATCTTCTAGTAAATTGATGGAAACAAGTCCATTATTGTTGTGATGTACACTAATGACATGCTCCTAATAGCAATAGCATTAACTTATTGTATAAGAAAAATTTATGCTTTATTGTCATTTCTAACATGAAAGATCTCGGTTAAACCTCTTTTATTCTAGGAATTCATATCTATCGTAATAGGTCTCAAAATGTTTAAGTTTATCTTAAGGAACTTTAGTTAACTAAGTGCTTAAGAAATTTAATATATACTCTTGTTCCTCTTATTATGCACTTATTTAGAAAGGTAAAAGGTTATTTAGATCTCACTGTCCTCAAGATTACATAAAGATGACTAAAATGGAAAGAATTCTATACCCGTCTGTAGTTGGCAACTTGATATATGCTCAAGTATTTATTTATCCTAACATAAATTTTGGTATAGAATATTAGTTAGATACCTAATTAATCTTGTTTTGAATCTTTAGATGGTTGCTTAGAAAGTTATGTGGCACCTATAAAGTATCAAGAATCACATGTTGACTTACAATGGGTTTGATCCACTTGTATCATTGATTTAAATTATGCAATTGTGTAGATGATTTAAAATCTATTTTTGTAGACATCTCATAATGTTTATAGGAGTTATTTTATTGAAAATGTGTCATATAGACAATTACAACTACCTTAGCTTGTGAACACATCATGTTTAGAGGTTCTATTTCATTGAAAAGTACCTGATAGATTTCACGTACCTCATCTTTGGATGTAAAATATATTGCTTATTGTGAGGCCACTTATTAGACTATATGGTTAAAGAACTTGATTTCTATTATGTATATTATTGAATGCATATCTCGGGCTTTAACTATTTATTGCGACAATAATCCTACTATATACTTCTATTAAAATAATAAGAATTCCAATTATATTGAACTTTTTTTTATTAAGTTCTTTTGCATTAGGGAGAAGATTTGTCAATTTCATACTCAAATTAAATATAACGATTTCTTGGTTTAGTGAGAATATGAGTTGTGTTTTCAAAGGACATTTTGGTGTCTTTGACATTTGGATAGATCAAATGTTTTGGATATAATTTATTTGTTATTTCATTGTAATTCAATCTTGAAATTTATTAGCATTTTTACGTTATTTTTTTATCAGATTTAATGTATTTGATTTATCATTTCATTTCTAAATTTTTTAGTTAAAACGCTTATTGGTTATTTAATATTCTTAGTACATATAGATTGATTTATTATTATTCTATCTAACAATTAATTATTACTATTTAATTAGAAATTGTTGAAATATTTAATTAATTAGACTAATTAATATATTATATTTTTAACAATGTCAAACAATTGAGTAATTAAATCAATACCACCTTAATAGATCGAGTCATGTAATTAGATAAATCTATGAGTTTATTAAAAAAAATTACTCCCTCTGATCCAAAATATAAGTCACTTAAGGGAAAAAAATTTTGGTCCAAAATATAAGTCACTTGATTATAATTATTACTTTTTTTCTTATAATACCTTTCATTTAATGGCAATAGCTATGTTAAAAATTTCTCATTTAATGGCAACAGTTATATTGATTGCAGAGATAAAATTGAAAAAATATAATAATATTTAAGAAATTTAAAAACATAATTAATTTTTCTTAAAAAACGTGAATCTATTAAAAGTGATTTATATTTTGAACCGAAGGATTCACTTACCACTCATATAATGAATTAAATATCTTATTTATCCTAATTAAATTTATATATATATATATATATATATAACTTTTAGTTAGATATAACCCGCGACACTTAAGTTGCAAAACCTTTCTCTCCCTCCTTTAATGTCTTTGAACAACTCAATCGATTAGAGCTAAATTTTAAATAAAATTTTGAATCTTATTATGTTAACTCCCTTCTATAATGTTCATCAACACGTGCTTTTTGCTTGGACAGGACCTAATTAGCAACATTAAATTTGAGTTTTGAAACTTTTTCCGTACACAAATTTTTTTGCATGAATTTTCATAATGGACATACATGCTTCCCAGTCACCATTATTTTTTTAGGGATAAAAGGTGAAACCAAAAAAAAAAATCAAGAATCGCGATTAATAAGAGATGACGTTTGGTGAAATCTGAGAATCGTCCCAGTAGCTCGAAAAGCTGGCTCTGATTGTGATGCTAGGTCAAGGGTGCACGTGTAGCAAATAGGTCGGAAGAATTTGCACCGTCTTTTACGTTCATATTCGGGAAAAAAATATTAAAAAAATAAAATATGTATAAATATTTATTTTTTATTTTTTTATTTTTTTAAAATATATTATACGCATTTGATTTATAAATATAAAAGATCGGATTTAAATTTTGTATGGCTATTTCTTTACAGTATCATTTTCATCTTTACATTATTGTCAACCGCGAAAGTTCCAACTGTCTCTTCTTTTGAAAAAAATCTAATGAGCCAAATAATAGTTTACACGCAATAATAACTAGCCAGAGAAGGAAAGAAATTCCTTTCCCATTTCAGCCTCACGGCTATTTGGACAAGGAGAAAATTAGAAGAAAAAAAAAAGAGTTTTTCCTTGTTTGGATTAAAGAAAAAATTAGGAAAAAAAATTAAAAAAATATCATGATAAGTCTCATCACAAAATTCTTTCTCTAAATATAAAAAGATTTAAAAAAAAGAACTCTTTTACCATTTATCCTTCCAAATTACCTCTTCAAAAAAAAATTTAATATTGAATAATAAGAGTATTACTGTTATTATAAATTAATAATTTTTTTTCTATCTATCCAAATACAAAGAGAAAATATTTTTTCTTCACTTTTTACTTTTTTTCCTTTTCTCCCCAATTTTCTCTTCCTTCACTTTTTCCTTCTCCAATCCAAACTTTCACTTAATATTTATCTATATAAGTAAAAGGACTGTTTATCCTAAGAAAAAAATTCTTATATATTAAAAAACTAGGACTCACCCCTACATTTTTAGAGAATTCAAAAAAATTTCAATGAATCCCACATGAAATAATAAAAATAAAAAATAAAAAACGTGAGTCTCACATACAGTAAAGATGAAAAAAAAGGGACATCAACAATAATAAACCGTGCTTAAAAAACAGTGACAGGCCACGGAATTATATATATATATATATATATATTTGATAACAAATTAAATTACACTTTTAGTCATTCGACTTCATGAAATAAAAAATTTAGTTCTAATAATTTAAATTAGAACAATCATATTCTTTCATAGTTTTTTTTTATTAAAAATTAAATTTATTTATGTATTTTGATTAAAAAATAATTATTGTCCCTCTTAGTTATTATACGTAGTTGATTTAATTTAGTAGCTAGTTAGAGTGATAATATGATTTTAATTAACACCCAAAATAGTTAAATTGCTCTAATTATAACAAACTAGAGAGACAACATTGATCAAAATAAAATTAATTTAAAATATTAAAATATTTTATTAAGTAAATTAAAAGAATTAATGTTATTATATCATAATGCATATGTAGAAATTGACTCACTTTTTTTCATTAATTAAAGCATATTTTATTTTCTGAAATATAACACTGTTTTCAAAAGTATAAAATGAAGTCGATCTGCTAAAGAGCTCATCGATCCAATTAAAAATCAATAAATGCCAAAAATCAACCGAATTGGTCAAATACCATCTTTTTTTTTTTTTTTTGGGGTTCATCACCAAGAAGTCAAGAAAAAGAAGATCGAGCAAAATAAGGAGCTACCAGAAAACTATTAAAACCTATATATATCCTTAATGATAGCGATATATCTATACATATTTTTAATATATAAAATTATTTATTATATTTTTAATCTATAAAATTAAAAAATGTATATTTAGCCATGGAAACTAATGTATCTACTTATTCGTTGACTTGCCAATTTTCTCAAAAGAATCAAATCCTTCCATTCCAAGCCATACGTTCTAGCGATAATTGGCAGCAGATGGGATTGTTTGCAAGAAAGTCAAAGAAAGGGTCATAGTATTTATGGCACAAACAGACACAGAATGATTAATTGGTTAGAAGCAAAATAAGACTCTAGAAGCCATTACGTTCATACAAATGGGTTCAACATTCCCAATCTATTCGCGGCAATTCTTGCGAGGATTGCCCTCAATGGGCCTGATTGGTATATTTTAGATTTATTCAATTGATTATATATATATATATATATATTAATAAATTTAAACATATACTTCTTTTTAATAATTTATTTAAATTTAAGTATATATTATTTTAAAATGGTAAAATGTTATTTAAATTTGAATAAATTTTTACACACAGAAATTTCTACATGTTTTTACATTTCCATAAAGAATAAAGATTAAAAAAAGTTTATCTTTCAAAAAAATAAAAAATAAAAAATAAAAAGCGAATGTAATATTTCCTAATCCAAACAGCATCTTAGAGCTCTTAATCGCCTTCACCCAATTACCTCCAACTTAAGAGGATTCATGCATCTCATCATCTTCCTTGACATACGACTTTTGTCTTTTGCGTGTCTCAATGATTGTTTTTCAATAATTAATTAATAATGCAACTTATCCAAGTTAGAGCCATCTTGACACGTATGTGATCCTATTTGGAGCTAAATATAGCCAGATTTGACTTTCATTACATCAATTAATTCACCTAAAAATGACACTTAAAAGACTATAAATTAAAGGTTCAAAGAATTAACAATTTTAAGTCATTTTTTAAATAATAATAAATAAGAGGAGGAGAGAAAACTGGATGAATAGTTAAAAAAATTATGAACTTTATAATATGAAATGTAATTATTTTTTTCAGTTAACTTTTAAGTCATTTAAATTTTTATAATAATTTTAAAATTTAAAAACTTTTACGATAAATATTCTTAACTTATAGTCTTGAAATATGATTTTTTTTTTAAGATTTTAGCATAGTTAAAGACAAACAATTTATGTCAAGATTAAAGAATTTGCAAAAGCAAAAACCCAAGATATAAACATAGTTAAAATTTTGAATATAAAATTATGTGTCTGAATACACATTACACATTACGAATTAACTCAACGGCTAGAATTCATTAAAGCCAATTGATCCATTCTCAAAAATAGCATTATTGCAGCCTTAGATTTTGTGAAATTAAACAAAACAACATTGTTTTGGGATTCAAGACACTCATAAGGCACATGGACTTTCGTTTATGTCATATATAAATTAAATTGTTAAATGATTATATCTTTATTTAATGGAATGATCATTTTGATTGAAAAATATATATATCTAAAATATTAAATTAAAAAAAAATTATGTTTAAAGTAATAAATTAAAAGAAAATTGATCTTTTAATAATTAAATCATTAATTTACTTTTAAAATTCCAATCTCAGACGATGTATATAAATAAACATTAACTACATCATCCCTTCCACCACTGGTCTAGTCCTTCCAATTTATTCTTCCGCAACTTGAACTTTAGAAACTTAAAAATTCTTGTGTACCTTCCCTTAGGTACAACCTCATGATTCCTTAAATCTAAAGTCAATTATTTATTTTTGACAAATATTCCTTCGTCATTAAAGAATTTGTAGTCCTTTAGTCGTCATCCAATTTCTTCATGGTTGGCACGTTCAATTACAGCCCCACAAGGAAGAAATTATAGAATACAAACAAGCCAACTATTAATTGATGCGATGAAACATTCATTGATGGTTTCAAAGTCAAGGATTCCATAGAAGCATGCTGGCCCTTCTTCTTCCTCTGTGTCTCCATCTATATAACATTATCAACCGACACAGCTCAAGAGCTCTGTAATTAATCTCTCACAATGGGAAGACGACGATTCAGGTTGAAGTTGAACTGTGCGTTGCCGTGCGTTCGAGTGTTGTTTGGATCCAAATCCTCCTCTGCTTCTATCAAATATGGAAATATCACTGAATTCCCAAGCATTAGCCAGGAGGAAGATAGCTCTTTTGGTGATGAGAGTGGGAATAAGATAATGGTGGTTGTGGATTCTAGTCTTGAATCTAAAGGTGCTCTTGATTGGGCTCTCTCTCACGCAGTGCAGACCCACGACACTGTTCTTCTTCTTCATGTAGCCAAGCCCTCCACACAAGGTCAACACTTTCTAACTCATGTCATATTTTTATCTGTCAGTATTTATGTTCTTTTTTAAAAAAAAAAATTGTACAGACTTATAGACAGAGTGAAAGAAATAAGTTCATTTATCTTGTGATTGCAGGTGCAGAGTCGACTGAGAAGCTTAATTTGAAGGGTTATCAACTTCTCCTTGAAATGAAAAATATGTGCCAAATCAAGAGACCTGGGGTAGGTTTCAAAGAGCACTAAACATAGAGTTAATATCTAGGTCGACTATATGTATCCAAATTAATTCATCTCTCTAATCCGATTAAGGTTAGATCATCCATGTCAAGACTAAGAGATTCACAAAAACAACTCTCTCGGGTCTTTGACTTAAGAAGCTGCTCTTCCAAAAATCACATATCACATGTTCTTCTACATCACTGCACCAACTATATTGTTTAACATATCATATGTACTGCGCTTTCCAAACAGGAGATTGTTCCCTTTCATTTATTTATTAATGATACTTATGTTGCGCAACACGGGAACTGCGTAACAGAGAATCCCATTATAGTTCATTAGTGCATTCGAAAGAACACAACATGTCGAGTTTTCATTGCACCAAATTGTGACAGGAGACTCAACCACATGTCACATGTTTGCTTACTTCATTGATTAGTGCATGTAAAAGGGACTCATTAACGTGATGGGGTTTGTGGGTTTCAGGTGCAAGTGAAGGTGGTAAAGGTAGAAGGAGACGAGGAAGGAGCTGCTATAGTGGAAGAGGCAAAGCAACAGAAAGTGTCGCTATTGGTTATAGGGCAGAGGAAGAGATCCGTATTGTGGGGCTTAGTGAGAAGGCGGTGGGGAAGGAAGAGAACTACTGCAACTGCAACTGGGGTTGCTAATTATTGTATTCAGAATGCTTCCTGCATGACTATTGCTGTGAGGAGGAAGAACAAGAAGGTTGGAGGCTATTTGATTACTACTAAACGTCATAAAAATTTTTGGCTTTTGGCTTAATCTTAGCTTTGGAAAATCCAGCCAATTCGAGTGAAACTTGATGCTCCTGAAAATCTGTTTCTTTATTTTATCTATTGTGTGTTCTCACAGAAAATGCAACCTGGATTCCCTAGCTTTAAAAGGAGCAGCACAACCCAAATCAAATTTCATCAGTTTAGATTTCAATTTTTTGATATTTTTTTATTTTAAAAGAAGTAAAACATAAGAATTGAAAAACTATCTTCATGTTATATTTTACTCTCTTTAAAATTAAAATATATATATATTAAAAATAAAAAATAAAAATTTAATGTTAAAAAAAAAATGAAGGACTCATATTGCTCTAAGAACAACAAAGAATCCCAATTTCAGGGAATGATAGATTTAAATTGAGTTTTAAAAAAGGAATTGATAGGGTGATATTACAGTTTCTGTTTGGAGAGGAGCAATGAAATACAGAGTAATGTGAAGGACCATCAATGTCAGAACAGAGATTTTGGGAAACAGAGCAGTTTATATTCTTCTACTATTCGATCAAGAAACGATCCTCACTGCACAATCATAGCCACATAAAAGCATCATTATTAGTAAGAAAATATAAAACCCACGTTTCTACTTTCCAGCAGACTGATAAGTTTTTCTTTAAAAAAAACAGAAGACTTTTTTTATTCTTCATGGCTGTGTTACCAAACAATTTTATTGTAGCAGGACACAACCTTCGTCTCGATAAATTAACAATTTGGGCTAAATAATAACATATTAGAAATATGAATCGAACCTTATTCTGGCTTTGGTTTTTTGATCCGTGCTCTCTGAAAACCATGTCTCAATAATTTGGCAATAGAAGTCATCATTCTCTAGATCACCTCCAGCAAAATGTTTCTCAGGATGAATGTATTAATGTCTAAGTTTCTAGTCCATCCTGGGGAGCCTTGCGCTCAAAAATCCCTCTTAATTCAATCTCGCAAAAAGTATAATTAACATGTTTATATCTCATCTAAAAATCAATTTTGTTTTCATAGACCAGTTCTAATTAAAAGATATTTTTTTTAAAATTAACTTACAACATTCATATGCCTTCAAATGAATTTTTTTTACATCTGTGAAGTCATGGATTATTACTATTCTGTTTAGCAGAATGCAAAATTAAAACTTATTCGGAGGCCTAGTTTGTGATGCCTAAGAGGGCTAATGAATGATGATTTGGGTTTGATCCTCTGCAATAGGATTTGAGTAGCTGATGAGCTTCAAAGCACGTCCATTGAAGGAGACCAAGAGCCTCTACGATGACTGTGACGATCAAGTCAATACAATGCACTAGCAATAGAAACCAAGATTGTAAAATATGCCTTAAATGGTGGACAACCCTTATAGAGGTGAGACATGGGGACGTAAAGGTAATTTTGCCAAGGATGGATGATCATCTGATAATGTGCCACGTGGCAACCCCTGGCTAGCGTACAAAGATCGTTAAACGTTATGATGCTCTAGTGTTTATGATTTGTATATAGTTCCTCAAGTGATGGTGCTTCCATGCGAGCGTCCCCAGCGTTGATCATAAGGGCTAAGGGATCGGTGGGGCTCATTATATGGACCTTGAAGTGTGGTTTGGGCCGACTAGACCCCGTTGGGCTAGGATGGCTAACTTGGTCTTCGTCAAGGGCAATGGAGCTTGGCTCTTGTTTATAATTTGGCCTGGATCGTTTTCATTGCAGGTGATGGAGGAACAAATTTCTTAAAATTATTATGATCTTTGACAAATAAGTGAATTTTAAATTTTATACTCTCTACATATTATTTCTTTCAATTTTCTCTTTCAATCATTGAAATGTTTGCAATGTTGCTTTTCCATTTCACTCAACCCAAAATTTTAATGTCAAAATTAATAGTTTGTTGACTTAAACATTATTAGATGACAAATTTGGCTCAAATAATGAATAGTGTCAACAGATTATTAAATTGGAAAAATTATATTTTTAGTCTCTGTAATTTTATTTAATTTTTAATTTAGTCTTTATAGTTTAAAAATTTGTAAATGAATCCTTCTAACTTACAAATTTTTTAATTTAGTTTCTATTGTTAAAATTCTGTAAATATTTTGTTAAATTTTATTAATGTAACTAATTATGTATTATCTTGACACTCTAAATATATATAATTTATGCTAACAAAAGAGATAAAACTATAGATAATAAATTAAGATTAATTCTCATATATGACAAAATATTGATAAAAATATAATAATAAAGACTAAATTAAAAATAATTTAAACTATAATGACTTAATTACAAATTTTTAAACCCTAAAAACTAAAGGTATACTTTTTTCTATTAAATTTGATATTAAAATTTAGATGAAAATAAAATAAAATGACAATATTATAAACATTTCAACAATTAATAGATTAAATTAAAAAAATTATAAACAAATAAATTAATTAAAAGTTTAACTAGATTATAGGTTTTCTTCAAATTTTTTTTAATGTTGTGACTTTTTTTTATTGAGTCAAGACTCAAGGACTCATCCAAGCAAATAGGGATCAAAATTAAGGGTGGTTTAATACATGAAATTATTTTCGATAAAAATAAAAAAATACTCAATATAATAGAATAAAATCAATTATATCTAATATGATATGAAAAGAAAAAAGGAATACTTTTTTATTTGTATGTTTAATAAGATAAAGTTAAGGTACGAATGGAAAGTATAAAAGAGCAAAATGCTTTTATTTTAAAAAAAAAGAAAAAAAATAATTTTTTTTAGACCTTCTAGCTTTCTATGCAGATAAAGAAACTAAAGGCTAAAAATTTTTTTTTCAAGTATTTTCCCTTCCCCTTCACCTGCAGCCAAGCAAGAAATCAACCAAGGGACCATCGTCCACTCCATTGCTCCGTTGGCGTTGATTAGTCATCCCAGTTGTGGATTTGAGAGTTGCTCTTTCCCTTGAGGTTGGGCATGAGTAGCTGAGATGAAAAGAGTGGTCAACTGATGGCACAACTTTAGCGACGAGAATGAATGATGATAGGAAGCATGCCAGTAGGGAGCACGACAGCAGCCGCAGAAGGTGCAAGAAAGATGAGACATTGTTGGAGATGTGGTTACAGAATCTTTTTAATTAGTTTGTTAGTTAAAATTTTAAAATTTTATTTAATTTTAAATTAAATAAGTAATGGTTAATTTTTACAATTTTTAATTTTTAATTATCATTTATTTTTACATTTTAATTATTTGTAAACTTACAAATAAATAACTTCAATTATGGAATAGAATAAAAAAATAAAATACTAATTTCCCTGCATATTTTTTTTAACTTCATTCAAATGGCCAAATACTTTAAATTCCCAACAAACATAAGGGTTGCTCATCTCACCATAGGGAAAAAATGACATTTCCACATTTTGACTCCAAACACTTGTAACTTTCGTGCGCTACCATGCTGAAACTTGCCTTTCAACCAAGGTTTCCCAACTGTCATGGTTTCTCTATGCCAAACGAGATTTGCTGAAAGATTCCTTCCAATTTCAGTTTTCATTGAAATACCAAACAAGCCATAAGCATACTCACACGAGGAATCAGGAAGCTTCCTCCTTTTAATTTTGGGCTTTGGCGGAGAAGGCCCGACTCAAGGTTTTTCCTCTTATTTTAAGTTTTTATGAACTTTTTGCTTTATCAAATTTCTCTTGTTTTTATTATCAAAAAATTGTACATAAGATCAATATTGTAATTTTTTAAAAAGATAAATAATATAGGAAAATACAATTAGAAATTATAACTGTGTTTTGCTTTTGAGAAAATGTCTTACATTTTCACATTTATAAAAGAATGAATAAAGTTACGCGTGCAGTCACATCGTATGAAAACTTATTTTAAGTATTGAACTTTTGTAATTTCAGAGTTTAGGTTCAAATTTCATTCAACCTGTGTACAAGATGAGAAAAACTAAATACACTATTCTTTATTGTGTTGTCTAAATTGTAACGAACATCATACTTGTATGCCAAGAAGCAGTCGAGTATCAATGAAAAATTCTTATTTTGCGTGTATTTAATTTTACTTTGTTATTACAATAACAAAGTGCTCAGTGTGCCATCTTAACTTTACTCCACTAATAGGCGCTACCTTTTTTACTACTCCCCTTCAATTTTCTTCCTAAATCTTTTATTTATTTATTTTTTTTTGAATTATAATTAGCCTCATATACTTTAATTTTATAACAGGAAAAATAAAACTCTGAATTACAAAACAATATTATAACTAGCGTGAGAATAAAGTGATAATCTCTACCAAGTTTAGTCCCATGTAATTGAGATCGTGCATTTTTTGTATATGGAATAAAGAAAATCAAAGTTGGCATGGCATGTCATCTTTTGCAAATATTAATAGAAAAAATTTTATATACAATTCTTGTTTTAATTTAGGAGTTAGATCCTAAAATTAAAGATATTTATATTAAATAACCTTAATTTTTAAAATTATTTTAAAGGGGGTTAGGACCAAAAAATTTAAATTACGTGAAAAAATTACAGTTTAAGACTATAAATTAAAATTTGTTGTCATAAAGTCTTTTTGAATAATTTTAAAATTTAAAGTTTTTTAATATAAATATTTTTAATTTGAGATCTAAACTGTAATTTTTCCTTAATAATTACCACTCTTTCATTTCAAGACTTTGTAAATCCTTATATTATAAATGATTTATGTTGATTTGATTTCTCTCAATTATTTCTCACCATTTCAAACGGAAATTTGGTGGCCAATCTCTGCAAGGAGCCTTCACCCTGTCAAAGAAAACCTTGCAGCTTGTGTAAAATAAGGCTCCAGGTATGAACTTTCTTCTTGTGATTCGTTATAGACACTGCTAAGTCTCTTGCTTTGGCTGTGGTTTATTAGAGGATTTAGCCATGTTAATTTTTGGTTCTTAGAAGTGTTCTCTTGCTTCAATTTTTGTGGGTTCTACTTCCAATCTCCAATTTCTTGAATTCTTAGTATCGTTAATGTGGCGATGTAGATTAAAGGGAATTTCCTTTCTGAGGTTTACTTGGCTGATTGTTTAGTGACTTGTAGAAAATTGTCCTTGATAGATTGATTAAATTGGAGAAATTGGTCACGGTACTTTGTTTTAAAGATGCTGTGGCTTTTTTTTTTAATTGTTGATGTTACTTTAGAACAAAACTTTATCCTTTTTTCTTTTTAATTTGGAGTTTAGATGATTTCTGTTTTATATCTATGGTAAAATTTTATTTATATTTTTGGTTGACAATGACTTTGATAAATAGCATAGTCCCATCTAGTCTAACATTATTACAAAATTTGTATTTTGGGAATGGGATCAATGACAAAATTTAGATTTTAAAGCGTGTTATTTTCACACTATTCTTAAAAGCAAGATTTGTCTCCTACGTAATACTATACGGTTTAAACAAATTTGTTTCTAAAACTAATATAAAACACTATAGAGAACTACTCTGAGCAAATAAAGAAGTTCTCTCCTTCAAGAAAAGGCCAAAGTTCAAAAATAGGAAATTAAAAAAAGAGTTTCTACATTATATTTTGAAAAACAAAGCTAATAAATTTATAGACTTTGAATCAACCATCATACCTTTTCACTCAAAGAACGTAACTTTTAATGAATTGTTTCAAATTGTATGTGTGACACCTTAACCTCTAGCTCATGCCCAACGTGCCCTCTAGCCCATATGGGCGGTGCGGAACTCATAAGGGAGACACTTTCTCTACCTTATGCTTATTCTCTCTATGGCATTATGTGTGGGTAGAACTCCACTTAGAAGTAACATGGACCGGTTGAGCTCTCTCTATGCTTCCTCATGCTCAATTGCACTATTGAGACTTATTTCAATCCCAACTATATGCTTCAAACTTGTGGAAAGCAAAAAGGGATTGGAGACATGCATTTTCGCTATGGGCAGATTTTGCTCCTTTTCTGGGCTAACTTTGGAAATTCATAACTAAATGCAGAAAAATCGTATCTGCACGATCTGGGTCATTATAGAAAGCTTGAGACGTCTACTTCATGCTAAAAATACTTAGAAGTCTCAATCTCTCACTCATTCTGCGTTTGACATCGAAATAGTTCACTGGTCAGAGGGGGCTTCTTTGCTGTCACAGTTTACTGATATGGAATTTGAAAATGTCTAACTAATTCCACAAAAATCCAATGCTCATAAACTCTACCTCTATGGAAAGATGTGGATGTTAGCTAGAGGAGAAAAATATCTCCATATCAGTCCACCAAGCCAATTCCCCGGAAACCGATGAAACAGTACCTCGGGTCTGGTTGGGGGTCTGATTCTGGGCAGGAACTTCGAAATTGCATAACTTCCTCTCTGGACCTCTAAATGAGGTACTTCCAGTTCCTACAAGTCACTGTGACCATCTAGTTTCTGTGTATAAAATTTCGTAGCCATTGGACTACGTTTGCCCCTCGGATGACATGATTTCAAAACTGACCAAATGAACAGTGATTTTCTGAAATCCGAATTTCTGATGTCAACTTTGAATGCTCATAGAAAATGCTATAGACTTCTATTTGACATGAACTCTAGCTTCCCAGAAAGCTCTAAACATAATCTAGCTACATGTCAAATCTCATAGCTAAAAGAGGTCATATGGCTATTCTATGACATCATGTGCAAAAGGCCATTTCTTGGCCAAAAGTGTGGCTAATGGGGTCCAATCTTAAGTTTTCTACTTCTATGACTCTTTGAGCACATGAGAAAGCATCTATAGGAGCTATCAATCATGCCTCGAGTGTCTAATAACTTAGATTGGGGAAACTCACTACCCCATGCCCACTTATGCACCCATATATACTAGGCTATCATTGGTTCTTTCTCATTCAACCATGCTCTTTCATTCATCATAAATCTCATTCTCATACATTTATCATTAATATATACATGGTTTTACAAAACTATGAGGAACTACATCATATACATCATTTACATCTCATAGCTCATGTACAATGTATTACAAAACTTTACACTTTTCTTCATCTCTATCCCTAGCCTCATGCTTGTTGGTGGTTGCTCCCATCTCTTACCTCACTTGGGCCACCTGGCATGGTTGGATGATGGAGAGGGGGGGTGAGATTCGGAGAATCTCAGTAGTTCAACTCTCATTCAAACATACATATATTGCATGCAACAAGTCTCATTATGCATGTGTGGCATGTTAGCATATAAAACATGATGAAAAACATTTAAAACATGTGAAATGGCCATGGATAACATTCATGAGCTCGCTGAGTACTTGGATCGGCCTCACCCCTTCCCTTATGGCTTTTGGATTTGCCTTCCCATACTTTAGAGGTATTTAGATTCACCCTTACTCTTTGGGAGTCAACCTCACTTTTGGGAGACATGGCTCAACCAACTTAGGGCTTCGGCTCATCCTCACCTTGGCTATAGGGTTATTGGCTTTTCCATTTCCTCAAGCAAACCAATCAAGCATTTAAAACATCATCTCAATCATAACATATAATCATGCTAACACACTTCTCATAGCTCATATCATTCATACACACAAGCAAGACAATGCAAACACACAATTATGCATGAGAGAAAGTGGAGAGAACTACCTTTATTGGCTATCTACTACTTGCTCTGTCAATGGTCTCCTCCCTTGTTGGTTTCACAACAACTTCTAGATGGGAGAGTTTCTCTTGAGCCTAACCACACAAAAGCATGGAATTAATACCTTATACTCAATTCTTAAGCTAGGGATCTCTTCTAATTGGCTCTACTGAGCTTCTCACTCTAGGTTTCTTCCTCACTCTAGGGTCCATGAACTATCCCTCTCTTTCTCAACTCATAAGAAAGGGGAAAAGCAAGAAAGAGAAGACTATCTACTTCTAATCTCTCTCAAGAATGGTTTCCCACTCTCTCTCCTCTGAACCAGACTTAACCCTAACCATTTTCTACCATTTAAACCGTGAAAAGGAGGGAAAAAGGGGAGAAGGCAACTTACTAAGAGGAAGCTATGAAAATTCATACCTTTCTTGTGCTTTCCTCTTCTCTTCAGCTTCTCACTCTCTCCTCCGCCCTTTTCTCTCTCCTAAGACGAGTTAGAGTCGGTTAGAAAAAGAAAGAAGAGATTTGGAAGCTTTTAAAAAGTCAAATTCTCTTTTTCTCGCTTTTCTGGACCGCTCTCGCTATAGCGAGTTAGTGACCTCGCTACGGCGAGCTCGTGTCTGTTCCAGACCTCTGCCTTCGCTATGGCGTCGCTACGGCGAGATCATGTTTGTTCCAGACCTCTGCCTTCGCTATAGCGCCGCTATGGCGAGCAACTCCCTGGTCTCTATATGGAATGCCATACTCGCTATAGCTAGGAACAATTTCGCTACGGCGAGCAACTCACTGGTCTCTATATGGAATGTCGCACTCGCTATAGCTAGGAACATATTCGCTACGGCGAAGAGGCATTCTCGCTATGGCGATTCCATATCTCGCTATGGCGAGAAGACTTAGAAAATTCTCAGCTCTTCGAAAATTTTCCAGCTTCTCTTTTCCTTTCCTTTTCTCATTTCTTTTCTATTTTCTTTTTCTTTTCTTTTTCTTGGCTGTTACAGTATGAATCTCCTAACAATTATTGAACCATTAGAATTAAAGAGACAAAAACTTCCAAACCAATAAAAAATAAAAACAAATTTTAAACTTCTAATTTTTTGACATTTCAATAATGACTAGTCAATTGCTTTAGAGGGACCAGTTAACTATCACATCAACAATCACTTTTTAACCATTTTTTGAGAGCTTGCCAGTTGACTGGTTTGAACACCTGTCAACATTTTTCAGTTGACCAGTTGATTAATGCTTGTTCATCAATCAACTGTTATATTACAATAGTAAACTCTATCTATCTCACTTGAACTAGTCGATTGTTATAGTGATAAGTCAATTAGTTTATCATATCGGTCAATTAACCCTTGAATGGACAAATTTGTTCAGTTCTATAAAGGTCTTGTCAATCAAGTGGTTCATATAAGACTTGGTTTTTCTTTTAGTTTTTCAAACTATTATCTACAATTCCCTATTTAGTTTGGAAAATTAAGTGGTATTTCTACATATAAACTCATGTATAATGATAAATATCATAAGATTTGGCCTTCTCAGTAAGATAAATAATTCAAAGTTTCAACAAGTAAATGGTTGCTAAACATTTAACCACTACTTTTCAATTAAAAATTGCAATTATCACACACATGATTTTGAACACTTTTAACTTATATTCATAGAAAACTAGCATGATTATGGTCATGTGCTATCCCTGGAGTTTATAAACATTTCTAGAAATTTTAATTTCAATTTCTGAGAAGAGTGGCTTCACTCTTGGATGTTCTCATAGGTGAAAGTTTCCTTAAGAACCTTATAGGTTTATCCATGACTTCATTAAGAGCATTAAGCTCACCCTTTTATCCTTAATTGTAAACTATTGTTGAATCACTTTATATGATTCCTTAATGTCCCATGTTTACTCATTAGTAACTTGTTTTACCTATTCAAACTTCTTGAATAGAGTTCATCTAAGGAAAAGTTTGGTTTCCATTATTGTTAACATTAGGCCCATTTCAAATGATGTTTTTCTCACCATTTTCTTTGATAATCCTTTGTAAAAGTATCTACTAGGTTGTCTTGCATTTTTACATACTGTATCACAATAATACATCATTGATTAGTTGTTGAATATAATCATGTCTCAAACTAATATGTCTAAACTTGTTATTATATGTTTTTCTATATGCCTTAGAGATAGTAGCCTTACTATCACAATGTAACAAGATGACTGACATTTGTTATGGCCATAACTTTATATTTGTTAACAAATTCCTCAACCATTTGCCCCCTTTAATCACCAAAGCTAAAGTTATAAACTTAGATTCTATTGTAGAACAAGTTATATATATCTATTTCTTTGATGCTTATGAAATTGCACCTCCACCTGTGATAAATATCCAACAAGATGCAAGCTTATAGTCTTGTATACTAGTCATCCAAATAGCATCAGTATATTCTTCTAATATATTTAGAAAATTGTTGTAAAACAATCCTAGATCCTTTATACTCTTTAAGTACCCTTGGACCCTAGTTATAGCCTTTTAATGAACTGTAATATGATTACTTATGTGCATTACAAGTTTTTGACTACAAAAGATATATCAAGTCTTGTACAATGTATAGTACGCATTAGACTTTCTATAATACTAGAATATCTAAGTTGTTCAACAAATCTTTCAGTATTTTTAACTAACTATTGTGCTAAATCATAAGAGATGTTTATCTCTTTAATGTCTAAGTGCTTATACATGTTTAAAATTTTCTCATAAGTTCTTCCTTGACTTCATTAAGAGCATTAAGCTTGCTCTTTTATCCTTGATTGTACACTATTGCTTAATCATTTTATATTTAGTGTTCCATAGTTACTCATCAATAACTTATTGTTATCCATTCAAACTTTTTGAATAGAGTTCATCTAAGCAAATTTTAGGTTTCCATTATTGATAACTTTAGGTATAGGCCTTAGGTCTATTCTAAATGATGTTTTTCTCGATATTTCCCTTAATAATCCTTTTGGAAAAAGATTTGTTAGGTTGTGTTGTGTTTTTACATACTATATCATGATAATACTATCATTGATTAGTTGTTAGACATACTCATGTCTCAAACTAACATGTCTAGGCTTTCTATTATATGTTTTGTTATATGCTTTAGTCATAATAGCCTTACTATCATAATGTAAAGAGATAGCTAACATCAATTGTAGCTAAAACTTTATGTTTGTAATCAAACTCCTCAGCCATTTGGCCTTTTTATCTATGGAAGCTAAAGCTATAAACCCAGATTTTATTGTAAAATGAGTTATACACTATTTCTTTGATGCTAATGAAATTATACCTCCACTTATAATAAATATCCAACCAAATGTAGACTTACAGCCTTGTATACTAGTCATCTAACTAGCATCATTATATCCTTCTAGTCTAGTTAAAAAATTGCTGTAAAACAATCCTAGATCTTTTTTACTTTTTTAAGTACCTTAGGACTCTAATTATAGTCTTCCAATGAACTATACCAAGGTTACTTATGTACCTTGCAAGTTTTCTAGTTACAAAAGATATATCAGGTCTTGTACAATGCATAACAAAAATAAGATTTCCTAATATACTAGAATACTTAAGTTGTGCAATTGATCTTTCAATATTTTCAACTAACTTTTGTGCTAAATCATAAAGAGTGTTTTTCTCTTTAATATCCAAGTGCTTATACGTGTTTAAAATTTTTTTGCATATAATGATATTGATTCAAGGAAAAACCCCCCACTATGCCTTTTAATTTTAATACCTAAGGTTGTATCTGCTTCCCTAAGATCTTTCATCTTGAATTGTGAAGCTAGATATTTCTTAGTTTCATTCATACCAAATATGTTAGTTTCAAATATTAACATATCATCAACGTCTAAACATATGATAACTCTATATCTATCAGTGAATTCTAAATAAATAGATTCATTTATGTCATTATTTCTAAAACCATGAGATAATATGATAGAATCAAATTTTTCATGCCACTTTTTTAGTACTTCTTTGAGCCTATTCGGAGACCTAATCAATTTACACACTTTTTTTCTCATTTTTAGGTAACACGAATCCTTTGGATTTTCCATGTATACCTCTTCATTTAGCTCACCATTTAAAAATATAGTATTTACATCTATTTGATGTATACCCAAATTATATATTGATGTCAATGCAATTAGCATCCTAATAGATGTTATCCTAGCCATAGGTATATATGTATCAAAATAATCTATGCCATGTTTTTGCCTAAAGCATTTTGATACTAACTTAACCTTAATGGTTTGGATAACTCCATTAATGCTGTCAACATACCTATTTACACCTTATGAGTTTGGATTTGGGAGGTAAGTTAACTAATATTCAAGTATTGTTAGACACAATAGAGTCTATCTTATCACTAATGGCTTCTTTTTAAAAACTAGCGTCTCTAGATGCTATTGCTTCCGTATAGGTTTTAAGATCCTCTTCTATATGTTATAAATAAAGTATTTGATGTAATTGTGTGTTTTTATTTCCTTCTACTAAAAACACTATTACTTGAGAGGATATAAAATTTGATCCTAAGTGTTTATCTTTTCTAATTCTTTGACTTCTCCTAAGTTCATTAGAAGGTTCACTGTATGTTCATTTACCATTAGAAGAAGAACTTACACTTAATTGATTATTGGGTTATTTAATTTCCTTATTAGTAAAGTCAATGATGAACTTGTTCTTAAAAAACTCCAAATCAATTGATTCTACTATGACATTAGATTCTATGTCTAGTCACCTATATGCCTTTGAATTTTCAACATATCCAATAAAAAAACTTATGCTTAACCCTAACTTGGTTCTTTTAAGATTAGGCACCCCATAATATGCTAAGCACTCCCAAACTCTAAAATAACTTAAGTTTGGTTCATTTCCATTATGTAGTTCATATGGAAGTGTTTGATACTTCCTAGAAGGTAATATATTAGTTATATGATAGGTTGTTAACAAAGTTTCACTCCATGAATTTATGGATTGTTTAGCAATAAAAATCATGGCATTAATCATATCAACTAAAGTTCTATTTTTTCTTTTGGCCACATCATTTTGTTGTAGTGTATAAGGAACATTAACTTGATGGATTATGTCATTTTCTTTACAAAAGGTCGTAAAGTCATTAGAGAAATATTCTCCACCTCAATCACTTCTAAGGATTTTTATTTTCTTTCCTTTTTGATTTTCAACTTGAGATCTAAAGGTTTGAAACATATTAAAAGCTTGATCTTTGATTTTCATCAAATGCACATATGTGTGCATAAAGCAATTATCAATGAATTTAATGAAATACCTATTTCCACCTCTAGATATTATACTATTGAGTTCACATATGTTAAAATGTATTAGACCTAAATTTTCAAATGTTCATTCAATAGATTTAACTATCTTTCTAGTTATTTTTCTTTTTGCTATACACAGATTTCACACTTATCATATGTATAATCACTAGTAAAAATCATACCTTTTCTAGTCATATAATGTAAATAATTTAAAATAACATGTCCTAATCTATCATGCCACATGTATCCCTTTCCTGCAAACATTGCATTTTTAGAAATTACAATCTTGTCAAATTTTAAGATAGCCTTCAAACTTTTCTTTTACAAAGTAGAGTTACAAAAACTAGATTTTTCTTTCAAGAACATGTAATACATTAAGTAATAGTAACTTCTTTTCAAAAATAAATTGTAGTTCTACATTGCCTTTTCCAAGTACTTTTGCAATATTGCCATTGCGTATGAGTAATTCTTTTCCATCTTTTATAGTCTTATATGTCTTGGATTGATTCTTGTCATGACATACATGGATGGTTGCACTAAAGTCATACCACCAATCAAGTGTTCTTGAAAATCGTTGCCATCTTTACTTTATACATCATACTAATGTGCAAGTCTGAAACTATAACCATTATCACATTATTTTCATTGTCTACCATGTTTGCAACACTAGTATTTTCTAGCTTTTACTTCTTTCTAAATTTGCAATCTCTTTTGAAATGACCCTTTTTCCTGCAATGGTAACAAGACTTTGCAGCCTTCTTTGGCTTGTGGTCAGAAGTATCAAAATCACGGTTCTTTCTCTTCTTTTGGGATTTGTTATTTGCACCCACATAATTGAATTTATTAGAAACAATTTCTAAATGCTTTTTTTGTAAATTTCTTATATCTTTCTCAATCCTTAAATGCTTTAAAATTTGTACTATAGAAAATGTTTTAGTGGTATGCAACAACATCTTTCTATAATCATTCCAAAGTAGAGATAATTTGCAATTATGGCTCCCACTTGCAATGATTTAGAAATTCCAACCTTCAAGTGTTTGAGTTTAAATATTAATACTTGCAAATTATGAATTTAGTCCATCAGTGAAGTGTTGTAATTCATAGTAAAAGTAAAGTAATTCATAATCAAAAACTTATATGTCCCTTATTTCTTAATGTTATACTTAAATTTGAGTGCTTGCCAAATCTCTTTTTGGTGATCCAATAGATGTGAACAGATTATACAAGTGATTGAAGAGAGTATTGAGGAATTGACCATGACATAATACTTCATCCTTGATTCGCTTCTTTCTTTTTGCCTTTACTTAATCAGTGTTCTCATTGGATGATGAAGGAAGTGGCTACAAATTAAGATCAAGGACATATTTTATTTTCATGGCAATAAGTAGAAATAGCATTTTGTCCTCCCATCTCATGAAATTGGTTCCATCAACATGATTAAGTTTTACAAAGTCTTGATTCATAACTTTGAAAGCAAATTCGATAGTGGACTCCATATCAAATCTTGCTTTAAGATTGTTATAACATTCGAATTTTAGAAATGGAGTCAATGACAAAATGTAGGTTTTAAAATGTGTGAATTTCATACTATCCTTAAAGCAAGATTTATCCCCTATGTAATGCTATAATGTCTAGACAAATTTGCTTTTAGGACTAATTTAAAGCATCCTAGAGAACTACCCTTAGCAAATAGAGAAGTTTTCTCCTTTAAGAGAAAGCAAAAGTTCAAAAATAGGGGATTAGAAAAAGAGTTTTTGCATTACATTCTAAAAACTAGAACCAATGAATTTATAGACTTTGAATCAACTATCATGCCCTTTCACTTAAAGAATGTGACTTTCAATGAGTTGTTTCAAATTATATGAATCTCCTAATGGTCATCTAAATGTTAGACTTGAAGGGACATGAACTTACAAACTAAAAGACATGAACATAGATTTTAAACTTTTGATTTTCTAACATTTTAACAGCGACAGGTTGATTGTCATGCCAATGGTTACTTTTCAACTATTTTTTAAGAGCTCACTAGTTAATTGGTTTGAACAATAGTCAACTATTTTTAGCCACCCAGTTAACTAATGCTTGTTTATTAGTTGATTGTTATATTCTAGTAGTGAACTCTATCTATCTCACATGGATTAGTTGGTTATTTTATTCTACCAATTGACTGTTATAGTTATCGACCAATCAACTGACACTTGTAGGGATACTTTTTTTTTTCCATTTTGTAAAGGTTCGATTGATTAATTATTGGCCATTAGTTGACAAATTCATGTCAAACTTGGTTTTCCCTTTAATTTTTCAAACTACTCTTAAAATGTTAATTGATTGTAAATTTTCAACGACCAAAGCATATTTAACTTCATATGTTAGTATGGAGTTTGAAACTGAAAAACATGAATGTAAATTTTGCAATGCGTATGCTGACTTAATTGGTTTTAATATTAGAAAAAACTAAATGAACACAAGAAAGACATATCAGAAAAGTAGTATTATCTCAAAAATATATATGTTTCAAAGAAGAGTTTAAGATGATAAATAATTGTGAACCAAAAGGGTACATAAGGATTTTATGAACTAATTATTTAGTCCAAATGATCATCGATTGACAAGAAAGTGTAAAATATGTAGTTAAATTTTTAAGGAGTAATATAATTATGCTTTTGCTACTCTTGAAACAGACATAAATTACTATCACAAGGAAAAGTTTTCGCCACTCATGCTACTCAAATTGAATTAACAAATCATTCTAGCATACAACAAAAATTAATTTTTGAACTTTTGTGTTCATAAGTTAAAGGATGGGAGAATATTATGTGCAATCTTGAGGATGTTAGTTATTTTCAAAATTGAACTTGTAATTGAATAGGAAAGAGAAGCAATTCATGGTTCAAAGTTATTGAAATATGTGTGTGTGTGTGTGTGTGTGTGTGTAATATTAATAATATATATTTAAATATGCATATTATAAAAAAATAAGCATGAATAATTTTATTTTAGTCTACCAAGATTTATAAAATACATATTTCAAGTATAATTAAATATTTGTATACTTATATAATATATATTCAAAACATTTATAAATAATTTTTAATCAGATTATATATGAAAAGTTTGAATACATATAAAATAAATTTATAATATATTAAAATATAGTTTTTAATATCTCTACAACATATCTCAAAAAATAAAGTTTGAAAGTCTACAAAAAAAAGGTCTTTCTAGCTATAAAGAATTATGATTCCTAAGGCTACACATTTATCCATCACTACGCTATCATTTACTATTTTAACTCTTCTTTATCTATTATATTTTCATTTTCTTTCCACTTCTTTTCTTATCTTGTTCCAATGCCTTCTTGTTTCTATCAATCTTTAATTTATGTTGATTTGTGCCATTTAAAGCTCCTTTCTCTTTCTAGTTTGAAGAATGTATATGAAGCAAACTAGTAGGTAACTACCATTTATAATTCTCTCCCTTTCTTCTTTGAACTCTGACTTTTATTGCACATAAAGTTCTTCAAAAATCTTACGAATGATGGATGGAAAGGAAGATCTTGGTTTAAATCTAAGCTTAAGCTTCCCTCAAAAGGCTTTAAATTCTCTACAGCTGAATATATTACCTTTAGAGGTCAATTGCAAAGAAAAGGTAAGGTTTTGTCTTTAAACAACATGATTTTGAACATGAGCAGTAAGTGAGGTGAGAGGAAGGCCAATAGTGAAGAGCATGACATAGACAAAGCTTGTTCTTAAGAAGATAATGAAATGTCTAGGAAGAGGCTTAGGCTATCTAAAGAATCGGTTGACTTGTGAGCCTCCCTTTTGATTTTTGACCAATTTAGTTAGTTTTGATTAGTTTTTTAGATGGCTAATTCTGAGGGTTAAATAAACTAGACTAGTGACTGGTTCACCAGTTTTTTGGTTTGATCGACAAGTTTGGTTTAATATTCAAAACTATGACATTAGCAGTCATTTGACTTCTAAAAGGATGATAGAAATGAAAGAAGGATACGCTTACACTTTACTTCATTATTCTTAGTCAAGGCAATATAAGAATCAATTTTTTTTTAATGAAATTCAACTTGATGCTGAAGATCAAATCATAAACATTTTTAGGCAAATGCAAATTAGTAGTAGATTTATGTTTATTTTGGAGATATATTATCTTTTGATAGTACTTATTGTACCAATAAAATTTTTTATCATTTACACCCTTTGTTAGATTCAGTCACCACTAAAAAACTATTATATTTGGTACTACATTTTTGGATGATGAAATTGCTAAATCTTTTGAATGGTTATTTAGAAATTTTCTAAAGGCCATGTGTTAGAAGAAAACGAAAACAAATTTTACAAATCAAGATGCAACTATGGCAAAAGCATTCTTAGTGGTCTTGTTGAATCATATTATTGCCTATGCTCCTGGCATCTATTTCGAAATGCTCTTAAGAATGTTAGTCATGCCTTCAAAAAATCATATTCTTTTGCTTTAAACTACATTACATATATGACTATGCGTATAAGAATAACTTTCTTGATGCATGAAAATTAATGCTTGACAAGTATAACCTTTGCCAAATAAATAGATGCAAAATTTGTTTAGAAAGTGAAAAAATGGGCAAAAGTGTATAGGTGACATGCTTTTTTCAACAGGTGCTACATCGACACAATAGAGTGATAGTTTCAATAGTCAACTAAGAAGTTACATGAAATCTACATCTAATGTGCTAGATTCTTTTTTAGATATTTTGAAAGGTTGTTAAAAGATATGAGATATAAGGAGTTAAAAGCTAAATATGAAATGAATCTAAAAAAAAATGCCACCACTGAATTTAAATGTCCTTTTTATTGAACAACGCAAAGACATCTATGTACTAGCAATCTTTTATCAAGTTTTAAAAGAATATGAGAAGTCATATAACATGCTCAATAAAGAATGTAATCAAGCTTCAACATTATTTGAGTATAAAGTGTGTGTAATATGAGATATGAGAGCACAAGGTTCCTTTTAACTTAAAAGATAAAAGAATTTAGTATAGTTGAAAGAAATATGAATTTATCAAGATCTTTTGCAACCATGCTCTCCAATCATTGGAATATAATAATTATTCCTCCAGAATACATTCTCAAAAAGTAGACTAAGCATGTAAAATTTGCCATCCTATACTACTTTTGGATACTAATTGTGGTAATATTATGACAATACTAAATTTACTTTCCTTACTCATTCTTGACATTATTCAATATATTACCTTTATATATATTTATTTTATTTTTGTAACCTAATACTAATGAAATTCCTTTAACCTCTATGTGCAAAGCATGGTCACCACATTAATCCATGCTAAAATCATATGCTTTCTTAGGCTAGTACTTCTTTATATATGATTCATCAATGTTTTCATATTTATCATTTTGTGGTTGGGAATTTAGATCTCTTGCTCATTGGAACTTGTTTCACATCTAATGTATGTTGATAACACCCTATTATTTTTCCAAGCTACTAAAAATATGTGCAATCAAGTATAGAATATCTTACTTCAGTATATTCGTTTATCTATCGAGGTAGTATGTTAATACAACAAAAACAATCATAGTATTCAGTCCATATGTATCACACAAGATGAAAAAGGAGTTATCTATTATTTTTTGTGTAAAGTTTAAGTTAAGTATTGGGAAATACCAAGGCACACAAGGGGATTTGGGTTATAATAAGACACAATCATATACGAAGGTGACAGATAAAATAGATAAGAAATTACAGGCATGAAAATCGGTGATATTATCTCAAGCAAGTAGAAGTGCTTTCACTAACTTATCCATTATCTTATTTTGAGTTCCTTAAGGAATATTGTCATGAAATGGATATGAAATTAGCTAATTTTTTTGGAGGATATTCTGAGCCTAAATAGAAATTGCACTTGTTAAAATGGGCCAAAGTTTGTAGATTGATTTCGAAAGGTGGTCTTGGGTTTAAACAAACTCAAGTATTGAATTGAGCACTTTTGGCTAAGCATGTTTATAAATTAGTTTATGATAATACAGGATCATTGCTTGTGTTATAAGGCATAAGTATTATCAAGATGTTACTAATGGAAGGATTAACCATCATTTTGCAATAGCATGGATTAGGAAATCAAGTCTAATTATTTTTTATCACCTTCAATGGCGAGTTGGAAAAGGTTCCAAAATTTCATTAACCACCATTAGTGGCCCATGTGTAACTTCTAACACTCCATGTGGTCTAAATTTAATAAATAAGGTTTAATATCAAGTTAAGAGGGCATGAAAGGTTAAAAATAAAGCAAGAAATTTGGAAAAAAAAAAACATAGGAATTTCAAATCTTTAAAGTTAATTTTGTCTCACTTAAAATCAATTCCGACACCTAAGAGTCAACTACAACCAAAGTACATTACTCTTTTAATGGATTTCTTAACATCATAGACCAATAAAAAAAAACTATTATTGTATCTTTGAATACTATATTACTTCAACAAAATAACTTGAGTAATGTCATTCATACAAGTTTAAAGACTATCATAAATTCACATCTCTTATTTATTCAAAATTGCAAATATAAATGTCATTTATTCCATGTATCAATTATAATTGCCTATGAGGTTCCTCAAAAAGGAGAAAATAGCTTATAATACCAACTTAAGGCTTATACTTGGCTATTCCATATTACTTGAGCAAAATAACCAAAAGAAAAACCTAAATAGTTTTACATCAATGATTTAAAAATATCCAAAAATAAGCCTAAAAAAGAAAAAAAAAACTAGCTTGGCAAGTCCAATTTAACTCTCAGCTAACTTATCATTGCCTCTACTTGATCCTTCACCTGAAAAATGTGTCCTATGAGGGGGTGCAATCATACAATCTTGGTAACTAATGATAATGGTAAAAGTATAATCACATGTAAATAGAAATAAATATTAATACCATACATGTGAAATTCATTTTAACATACCATATGCATTTACCATAAATGAGTAATTCAACTACACAACTCAATCATTGGCCAACAATTTAAAAGTGACGAGCATAGCAAGGCCCCTAGGTAGTTAAGTAAGACCATAGCAAGGCCTCTCAACATCTTCTAAACTATTAGAACATAGCTAGGTCCATGATCGATTGACAATCAAGTTGTTAACTCATTAATGCATTATCGTGTTATACAATATTGCAAATATGCAATTCACACAAGCAATAAATTGATGAAATCAATATCATCCCATAAGGAAGGAAATCAATTACTAATTATTAGAATTTATCCCATTATCTAAATTACCTAACTAAATTGAAATTGATAAATGCAACTTTAAAGTAAAAGGATACTCTAAATAAATGCTATGAATAAAAAAATTTTGGAACATAAGATTCTCTTTTTACATTATCAATATCACTTGGAAGGAACTCTTGTAACTAAATTTAATTAAGTTAAAGACAATTCCACTAATATAAATGAAATTCTCTCTTAAGATAATTCATCATGCTCATACTATGTTTATATTTACTTTCATGATCAGACACCTAATCCAAACCCAATACATATAAGGAATCAATGCAACTATTTGCAAGCCACTTAAATGTAATTTATATTTTTATGAAATTGTCATCTAAGTCTAATACTCTAGTGATCTATATTGTAATTGACTTCTTAATCCTCTCATAATATATTAGATAAACAATGGCCAGCCATTCATGAAAAAGAGAAAAAGAGTAATAGATTAAACTGATTAAAATAGTTATAAGAGCATTCTAGATTCAACTTAATCAGTAAAAAAATTCATCTAAATTCTAAATAAAAGATTTAACTATACATGATGGAATTCAGCAAACAAATAACAATCGACTTTAATAGAACCATAAATCAAAAACTAAGAAAAAAAGCAAAGAAGAAAAATTATTGATGGATTCAACCAATTCGTCAATGTGAGCTTTAAATTTTTAGTAGTTCCTAGCATTCTTCCTCTAAATCAACTTTCCTCCTTTATATTTCTCTATCTCTAAGGTTTCTCTTTTACCTCCTCTATTGAAATTCTAGGTTGCCTTATCAAAAACTTTCTTTTTTAATTGAACATGGGCTGCTTGTGTCAAAACCATCCCATTACATAGTCTGCCCATGTTCACCTTTATTTAGGAACATCCTTTTGCTCATTTCCACATGACTTGCTCGTGTGGTTCTGTTTAGCCCATATGGAACACTATTTTGGTCAAAAGTCCTTTGTTTTATGTAACACCATAATTTCCTAACTCATCTCATCATATACACATGCCTCATCTCATTATGTTCATGAAAGAATAAGGAAAAAGGGGAAAACTAATGGATTTCTTTGCCTTGCGTCATACTTAAAAATTTCATTCGGTGTCACGTGGACTGTGGGAGCTCATACTATACATCCTCATATTTAATTACATCATTACAATTCATTTGCATCTCAAAATCATGCCCACAACTCATGGAAACCGAAATGGAGTATGGAATATGGAAGTTCATTCTCGGTCAGAATTGCTCCACTTTTTGACCAAACTTTGGAAAATCATAACTAAATCTAGAAAAATCTAAATCATGCAATCTTGGTTATTATGGGAAGCTATGGATGTCTACTTCACACTAAAAATATTCCCAGACCATAACATTCATTACAAAGGGCGTTTGACATCCAAAATGGTCCAGAGGTCGTTGCTGCCTGGGCTGCTATTTCAAATTACTGATACAAATTTCTAAAATTCATAAATAATTCTATAAAAATAGAAATCACATAAATTTGGTATTTCTGGAAATATATAAATGTTAAATGTATGCTAAAAATAATTTTAGAATGAAACAAATACGTTAGCTATTAGAAATCTATGGAACAGTGACTGGACTCCTGGGGTGCCACTGCTACTAACAGCCAACTTCAAAAATGCATAACTCTTTGCTCAAACCTCCAAATGAGGTGATTTTAGTGGCCACAGAAAGATTATGACCTGTAGTTTATCTTTGTAAAATTTCACAAGCATTAGACACCATTTGCCTATCAGATGACACAGAATACAAATCTGCCAGTGTGAACAGTGCACATACTAGAATCAATAGAAAATCTCAACTTTGAAAATTCATCAAATATTCTCTAGACCTCCGAAAATTATTTTCTTTATTTTTCCAAAAATATCTCAATGAGACCTAATTTCATGCCAAATCTTAGATCAAGACTAGCTCATTTGGCCAAGAAGTGACATAAGGTTCCATTATGGTCAAATTTGACTCCATATGGGGTACCAAACTTGCCAAATGGCTTTCCCTTGATTGTGGCACCTTTTGGGAAAGTCTAAAAGTGTATTTAAGACTTGTGTGAGCTGCCCAAATGGTCCCAAACCTCAAGTATCTCATTTTGGCCATTCAACCCACACTTATGCACATTTCCATCATGCTTTGACATTGCATACTTTGGCATCTCATACTCAAAATATATGCTAAAACTCATATATCATATCTATACATATAAATATCACATAATAGCATATTTATACATGTCTCAAGAGTCATGGTACATTTACAACAACATATACATCAAGAAATACAATTATGGTTTCAAAATGGCTAAAGCTAGACATAAACTTGTTATTCTTCCTTCTTCATTGATGTTGGCTCCCTTTACCATAGTTACTTAGTCCACCTAGCATGTTAGACCATTGGAAAGGAGGGGATGAGATTCAAAGAATCCCAATAACTTATCTCCCATTCAATCATACATAATATATGCAAATAAAGTCTTAAAAATGCATGCATGGACATAATACAAATCATAAGCATTCAAGAAGCAAGCTTAGCATGTGAACAAGCCATACAAATCATTCAAGAGCTCACCAAGTATTTGGATTGGCCTCACACTTCTCCTTATGGATTTTGGACTTGCCTCACCCATTCTTTAAGCACTTTGGATTCAACCATACTCTTGGGAACCCACTTTGCTTTTGGGAGACTCTTTACTTTATCTTAACCAAACTCAAGGGTTCTTGGCTCATCGTCACCATGGTGAAGGGTTTTTGGCCTCTCCACACTCAAGCAAAATCCAGAAACATCATACATTCACTTGAAAACATAACATGACATCATGAAATCATGAAAAACAAGATCATGCTAGCATCCTTTTCATGGCTTGAAAATACACATACACACATTTTAAGATAAGCTAAACACACATCCATGCATGAGAGAAGGTGGAGAGAGCTACCTTCTTGCATTTACACACTTTTTCCTTAAGCCTTGACTCCTCTCCCTTGACCTCACACACCCAATAAGGTGGAGACCATTTCTCTTGGCCTAGACACACCAAAAGAAAATTACTCATAGGAACAAGCCTTGGCATTATACACACTTTACATAATGCTACTTTGGTTTATGGCTCCATTATGCTTCCATAAGGCACTTAATGAAGCAAATTCAAGAATTCATGATCTTGGCTCCCTTCTCTCCTTTAATCTATGATTTTTGACTCCATTTAGATTCCTTGGAGTCATCAAACAATTATTTTAAAGAGCCTAGCTAGGAGTTGCTTCATTATGCTACATTATGGAGCCTACACTTCCATCTCACTATCTATGGCTTCTAAAATTTTTCCAAGGCTTCCTCTCATCCTCTTCCATCCTACATGACTCAAAAATAAGCTTGAAAGAAATTAAAACTTCCCCTTGGTACTCTTTTTAGCCTAAGCCAACATTATGGAAGCATTTGGGGTTCAAGGGGTTTTCAATTTTTTCTTGATGGGAGAGTCACTTGGGAGGCTTCTTAGAGATCTTAGAAGCTCAATTAAACACTTACATAGCCTAGGAAATTCATGAATCAAAATAGATTTTACAAACTCTTCAAGAATCCTACACTTTGCTAACTTGAAATTCAATGGCTTTACTTGGTTTCCTTTGCATATTCTAAATTCTCACACCCTAATTCATGTGATTCATTCTTGGTTTGGCCAAAAATTTAATCCTCATGGCTGGTCTTACATGGGGGGGAATTGAAGAGAAGAGAAGCAAGGAGACCTAAGCTTAGGAAGTAGCAAAATACCTTATATTCTTATTTTTCTTGGTTTGTTCTTCACTTGGCTAGCCTCCCCTCATCAAATCCAAAAATTTCACCTCTGTTCTGCCTTTAAAACAACATCAAATTAAATGCGAAAACCACGAGAAGGAAGAGGAAGAAGAGGGGAAGAAGTTTAACAAGGCAAGGAGTAGGAAAAAGTGGCTAAAACTTACACTTTTCAAAGCTTCTTCTTCCTTCCTTAGCCTCCCCTCTTGTACACCACTCTTAGCCCTTCTTAATTCTATTTTAACATGTGAGAGAGTGGGTGAGGAGATCTAAGCAGAGGAGGGACGTTTTTATAAGCTAGGGATTCATTTAAGCAACTTTCAAAATTTACAATTTAGTCCCTCTTTGTAGTTTTGTTCGTTTGGGCTCATTTCAACTCCTTTTTGAAATCTATCTTTTCTATCATATTCCTTAGGCTCTTAATCATAAGAATTGCTTTTGAAATCACTCAAAAAGGATCTAAAACCATTCCGAACCATTCGATCAACGTTTCGGTTAACTAACAGCCGCAATAGCTCACCGGAGGAGTTTCAACTGTTTTAGGGGTTCCCATGGTATTCAGGGCCTTTAAGAACCCCGGAAAGCATAAATTTTTTGTTTAAAAAACCTTCCTATGAGTTTTCCAAATTTTTCAAAAATTACAAAAATGCCCTACTTTCTTCGACAAATTTTTTGAGCTCTTCTAGCTCTGGTTTTTAGGCATCTTAAACTCAAATCCTCATTTTTTAATATTTAAAATTTTATCATAATTTTAGTTGGCCCCAATCCCTTCTATTTTGAGGACTTCCTTTTATATTTAGTCCATTTCTGATATTTACGGAGAAACCGAACATTGCATTTCTCACATTTACGGAGGGATCGGATGTTACATTTTACATGTCCCTACTCATAATACACTTAATCCATATTTCTTGATAAATAAGTTTGATTTCCAATTACTTTACTCATGCTTTTCCATTTTTTATTATTACTAGTTAAGTCTAGCATAAAAAACATGAAGACTCAGAAATTTGATTTAATTACTTAGTTAAATATCAAGAAAAACATGACAATTTTTGCACTTATAATGTATCAATTCACTAAAATATCATATGTAACAATAATTAACACAATTTCATAAATACATGTAAACAAAATTAAAACTTTGGTTACCTTTTATAATTGTTACCCACTTATCATCAGGCTACCATCGAAACAACTAGGAGATTTAAGGAATTTACCTCACTTAAGTTTCTTAGAGCCTATATTCCTCACTTTAACCTAAAACACAAGCTCTAACTAATTGGGCACTCCTAATTTGAAGGAAACCAACAAGAACTCAATATTAGAGATGGAATTTAAAGGAAAAATAGCCATAGATGAAAGGGATGGACTTGCTAAAACTTTAGGCTTACTTCTTTTTCTCCTTTCCCACCAAAACTTTTTTAAGATTTTCAAATCTATTAGCCTACGGTTCCATAAATGGCAACCATATTAGAAATTGTTTAGGCAAACTCAAAGAGGAGGAGTAGAAGAGGTTTCCTTTCACTTACCAGAGCCAGATGTCACGTCTTTCCCCTCAATATGAGCTTTGAATGTTGGAGCACCATTTTCTTGTCTCCTGTAAACATCTTTTGCCATGAACATAAGACACAAAAGGAGTTTAATTGTGCTTTGCTATAAAGAGGGATTTGTGTCTTAGGGTTTATTAGATGTTTTAGTAAGTTGGGTTATGGGTTCAATGGGTTATAAGCCTCAACTTATTCATCAGATTTGGGCTTTACGAACTAGGCCCTTTAGTATAATTTAAAGGAAAAGGCTACTAAGGAATAAAAACCTATTTCTAATTTAACTTATTTTAATTCCAAAAGTAATGAGGCATTAACTCATTTTTCTAGGGTAAGTCCACCAAATTACTAATTAAATAAACCTAAGCCCATAACTAATTTAATTTTCTTTCATGACCCAAATTAAATATTTATAAGGTCTAATTATTTTTATTTTTCCTTATTAAGACCTTAATTATTTGTTTTCTTCTAAAATCCCGAAATAAATTCTCTCTGTCCTTAATAATTTGAATTAATTAAATTAGAAATCTTAAATTTTATTTATTATCTACATTAATTATTTTTGGGATGTTACACCATGCGAATAGATGCTCCAATCTCATATCAAACTATGAGTGATTTTATTCTACATGAATAAGGAAGATGGAATATTCAAATCTTGAAACAAATATACTCATAAGAACAAGTACAATAGATAGTCAAGACTTCATTTGCTATCATAGGTCAAGAAGATACTATTGTTTGAGTAAGCAATTTGTTAGCTAGTGATGAGTGTAAAATATAATTTTTTTCTGAGATAAAATTAAGTAATTGAATTCAGATTATGTGGTTTTTATATGTTTTTTATATGATCTAATTTATACAAGGGGAAGTGAAAAACATGAGAGAATCAATCAAAAATCAAGCATATTCAGCAAGAAACATAAATTAGCTATGTTTGCAAGCATAGGCACATAAAATAAGGGATTCTGAGTAAACTAATGTAGCATACAAGTAGGCCATGTAAATTTACAGGGCTGTGTAAACCTACATGGGGTAGGCCATGTGAAATCACATAACCATTTAGGATGTGAGTAGAGAAATGATCTAAAACAGAGTTGAACACAAGCAGATCGTGTAACTAGGTGGTTTTAACTTGGGTAGCCTATAAAAGAAGACTTTTTATTAGGTAATTTGGAATTTTAGCAAGAGGGATAAGGAGGAAACTTGAAGAAGTAGAGATATAGAGGAGGAAACATGATTCAAAGGAAAATGCTATGATTACTAAAGATCTAAAGCTTACATTGAAGAATCACTTGACTTTACCCTTTCTCTTAGCTATCTGTTAAATTCCAATGTTGTTTATTTGTTAAATTCCAATATGTGTAGCTAAATATTTTATCTAGACTTTAGATGAATCTTTTTACTAACTAAGTTGAATTTGGAATGTTCTTATGACTATTTTACTTGGTTAATCTATTGCTCTTTTTCTTTTGTTCATGAATAGTTGGCCACCATTTATCTGATGTATTGTGAGAGGATCGAGAGGTCAATTACAGTATAGATCACTAAAGCATTAGACTTTGATAACAATTTTATAGAGATATGAATTGCATTTGAATAGTTAACAAATGTTTGCATTGATTCTTTGTATGTAATGAGTTTGTGTTAGGTGTATGATCACAAGAGTCGACATAGGCTTAATATGAGTATGACTATTTATCTCAAGAGAGAATTTCATTCATATTAGTGGAATTATTGTCATTTCAATTAAATTTAGTTGCAAAAGTCTATTTTGAGTGATACATAGGTCATAAATAAAAGATTATAAATTTTAAAACCTTTTTTATTCATATTTTAGTATTTGTTTAAAGTATTTTATTGCTTTAAATTTGCATTTATCAATTTTGTTTCGATTGGATAATTTAGATAATAGAATAAATTCTGATAATTAGTAATTAATTTCCTTCGTCATTGAAATGATACTAAACTCATTAGTTTACTACTTGTGTAACACGTACACTTATGAAATCGTATAATACAATAAGTAGCTATCAAGTTGCTAATGGGTACCAAATACTATTGTAGAATTCACAACTTAGTCCTCAATTAACTACTATGGCTTAGGATAAGTTGTGGAATCTTTGGCTTCCTTTTCATGTTGTTATATTTCTCTAGAAATTAGTAAGGAATGTCTTATCAATAACTACAATACTTTGTACGCATCATTTCAGCTGAAGAAATATGTCCATTTTGTTAACAATTAGTTAAAACCATAAATCACTTTTTCTATCATGTCTTTTGCCAAAGTGGTTTGGTTTCGTTCTTTACTAGGTTTACGAAGTGATCAGTTACACCCATTAGATATTTTGGTTTAGGTTCAATGATGGATTGAACAAAGTGTGATAATAACCATAGATAAGGATTCCTTTCACATGATCTTCATTATTATTTTGTATATAATTTGGTATTACCATAATCGTGGGATTTTTTAGGATAAAAACTATGGACTTGAATTTTCTCTATAGATGGTTTAACATCTTAGCTATTAATAGAGGGATATAATGTCTTAACTATATTCTCAAAAAAAAAAGCATGCCTATATAGATCTTATAGATACCTAGTAAGGCTAGTTTCTTCTAAATCACTAGCAGCAAATGTTTTAGGTAGCTTAGAGGAATACTTAGAAAACAAAGAATCATGTACTCATCTCAGCATGCTTTGGGTATAATGTCTTTCATAAATGGGTTTGGGAGAATCCAAAATGTAAAATTGTAATTGTAGCTCTTTTTTAAGCAATTCATCATGCTACAAGGTTTCATGGTACTTGACAAATAATTCATTACATATATTGCTATTAGAGAGAAATCATAGTCAATTATTGCAAACACAACATGTTCTTCCAGTCTAACTACAAGTTTTATGTCAAGATATTTAGGATTCGATTTCCTAATTTTTATTAATTAGATATTTATGTATTTCCAAAATGTTAGGACTAAGATTTAAAGCATAGTTATAGGATGATATACTTCTTATTGTCTAAATGAAGTTTTTCTTTTGTTAAAAAAAGAATATTTATCATTTTTTGCTTTCATTTCTTCATTTATTATTTTTGTGTGATGCATAAAATGACAATAAGATTCTTCTTATTACTTTAAAATTGGACTCAGACCATTTTTTTAAAAGAAGGGGCTAAAAAGCCCAAAAATAAAATGAAAGCAAAAAATAAAAATAAAAATATTTAAAGAAAAAAAGAAAATCTCCCACTGGGCCACATATGTAAACCTTTTTTTTAAAAAAAAAATGTGCTTATCCTCATGAGCTCATAAAACTTTTGCCATTATATATACAAGGTACAAGCAATCTAGTCCATTAATTGCATCAATATAGAATCAAAGAGGCTTTTGTCACATTTAATCATGGCTAAACCCAACAATGATCACATATACTAATGCAATCAAATTACATAGATCAATCATAGATGTGTAGCATGAAAAATTACATACAATGTGAACTATACATGTCTATTTTCTAACTGGTCCTACCTTACTTTAGTGAGATCATTATTTTAGTATAATGTGACAAAGTGAAACATAATAATTGAATATTGAATAACTTCATTTCTGATCAGAAAAAAAAAAAAATATATATATATATATATTACATCAAACACAAATACATACTCCCACTATATCGAAGTATCCTCAAACATAACAACACCCATGTGAGCAGTATGCTCATGAAAGACCATGGGTGGTAATCCTTTCGTAAGTGGATCTGCTATCATGGAGTTTCTCCCAATGTGTTTAATAGATATTTGTCTACTCTGCACTCTTTCTTTCACAACCAGGAACTTAATGTCAATGTGCTTAGACTTAGATGAACTCTGGTTATTATTGGAATAAAGAACTGCTAATCTATTGTCACAATACAACTTCAATGGTCTTTCTATGTTTCCCAATATGCCTAACCCAGCGACAAATTCCATGGTTGGATGCCTCAAAACATGCTACAAATTCTGCTTCCATGGTGGAAGAGGCTATAAGTTTCTGTTTGACACTTTTCTAAGAAATAGCTCCCCCAGCCAACAGAAAAATATAGCCCGAAGTGGATTTCCTAGTGTCTTGACATCTAGCATAGTCAAAGTCAGAATACCTTATGATCTCCAAATGATATGATCTACGATACGTGAGCATATAATCCTTTGTTCTTTTCAAATAGCGTATAACTCGTTTGGCTACTTTCCAGTGATCCATGCCAGGATTATTCAAATATTTGCCAAGCATGCTAACAATGTACGCAATATATGGACGCGTACACACCTGAGCATACCTTAGACTTCCTATAGCTAATGCATAGGGAATCTTTTTCATTTCTTTAATTTTAAGTTGATTTTTAGGGCACTGACTGAGGCTAAACTTGTCTCCTTTAGCAACAGGGGTATTACCTGGTTTGTAATCCTGCATGCCAAACTTTTGGAGGACTTTCTTAATATAATTCCTTTGTACTAATCTAAGAATACCCCGAGTATGATCTTAATGTATCTAGATTCCTAATATAAAGGAGGATTCACCACGGTCTTTCATTTCAAAATTCATTGATAAAAATCTCTTGGTTTCTTTCAGCATACTTTATATCATTAGTGGCAAGCAATATGTCATCCACATACAAAACCAGGAACATGAACTTACTCCCACTTAATTTTTGGTACACACAATTATCAACAGCGTTTACCTCAAAACCAAATGAAGTAATCACTTAATGTAATTTATAGTACCACTATCATGAAGCTTGCTTAAGTCTATAGATGTATTTCTTTAATTTGCAAACCATCTTCTTTGGGTCTCCTGACTTAAAGTTTTTTGGTTGCACCATATGGATTGTTTCATCAATGTCACCATTAAGAAAAGCTGTTTTGACATCCATCTTATGAAACTCAAGATCAAAGTGTGCAACTAATGCCATGATTGTCCTAAAAGAGTCTTTCGTAGAAACCAGAGAGAAAGTCTCTTTAAAGTCAATCGCTTCCTTTTGAGTAAAGTCCTTTGCCACAAGACGAGCCTTATATTTCTCCACATTACCATTTGCATCCTATTTGGTTTTAAATATCCATTTGCAACCAATGGGTTTCACACCTTCTGGTAATGAGATGAATTCCCAAAGTTTATTATCTTGCATAGACTTATACTCTTCATTCATTACTTCAACCCACTTTTGAGAATTGGAATCTTGCATGGCTTAATGGATGTTAATTGGATCATCATCCACCATACCATTATCTCCATCATATTCTAAAAGGAACACAATGTAGTTATCTGGAATTGCATTTCTTCTTTCTTTAGTAGACTGACGCAATGACTCTGGTTGTTGAGGCTGTTGAGTTTGTTTTATAAGAACAATTACCTCATTTTCAATAGGGGTTTGATCAACATTATCCTGTTGACGTTGAGGTTCTAGATTTGCTTCTTGAACAATAATAGGTATAATAACCTGTATATTGTCATAAGTAGCTATAGGAATTGGCTCAGGAATTGAAACTGATTCTTCCTCAAAGGTAATGTGTCTAACCTTATTTCTTCCCCCAAACCTAACATCCTCAAAAAATCGAGCAGTTTCTATCTCAAATATTATCTTAAGTGTGGGATCATAAAACTTATAGCCCCTAAAACGTTCAGAGTAGCCAATAAAGTAACTACTAACTGTTTTAAAGTCCAACTTCTTTTCTTGAGGCCTATAAGGTCGTGCTTCAGCTGGGCATCTCCATATATGAAAATGCTTAAGACTAGACTTTTGCCCTGCCCAAAGCTGATAAGGTGTTTTAGTAGTTGCTTTAGTTGGCACTCAATTCAAAATATAGGCTGCTATCTTAAGTGTTTCTCCCTAGAGTGACTCTGGCAGGGTAGAATAACTCATCCTACTTACCATATCCTGAAGAGTTCGATTTTGCCTCTCAGCTACACCATTCATGCTAGGTGATCCTGGCATAGTGTACTATGGGACGATCCCTAATTCCTCTAGGAATCTAGCAAATGGTCCTAGACGTTCACCTGATCTATCATATTTGCCGTAGTATTCACCACCACGATCAGATCTAACGCTCTTGATTCTTTTATTGAGTTGATTCTCAACTTTAGCTTTAAAAATTTTGAACATGTCTAATGACTCAGATTTGTCATGAATCAAATATAGATACCTATATTTAGAGTAGTCGTCTATGAATGATATAAGGTATTGTTGACAATTCCATGGGGCTTAGGAAATGGTCCACAAATGTCTATATGTATCAATTCTAAGACGTCTGAGGTTTTATGGGCACCTTTTTTCTTAACTTTGATTTGTTTGCCTTTGATACAATCAATACAAACATCAAAGTCTGTAAAATCTATATCTTTCAAAATGCTATCAAACACAAGTCGTTCAATTCTTGGTTTAGAAATGTGACCTAAGCACTTATGCCATAATGACCCTGAATTTTCTTGATTAATTTTATGCTTATAGTACCGTGTGATGACGCATGCAAGGCTTTTTGATAAGATGCAACCGTGTCAAATAAATATAAATTATCATAATATATTAGAAAACCAATTCTAATAATATTTGAATTAATAGATAATACAACCTTATTGTTTCCAAATGAACAAGAGTAACTAGATTTGTCCAATACAGAAACTAATATCAAGTCCTGTCTAAATGATGGTACAACAAAAGTATCTACTAAATTCAAATAATAACCAGTTTCTAATAGCAACCTAAAGTGACCGATTGATTCTATTTCTACCGACTTGTCATCTCCCATATAAATGTATCTTTCAACATCAGTTGGCTTTCGGTAACTCAGGTAACCTTGCATAGAAAGACTTATATGAATAGTAGTACCAAAATCTATCCATGAAGTATTTCTAGATATTAAAAATAAATTAACTTTTGAGCAAACCAAAGCAAGTGATGTACCTTTCTTAACACGCCAAGCGTGATACTTAGTACAATCCTTCTTTTGATGTCCAGATTTCTTGCAGAAGAAACATTTATCTTTGTCCTGAGCAGGTTTCTTTTGTGCTGGACCCTTAGCAGCCTCAGAATTCTTTCTCTTTTTGCCCTTACCCTAAGAAGTGCTTACCAAATTAGCACTTTCAGTGCTATCATGATTCAATCTGTCTTCCTCTTGCACTAAATAGGAAATGAGCTCATTAAGAGTCCATTGATCCTTTTGACAGTTATAATTGACTTTAAACTGACTGTATTGCACAGGAAGAAAGATTAAAACCAAATGCACTAGGAGGTCTCTAAGTAGCACAAGATATAGTTTCTTAAGCTTTGCGGCTATATGAGACATCTCAATGATGTACTCCCTTATATTTCTTTTGCCTTTATACTTCATGGAAATCAAGCATTGCAAAAGTGTACTTGTTTCTGCCTTATTGCTTTTTGCAAAGCGTTTTTCAATTTCAGCAAGAAAATCCTTAGCATTGGTGATTCCTTCAAACACCACACCCCTAAAGGTTTCTAGAATGCCTCACTTAATGATCATTAGACTCATGCGATTTGAGCGGTCCCACTTCTCAAAGTACCTTCGTTCATCTAAGGAACTTGCATCCGTAAGAGAAGCAAGGCGCTCAATCCTTAGTGTAAGGTCTAGATCCATATATCCTAAAACAATTTAAACATTTTCTTTCCATTCTTTGAAATTGGTCCCATTCAAAACAGGTATGGAATTCAAATTGGTAGATATAGAAGATATAGCAGCTAAAAGAAAAGAATATAACATAATCAACATACTCACATATTTAACTTGTAGCAATAAATTCAAATAATTAAAACCCAATTCAAGAAACCATTAACAACATTAATATCAAGTCTTTGGACAATAATATTAATCGTAAGAGGTAATCTTGTTGTAATAATTAAATATTGACAATAATTTCTGCCAAATAATAAAACCAACTTGGGATTGAATTATTATTTGCATGAAAAAATTTTATAATTGTCACATATTTATCATCGCAGGTGTATGTACAAATTGATCAGATATCAACCTTCCTTTAAGCTAGTTAATACACCCATATAATATTATACATACACTTGTGAATAATCTTCACAAGAGAGGTCACTTTAGTGATATCATGTGTTAATCAATTCATTTAGAATAATAAACCAAAACTGTACAATAATTTAAAAATAATACTTTATATATTTATTTGAATTTAATTGCTGAATCCATAATATCAAAAATAAAAATAATAAATAATAAATAAATTAAAAAAAATCTCAAAGATGTATTGTAACATGCATTAGAATATACATGTATAACACCATCATAATATATATATATATGGATAAGCGACGCTGCCACCCTTCCTAATTATTTTATTTATTTATTATAATATTAGAATATAAATGCACCATGATATTATCAATGGAAAAAGTCAAAGGAAACCTTTTAGCAATGTGGACCCCACTTATATTTTAAAGGTATGCAACCAACGCCATTCTAATGCACCATGATAATATCAATTGAAAAAGTCAAAGAAAACCTTTTGGCAATGTGGACCCCACTTATATTTTCTTTTGTTTTGAAAAGTTGCAATAATGAATCCAAATGCCCAACCAACGTCTAAATTCGTCATCTTTGAAATAACACAACCTCATGGCATCGGACGCATCTTCGGGCTTGTAGGGATGACTGGTTGCCAACGAGGGCCCCCAGTGAATGTTGCCAGTGACCAATGATCAAAACTCCCACGATAGAAAAATGGTTTCATTACTGCACTATAGGGTGTTGCTTTGAATAGTATTATATATATATTTGACATTCTTAAGATTTTAATACTTATACTCTAAAAATTTTATGTAAACCCAAATGACCACAAATCCATTTTAAAATTGGTGTCGTAGACTATACATTAAATCTCCATAATCATAACCATAAGAAGTGAATTATAAACAAAGAATTCATCCACACTTCAAAAAAATTGCAAAACCACTACATTGATATGGATCTAGAAAGTCTTAAATTCAACGTAATAATTATCAAAATTATTCCAAAGAATTGATATGGGTGGCTCTAATACCAATTGTTATTATACATATATGTAGATCAATCCAGATCTAACCAGAATTACAAAACATATCCCATAACAATTCTTGAAATAAGAACCTGAAATGGAAGCATACCTGAATCCATAGTCTTGAGAAGAGCCGTAAGATTCCACAGGCCAAATCTTCTAGACTATCAATGTTGGAAGTTTTTTTAAATATTCTCTGGGAGGGCGAGAGAGAAGCGTTTTCACGACAATGAAATCTAGGGACCATAACCCCTCTTTATAGAGAAACCTAAGTTGTGATATTTACAATTTGGCCCTTCATCAAATTAGTAATATCACTTTGGTCTCTACACATTCATTTTCATGACAATAATACCCTCAAGCCTTAAAAATTGAACTCCAAATAAATCACATGATTTAGCCTTAATTAAATAATGGTCACACATTTTTTAATATTTACATGTGTGGCCCCATATGTTAAATTTTATTCCAACAAATTCAAGTGACAACACATAGTAATAATATTAACCCTAACTCTAAAAGGAGTTGTTCACAAATTTGCAAGCTAGTTGAAAGGGTGGGACTCTTATTTGCTAAGCAACTAATGCATTAGTTTACTTCTCTAAAAGTAATGGACAAATTTCATAGTTGATGTTTTCATCTAGGAATTTTGTTGATCAAGTGGTTTTCTCTAGCTTCTCTTGTACAAGTGCCATCAATGAAGGTAACTAAAGCTTGTGAGTCACTTTCAATAATCACCCTCCTATACTCCCATCCTTCATCCAAGCTCAATACTAATAACCTAAAGTCTAGTGTTGAAAGAGTAATCTGAACTTGTGTTATATGTTAACCTCCTTCGTATAGGTGTGCACAAGTCAAGTATCACCTTACCCTCAGCAAATTTTTTTTTGGGCTCGTGGTAAATTTTTTTCTTTTTGGGAAAAGTTTTAAAAGTTTTAAGGTCCATATCTTTATATCTACTTGACAATTTCGGACATATGGTCACTTCTTTTAATATACTTTTTTAGGAGATTGACGCAATAAAAATAAATAAAGTGGGTTCCAAAAAAGAAAATAAGAAGAAAATGTAGATATCAAGACTACAGCTTCAAAATATGATAACTTAAAATCTGGTGATCTAATTTAAGTTTTTTTTTTAATTTATGGTGTTTTTTTTAGATGAACCCAACCTGAACTGCCAAACCCTAGTTATTTTCTATAAAAAAAAGATTATTTACTATCTCAAATTAAGGTTTTTTTGCTTTTAAATTCAAAAAATAAATATTTTTTATCTCTTTTTTTTATCTAAATGCTATAATTATATTTAGGAAGAACTTAGTAGAAGCCTTAATCCCTTGACTATTTATAATTTGTTTAAAAATTTGCTGCTAAAATTATAAAATAGCATTTAAAAAAGAATTTTTTTAGTTTAGTTTCTTTTTTTATTATTTATAATGCCATAAGGCCAAACTGAGCTTGATTGATTAAGATAATTGGCCTAGCTCTTCTTTTTTTTTTTGGGACCACCTTAGTCTGACATGATGAAGACAAATGAACATCCTTACCCTTTAGTCAAATGTTATTAAAATTTCTAGCCAACCTACGATAACATAAACTTCTTGGATTCCATTTACTAGCTTCATCAATATTAATCTTAATCCACTCCCCACTTGGAGGCTTGCACTTAATATCCACCCATCTTTTTTCAATTACTATGTCATTATGGTTCTCACTTTAACTCATTTGACGTAATTTCTTCATAATACTTGTTAATGGCATTCTGAAATATACATTGTGTTGCTTTATTTCTCTACAAGCAATTATACCATAAAGAGTTGTCCACTAGATAAAGGAATCCTTTCCATTGTTATCCAAATTCCATTCCATCCATTCTTGGAAGCCTCCAAAAAATAACCTTTGTTTATGCTCATTTCTCTTTAGCTAACCCTATATAGCTATAACTTTGTCATCTCACAGGATGGGTAATTGACTCCTCCATGACATAGCAAATTAGGCAAAGTTTATTATCTCTACTCCATTTGGTGGTGCGTTAGTAAGGAATTTTCAACACATGAACTCTTTAGAGAACATACCATCGCTAGATCTTATCCCATCCTTTCTAAATGCATCCCACATTACACTGAGATGCTGTAACATCTAAGGTTTCAAAAATTTTCTAAGTCTTTTTGCTATAGCTAGGATCCCAGTTCGCTACAATAAGGGTGCCAATTCACTACAGCGAGGATGCAGTCCACTATAGCGAGTTTGTGTTCCATACAAAATCTAGGAAGTTTTTTACAATAGCACCAGCCGTGGTAAGAATAGTGGGACCTAAAACTAATAAGTTCTCACTGTAGCAAGAGGTGCTTCTTGCTATAGTGAGACTTGTTTCAGAAAAAATATGAAAAAGTGAAATTTTGCTTCTTAAAGAACCCAAAAGCCTCTCCCTTTTTCTAACTAACATTTCTTTTGCTTAAGACCAAGGGAGAGCTCATCTAAGAAGGGTGCACAAAAGAGGAGGAAGGGAGAAGGAAGGAAGCCAAGGAAAATGTGAGAAAAACTAAAGATTTTCATGGCTTTCCTTCCTGAAATCTTGTTCTTCTTTCTTTGCTCTCTCTTTCTATAGTTTTGGTGGATGATTTGGTTATGTTTTGAGCTTGGTTCAAAGGAAGGAGATTAGAAATTCAAAAAGCAAGTTAAGGCAAAGGGAAACACTCTTGAAGAAGGCTTGAATTTAAGGTGAATATCCATGTATCCTTGTCTCTTCTTTTTTGCTTCTTATGTATGTTAGTCCAGCCAACTTGAGAGCTAGTAAAGGTAAGGAAGTTTTAACCTAAAATTAGTGAGAAACCATTGATTTAGAGTGTGAGAGCTTAGGAAATGCAAAGAAAATTGGAAGAAAAGCTAGTGAATTCCAACAAAGAGAGCAACTAGGGATTTTGAAATACTTTGTAAATTCTATTTTGATTCATAAATTTCCTAGTCTATGTAATTATTTGTTTGAGTTCTTAAAATCTCTAGGAAGCCTCTCAAGTACCTATCCCTTCAAAGAAAAACTTAGAAGCCATAGATTGAGATTTGGGTCAATAAGTTCCATAATGTAGCCTTAAGAAGCAACTTATATCTACACTCTTGAGAATGAGGTTATGATGATTTCAAGGAGTCTAAATGAAACCAAGAGGCCTAGATATGAGAAGGAAATGAAGCTAAAAGCTTGAATTATGGTAGTTGCTTCATTAGGCCATTAATGGAGCTATTGTGGAACCAATAGACCAAGTATGCTTCTTAAGTGTATGTATAATGCTTTGGCTTGTTACAAGAAAATAATTGAATGCTATTTATTGTGTCTAGATCTAAGAGATTAAGCTCCATGTAGTTGTGGTTGTGAGACCGAGAAGGAAAAAGAGAAATCAAAAAGGGAAGAATTGTGTTTAATTGCCAAGGTAGCTCTTCACTTCTTCTTGTTTGCATTCTTGGATGTATGATGGTCACTATATGCTTGTATGTGTATTTGTATGGTGACACATGCCATTTGATACTGCCTTGTTGCATTGGTACCAATATATTTATGTTTTAGTTATGAAAATTACTCTTAAGGATGAGGTGGTGCCAAAAGTTTCTTGAAATGGGTGAGGTGAAGCTAAAAGTCCTTAAAAATGGATGAGACAAGGTCAAAGTCTCATGGATGAGTGAGCTTAAGTCAAAAGTCCCTAGACCAAGGGTGAAACTAACCCAAAAGTCCCAAAAATGGGATGAGATTGACCAAAAGTCCCTAGAGCTTATTCTTGGCTTTAATATAATTTTCATGGCATGTAAATTATGTGTTGAATGATTCTTAATGGTTTTGGACACCTACTTGTATACTTTGACATGTTTATATGCCTTGATTACTTCCTTGAATGAGTGTGTGAGCTATTGAGATTCTTTAAATCTCACTTCTTTCCCCTTCCCATCTCACCATGTCTAAGTGATGTCCAAAAGGCTAAGGATGGAAGCCAAGGAGCTTAAAGGACTATTTCTTAACAATTGTATAGCTTGTATGGTTTCTTTTGATGTAAAGAGATGTCAAGTGCATATGTATATATTATTTTTGAGATGTAAACATATGAGCAAGTATAAAAGTATATATATGTAATGTATGAGCCCCATTTAAAACCAAATCAATAAGAATATAAGTTTTGGGTACTTGGTAGCTCATTCCTAGTTATACATTCTTACATGTATCATGCTGAGTTTGGGATGTATGATGGTTTGGACCACTTGGGCAATCCTTATAGGTTGTATTTTTGCTTTAAAACTTGCCCAATAAGTGTTAGAGCATTTAAGAATCCATTTGAACCACTTTTAACCCATATAGAGTGTTGAATTTGCCATATTTGTAAGTTATGTCAAGATCTAATCAAATGAGCTCCTCTTGCCCTGAAATTTGGCATGCATATAGGTCTTGTCTAGAGCTTTTTGAGAAGCTAAAGTGCATATTATTTGGAGCTTTAAAGAAATTTTGGTAATTTTCAAAGTTGTCAAATTTTGACAGAATTGACATTTTTACTATACAAATGGTCAGATCTTTTACCTTTGTTATTCGTGGAGAAAACGGTGTCCAATGACTACGAAATTTTATAGGCATATACATGATAAGCTTTCTGTAGTACTTGAAAGCACATCATTTGGATTTATAGAAAGGGAGAAATGAATTTTTGAAACTCCAGATCAGTACCAAGGCGCATCCTGACCTCCATTATTGTTCTATAGGTTTTCATGCTCTAATTTCTTATTTTTTGTTATAGATTTATTTTTTCCCTCTAGTTAACATCTGTAGCTTTTCAAATTGGTATAGTTTACATAAATTAGATTTTTTGTGGAATTATTTATGAATTTTTGAACTTCATATCAATAAAATGTATTAGAAACGTCGAGCAATCTAACTTTTTGAGCTTTTTTGTTGCCAAACATGGTCCAAATGATGTTATTATGGCTTAGAACTATTTTTAGTTAATATCCAGAGCTTTCCAAAAAGTTATCATTTGCTTAATTCTCATTTTTCTAGAATTAGTTATGATTTTCTAAAGTTGGGGGTCAAAAACTTGAATTCTAGACTGCAAGCAAAATGTAATTTTTCTAGTTTTTAGCTTCAAATTCGTGGTTTATGGATTCTTTTATACTATGTATGAGTTGTATGAAGAGTTTGAGTAGAAAATATGATTGATGGATTCACAGGACCCATAGGGCAAAGTATGAACGTTTAAACTCTGACGTAACGCAATAAAATGCCACGGTTTTACTTGTTTTCTTTGGAATTATATGAAATCAAGCTTAAGTGAAGGATAATTAAGGCTAACACATTATGGTGCTACAGATGCCATATAATAAGCACTATGGACAGTAAGTTGCCTTGTGGTAGTTAGGCCCTAAATAAAATTGTTAGCCCATCACATAGACTCAAAATTTCTCCCTCATTTCTTGGCCCAAAAAAATCGAATAGACTCTAAGTCCCAAGAGCTATTAGGCTTAACATATGATTTCTTCTCTCTTATTCTTCGGGAAACATTACATATTTCTCTCCACCCTAAAGCTAATTTAAGAGCCAAAAATTAACACTTCTTTTGTTGAAAACCAAAGAGCTTCTTTTATAACTGAGAGTTAGTTCCTCTCGATGAAGATATTTGTAAAAAGTCATTGCCTCTTCCATTTTTATTCGAATTAGCAATGACACTCAAGCCAATTTTAGCAAAAAGGCATCATCCATGAGAGCTAGATTATGGAAGCCCAAGTGTATGCTGATAATCACACCTAGAGGGGGTAAAGAGGTGTGATGTGTAAAATATGTAATTTTAATGCATTTTTGAAAGTAGAGGACCAATGGTCCTCTATCTTAGTATGCAAAAAAGTTGAGGACCTTTGTACAGAACAATTTTTAATAAGTAAAATAATTATGCTGATACCGAGGTAAAAGTGATATAGTAAAATAGCTTTTGTGAATGCAGCTAATAATGCAAACAAAATCAAAATAAGGTATTCCAAAAGTAGAGGATCAAAGGATATCACAGTTAAGAGTTTGCACAGAGATTTATCCTAGTTCGGTTTACCTTGACCTATGTCTAGTTCCCTTAGAATACTTAAGAGATTTTTCTGCAATCTTCAAAGTAATATTACAACAGTGATGGTTTTAGCATGCTTACTACAAATACAAGGTTTCATAACTCACCTCAAACTAATACAACACTTGGGTTTTATACAAGCTCACTTAAAAATTTGTTCTCCTCAAAAGTTTTTCACTAAACTCACCCTAAACTCAATTTATAGAATGATATAAAAATAATTTAGAACCCTTATTAGGAAATGGATTACAATAAGCACACTCTTTCTTTAAAGTTCTATTAAACTAGATAAAACTAGAAACTTAGCTCAAATAAGCTGAAAATATCAAAGGAGAACTATAATATAGTTTTTCTTTTCATTCTATGCTCCCATCCATTTCTCTTCTGTTCATCTTCTTCCATTTATAAAGAAGCTTCAAAAATATATTCATTGAAGTTCAGCTCCATTAAAAATAGCCATTGTAAAAGAAAGAGAAATTTGTAGAATATCTATTGTCCTTTTGTGCCTTGCTTATCACGAAGCATAAATGAATATGAGAACAGCTTTTTAACTTGCATGGGCTTTTCTTTTCTTCTTTCTTTTTATTATTCCAGTAGTTGTAGAGAAAGAAGAAATGATGCTTTATTTTATTATACTTTTCTTCAATAAAAGCACAATAAATACTCTGAACAAGGTAATTGAAAAGTCACTTCCCACATAATATAATATAATACTTTTTGCATATAGAAAGGACATCATGTGCATAACTTTTGTACATGTTCAGAAATTTTTGACTTTTGGAAAAAATAAATATATTTTAATGCTTTATTGAAATGAGAGAATAAAGGTGCAGTAACATATTTGAATGCATATTCCAATCAAGTCACATTTTTGCAAATAAGTAACAAAAAATATTATAATATTTTATTACTTTCTTTTAGCTTTTCACACTTTTATTTAAATGCATTTTATAATTTTTTTCTTTTATATTAAAGTATAGATCAACAAAGCCCAATGAAACTTAACATAATTTTAAATATTATAGCTTAACCAAATTATAAGCACAATCAAATTAAAAAGCCTAATAAGATAAAGTAAATAATATGAAGCTTAATAAATTTATTATATATTAACATAATACTTCATTTTAATTTACTTTATTTTTTTTAATAATTATTATTGCCTATCAAAAATAAATTAATTGACTTTTAATGCAATATGACAATAAATAATATTTAATTATATTTAACTTAATACTTTTATAAATATAACTTAAGAGTTTTGTTATCATAAAAATAATTCAAGCTTATATCAAAATATTGAGGCTAACAATCTCCCCCTTTTTGATGATAACAAAACTATTAAATACAAAATTTTGTAAAAAATTTAAGTATAAGGAGTAGCAATATAAAATCATCAACATTTAGATTTAAAGTACTCCCTTTGAAACCCCCCTGAATATATGCTTGATAAGACTATGAAAGTGCTCATTTGAGCTTGCTATAAGTATGAGAGGAACATAGTTTTGTACTACACATATCTCTCCTCCTTTTTGACATCATCAAAAAAGCGGTTCAATATTACAAGTCAATTAATTAGAAGTGTTGTAATTGCTATTTAAAGAATCCTCTTGTGTTCTTTGCATCTCCATGCCTAATTTTTCAAAGAAACTCATGCAAAATCATTAGATAGTATGTATGCAACATTTCTTTCTTTTGTTATCATCAAAGAGTGGATAAGCTCTCACAAAAATAAATAAATAAATAAATAAATATTTAAGGCACAAGAATTATCTAAATATTTTATAAATTATATTTATACAAGTTTCAACAAGGTGAGATCAATATAACATCAATGAAATTTGCATTTGCTCCCCTTAAATATAAACATCCCATAAAATAGATAATAGCCTAGAAGTGCTAAGCACAAAGGCAAAAACATGAATAACATAGGGAATACTTAGTAGTAACATTGAAACTCCAAGTATAATCATGTTAAAATTTTGCTTAAGTTAATCCCTTTTGTTTTTGTCAATAACAAAAAGGAACAATAAAATAAAAGCAATCAATATAATCATAGGCATAAAATGTTCAAATCAAAATATATCAACATAAGCAAACCAAAATATTCATATCAAATTAAAACCATAAGTTCACATAAGTTATAATATGTTTAAAATGTACAAACAATCATTCAAATAAGGTATGATGTTGATCGAGTAAATGTTCGTGTTATTCAAAGGGATTATCAAATCAAATACATTCTCATCAATACATGTTTCAATCTTTAAATATAAAGATATATCAATAAAGCATAAAGTGTTAGATTATTGAATAAGGTGTCAACTTAAAGTGACCAAATTTTTCATGAAAGCTTTAATAAGATAAGATAGAAGAAAATTTTATACTTTCCCTATTCAATGCAATGTGAGCTTCCATTTCTTCCTTGCATATAGTTCATCAAAGCTTTTCTTGTATGTAATACCAAAAAAATTTTAAGAAATACCAAGTGCACATATATGTAGTAATAATTGAAGCTTAAAGAATTTCACAGACTTCTCCTTTTTTTTTAAGTTTACTGCATTTTTTTTAATTCTTTAAAGCACTTGATCATCTACTTACTCCATTCTCATTTAAATTTATAATTTTTTTTAAATAAGAGTTAGTTTCATTAAATGTCACACACAAATATTTTTCGATAACTAACTTTCCACATTTTCTTAACATTAACAATGAAAGATAGGAAAATGATTCAAGGCTTCAGAGAGTAGTTAACTAAAGCTCATGACAGATTAACACATACACTTTAATTTTGATCAGCAATGTTTTAAACCAATTCAAAGAATTTAATATGCCATAATGATTAACCATAATAATTTTATCTTTAAAGTACTTGGCATTTTTATGAAGTTTGAAACCTTGGGGCAACAATGCTAGTTTAATTTTTGTCACTTTAGATTACTTTACTAGTTTGCTTTCACATTTGGCATTCTTTTTTTTTTTTTGTCATTCAATATGACATTTTCTTTATTTGCCTTGAGAGTTTCTTGAGTTGATTTAAATCTTGAATCCAAATCTTAAGCATATACCTATATGTCAAGATCATTTAAAATTTGGTATCCAAGTTTTCTTAGGTTCTACATGGTTAGCTTCTTTTTCTTGAGTGTATAAGTACTTTTAGGTACCCATAAATATTTTAGACAAACATATTGATTTTTCTTTAAAGCACAATTGCATAAAATATAAAAGATATTAATACTAAGCATTGCAAGTAATTTATTCAAACTAATAATCTCAATGATCAAAATTATATTAATGGCAATATATTCATAATCAATGCAATGCTTATATCTAAGGTCATAACTAATATACCTCAATGAATATCCAAAACAGTAATATACAAGATTTTATAATTCAATACATTGACCTTAGTGTGAGGAGAAAGCCTTTTTCTTACCCTTTGCTTCTCCTTGTAAGGTTTAGACTTTACAAGTCCCACTTTTTGCACTTAAGAAGCTCTCTTTGGTGATTCTCCCTTTTTTGAATTAATTTGTCCATTCTTTTAAGAAATATTTTGCGTAATTGAAGTACTGGAAGGACATTTTGGTACCCATCTTAACTTAGGTCCTTGAATGTTAGTGTTTAGATTTTTGAAGCCTTTAATAACCCAAACATATTTCTTTTTCACATAAAAATTTCTTCTAATAGGGCATAAGTGAGAAATATGTCATTGATAACTACAATAATTACAAACAATACATGTATAAGCATTTTGAAAGTCATTAGAACACTTTTGCCTTTTATTTGGAAAAATGTTCAAAGTATTGCTTTCAAAATACTTTCCAAAAAATATTTTTTTTTATTTTGTTTAACATGCATTGAAGTAGTTAAAGTTTCAGCAATAATATTATTTTCATTACAACAATACTTTCCAAAAAATATTTTTTTTATTTTGTTTAACATGCATTGAAGTAGTTAAAGTTTCAACAATAATATTATTTTCATTACAACAATACTTTCCAAAAAATATTTTTTTATTTTGTTTAACATGCATTGAAGTAGTTAAAGTTTCAACAATAATATTATTTTCATTACAACAACTTGAGCATTTAGAATTAAAAGACATTATATCATGCAGCGCATTAAAAAGCATATGGAAATTTTGTATGAAAATGACTAGTAGTAAGTTTGGAACCATATGCCTTCAAATCTTTGTGAGCTATGGATTATGAATTTTCAAATTCTTGCTCACTAAGCTCTTTTTGTGAGATCCTTTCTTTTCCATTGTTGATAATGGGTTTATGGAGGTATTTCTTCTTACTCAGACTTCCAATAACATCTACCTTAATTTGATGTTGATCATCTTCAAGTGTTAAACAACATGTTTCCTTTTCTTGTACACCTTCTTGAAAACTATTAATATTCTCATTTTCAACAACATATAAGGATTGAAGAGTATTCCATATTTCTTTAGCATTGGAGCAATTTTTTGTTTTAACGTAATCATAACAATTTAAAGAACTGTACAATATATGCATGGCTCTAATATTCAAGACAAATAATTTCTTATCATTTTCATCCCAATCTTTTCTTGGTTTAGGCACAAAATCATTTTCTATTACATCCCATATATCTATGTCAAGAGATTTAAGAAAGGCTTCCATTCTAACTTTTCAAAATCTAAAGCAAATTGCTCTAAGGAAAGGGGGTTTAGTAATATCAAAACATTTTGCAAACGTATAGCATGCTTCAAGCGGTTGATGTATCATTTTTAGCAAAAAATAACAAAAGATCTTTTCTCTTAGCTATTAATCATAAATGTAACACCATATATTTCTAGCTCATTTCTATCACATTCACATGCTTATGTGATATATTCTATGAAGGAAGTAAAAAAATTCATTGCAAATAATACATTCCTTTGGATTATGTTGTATATAAAAATTTCATTTTGCGTCACGTGGGCCATGTAAGCTCATACAACACATTCCTATATTTAATTATATGAATACAATTCATTTGCATCATAAAATGTGGCCTACATCTCAAGAGTCATGAAGAGGAGTTTAAAATATACCTATTACATTTTGGCTAGATTTTGCTCAATTCTGCCACTAACTTTGAAAAATCATAACTAATTCTAGAAAAATTGAAAACATACATTATTGGTCATTCTGGAAAGTTATGGATGTCTACTTCATACTAAAAATATGTCTAGATTATAACATCTATCATAGAGGATGTTTGACATTTGAAAAAGTCTAAAGGTCAAACTACATTCTGGAACTATCACATAATTCTGTAGAAAATTTTGAAAATATCCAATTAATTTCACAAAAATACAATCCATGCAAATGATACCAATCTAGAAATCTGTGGATGTTAGCTAGAGGGAAAAAATATTTTCAAACCAGCTTAGACTACCCAAACCTTGAAATTTAATAGAACAGTAACTCAGGTTAAGTAAGGGTCCTGATACTGGACAGAATATTCAAAAATTCATGGGCCTGTTTGATTTGATTCTGCAAAACAGTTTTTTTGTTTTCAAGAACAAAAAAATAAAAAAACCTGTTTGATAATGTGTTTTTAATGAAGTGTTTTGTAAAACAAAAAAACAAAATTTTGTTTTCAAAAACAAAAAACTCAGAACACTTTTTAAGTGTTTTGTAATTTTTGTTCTACAGAATCAGATAAAAAATAGAAAACAATTACTTTTTAAAATAATGATTCAAACAAATTTTTTAATTTTTTTGTTCTCAAAAACTTGTTCTTGAAAACATATGTTTTGAAAACATTAAAACAAAAACAATTTCAAACAGGCCCCATATATCCTTCTTTAGACCTCCAAATGAGGTGCTTCTAGTTGGGACGAGTCACTGTAAATTCCTAGTTTCTCTGTATAAAATTTCATGGCAATTGGACATTATTTGGGCCTTGTGTGATAGAATTTATTTTTGAATCAAATGAATAATGTAGCAGACCAAAATCAAAAAAATTACCAATTTTGAAAATTCATCAAATATTCCGTAGACTTCCAAAAATTATGATTTTTAACTTTCCAAAAAGCTCTCAATGAGACCTAATTGCATGCCAAATCTCATATCAAGAAGAGCTCATTTGGGCAAAAAGTGATATAGGGTTTCATTATAGTCAATTTTGGCTCCATATGAGGTACCAAAGTAACCAAATGGTTTTCCCTAGGGTTTGGCACCTTTTGGGCAAGTCTAAAAGCATGATTAAAACTTGTGGGCTGCCCAAATGGTCCCAAAATCTATACATCTCATTTTGGCCATCTCATCCACGCTTATGCATATTTCCATAAAGCCATTCATGAAACTATAATGCCATAACATACTCAATTTACATTCTATTATTCACATAACACATTCTTTCATTCCTACATCATATAATATCATAATTACATATGTCTCAAGGGTCATAGACTATTTAAAACAATAATATACATCATGAAGCATCATTATGGCTTTAAAAAGGTAAAAGCTAGGCATATTGGTATCAATCTCTCTTCCTCAAGGTGGTTGGCTCTCATTATCATGTCCACTTAGTCCACCTAGCATATTAGATCATTGGAGAGGAGGAAATAAGATTCAGAGAATCCTAATAGCTCATTTCTCATTCAATCATACATAATATATGCAAAGCAAACCTTAAAAATATATGCATGGATAAAATAGAAGTCATGAACATTCAAAAAGCAAGCTTGGCATATGAACAAATCATACAAGACATTCAAGAGCTCACTAAGTGTTTGGATTAGCCTCACACTTTTCCTTATGGATTTTGGACTTGTCTCACCCATTCTTTAAGAGCTTTAGACTCTACCATTATAACACCTTACTTTCTAGCTCATACCCATCATGCCCAACATACTCATATGCATATGGGAAGCATAAAAGGGAGATCATTGCTCTTGGTTCATGTTCTTTCTCTATGGCATTATACATGGGTAGATATCCACTTAAATGTCACATGGACCGGGTGAGCTCTTTCTACACATCCTCATGCTTAGTTGCACTATTAAGACTTATTTCAATCCCAACAATATGCTTTAAACTCATGGAAAGCAAAAAGGGATATGAGACATGCATTTTCGTTCTTGGCAGATTTTGCTTCATTTCTGGGCTGAGTTTGAAAATTCGGAACTAAATGCAGAAAAATCGTAAACATATGATCTCAGTCATTCTAGAAAGCTTGAGACGTCTAATTCATACTAAAAATATTTAGAAGTCTCAATATCTCACATATCATGCGTTTGACATCCGAAATAGTCCACTGGTCAGAGGGGACTCTTTTACTGTCACAGTTTACTGATATAGACTTTGAAAATGTCCAACTAATTCCAAAAAAATCCACTACATGTAAATGATATCTCTATAGAAATATGTGGATGTTAACTAGAGAGTAAAAATATCTCCAGATCAGTTCATCAAACCAAACTCCCGGAAACCGATGAAACAGTACCTCGGGTCTGGTAGGATGACTGATTCTGGGCTGGAAATTCCAAATTACATATCTTCCTCTCTAGACCTCAAAATGAGGTGCTTATAGTTCCTATAAGTCACTGTGACTATCTAGTTTCTGTGTACAAAATTTTGTAGCCATTGGACTGCGTTTGGCCCTCAGATGACATGGTTTCTAAACTGACCAAATGAACAGTGTTTTCTAAAATCCGAATTTCTAATGTCAACTTTGAAAAATCATAGAAAATGCTATAGACCTCCAATTGACATGAACTCTAGCTTCCCAAAAAGCTCTAAACATGATCTAGTTACATGTCAAATTTCAGAACAAGAAGAGGTCATATGGTTAACCTTTGACATCATGTGCAAAAAGGCCCTTTTCTTGGCCAAAAGTGGGGCTCAAAGGGTCCAATCTTAGTTCTTAGACATCTATGACTCCTTGAGCACATGAAAAAGCATCTATAGGGGTCGTCAATCATGACTCAAATGTCTAATAACCTAGATTGGGGAAACTCACTACCCCATGCCCACTTATGCACTCATATTGCCTATACTAACATTGAGCATTTCATATCAAATGTGCCTCTTCATTCACAATGGGCCTCATTCTCATACATTCATCATACATACATTAACTTGAAAATATTCATAGAGACTACATCATATACAATGTAAGTTTACAACTCTTTTCATATACAATACATTTACAAAAAAAACTCTTTACAAGTCTTTCTTAGTTTCCCTAGCTTCATGCTTGGTGGCTCCCATCCCTAGTCTCACTTGGTCCACCTGGCATATTTGGATGGTGGAGAGGGAGGGTGAGATTCGGAGAATCTCAGTAGCTCAACTCTCATTCAATCATACATATATAGCATGCAAACAAGTCTCATGGTGCATGTATGGCATGTTAGCATATAAAATCATACTAAAAGCATTTGCAACATGTGAATTGGCCATGCATAAAGGAAAAACATTCTCAACATGTGAGTAGGCCATACATAACATTTAGAAGCTTGCCAAGTACATGGATTAGCCTCACCCACTCACTTGTGGATTTTGGACTTGCCTCACCCATACTTAAGAGGTTCTTAGACTCAACCCTTACTCTTTGGGAGTCAACCTCACTTTTGGGAGACTCTTTACTTTATCTCAACCAACTTGAGGGTTTTGGCTCATCCTCACTATGGCTAAAGGGTTATTGGCCTTTCCATTCCTCAAGCAAACCAAAATAATCACATAAATCATCATTTCAATTCATAATATATCATCATGCTAACACACTTCTCATAGCTCAAATCATACATACACATAAGTAAAACAAAGTAAGCACACAATTATGCATGAAAGAAGGTGGAGAGAGCTACCTTATTGGCTAGTCACAACTTTCTCTTTCAACTTGTCTCCTCCCTTGTGGGTTTCACAACCACTTCTAGATGGGAGAACTTCTCTTGAGCCTAACCACACAAGAAGCATGGAATTAATTCCTTAATGCTTGATTCTTAAGCTAGGGATCTCTTTCTCTCACTAGAATCCATGAACTATCCTCTCTCTTTTCTCAAACTCTCAAGCTCTTAAGAAGGAAAGTAAGGAAGAGAAGACTAGATAACTTCTAACCTCCCTCAAGAGTGGTTTTCCACTCTCCCTCTTCTGAACCAAACTCAAGACCTAATCATCTTAGCTACCAAAACCGTAGAAAGAGAGGGGAAGGGGAGAAGAGTAACATGCTAAGAGAAAAGCCATGGAAATCCTTACCTTTCTTGTCCTTTCTTCTTCTCCTAAGCTTCTCTCTCTCTCCTCCGCCATTTTCTCTCTCCTAAAGTGAGCTTGAGTCGGTTAGAAGAAGAAAGAAGGGATTTGGAAGCTTTTAAAAAGTCAAATTCTCTATTTTCACGCTTTTCTGGACTAATCCTCGCTATAGCGAGCCATAACCCTCGCTACGGCGAGCTCGAATAAGTCCCAGACCTCTGCCTTCGCTACAGCGTGCGCTACGGCGAGCAACTCCTTGGTTTTTGTATGGGGTGCCCAAACTCACTATAGCTAGAAGCATTCTCGCTATAGCTAGAAGGCAGTCTCGTTATAGCTAGACCATTTCTCACTATAGCGAACAGGTACATTCGCTATAGCTAGGCTGTAACTAGCAGACTTAGAAAATTTTCAGCTTCCAAAAATTTTTAGCTTTTCTTTTCTTTCCCTTTTTTTTTCTCTTTTCTTTTCTCTTTTCTTTTCTTCTTCTTTCTTTTTCTTGGTTGTTACAACCATACTCTTGGAAGCTCACTTTGCTTTTGGAAGACTTTTTACTTTGTCTCAACCAACCTCAAGGGTTCTTGGCTCATCTTTTAATGGTCAAGAGTTCATGGCCTCTCCACACTTAAGCAAACTCAACAAATATCATACATTTATTTGAAAGCATAACATGACATCATGAAATCATGGCATATAAAATCATGCTAGTATACTTTTCATGGCTTGAAAATACACATACACACGTTCTAAGACAAGCTAAACACACATCCATGCATGAGAGAAGGTGGAGAGAGCTACCTTGCATATAATTACACACTTTTTCCTTGGATTTCAAGTCTCCTCTTTCGACCACAAACCCACAAATTTGTGGAGATTGTTTCTCTTAGCTTGGACACAATTTATGGAAGCCAATTAGGTTCATGAAACACATTCTAAAGCCACACAACATGTTTAGACACTAAGTTGCTTTACAAGTTCCATTATGGTCCATAATTGCACCTAATGAAGCAACACCCCTTAAACAATTTCTAGGCTCCATTCTTTCCTTTCAAATATAATTCTTGACTCCTTTTAAGCCTATTGGAGTCATCACACAATTAAAACAAAGAGTCTAGCTACATGTTGCTTCTTTAGGTCATAATATGGAACCTAAAGCACCAACTCACTTTCTATGAGTTCCAAATTTTTTCCAAGGTCTCCCCTTATATTCATTCATCGTATGTGACTTAAGAATGACCTTAGAAAAATTTAAAATTCTCCCTAGCTACCCCAACCTTGCTTGGCCAAGACTATGCTTATTTTTTGCCTCATTGGAATTCTTTTGTTTTCTTGAAGGAGGAAGCATGTAGGGAGCATCTTAGGGATCTTAGAAACTCATTTAAACTCTTAATTAGGCTTAAGAATTATCATATGAAATCAAATTTTAGAAGGTGCACACAAAACCCTAAAATTTACATCTTAAAATCTAATGGTTTTTTGATAATTCCCTTTGCATATTCTTAATCTCCACACCCTTTTTCTTTAGATTCATGCTTGGTTCTGCCTAAAAATCATTTCCTTGTAGGGTTTTATCAAGTGTGGCCAAATGGTGGAGAAGGGAACCAAAGATGACAACCATAGGAAGAGAAATTACTTTGTTTTCTTGTTTTTCTCACTTAAACCTTGTATTCTTTGAGCTCCTCTCTTCAAATCAAAATTTTTCCCTTAATTTCTCTCTTAAAATAGATTTGAAAACTTCATTTTAATCATAGGAAACAAAAGAGAATGGAGGAGAAGAGGTTTGGAAGAGAAATAGCATAAAAAACTACTAATTCCCATACCTTAAGACTTTGATTTCTCCTTCTCTTTACCTTCCTCTTGTGCGCCACTCTCCCTAGGGTTTTCCTCTAGTTTTAGGTAGAACTTGATTGTGCATTGTGGCAACCCTACCTTCTAAACATGGTAATTATAGTTAAATATGCAATTAATGATTAATGATCAAGGTTTGGAGTTGTTATAGTTTATTACGTTATGAAAATATAGGAAAATTTGAACCTTGATGTTAGGGTCATCACTAAACAACCACACCCAAAACAACAATGCATAAGAGAAATTATACTACCATGAGGGGTTTACGATTCATCTATTCATCCGTTTCAACACACAAAAATCTCCCACAAGTATTCCTATATCATTTCCTAGCATCACCATTGAAGAAACTAGGGTTTCTAGGCTAAAGGAAGGAGTTTAGGGTTTTGTGCCATGGCCTATACCATTCCCGCTACGGCTAAGTTGCTCTCTGGAATTACTAGGCAAATTTCTCAAATTTATCGCCGCAGCGAGTTGGACCGTCATCATGGCCAGCATACTCAATGCCGCGGCAAAAATGCCTCCTGGAGCTACTATTCCAAGTCCCCCGACTCTCGCCTCAGCGCAATACACTTGCACCGCGGTGAGATTTGCTACTGGACACCCCTCAGTTTGTTCCCTCAACTAGCGCCACGGCGGTATGTTATGAGCCGCGGCGAGGTTTCATTCTGTTACTCTCCTGAGTGATTTTTTTCACTCTGTGCTGCGGTGGGATTACTCAAGCCGCGGCGTTCCTCGCCACTGTTACTCTCCAGAAAGATTTTATTCGCTTACGCCGCGGTGAGATTGATCATGCCGCGATGCCCCTCTCTTCTGTCTCTCATTTGGACGCGGTGAAGCCTTCTTGGTCGCGGTGTGACTCCTTCCTGTAACTACATCTCCCAAATTTCGTCCCCTACACTCCAATTCTCATCTTAGGACTACCCTAGGACCACTCCCACTCATTTTATATGAATCTAATGGTATTTATCTACTCTATACACCCAGTTATTCTACCATTACCAATTCAAAAATTAAATGTAAATTTCCATTCCTCCAACTATCCTATACCGGCAAGTCCATAGAGTAATAGAAACAAGAATTCATGCACTATTGGAAATTTAAAATTCAATATACATTCCGTCAGAGATTTCATACATCAATGGTTCATATTACATCTAATACATCACATAATTATATTTCTAACAGTATACCATACCATAAATTCAGCAAAATACATACGTCAAATGTTATGGGTTCATACATTCGATATCAAGTTAAAATGAGGTCTAACTCCTCAATGAATACATTCTAGATAATCAAAATATAAGAGCCTACACTTGGCAATATGAATACATGATGATGCTATACAATAAGGAATACAAAATTTAGCATCTATACTAAATAAGTCAGCCTATGTGCAGCCTTCTCCCCACATGATGAAGCTCATGGATTTTCATATACTTGCTTCCCCTTATCCTTACCCAAAGAATCTTCACCTGAAATATTAATTACATAAAACGAGGTGAGATATAAATCTCAGTAACTAAGGCAATTCCATCATATAATCCAGTTTAATTAGCATACATGTATAATTTCACATAAGCATCAGAAGAACACCAGTCATATCAGTAAATGAAACAATTAGGCTATCATGATCATTATCTCATACTAACAATCATATTTTTATATGTTAAAGGCCATTAACACCGGGAGAGGCCCGTCCACGGTACCTACTCCCCATTAAGCACAACTAGGACTCAGTGCATCTGGGGTTTGATCATAACCCGGTACCCGATCGAAGCACATGCACAGGTGGCAGCCGCACCACAGCTCCACCATGGACTCACAAGGTCCAACACAATACAATAGATAGCTAACCAATTTATTCAACATTTCAAATCATTCATGTACAATAAATATGAAATTAAAATAGATATATGCATGGAATTAATATGAACCCAGTTACCTCACTTGTAAACAATTGCAACAGCCACCAATGGTACAAAATGTCCCTATAACCATAGTATTAGATAATTACTACTCTAATTCATCATTAACAGTTGCAACAAGTACCTAAAGAATTTAAAATGCTAATGTCTACCTAGGAATCACTTACCCAGCCACTACAAGTCTCAAATTCGGATTTATGTGTCCTCTTCCAGAAACCTTAATGTTTCATCCAAAATCCTAAGCAAATTCATATAAAATTATTACCCATATTATAATCAAGTCATTAGGGTCTCAAACCAGCAGAATTACCTCAAAAAGAAGAGTTCATACCTATCTAATGACAGCCCTAGCCTCAACTTACGAATTTTCACCAAGAGAATCCCAAATAACTATATTTCATATTTTGGGTATAGTAAAAAAGCTCCAAATGAAAAACTAATCAGACCAAAATGAAGAGAAAGATGAGAGAATTAAGTTATATAACTATTACCTTGGCTAAATCTTGCTCTAGAAGTGGGAAAATGTGAAAATATACCAAGAACCTTAGCCTCCCCTTTGGACCTCCAATTTTCTCCTGTGTTTCAGAAAAATGGGATAGTGGCTGAAGCATTTAGGGTTTAAATTGGGTCAAATATAGGTCATGGGTTGCTCCAAGGTCCAACTCTTAATGGGCTCAGATTTTTGCTTTGTTGGGCCAATTTTTAAGTTGTTGGGCTGCAGAATTCTGTTAGGCCAGACCTAGTTTTAGGATCTCTATTGTTTTGGGTCTGCACAAGGTTTATTGGGCCTTCTTAAGAGCCTATACAAGGTGGATATTGGGCTTTTATCACATTAGATCAAGTTGGGTCTGCACCTAGCTTATTGGCCCTCCATTAGCCTCTTATCTATTTAATTTAATTTGGGCCTAGATGAAGTTTCTATTCCAATTAAATCTCTAACCCATATTAATAATTTATCTCTCTAAAATCTCTATTCACTTAACTTGCCCAATTATCTCATATTAATTATTCCTAATTAACCTAATCCATGATTAATATATTAATTAATTATGGGGTGTTACATGCAACATGAAGGGAGAAGAAGGGTGCATCATATATATAGGTAGGAGAAAGTTACACTTTTCAAAAATTCTAATTTTACCCTTCGTTCTTGGCATTTTCGTTTCTCCTTCGTTTTAGCTCTTTTTTAAGAACCGTCTTTTTCCATTATGAAATTTAAGTTCCTAATTTAGTAAAATGCCTTTAAAATCACTCAAATCAAAGCTAAAACCTTCCTGAACGAATCCGTCAAAGTTTAGGTATACCAACATTGAAAAATATCCAACGGAGGGGTTTTAGCTGTCCCAAGGCTTTCCATGATTTTCAGGGCCTCTGAGAACACCAGAGAACTAAAAAATTTCATTTAAAAAGCCTTCCTGGGTGAATTTCAAAATTTGCTCAAAGTTACAAAAATGCCATTACGTTTCGTAAATTTTTCGTAAGAAATTATTTCTTTATTCTAGCTCCGTTTTTCTTTCCGTCTGAGCCTGAGATTCTCATTTTAAGGAGTCTAGAATACTTCCCAAATTTTTTGGGACTATAACTATCTTATTTCGGGAGACTTCCTTTTGTATCCAATAAGTTTCGTTTATTGACAGAGAAACTGTATATTACGTTTCTCACGTTTTCTCTGGTTTTCGGAGAACCGGATATTACAACAAGCATAAAAGAGACCTACTTTGATACCAACTAATAATCACACCTAAAGGGGGTGAATAGGTGTGATGTATAACACCATAAATTCTAGATCATTTTATGTCATTCATAGGCTTTACATCATCATTACTATGAGAGTATATGAAAGAGGGAGTGAAAATAAAGGGCTTATTTGCATTACGTCATACTTCAAAATTTTGCAATTGGTGTCGCGTGGACCGTGTGAGCTTATGCTATGCATCCTCATATTTAATTACATCATTACAACTCATTTGCATTACAAAAACATGCCTACAACTCATGGAAACCGAATTGGAGTGTGGAATAAAGAGTTTCATTCTCGGCCAGAATTGCTCCACTTTTAGACCAAGCTTTGAAAAATTATAACTAAATCTAAAAAAATCAAAATTATACAATCTTAGTCATTCTAAGAAGCTATTGATGTCTATGTTACACTAAAAATATGCCTAGACCATAACATTCATCACAGAGGGTGTTTGACATCTAAAATTGTCCAAAGGTCAGACTGAATTCTAGAACTATCACAGAATTCTGCAGAAAACTTTGCAAATGTCCAATTAATTTCACAAAAATCCAATTTATTCAAATAATACCAATATGGAAAGCTATAGATGTTAACTAGAGAGAAAAAATATCTCCAGATCAGTTCATCAAACCCAAACTTTGGAATTCAATGGAACAGTATCTCTAGTTTAGCAAAATTACTAATACTTGATAGAAACTTCAAAAATTCATATCTCCCTCTCTAGACCTCCAAATGAGTGTTTCTAGTTGGTATGAGTCACTGTGAATGTCTAGTTTCTGTGTATAAAATTTCATGGAAATTGGACCTCATTTGAGCCTTGTGTGACCGAAAATAATTTCAGACCAAATGAATAGTGCAACAACCAGACACCATAAAAATTGTCAATTTTAAAAAATCATTAAATATTCTATAGACCTCGAAAAATTATAATCTTTAACTTCTCAAAAAGCTCTTAATAATACCTAATTTTATGTCAAATTTCATATTAATACTAACTCATTTGGCTAAAAAGTAATATAAGGTTCTATTATGGTCAAATTTGGCTCCATATGGGGTACCAAATTTGCCAAATGGCTTTCCCTTAGTTGTGGCACCTTTTGGGCAAGTCTAAAAGCACATTTGACTTGTGTGAGCTACCCAAATGATCACAAACCTTATGCATCTTATTTTAACCATTCAACCCACACTTATGCACATTTCCATTAAACTTCCACATTGCACACTTTGGCATTACATACTCAAAGTAAATGCTACAGGTCATACATCATATTTATACATCTAAACATCACATAATAGCATATTTATACATGTCTCAAGGGTCATAGACCATTTACTACATCATATACATCCTATGGTATAATAATGGTCTTAAAGTGGTAAAAGCTAAACATATAATTGTCAATCTCCTTCCTTTAGTATTGTTGGCTCCCATTAGCATATCTACTTAGTTCACCTAGCATTTTAGAGTATTGGAGAGAAGAGGATGAAATTCAAAGAATCCCAATAGCTCATCTCTCATTCAATCATACATGATGGATGCAAACAAGCCTCATAAATGCATGTATGATCATATGGACATATGCAAACATTCAAGAAGTACTTTCATCATTTAAGAAAGTCATACATAGCATGCAAAGGCTTGCCAAGAAAATGGATTGGCCTCACCTAATTTCTTGTGGATGTTGAACTTGCCTCACCCATTCTTCAATGCATTCTTGGACTCAACCATACTTTTGGGAGCCCACTTTACTTTTGGGAGACTCTTTGCTTTGTCTCAACCAATCTTAAGGGTTCTTAGCTTATCCTCACCATAGCTAAGAGTTCTTGGCCTCACCACACTCAAACAAACCCAAGCATACAACAAAACATCATATGAAACATAATATGTCATCATAAAACTATGGCATATGAAATCATGCTAGCATACTTTTCATGGCTTGAAAATACACATACACACATTTTAAAACAAGCTAACACACATCTATGCATAAGAGAAGGTGGAGAGAGCTACCTTGCTTGCATTTACATACTTTTTCCTTAAGCCTTGACTCCTCTCCCTTGACCTCATGCACCCAAGAGGGTAGATATCATTTCTCTTGGCTTAGACACATCATATGGAAGCTAATTACACTTTTGAAATAAGTTAGGACATTAAACTTATATTTAAGAACATACTTGGTTCCATAAGTCACATAATGGTTCCATAAATAGCCTATTGAATCAACCATCGTGATTCAAGTTTTTGGTTCTATTCTCTTCTCATTCTTAGGCCTCTTGACCTCATTTAAGGTCCTTGGAGCCATTACATATTCATTTATAAAAGCCTAGACACAAGTTACTTCATAAGGTCACATTATGGAAGCCATTGCCTCATCTCCCAATCCATGGCTTCTAAATTTTTTCCAAGGGTTCCTCCCACCTTCTACCATCATATGATGTCCCAAACTAAGGCTAGAATAAATTAAAACACTCTCTAACCTATTCAAGTAGCCTAGGCCAAGACATGAAGGGGAAGAAGAGTTCATGGCCTTCTTGATTTTTCCTTGATGAGAGACACACTTGAGAGGCTTCCTAGAGGTCTTAGGAGCTCAATCAAATACTCACACATGTAAGGAAACTCATATATCAAATCAGTTTTTACAAGGTGTTCAAGAACTTTACACTTTTTTAACTTGGAATTCCTTGGTTTTGCTTACAATTTCTTGGCATATTCTAAGTTCCCACACTCCAATTTCATGGTTTTTTATTAGTTCTAGGTCAGAACTTTCCTCCCCTAAATGGTTCTATTTTTAGGCGTTACACATACAAGGAAGAGCAAGAAGGAAGAAGCAACAAAAAGCAAGAAATTACCTTGGGTTCAACCTTCTTTCAAAAGTGTTTCTTCTTGCTTTAGCTTCCTCTTTGGATTTCTAACTTTTCCCCTCTGGTTCAAGGCCAAAACAAAACTATTTCACTCACCAAAAATATGGAAAGATGAAGCAAAGAGAGGAGAGGAAGGCTTCAAGAAGAAAGACTATGGAAATCCCTACCTTTTGTTAGCATTTTCTTCCTCCTCTTGAGCTCTCTTCATACGTCTCTCTCCCTTGGTCTCATGCTCTGTTTTGGGCAGAATGAAGGTATGCTAATAAGAGGCCAAAAGAAAACATGCTTTAAGAAGGTGAAGAGTCCACTTTATGCACTTTTCTATTTTGCATTTTAGTCCCTATTCTTTGTTCTTATCATTTTGGCTCAAATCAACTCCTTTTTGAAACCCGTCTATTCCATCATACTCCTTAGGCTCTTAATCATAAGAATTGCCTTTGGAATCACTCAAAAAGGATCTGAAACCATTCCGAACTGTTTGGTCAAAATTTCGATCAACTAACGGTCGAAATTACTCACTGGAGGGGTTTCAATTGTTCTAGGGGTTCCCATAGTACTTAGAGCCTCTAAAAACCCTGAAAATTTCAAAATTTTCATTTAAAAAGCCCTCCTGTGAGTTTTCAGAATTTTTCAAAAATTACAAAAATGCCCTTACTTCCTTCGGTAAATTTTCTGAGCTCTTCTGGTTTTGATTTTTGGGCATCTTAAACTCAAATCCTCATTTTCTAATATTTAAAATTTTATCATAATTTTAGTTGGCCCCAATTCCTTCTATTTCGAGGACTTCCTTTTATATTTGGCCCATTTCTGACGTTTACGGAGAAACTGAGCATTGCGTTTCTCACGTTTACGGAGGGATCGGATGTTACATGATGTGCAGAATATGCAATTTTAATATTTTTTCAAAGGTAGAAGACTAATAGTCTTCTATTTTAGTATGCAGAAAAGTGGAGGACCTTTGTATAGAATAATTTGTAATAAGTAAAACAATTATGCTGATGTCGAGATGAAAGTGATATAGTAAAATAGTTTTTGTGAATGCAGTTAATGATGCAAATAAAATTAAAATAAGGTATTCCAAAAGTGGAGGACCAGAGGTTAGCATAGTTGAGAGTTTGCACATAGAAATTTATCCTGGTTTGATCTACCTTAACCTACGTCTAGTCCCCTTAAAACACTTTAGAGATTTTTCTTTAATTTTCAAAACAATATTATAACAGTGATAGTTTTAGCGTACTTACCACCAATACAAGGTTTCTTAGTTCACCTCAAACTAATACAGTACTTAAGTTTTATACAAGCTCACCCAAAACTTGCTCTCCTTAAGATTTTTTCACTGAACTCACCTTAAACTCAATTTTACAGAATGATATGAAAATAATTTGAAACCCTTATTAGGAAAGGGATTACAATAAGCACACTCTTTCTTTAAAACTCTATTAAATTAGATAAAACTAGAAACTTAGCTCAAATAAGATGAAGAGATCAAAGGAGAACTAAAATGTAGTTTTCTTTTCATTCTATGCTCCCATCCATTTCTCTTTTGTTCATCTTCTTCCATTTATAAAGAAGCTTAAAAAATATATCCATTGAAGTGCAGGTCCATTGAAAATAGTTGTTGTAAAAGAAAGAGGGATTTTCATAATATATATTATCCTTTTGTGCCTTGCTTATCATGAAGCATAAATGAATACAAGGATAGCTTTTAACTTGCACGGGCTTTACTTTTCTTTCTTTTTACTATTCCAATAGTTGCAGAGAAAGAAAAAATGTTGTTTTACTTTATTCTACTTTTTTTAATAAAAGCACAATAAATACTCTGAACAAGATAATTGAAAAGTCACTTTTCACATAATATAATATAATAATTTTTGCATATAGAAAGGGCATCATGTGCAAAACTTTTATATATGTTTAGAAACTGTTGACTTTTGAAAAGAATAAATATATTCTAATGCTTTATTGAAATGAGAGAACAAAGGTATAGTAACATATTTGAATGCATATTCCAATTAAGTTACTTTTTTGCAAATAAGTAACATATATACATATATATATATATATATATTGCTTTTAAGGCTCATCAATACAATACATTTGTACATTTAATTTTTGTAACAAAAAATATTATAATCATTTTATTATTTCCTTTTAGCTTTTTCACACTTTTATTTAAATACATTTTATAATTTTTTTCTTTTATATTAAAGTATAGATCAATAAAGCCCAATAAAATTTAATAATAATTTCAAATATTATGGCTTAACCAAATTATAAGTAGAATCAAATTAAAAAGTCTAATAAGATAAAGTAAATAATGTGAAACTTAATAAATTTATTATATATTAACACAATGCTTTATTTTAATTTACTTTATTTCTTTTTTAATAATTATTATTATCTATCAAAAATAAATTAATTGAATTTTATTACAATAAGATATTAAATAATATTTAATTATATTTAACTTAATACTTTTATAAATTTAATTTAAAAGTTTTGTTATTATCAAAATAATTCAAGATTATATCAAAACTTTGAAATCAACATATGCTAGCCAATTTGATGAACAGGTCTTCAATTTTCATTCTCACCCCCTCACAAACCTCCTCTGAATTTTTTCCATCTTGTTCGTAATACCAACTGGTAACTTGTTATTTTGCGTATAGTATAAAAGAATAACAAATGTGTAAGCATTCTCAAAAGTTTCTCATTGTAAATTTCTTATAAATTTTGAATTGAAAGAAACACAAATAAATGAAATTATGTATAGAGTTGCTTATTTTCATTTCACAAAAGATTTAGAGAGACAAAATTGAAAAAAAATTGTTGCTTTCACCCACTTAGTGCATGTTTGGATGGGCATTTGAAGAAAGTAAACCATGTTTTGTAAGGAGTAAATCATGGTTTACAAGAAGTACAGATGGATAGCTTTTACACAAACGTGATTTTGTATTGAAAATTCAAACACACATTTAATGGGTATTGCAACTTATCTTACTGTTAACCACTCTCCCCTGTGTTATATTCGTACCCAAGTATCTCCCTTATTTTAATAGACTATCAAATTTATTACCTTCATAATTACATGAATACATCAATTGTAATGACTAATACAACATGACAATATGATTTATAACATATTAAAGAATGAATTAAAAATTATAAAATATTTTGAATTATTTTAAGTTGAGTTAAATAAAAATATTTTCATTTTTATTGAAAAAATTAATAAACATAAAAATATTAGTTGAAATTAAAAAAATTACAAATAATTCCTTGTTTACATTAATATTTATCAACCAAAATTCAACAACAGGTAAGGACAGAATTTGTACTTAGATAAATAAAGAATTTTCCATCATTTTTAAAAACTCACCTTTGAATAAAAACTTTTTACCCTTTTTCATTAGATGAGTCAGATTGACCTATAAAACAAGTTCATAATTTAATTTTACTCATTTCCCTCTTAGACCAATTTAGTTGACTTAAAAAAAAACACCAGTGTTTTTTTTTTATAACTTCATGTTTTTTGTCCCATCACGTCCGTGCCTCTGGCTCCTGTGGTAAGCTGTGACACAGAAAACGTTTGGTTAGTTTGTCTTTTTCATTTTTTTTTTTGGCTTTATTCTCGACTCGATTTACTGTCACCAAATACACACAGATCACCATTGCTACTGCTCTTTTTCTAAACAAAGCCAACTGTTTTTCTAATTCTTCCTCCTTCAATTCTTAGTCCAAAGAAAGTGCATGTACTGGGTATCATTACAGGGTATGCACCGTGAAGGTGAAGAAGGGCGTAGAGTGAATATTGGTGTTAAAAAGCCTTTTTCTTTCGTGGCTTTTTAAACCAATCCAATCCATATTATGGGTCTTTCTGAATCCTTGATTCGGTGGTGAATTGTGGACGCAATCGGTGAAAAATGCGACGACGGGCGGCCGACTATCGGCGCCCGGTTCGACGGAGGTTTTCTTATTGGATCTGGTTGCTTCTTGGTTTGTTCTGTATTGCGGGCTTTGTTTTGTTTGTTGTACAACACAATCACCATGATGATCGGGTCGAGCATCCCGTGCTGGTAAGAAAAACAGAGGAACTGTGTGTCTCTTCGTTTTGTCTCCATACGTGTTTCTTTTATTGAGAACGTTATTGGGTTGACAAACTAAGCATTTTTTTATCCTAGAACCACAGGCTGTTTGAATCGGTTTCATAGGTTTTGTTTTACATTAAGGTAGTATTGTTATTAGTTTTTCAGGGTTCCTCTTTACATGTTAAGTCTTCAAATCGTATTCGTTTATACACTTACTTCTATGAATAGCGTTTTATATTAATTAATTACCAAGTGTTAACCGTATTAAATTCTTTTAGCTCGTCTTTGACACTTCCCATTATGAAATCGGTGTATGAGGAATCTGTTTTACATCATCATTGCAAATCAGAAGAAAACATCTAATATTTCTATTCAAGAATTTTGAAATAATAGAATTGGCTTTGGCTAATATCTGTCACTTGGCTTTTTTTTTTTTCTGTTTTATAATACAATTACATATAAGTGCTTTTGCATTCAATGTGGATCAAGTGTAATCAGGAATCTGAAACATTTGTGTTCTTTATTGTTTCACATACTGAAGTTTCGAATAAGTGGGGACTGCAAACAGCTCATCATTTTTCTTCTTTTTTTATTGCTTTTCTTCATATATTGACCATATGGACATTATGTAACTGTGATTGTGATCTTTGTTTTGTATGAGGAATAATCAGTATTTATAGATGTTACAGATTGTAGCTTCTTTTATTTATTTAACTTTCGGGCTATGAGTTTGTGATCATAATTGTTTCACTTTCAGATATGTCTGATTCAGCAAATGATCTTTTTATCTTTAAACTGATTCTTATGTAGTTGCTTGGAGATTTGTCTTATGTCTTTCTATATAGCTGGTCCAATGCTAGGACATTGAAGAAGTCGTGGTAAATAATCTCTATTTGCATTTATTATGGAAAAACCTTATTACTTATTGAGCCAAAACAAAACTGGAACAGGTTAGGGGAATAACTACTTCATTTTCATTATGTTCTCTATCCCATTTCTTTGAAATTCTTTTCTCTGGTCCCAATTTGAGTCAGATTCTGTTCCTCTATTGAGTCAGAGGTAGCTGCAACTGAGATATACAATATTAGCTTTGATCCTTAACATCATTTCAAAGAAAGAACTGAAATTTCAGATAAATGAATTTAGTTTGTAGTTTACCATTCATAGCTGAACTGATATGATCAACTACAGTGGAATTTAAGGATATTGTACTTTCATTTCTGAATCAAATGGTATGCCAAATGTAAATTATCACATGAAGGAACAATCTCTTTTTTGTTAGTTTCTCTAGTTAAATCGAGCTTAGTTTTAGTATGGATGGATCTTCTTATCACTATGATGTAATTTGGGCTCAAGGCATCATGAGGCAATAGTCCAGTACTTTGAGTGGTATCTTAGTTTTTCTTTGGCCATAAGACATGTTACGATGAAAAAAAAAAGAGTAAGACTTGTATTTCAATTAATATCCTTTTCTTACTTCCCTTTTGGTGGATGAATTCTCATTTTATGGACATAGTGGTGTGTTTTGCTTTGCACTGTCGGCATTGACCTTTATGATCTTCTAATTGTACAATCTTTTGTTTCATGGCAAATGATATTCCTCTTAAACAGTGAATTGGCACTATGAAATATGATTATTTATTCTGTGACTCTGTGGCTGTATGACCCATGAAAGGGATTTTTTAAAAGTAAAACAGAAAACCCTCTGGATTTTTTCTTATTATAGTTCGAATATTTTTCCAGTGTTATATATTATTTGAAATTTTGGGATGAAGTAAATTTTTCTTTTTATAGACCAGCTTATTTACTGGTCTATTTTCTATGTCATTGCTTATAATGCTAATTCAACTTACTAGTTGTAATTTTGGTATTCTGGCATTTGTGTATGTAGTCCTACCAAAAAGGGGGTAAAAGAAAGCTTGTAGTTAAATCACCAAGCTACTACTTTTTAAATGAAAGGTTGTGCATAAGGATAGGAAAGAATTTTTTTTTTTTTTGGGGGGGGCCTTCAAAAGGAAAGAAATTGAACAAATGTTTTTGGTAGAATTCATTTAGTGACTTATGACTACCATGAGAAACAAGCCTCACGTATCACCATTGGCACTGTTAACCTGCATGACTCCGACACCACCCAGTCCACAGGAAATGTTATGCCATTGGGCCATTGCCATTTCCATGTAGAATCCTGCCATCTTTTCTTCATGCCAACAGAACTTCTGGCCTGTTTAAATAGCAGTACCTTCTTCTCAATCTATTATTGATTTAATTGTGTCCTTTTAATGACATTTGTTATGTATCACCTGTTCATTTGACCTGTTCCAGAAATCTAGTTAAATTGTTTATGTAGCACAGGTGATCTGTGTTTCAACATTGTGTTGCAGCTATAAAGGTATCATTTGTTATTACTATTTTTGCCAGCATAATGGTATTCCTGCTGTTGTTAATTTCTTTGATGTCATTTAAGATCCATAAAATGTTGCAAACTATATGATATGCTCCTATAGAAGCTTTTTCATGAATATGGTGCTAATCATACAAATTTTATTCTATACGTATAAATGTTGAAAGAAAAGGATTATATGTTGACATGTCCTGATAATATCATGAAAAAAAGTTTAGTGATTGGTCATTTGAAGCATAAAATATGAAATAGTAAACATAATTGGGGGCCTTAACAATCTATGGAATGGATAAGATGTGGAAGGATTTGTTCATTGGTGACGTCTTCTGTGATGGATGTAGAATGTGACCTAGATAGCTATCGAATGAAAGATGAGAGCCCTTAGACATTTGATGCATCTCTATTTACCATTACAACAGATGTACGGTTAATGCTTCAGTCATTGAGACAGATGTGACAGTTGTGTTTTGTGGTCCATATGACTGAATGACTGTTATTCTAATTAGATGATATGGCTCATTTTTGTTACCACTTCTGGGAACTAAGCAAGTGACTTTCCTTTGCAATTGCAGGAGAGAAATGCAAGAGTTGAACATGCTGCTCAGGAGAGTTTGAATTTTACAGAAGAAATATTAAGTGTAACCTCATTTTCACGGCAGTTAGCAGAACAAATGACTTTAGCCAAGGCTTATGTGATAATTGCCAAAGAGCACAATAACCTTCACCTAGCCTGGGAGCTTAGCTCAAAGATCAGAAGTTGTCAGCTTTTGCTTTCAAAAGCTGCCATGACAGGGAAGCCCGTCACATTTGAGGAAGCAGAGCCAATTGTAAAAAGCCTGTCTTTTCTAATTTTTAAGGCACAAGATATCCATTATGGTGTTGCCACCACAATTATGACGATGAAATCGCGTATTCAATTTCTTGAAGACCGAGCACATTCAGCAACAGTTCAAGGCAATTTTTTCAGTCAAGTAGTAGCTGAAGCGCTACCCAAGAGCCTTCATTGCCTACATATCAAACTAATGACAGATTGGGTCAAACTGCCATCCCTGCAAAAACTTGTGGATGAGAAGAGAAACTCCCCACATCTAATGGACAACAATCTGTATCATTTCTGCATATTTTCAGATAATGTGCTTGCTACTTCTGTAGTTGTGAACTCCACGATCTCAAACGCTGACCATCCGAAACAGTTGGTCTTTCACATTGTCACTAATGGAGTAAATTATGGAGCAATGCAAGCATGGTTCCTCATTAATGACTTTAAAGGGGCCACCGTAGAAGTGCAGAATTTTGAAAATTTTCATTGGTTAAATGCATCTTATTCTCCAATTGTCAAGCTACTCCTCAATGCAGACTCACGAGCCTTCTATTTTGGGGTATATAAAGATTTAGATGTTGAAGCAAAACTGCACAACCCTAAGTATTTGTCTTTACTGAATCATCTTCGGTTTTACATCCCTGAGATCTATCCACAACTTGAGAAGGTTGTTTTCCTGGATGATGATGTTGTTGTCCAGAAGGATCTGACTCATCTTTTCTCATTGGATCTGCATGGAAATGTGAATGGCGCAGTTGAAACTTGTCTTGAAGTATTTCATCGTTTCTATAAGTATCTCAACTTCTCAAATTCAATTATAAGCTCAAAGTATGATCCTCAGGCATGTGGGTGGGCTTTTGGTATGAACATTTTTGACTTGGTTGCGTGGAGGAAAGCAGATGTGACCGCAAGATATCACTATTGGCTAGAGCAGAATGCTGATGGGACACTTTGGAATCTGGGTACTCTCCCTCCTGGTCTACTAAGTTTTTATGGTCTGACAGAGATACTTAACAGGAGATGGCATGTTTTAGGATTGGGGAATGACGTAAATATTGACAATTGCCTGGTCGAAAGTGCGGCAGTTATTCACTTTAATGGGAACATGAAGCCATGGCTGAAGTTGGCTGTCAGCAAGTACAGGCCACTATGGGATCGGTACATAAATCAAAGTCACCCTTATCTTCAAGATTGCGCCACAGGTTGAAATGCTTGATGAACTATGCTATCTGAGATTTTTTTTTTTTTACACTCTTGATACATGGTTGCGTTACTGTAGAGTCAGAAGTAGACAATTTTGATTTTTCTAGGAGTTGCCCTGTCCCCCCCCCCCCCCCCCCTCTTTTTTTTTTTTTTCAATCCTAGTCACGGTATCCTGAAAGAGGGGGGAAAAAATGATTGCTTATATACTATAAAGTTCAAATGTGCTAGGTTAAGAGTCGTGGGATAATCCATTTTTTTGGCTTATGGGGTTATCTTCTTCCCCTTCTGCAAGCTGTAGAATTTTTTAATAATTCTTGTTATAATTTTTCAGCCCTTCAAATTGTAATTTAATTGAATGGAAACAATTTTTTCCTTCGCAATCTGTTTGTCTTATTAACTCGCTGTTGCCATTTGAATAGTTATTTGTTAATTTGCAACCCTCACAAATTTGTTGACAGTTGCAGTCTAGAACAAAACCATGGTTGTCCAATCCAAAATTTTTATATTGGACATCACAATTAAAGGTAACTTAAAAAATACAAGAACACTCGAAATTATGTAACTTTTCTATGATTTTCCCATTATTTTTTAATATCCAACATGATCATTTACCCCTTCAAAGTCTCCTCTGACTCCTTAAGTTTCAAACTAGAACCAGCCAGTTTTTGGTCTGCGATTTGATCATGTCGTCCGTTAGATAATTCCTGAAGTCTCCAATCTTACCTTGCCTGAAAAATACTGTATTGACGAGGAGCGGAAAAGGTTCCATTCTTGTGAAACTCTAAATTACTCAAATTCTCCACTCTACAAAGCTTTATAATTTCCTCCACAGCACCCTTACTCATCTCCTCTGAAGAAATGTCCCATAAACTTGGCCAATTTTTCAACACAAACAGAAATGTCCTTCATATCCTCGAACCGTAAAACAGTACCTTATCAGGGGGTCTCAAGCTTTGCTTCCCAATCCCCAATTCATGATTCCGAAAGGGTCCCGCAAAACAAAGCCCATTACAGAACAGGTCAAATGCCTCTTCTAGAGGCAACATTGGGAGTGGGACCCCTAGGACATCTTTTTTCCTTCAAACTTGTAAAAGGAGATAAAAACGTCTTTTGGGTTACGACACAAACAATTCTAGTGTTAGAAGCCACTATGGATTCTGGTAATGAACTGTATGGCATGTTGGTGGAGAGAACTCTAGGGGAAGGAAGAGAATCTATTAGAGCTTTTCGGTTGCTTTCATGAGGTAGGAACTGTAGATAAGTTACACAATCATGGGGTTCTTGTGGAGCAAAATGTGACGACCCCAAATTTGGGAGAAAAGTTTCAAGGGCGTGACAAAAGAGTGTAAAGAATGAGGGAAAGGTTGAACTTAACACAATTTTCTTTCATGCATATTTTGGTACATTCTCATGTGTTAATAGGTATAAATGAGTTGTTTATGAACTATTTAAATTTCACTCATCGAAACTTTGAATTAATCTCAACTCATTTATTAAAAGAAATACTTGAATAGGGTGTTAAGCTCGTTTCATTTAATTAATCTGAGTCTAGATTAAAATTTTGATATTTGACTCATTTAACTCACAATAACATTATTTTATATAATATATATTGTAATCATATATGTTTTTTAAAAATTATAGATAAATACCAGAATTTATAGATTACTAAAATATTATAATGTATAAATATATACAATTTTCGGATGACACAAGGGCTGTCAAACTTCAAAGTTTGCTTCCTGACAAACGCCATGGAAGAAAAGAAATTGCAAAAGAGTAAATGCTGATGGAAGAAGAGTAGTAGGCCGAGGCTTTCATTATTCAAAAAAAGTTAAAAGACTGTTATATTAGAAAAAAGAAAAAAAAATAGAAGTGTTCTGGAGTGTGACTGTGTGAATGACGTTTGAATAAATGAATGTAATAATTTTAAATTCTTTTGTATAATTAAAAATTAAAAAGAAATAGATTCTTTTATTAGAAAAGATTTTTACAAAATTTGAATATTTAGTCATATATATTTTAATTTTAATTTATATAAGTAATGAAATGTTTAACCTTTTTCTAATATCGGTTTCTTATTATATATTATATTATATATTTAATATATATATAATTATTACTAATTTAACTATGATTAAATTAATAAATTATAAATTAGTGTTTATATTGATTGAGTGATCAATGTAATTTTAAAAATATTACTATTTAGTATCTTTTAATTTAATATAAATCATAATTAATCCTTAAAATATTTTGTTATAGTTTTAAAATTAAAAACACACGCGTGCGCGTACGCGCGATACCCATTACACACTCCCACTTTCAACTGTCTATTTTAAGTTAAAACTAACATTTTAATATGAAGTTAAAATTACAAAAAAAATTATTAAAGTAAAAATAAAAAATGAATTGATATTCACCTTATTATATGTCAAATTACTTTTTTTAAAGAAGAAAAAAAAGAAGAGGAAACGGGAAAAGCACACAACTGACTACTCTGCGCCTAAGATACAACTACAGAGCTTCAAGCCTTCCACGTCCAGCCGAATGAACTTTATGAGCTGCGCAGGGGCCTGACGAAACTGAACAAAACCCAAAGCCTGATCAAGAGCAGATCGGGCAAGATAATCAGTAGCAGAATTTGCCTCACGCGCCTTATGAGCCAGTCTGACCTCCCAGTCCCTATCCAGAATGTTCTTGATTTCCAGGATAAGAGTAGTTTCCGTATGCATAAATGAGACCTCCGAGAGAGCTAGAGCAATTGCTTCCGTGGAATCCGACTCCAAGATGAGCTTCCTCACTTCCTGATCCCAGGCATGTTTAAGCCCCATTAAGCAAGCCCAAAGCTCATCGTGAAGGATAGAGCAGATGCCAATATTAAAAGTAAAACTGCTAACAAATTCACCCTTATGGTGTCTCAGGAGCCCCCCACACCCAGCTTGGCCATCCGACTCATGCCATGCTCCATCAATATTCGCCATTACCCAAGAGTCATCTGGAGGTTCCCACTTCATCTTCCTGCTTGTTCGCTCTAAATTCCCACCCCTGATAGCCTCACACTGCTTCATGGCATCTTGTGTGATGGTCTTAGATAAAAAGAAACCCCTAATGATATTGATATTAGCAATGTTCGACTACAACTCAGAATATTCACTACTTTAGACGTTCATTGGGATTACAAGTTGCTGGAAAATAAGAAAGTTGCAGAAAAGAAGATAACAGAATGGAAAGAGGAGAGTCAAAGTATCAGAAAGATTCCAGAGAGAGACGTTCATCCACCACACCCCCTCTGTACTGCCTGACCATTATTTTAAGCACCTTCCTTCACCTTCCATGTGGCTTTCCTAATTCGGTTACTCTTTCTCACCCCAAGGGCCTCATGTGTGTGACTCATGCTATTGCCCCCACCAGCCACTTTATCGTTCACTATAGCATTGGTCCCACTATTCTGTCCCACCTCATTTTGCATGTGGTCCTCTTGCATGACATACCCCCTTTCATAAGATTTGACCTTGTCTCCAAGGTCAAAAGCTGGATAACATTGACGAATAAGAGAGAAAGATTTCCAAGAAGGATGTGCGGCATCACTCCAATCAATGCGAACTTGTGTGGGAGCTGAGCTGTTGATCCCATGTTGACGGATATCTAAGACCTTGAGAGGTTGTAGAAGGGGCCCTTCAGGAGTTGTGATGAGTGGTAATGGTATATAAGGCTGAGTAGTATTATCGTAATAACGCTTCAAGAGTGAGATGTGAAAAACTGGGTGTATACGAGCTTCTGGAGGTAAACCCAAACAATACGCTACTGTGTTGATCTTCTCTATAACCGGAAATGGACCAAAATATTTACACCCCAGTCTATGGTGCTTCTGTAAGCGAATCGAATGTTGGCGGTAAGGTTGGAGTTTGACTAAAACCAAGTCACCAATCTAAAAAGTGAGATCAGTGTGTTGTTTGTCTGCATAAAACTTCATCCGCTGTTGGGCCTTCTCAATATTACGTTTCAGTTGAGTCAACACTTCATCTTTCTCACGTAAATGAGTGAGTACATCAAGGGGTGCTGTATCATCATTAGATACTCAAATAAGTGGGGGAGAATCCCTCCCGTGAACCACTTTAAATGGTGTCATTCTGATAAAAGTTTGAAAAGATGTATTATACCATAGTTCAGCCCATGGTAAGAATTCAATCCATTTTCTAGGAGCGTCATAAACAAAGCATCGAAGATACATTTCTAGGCATTTGTTAAGGGCCTCAATTTTTCCATCACTCTGAGGATGATATGCAGAGCTATAATGAAGCTCAATCCCCTATAACTTAGCTAAATGTCTCCAAAAAGAGCTGGTAAAGGTTGGGTCCCTGTCTATCACTATAGTATTAGGCATGCCATGCAATTTGACTACGTGAGAGAGAAAAGCTTCAGCCACTTGTTGGCTATTAAAATCAGCTCATAAGTGAATGAAGTGCCCATACTTTGAAAGTCTATCAACAACAACCAAGATAACTGAATACCCTTTAAAAACAAGGAGAGCATTAATGTAATCCATAGATATGTCTTCCCATATGCGTTTGGGTATTGGCAGAGGACTCAATAAACTAGCAGGATGGAATTGCGTCACCTTAGTGCGTTGGCAAACTTCACATCGTCGAATAAACTCTTGAATGTCTTTGTGCATATTGGGCCAATAGAAAATAGCAGCAACTCTATGAAATATACATAATGACCCAGCATGGCCTCCGATAACAGAGGAGTGGATTTCACGAATAATGAACTGTATGAGATCAGTGCATTCTTGTGGAATAACAAGTCTATTCTTTAAATAAACTAACCCATTATGTACCCATAAATACAACTTGTCATCTGAGCCATTTTGTACCTTTAAGATCAACTGTTGCAATGCACAGCTAGTACGTAAAGTGTGTTGAATATTGTCAATGAAAGAATTATGTATCGTAATGATTGCCATATGGCTTCGAGATAACACATCTGCTGTTTGGTTTGTCTTTCCCGATTTATATTCTATCCGGTAACGAAATCCCATTAGTTTTGGCAAACATGCTTCTTGCTCTGGAGTCTGAATCACTTGTTCATTCAAGTGCTTGAGACTTTCATGATCCGTTCTAATAATAAAGAAATGTCCAAACAAATAATGTCAGAATTTAGCAACAGCATCCACAATGGCCTGTAGCTCTCGGGCATAAACAGACTTAGCTTGCATCTGGGGAGATAATTTCTTTGAGAAATAGGCTATAGGATGTCCATACTGACTTAGCACTACCCCTATACCTGTACCTGACGCATCAGTCTCAAGAATGAAGGGTTGGGTGAAATTCGGTAGTGCCAATACTAGAGCCTTAGTTAATGACGATTTTAACTGCTCAAAGGAAAGTTGTGCTTCATTGCTCCATTTGAATCCATCCTTTTGTAATAGTTGAGTGAGGGGACTAGCTATTTGTGCATAAGAACATATAAACCTGCGATAATACCCTGTTAAGCCAAGGAAAACTCGCAACTGGTTCACATTGGTAAGGACATGCCACTGTTGTATGGCTTGAACCATGTTAGAGTCCATCTCAACACCACACCCTGATACAACATGACCCAAATATTCTATATGTTGCTGTCCAAATGAACATTTCGAGAATTTTGTAAACAAACGGTATTACACTAGCTTCTCCAGCACAAAAATGAGGTGTTGTAAATGTAATGGCCATGTGGCACTATAGATTAGTATATGATCGAAAAATATCAACATAAATTTTCTCAAGTAATCTTGAAAAATTGAATTCATCAATGCTTGGAACGTAACTGGTGCGTTAGTAAAACCAAATGGCATCACCAACCACTCGTAGTGTCCTTGGTGTGTTCGAAATGCTGTCTTCTCTCGATCACCAGCATGCATAAGGATCTGGTGGTATCCTGCACGGAGGTCCAGCTTGGTGTAATACTCTGAACCTCCTAATTCATCGAGTAATTCATTAACTGTTGGCATAGGGAATGAGTCCTTCACTGTAATTGTGTTTAGTGCTTTGTAATCAACACAAAATCTCCAAGTCCCATCCTTCTTTCGAACTAGTAATACCGGGGCTGAGTATAGACTGGAGCTGGGTTGTATAATGCCCTCTTTCAACATCTCTGCACTTGCTTTTCAATTTCTACCTTTTGACTGAAAGGATACCTATATGGTCTTACTTTCACAAATCCTGCTCCTGCTTCTAGAATTATTCGATGATTCTGTGATCTTTTTGGAGGTAATCCTTTGGGGATCTCGAATGCCTGTTGATATTGCACTAGTATAGCCTTAATTTCAGGGTGAATATCAGTAGTAAATTCCATGCTCTCCTGTTCAAACTCCTCTATGTTTAGCATATGTATATAATAAAACTCAATAATGGCTTTCGTGGATTGCAACCTAGTAACTTGGTGATACTGCACTTGAGTAGTGTGTGCAGACTTGTACCCCTATAAAGTAACCAATTCTCCATTCTCTAAGTACCGGATCCGAGATTTACTATAATCTGCAATGTGAGCAGCCAATGTTTCTAGCCAAAAAGCACCAATGACTACATCAGAACTTGTTACTGGTAGCACATACGCGGGTACAATCAGTTGATGATCACCAATGACAATCTTAAGTTCCTTTACCATTCCTTCACACTGCATCTTCTCTCCATTTCCTACCACCACTTTGGTACGTGGAGTAGGTATTAATGGTAAGCAAAGGTGATGAACCACTCTTGGTTGTACGAAGCTATCAGAGCTTCCCCCATCTAAGAACACTTGTACTGGATGTCCCCTAATAGTCCCATCAAATCTAATAGTGGCTGGCCCCGGTGATCCCTGATATGCATGAAGGGATAAGTGATGAAGTATTGTCTGCTCCGTGTTGTTTTCTTCCCTTTCTCCACTTGAGTCTGCCTCTTTCAAACCATCTTCATCCTCATCACACTATAAAATCATGTAGTGTTTGTTGGGGCATTTATGGCTAGGACTATACTTTTCTTCGCAAGTGAAACAGAGACCTTTTTCCCTTTGAAGCTGCATCTCCGATGGTGTCATCTTCCTGATAGGTGGTCTTGGCTTCATAGGAGGTGTGGACAATAATGGTGGCAAGGCCTTCACTATTGCTGGTTGACTCACTGTTATAGTTGCAGTCCCTGTTATTAATTTGTTAACCTGAATAGCAGAGGAAGTAGTTCGTGTTCAGTTCACCACCGAGAGGGATTGTTTCTCGTCATACAAACAAGCCAATGAAGATGCATCCAGTAAATTTGAGGGGGCTCTGGCAATCACGTCTAATCGAATCTCAGGTTTCAAACCACTAATGAAGCAATCCATAATAGCATCTTCGGACATTCCTTCCACTCGATTCACTAGTAGCATAAATTGCTGGTAGTAATCAGCAACCGCTTCCCTCTATGTTAATTTGAAGAGCTGAGCCCGAGGACTCTCAAACTTGGAAGGTCCGAATTGATTCTCAATGGCTTGTGCTAGTGCTTTCCAAGTAGGGATCTAATTGGTTTTCTGCATCATTTGAAACCATGGAACTGCTTTTCCTTCCATGTGTACAACTGCAATGGTGATCCTCTGTGTGTCCGGGGTCTCATAGTACTCGAAAAACTGTTCTACTCTAAATAGCCAATGCAGTGGGTCATTTCCATCAAATCTAAGAAAATCAAGTTTTACTTGTCTAAGCTAAAATGGCTGGTACTGCACGGTTGCTGACGAAGAGCCTTGTATATAAGCATTGTTGTTACAAATCAGCTGGTTATTTAGACTAATAGTTTCCACTGCGCGAGTCAATTTCTCTATGGAAGACTCAATTCGGTCCATTCGAACATTTGGAGTTTGAGTCATGGCTTCAATAAGCTTCTCCAGTTGTTCCATGCGTGCACTAGCTGATACTTCCACATGCTCCACATAATCATTCATCTTCTTCATATCGGCAACTAAGTCCTTCAAGCGAGTTCCCTCAGCCATATTATTTTCTCTTAACGAGAACACCAAATTGTGATAGTCTTAGATAAAAAGAAACCCCCAATGATATTGATATTAGCAACGTTCGATTACAGCTCAGAATATTCACTACTTTAGACGTTCATTGGGATTACAAGCTGTTGGAAAATAAGAAAATTGCAGAAAAGAAGATAACAGAATGGAAAGAGAAGAGTCAGAGTATTAGAAAAATTCTAAAGAGAAAGACGTTCATCCACCACACCCCCTCTGTATTGCCTGACCATTATTTTAAGCACCTTCCCTCACTTTCCACGTGGCTTTCCTAATTCGGTTACTCTTTCTCACCCCCAAGGGCCTCATGTACGTGACTCATGCTATTGTCCCCACCAGCCACTTTATCGTTCACAATAGCATTAGTTCCACTATTTTGTCCCACCTCGTTTTGCATGTGGTCCTCTTGCGTGACATCTTGAGCAGCCTTGTATCTCGCACGAAAGTTAAGAAGGACGTTGTTCTGCCAGTCATTTCCATTGTTAAAAATGATATCATTTCTTCTCAGCCACAAGCACCAACACCCAATGGCAAATTGAGCACACTAATCAGAGTTCCTGTTTCCCCTACCTTTAAACGAATTACTTCTAAACCACTCTTCAACATTTAAAGAGAAGAATGTATGCCATTTCACTGGGTTCACCAAACTACACTAAATGACGGTCTCCACTCCCTTACCACAGCAACTACAATCTTCGAAACCAGAAAGACTGTGCTCTTTCCTTGAACCATTAGTTAAGAGCTTATTATTAACCAACAACCAAAGGAAAGTTTTGCATCTCCACGGGACTTTCAATTTCCAAATCTTCGTCCAGATCGGGTTCTCAATACAGTTAATATCCCCGAGATAAAGCTATAAGTAGACTTAATAGAAAATAAACCATCCTTTGCATAATGCCACCTCACGGAATCGCCAATCCCCCATTAACCTGGAGGCTTGACAGCAGCGATTCATTTAGTAATAGCATCAGGTAAAAGGTGTATGAAGGTTGACCAGTTCCAACCACCCGAGGCTGTGAAAAACTCCCGCACGCATAAATCTTCTTGCTCCCTCGGCAATGTGTCATTAACATAATCTATTAAGGGGTTTATTTAAGGAACCCATCTATCTTTCCAAAACCTCACAGATTTACCGTCTCCTAAATTCCACGCCAATCCCTCAATCACCCTACACTAGTCTCTCTTGATTCCCATCCAAGCTTGAGAACCCGGTCTCCAAATGTCAACATGAGGTAGGATATCATGACCACATTTATATTTAGCTCGAATAACTCTGGCCCAAAGTGTATATTTTTTCGTAATGAGCTCCCACCTAATCTTCATCGTATAGGCGTTGTTTTACAACCTAGCGTGTCGCAGCCCCAAGCCCCTAGCAGCTTTCTTAGTGCATACCTTGTTCCATGAAACAAGGTGAACCTTTTTCTTCTCACTTGTGCTCCCCTAGAGAAAAGCTCGATTCTTTCTATCCACCTCTTCACAAATGCTACTTGGTAATAGAGTCGTTTGCATAGAATAGCTCGGAATTACCGAAACCACCGAGGAGATGAAGGTATGTCTCCTAGCTAGAGAAAGCATATTCGCTTTCCAATTAGAATGTCGCTGACTAACTTTATCCAGGACCTGCTGGTAAGTATCCTTACGGACACGCTGGTGATGTAGAGGAACACAAAGGTACTTCGCCAAATTCGAGGTGGGAGTGAAGCCTAAATGCTCACTCAACTCCTTGACTTTAGCATGGCCAACATTCTTTGAAAAGTAAATTCTGGTCTTAGAAGCATTAACCCTTTGACCTAAGCTCTCAAAATCTATTCGAGAATCTTCTAATAACCTCGACTTGGTATAAATTAGCTTCAACAAAAATGATTAAATCATCCGCAAAAAAAAGATGCGTGACGGGAGGCCATTCTTACTAAGTCTAATTGGATGCCACAAACCATTGCTCACTTCCATTTCTATCAGATGTGCTAACTTCTCCATACAGAGAACAAATAAATATGGAGAAAGGAGATCACCTTGTTGAACTCCTCTCGAAGAGTTGAAGCCATGAGCTCTCTCCCCATTCCATAAGATCTGTAAGAGAGGCAAAGAAATACAACACTTAACCAGCTGAAGAATATTACTTGACACACCAACCTCCTTAAGCACCTCCATCACAAAACTCCACTTAAAGTGATCATAAGTTTTTCCAAGTCAATTTTAATGCCCATAAAGCCTTCCCTCCCTTTGACATTATCAGAACTATGCCTCCTAAGAACAAAACTACATTGATTTGGAGACACAAGATCAGGCATAATATTACGCAATCTATTAGCGATAATTTTGGTGACCACCTTGTAGATAACATTACACAAACTAATAGGTTGAAAGTCTTAAACTTTTAGGATGATCAAGCTTAGGGATAAGCACAATAAGGGTCTCATTTACATCCTTCGCCCTCTGCAGTTGTTCAAAAATTTTTGTAATAGAGTGAACAACAGAAGAAGACACCCATTCCCATTGACTCTAGAAAAATAAAGGGTTAAAACCATCAGAACCTAGAGCTTTCAATGGATCCATTCCAAAGACTACTTGTTTAATCTCCGCAGCTTCCACTTTTTTACCAATATCAGCCAGTCTCCTTTGCTTAATGGAAGGGAAGCAGATATCACACTAAAGAGGGCGAGGTAAATTACCATAATCGATATAAAGCTTTTCAAAGAACTCACCAACCAAACTCTTGATTAGGTCCTGATCATAGATCCAATTACCATCGGGGTCTTTGATAGCTTCAATTCTATTTCCTTTCCTTCTGTTCATTGTAGCCATATGGAAGAATTTGGTGTTCCTATATTGCCATGAACATACCATTTGCAACGAGATTTTTGCAACCATAAGAGTTCCTCTTGAAATAACACCTCTTCCAGATCCCTCCACAGAATTGTTTGAAGCTCCTCCAACCTCACAAAATGATAGCCACTTCCCAACTTGGCCTGAATACCCTCCAATCTCCTCATAAAAATAGAATTTCTCTGGTGGATGCTACCAAAAATCTCCTTATTCCAAACTTTCACCAAAGCTATAAACGTGGCCACGTTATCGCACCACTCCAAATCCTTCTTCCATGTATCCTTAACAAAGTTCTCAAACTTACCATTAAAAACCCATGGAGCTAAGAACCGAAATGGGCACCTCACACTTGTTTTTTGTCTTGGAGCTTGGAGCTCCATTCTAAGCCACAAAGAACAATGATCCGACTTGTAACTTGGAAAATGAATAAAGGTGGCATTAACAAAAGTAGCATACCAATTCTTCTTTACCGCTAACTCCCTTTTTTCTAAGTATATGTCAAACTACTAATAATTATAAATTATTGTAGGATCTTGTTGAAGAGAAGAAGGAATTAGTTCCCAAAAGAGAAAGTCAATTAGTTCTCATGTCAAAGACAAAATGTTTGAATTTCTCTTTCAATTAATAATCATGTTTAGTGCTCAATTCTCTCCAAAAAAAAAATCTCTTGTCTTTAATAGCCTCCTTTAAAAATTATAAGTCCTTAGAATTAATTTTCTGGAAGAGTCTTTACTCACCTTTCTAAAATCCTAAACATTGTTGGCCCCTTAGCGGGTAATTTTAGAGTAATATCATTATTTTTCACAAAATGATCAAATCTCTCTTTTACTTAATAATTTTGTTTAATGCTCAATTCTTTTCCCCTAAAAAAAATTCTCGACTTGAATAGCCTTCTTTAGAAACTAGAAGTCCTTAGAGTTAATCCTTAAATCCCACAAAATGTTCAAATTTCTCTTTCTCTGAATAATTATGCTTAGTGCCCGATGCTCTTCTGAAAAACAAAAAAAAAATTCTCTTGACTTGAATAGCCTTCTTTAGAAACTAAAAATCCTTATAGTTAATCCTTAAATCGGATCTTTGTCTGCCCCTCTAAAATCATAAGCATAATTGGCACCATAGCTAATAGTCTAAGAATAACACATTCATACTATCATTAATTCCCACCAAAAAAATACTTATGTCTACTTTTATATTTAATTAGGACTCAATTGTGTAGAAGTCGAGCTCTCAGTTGTTAAAAGGTCTCAAAACTTGCAATAAATAATATTTTATTATTATGAAGGAACTTCAAGGCATATGGAATTACTAGAGTTTGATCTCTTCATATTATCTTTCCATTAATTAAATAATAATCATGTTTACCATTTTTATTTTTTGAAAAAAAAAAGAGTTTTGCCTAATTATTTTCTCTTATCATAGAGTATTTATCAACATCTAACTTCGATCAAGCAACATCAGATTAAGAATGCTTTTTTTTTTTTCGGGGTGGTGGACACCGTGACCAAAGCTTCAAATCCGCCGACACCATTTGAATTGAAGGTCGCCCATCTGGCAGTAGTTTTGCCAGAAAAGGAAACTCCACTCACCTCCACGCTAATTGGTAGATGGTGTAACACAATATAGACCATGAAAAATGGCGTATGTAGGAGAATCATAAATTATTATGTGGAAGCGAAAATTTTGTATCTTGCATAGAACAAAGTGGACTTCTTGCGATATAACGATAAACAAAGTCAAAATTACAGTTTTCTAAGCCAGGAAAACAGAATCCTCCAGATCACTCAATTCAGGCCAGAAGGCCAAATTGCAATCTCCGAATAGCCATCTTCAGAAGCACATGCTCGGAACATGCCTGTAGTGTTGTAAGGCATAGCAATTTCTCCTTTTGCAGACACAGCAACCAAGCCAGCAGTGCCTTTTGGAGTGCGCTCCTCAACAACACATCTAGCAGCTTCCTCAAGAGATAGGCCTCTGAACTCCATCAGGGCTGCCACATCTCTAGCAACAGTCCCACGTATTATTGCTTCGCCTTTTCCTGTGGCAGAAACTGCGCAGAGTTTATTGGCATATGTCCCGGCTCCGATAACAGGGGTGTCGCCAATTCTACCAACCATTTTGTTGACTAGTCCACCAGTAGATGTTGCAGAAGCTAGATTCCCATTACTATCAACAGCCACACACCCAACTGTTCCTAGTTGACTATCACCATTAGCAATTGGTGTTTCCTTCTTGGCATCAGTTTTTTGGATGGGTTGGGTGTAATCGATCTATATATTTGTTCAGATCAAAATATGTTACCATCTTAGGAGCACACAATTTTAGATTATTGATGTAACATAAATATCACATGCTTTAAGCAATACTTAGCATAAGCCTACTCTACGTGCACAGAACGGGGCAAAATTGAATACCTGAACCCTATTGGCTCCCTTTGCCTGCATTAGTCTTTCAATGTTTTCTGCAGTAATAAAATGGCTTGAATCTAGAGTCTCAACACCCTGTAAAACAAACATGTTTCTAAAGATAAAATGCAGATTATGATTTAGTTTAAATCAAAATAGACAGTGGCAGCTTTTTTGGTGGCTGATTTTACTGTAATGCTGCTTTAGTAGTAAGAGAGCAGTAGCAAAGACTATATATATATATATTTTTTTTTTGGGTTTCTCACGAGTAATCTTGTTCGAGGTTTGTGGCTAACCTCCTTCACAAGTGCTTTTTAGTGGGCTAAAACCCCTAACAATGCAGAAATCTTTCAACCGTTGGGCTCATAGCTCAAGCGATGAAGCTCAAGCGTGCTTTATCACTTGAGCCACTCCTTTGCAGGAAGTAAAACTACGTTTTGTTTGTATGCTGGTCATGGTTCTAAAGTAGACCTCGATCAAGGACCAAATTCCCACTGCAATACTAGTTTTCCTCATATCATCAATGGTTAAAACAAGGTTTCTAAGTATGTAGATACTTGCATCGTCATGGTGTGCACATTTAATTTCTGCATCAGACTGACGGAAGATATGCAGCTAGTAAGAAAAATATTGCATAGAAGGACCTAAATCTGAAATTTCAAATCAACTCATAAATGGTCCAGCGCATAAACTAAGTAAACATCATGTCCGTGAAACATATTTTCCTTTCAGAATTTGAATTTCAACAGCATATACATAGCATAATGGTCCAAGTCATCTAAGATCCATTAACGGAAGCAACACACCACTTGCAGAAGTTTTTAATTATATAATTGAATATCTATCATGGTCACACATTGTTATCTGAATTCATTAATTATATGTTACTCCATCTTCGCAGGGAACCATCAGAAACAGTTAAAAATCAGTATATAATCCTGAGAAGGTCGAACCCAATAAATGGAGGCTTAGATTAAACATACATAAGAAGAGTCCCAAAGGAATCATGTAATGAAACCATTAACTCACTTGTTGTTTAGCAAATTCTTCTGCTCCGTCAAATGCTAGATATATATGAGGTGTCTTCTCCATGACCAATCGAGCTAAAGATATTGCATTGACAACCGTAGTGAGCCCAGAAACAGCTCCACATTTCTTAGTATTGCCTTCCATGATAGAAGCTTCCATTTCAACTGTGCCTCTGTTTGTCAGCACAGATCCCCTACCCGCGTTAAAATGCGGACAGTTCTCTAATTCACGAACCTATACAAAGCGGATTAGAAGCAGAGCATACTACAAAGTGAAAAGGGATGGAGGAGAATGTTCACACTACTCCAATAAAAATTCAATTGCAGTACCATTTAGGCATTCATTCACACGTTCAAGTAGAATCCAGAATCACGGAATGTTCTTTTTTTCTTTTTTCTTTTTTCATGAAGTGTCTCAAAAACTGTAAAATTCTGGTCATGAAATTGACGTTGGAATTTTTCTCCATTCGCATACTGGCGCAGACAGAGAGAGAATCAATTTATCTCACTCCCAAGTGTCCAGTTAGAAAGAGTGCTCTAAATTTTGCATCTCTGTTGATATGATATAGATATATATATATATATATTTCTTAATCTGATACGACGTTCTTCATAGTTGTGACTCTGGTGTGATTCTAATTCTCCCCGTAGTTCATATACAATTACATGATATGAAATGTAAAGTAACTTGTCTATCACCATCTACTTAAGTAAAGCAAACGTGATCAGCTATACTCTTTAACATCGTCATTCTGAGACTCCTTAATTAAAATAATCTCCTCTTGTTACACGAGTACTAGAAAGAAACCTAAATAATTAAGAATCAAGCCTAAATAACATGCTTACCCGTCTTTTTCATCATGTAAAACCTATTTAGAATATATGATAAATTTAGGAGTTTGTAGCAACAAAATGAGTGTCCTAATTACAAGAGGACCATTAATAAGCAATGGCAGAGAACAAAAAAATTACCGAAGAAAACCTCAAATCGACATTTTTCCCTCTCGGAGGGAGGCTGGAGAGAGGGTTGTGAATCTTACCACAAGCTCGACTACGTCTAAGGGAGCCATTTTGGATTTGAGAGCTTCGACACCGATTTGCAGGCAGCGACGGAGGGCTTCCTCGCGCGGCTGACAACGTTCCAGTGGCAACGAGAGAGGAATATCGCCGGCGCCGCCATGAAGAGCAATAGCCCAACCCATCTGCCCCCACACTTGTTTGTGTTGTTGTGCAGCTCAAGCCTCAAATAGGCTCTGAATAGGCTTGCGTAACATCACTGACAAGATGCAGTAAAAGGATTTTTTAAAAACTGCACACAAATTCCCAATTATTCCGGGTTTTGATTCACAAGAGGACAAACACAAATCTGTCAAATGTGGCAAACAAAGAATGTAACGTCCAAGAGTACCCGTGCCAAAAGCCGCCATGGTCACGTCTATCACTACCTACCCACTATTTCAGTTACAAGTTGATGGCAAACTGCCATTGGTTTCTACAGCACTAGGACGCAGTAATGACGTAATGTTACAAATAATTACTTTTTAATTTCTTCTCAGAATATGGGGCTTCTAGTTCAGCAGGAACAAAACTAGTCATAGGCTCCTAGCGTTTTGAAACTGCATGTAATAGTTTATTGGGCTTAGTTTTAGGAATTATAAAAATGATATATATATATTTACGAAAATTATATATTCAAAATATTTTTATTAATAAAATAAAGATAAATATTTTTGTTAAGAGTGCAAGTGGGTAGGCAGGGCAACCAAGTGTGAGTTTTGCAGTGTGTTTGCAGTAAGAATTGTGAGGGGCACAATTTAAAAAAATAAAAAAGAATTTGTGAAAAGAAGAAAAAAAAATTTGTGAAACACTGCAGAAGCAATTTTTGGATCCCGATCCGTGAGCCTGAACCAGTCGTGAAATCTTAGTGTTATGTTACAGTACAATTGCTGTTGAGTAAGCATGTGTCTCTCAAATAGTAATACTGAGTGCCCACCAACCAACAAGTGATTCCTGCACAAAATCACGTAAAGTTGAAAAGAAGAGACGGGAAAGGGAATCCACCCCTTTGTTTTTCTGTCTTGTAGTGGGAGAGTATCCCAACTCTATCATTTCGGAGCTAATACGAATCAGTGTTTGATTTTGACGCATGTGGACTTAAGCTGCTCTCACAATCACTAATACGCTTGTGTTATCATAGATTTCTCGTAACTTCTTTTTTCCTTTTTTTCGAGGAATCTAACTTTAGTCAATCGATCCTTACCCTAATTCTAGCCTTTGCCCGTGAGGGTGCAAATTATTTTTATTACTTTCGTCCCTCACATCCGGTATATTTTTCATTTTAATTTTTTAAAAAATTATTTTTTAAAATTTAATTTTTCATTAAAAAAAATATCTTAATTTAATCTCTCATAAAATTATTTTTCAACCTAATTTCTCATATCAAGATATTTCTTAATTAAATTTTTTATAAATAAAATTATCAATAATACCTTTATATCAATGCATTGTAACATTGTTTTATAAATTATCACTTCAGTCATATTATATAATATATAAATTGATGGTTAATTTTATTAACAATAAATTAATAAAAAAAATTTATTGATAATGATTTTATTTGTAAAATAACCATTGAAAAATACATATATTTAAGGAATTAATTTGAGAAGATAATTTTATAAAAAATTAAATTAAAGAAATACTTCATTTGTAAAAGACCAAATTAAAAAATTTTGACAATTTTAGTCAATACAAAGTTATATGATATATATAAGTCATACATGACATATTTCTATCTATGGTTAACTTAAATTATTAATCTTTTGTAGCTGATAACCTTTTCTCTTCTCTCTTTTTTTTATTAGAATGAGGAAAAAACATCTGGGGTGTTAAATCAGTCTCACCGTCTCCAACCTGTCTCTAAAAATACTCGAGGTTGCTGGAATCATGCAAGTTTGGCAAAGAACGAAATCAAATAATGTTTAAATTATTATATAAATATTAAATTTCATATTTATAGGGATTAACTTGGGAACCCATTTAGATACTTTGCGATAATCTGGATACTTTGCTATATTATCGCAACCTGATTCATCAAGATGTGATCTCTTAAAACAGACTTCAGGAGAGTCAGCACATACCCCGAAATACTACTTCTCTGCATCCAGAACACCCTGAATGGACAACATCTCCGGTCATCAAAATGAAAGTGCAAGCACAGATTAAAATTCATGAGGTTCAAGTGACAACCTTGATGATCATAATAGCTGCATCCTTGTGTAAAACCTCATTATACTCATGGCAAGCAAAGCTCTATAGCATGTAAAAGATTCATGAAAACTGGATGTGAAGTTAGGTAAATCTACTACATATATTTCACAGCCTACTATTTCCGTCTTAATCAAAAGTAGCCTAGTAATTCAATTAGAATGAGCAGGAAAGAAAGAATTAAGAGAAGTTTTGAGGAAAACCTGAACACAGTTAGGGCATCCCACTTCCACTGAACAGTGGCAAGATGTAAGAAGCTCTAGTGCAGCTGCCAGCAACTTCGTAAACAGTGGTTGGACCTATCAAACATTTCACCATATTCATATAAACTAGAAAGGTTGCCACTAAATGGCATAGGGGACGATTGTTAAAACAGCAAATTATCATCCAAAACCATCTCAACAGAAAAGAATTAAGGAAAAAAGTGTCGAAAAAGATAGGATAAGCAAAATATCAACTTTATCATTAGACTAACTTTAATATCATTCACCTGTACTGATAAACCAGATCCTCCAGGATGTTGATCATATATTAGAATTCTTTCTGGTTGATAACGGCTATCATGAGGATTTGGACACTCAGGAGCCAAGTCAGACAAGTTGCATGTTATATGTCTACAAGCATAAACATCATGATATAGACAACCAACTGTCAATTTATAACTTACATGATGAAAGGAGATAGCAGCCTTAATATTAAAAAACAGCATCATGATTAGCCTAGTGCAAATGTCGAGACTCCCAGATAAAGTGTTTTTAACTTTCATACTAAAACCACATTAACAAATTTCTGACATCCCTTAAAGTGCTGCAATTAATATGCAAATCTTCTAACAAAGACGCCTAAGAAAGGAAGCATCTGTATGCATGCTGACAAGTTAATTATGTTATAATCTTCTATTACATTTTTGTTCAAACAGAAATGTCACATGTAGGTCACTAATAGCGTGCCATTCGACAATTAATGAAGATTTTTGCTTATACAAACATTAAAGGCATTAAAAATCTAATGGAAATAGGTTTATACAATTTATGCGCAGAATTTTACCAAAAACTACTACTTCTTTTATTCTGCTGGACAAAATAGTAATAATAAATAAATAACTGATCTCAAGAATAAGTATACTGTATGCCGAATATCTAGTACCGCTCCACAGTACAATGTGTAATTTGTAAATAAAAATTTCAAAACACAAATATTAAATTATAGCCTAGCAAATGTATGAATACCAAGTGCAAAGTAATTGACCATCATTTCACAAAACTTGAATATATGTCATAGGACATTTGCATATCATGGAGAGGCCAAAACTCATGAACATCCATAAGAGACTTACAAAGGCACTACATTTAAAACAGCATGTGATGCAGCATGCAAACCTCCACGAAAATCATAGTTTTGCTTGACTACTGCTGCTTTTATTGACTGCGACACTGGAATCCAAACTGCCTGTTTAGATGCAAAGAACAACAATATTGGTACAAAATCAGATGACACAAGGATAATTAAACTAAGTCATAATTTTTTTAAAACATAATGACTAACACTAATCAAGTTTACCTGTGACTCATACGAATATTGAGGAAGTGCTAGGTCAACAGTATCAAATATTTGATTGCTTCCTCTCCAAATACGATAAAAACCAAACCAACTAGTTGTTACTTTGCACAAATGAGCTCGAGCACTTGTTTTTGGAAACATATCAGTGGATATCTTTACTGGATAAGCCTAAAAATAGAAAGTGCACCTTGTGAGTATGCATGACCTTAACATCACTAACATAACCAATAGTAAAAAAGTGAAAGTCTTAACTTGCAAATTTAATTCAAATGGAGAAATTCAACTAAATCAATGGATGATGCATGTTAAAACTTAAAATATGACTGTTAACTTTTCTTAATTTCTAGAAGTTGGTAATTTACACCTTATTCATCCTGATTGATGTAGTATATTAAGCATGTGACACCAACACTTGGGCCAGAATAGCTTATTTTCTGTCATACATATATGTGCATAAATCTAAAGCACAAGAAGCAATTATCATTGTAAATTTGGAAAAAAGAAAAAATTAACATAGAGGCTATCCACAGGAATTATGATACTATATCAACAAGTAGGACTGTAGGAGTTACATACTATATTACCACCAATGACATGAATATCAGTGTAATCCCGAGTCTTTGTATAATATTTCAGATCAGCCTCTTTACAGAAAGCAACCTTGTTGGATAGATCTAATTTCTCAACCAAATAGGTTTTACCTTGGCACAAGTACACAGCCCCTTCATATACCTGAATTGGAAAAAAAAAGGTAAATTTATAAGTTTGTAAACAGAAGACATCAAACAATGCATGGTACCTGACCTAATCTACAGAAGAAAGAAAACCTCGAAGTTATTACCTGAAAGAAGGCCCTGCTCTCCTCTATCTCTTCAAGGACTTGTTTTCTTTGCTGATCTATGACCCCATATCTTACAGTTTCTATTGCTCGGATGTCAACAGCATGTGAAGGTAATTTCTGGAAGAGAGAAAGTTGCATGAACAGAAAAAGGGATCAATCTCAATGTCTTAAAAGTTCTTTGAGGTCAGCTATAACCTCAAGTCAACCAGAAAGGGCAGACATTAAATCTAAGTTGTTTATACCTCAGGACCAATGTAGTTCCATATTCTAGCAGAAGAATCTGATGATTGCTCGTAACTCAAGTATCCTCTAGCTTTTAGAGAAATTAAAGCACTCTCTAAGCAAGAACCAAAATACTGCTCATCATACAGCACACTCAAAGGGTGTTCATGAGCTGCACAGACCAAATGCTGTTCAAGAACCTGAACAAAGTTTGTAAGGATAAGCCTAAACTGTTCTGTTTGTTAAACAAAAATATAGATATACATAGAAAATAATAGGTCTTAAAGTACAGAACCTGCTTGTTTTGGGCATCAACATGACAGCATTCAATCGGTCTACCAAACAGTTTCTTTGGATGTTTCATAAAGTATTGATCAAGAGGACCTCCAAATGCAACATAGACAGCAAGAGATGGTCTATCTCTCCTTCCACCCCTGCCAGCCTGTTGCCACAAGCTAAGAGTATAATAGATTTAAAGAGAGGAAAAAAAAATCAGATGGTCACAAACAAAATAACCAGTAAAGAAAGTCAATTTAGATATAAAGATGGGAGTCACAGAGTAGTTTACCTAGCAATACTACCGGGAAATCCTAAATGCAGAGTCACATCAATTTCTCCAACATCAATGCCCAACTCAAGAGCATTGGTTGCAGCAACACCACAAGTTTTACCACCAAAAAATTCACTCTCTATTTTTCTCCTTTCCTATCAATGTAAAACTGCCAGTATTAAGTCTCAACCATATGACAACCAAAAACTGATAAGCAGGTTAATCAAAAAAAAAAAAACAAAAGAATGACACTGCACATGCATTATGATGGGAAATGGGCAAGAAACTCAAAATCATGGAGATTCAACACTAGGGAAGCATACCAGTAAATTGGTGAACACAAACAAAAGAGAAAAGAAACTAAATTTATGTGAACATTGATTCTTTTGCCTCTAAGCTTCATTAGTATATAAGGAAACTTGAAATATGAATATACAGAACCAATGATAAACAATGCTAGGCTTTTAATCAAGCAAGGAAACTCTCATATAGACCCCAACATAGAAAACAGCAATGGAACTATAGAACCAACAAGACCATTATGTCCCACAAGTAACTGAAATCATTCTCTGGTCAAAGATACAAATTTTGGCAATCATATTTACTCTCCTAGGAGCCTTTCACTCTTTCATGAATCAACAATAAATCCAGTTAGCAGCAAAACCAAATGTTTGCCAAAGGTGATTAACAGCCGCTTTAGATTAGTGACCATGTAGTATCCCCACGCTCCACAAATTAGATCAAACAAATACATACATTTTTCTACTCATGGAAAGCATGCCAGTAACTTTCCTAAACCGAGGTGGTAACCATTCTAAAATGGAATGGTAAATGGCCTAAAACTGGTTCCTAACCTACAAGGAGCTGTGAAAAAATGTTGAAAAAATGATGCAAACAGCATTTCTCATTTGGAGCAATTTAAGCAAGAAATTCAAAATTACTATTTTTCTCATATGATGAAGAGGGGGAATAGAGGGTAAAATAAAGGTGTCAAAAGCAGAGAAATCAAGAAAAGCAACAAGGGGCACTTAATTATGCTAGTAACTTTTCTACCCAAAAGATAGATAAAATATATACTTACTCATTTACAACCATGTCAATCAAGCTAGTAGCTTTAAACCCAGGCGGTAACCATTCTAAAAAGGAACACTAAATGACCAAACTAAAACTGATCGGTAACCTATGTAATCTGTGAGAAAGTGTTGTGAGAGATAATAGAACAATTAGCATTTCTCATTTGGAACAATAAGGAAGACATTTAAAATACAATTTTCTTTATATTGAGAACAAGGGTAATGGAGGATAAAATATAGGTGTCAAAAGAGGCAGAAATCAAAAGAAAATCAACAAGAGGCTCTTGATACACGGGTATAAATTAGATTACATCCAAGGGAGTGACTAAGCAAGAAGGGTTATCAGTATTCAGCAGAACACAAAAGCATTAAACTTTTTGACAATATCCAACGTCCAGCTACAAGATCACAGCAAAAACAACTTAAGAAAAGGAATAAACAATTTTTGAGGTTCAGCAGCCTGTGAAACTTTATATCCAGCACTGTTCCATTGGATGGAAAAACTCCAATAAACATAACTGTTTAAAGACCATTTATGGCATGTCCCTGATGGTCTACATTTACAACTGTGTTATATACTATATTGGTTTCTATTAAATCTTAACTATCTAAGTTCATGAAAAGATAAATGTTAAAGACATGTATTTTATATGAAATAGAATATGAATATGGGATTTGGTAAAAATAAGGCACAAACAAAACAGAAGACCGCATAAAAAAAGGACTTCATTCCTGATGGAATCAGAGCCTCTTAGATGACTCTTCCTTACAGGCAGTAAAAGCAGTTGATGTGGGGTTATATCACACAAATAAGATAACAATACTTATAGACAAAGTACACAAAAACTCTGTCTCTGTGTGTGTGTCTCAATATTTAAAAAGAGAAAATAAAAGTAAAATTAACCTCTGCAATGTAGCCACCACGATATGCACATATCAAATTTACCAGATGCGGGGCTGTCTCATGAAGGATCTCTCGTCTATGACATATACAATAATCAATAGTATAAGTATCTATTTTCATTTAAGAACTAAATAACCATTAAAACTTCCGCTCAAAAGTGAATACCAGATAAAAAAACATAATCTATAAAAAGATAATCCTCTCATTCAGTATTGAACTACACTAACGCATAAAATTTATTTGACATACGTATAGGATAGAACAAGTTCACAAAGTTTCCGTGATTTGCAAAATGTTATGCAACGAAGACCATGCTGAACCATTTCTGCGAAAAGTCGTGAAATATCTACAATTGGACTGCCAAAAAAAAAAAAGAGAGAATAAGGCATTCACATAAAGATAATAAAGAAATACAATAAACCTTAAAGTGCATTATCTTATTTTGTGTTTTTTTAAACATATTCAGCATTCACTACTCTTCATTATTTAAGCAACATGTTGAATTGAGTGATGATTAGTGCTAATTAATATGGATGACAATGTAAACATATGGAACTTTCACAGTTTATCTCCTGTTCCATATGAACAATAAATATTATGACCTTCCAAATTACAAATTTCCTCCCACTCAATTGTCATTTTTCACATTCAAGCTGAGACTTTGTTTTGATTAATTGAAGCAGACAGATTGAGAAGGATGCAAATGTACAAAGTCACATTTTAATAGATAGTAGCAAAGAATTAGAACACTTATGCTTATACATAGTGGGGTTATCACCTTGAACGAACAAAATTAGCACTTTCGTCTGCTACTTCATCAGCACCCATATCAAACTTAGCTTTTTTCAGGAACTGTAATAAGGCAGCATCAGCCTTTCATTTGTAAAATATATGTTTTCAACCAATGTTATGCGAGCTACATAGCATTACAGCATCAGAACTCACAGGTTTGGGACGCAGAATAGGATTCCAAAGGATAAAAAACTTCCTCGCAGATGGACTTCCATCATTCTGAACCAGCTCCACTGTTGGTAAATTTGCAAGTTCCTGAAGCATTAAAAATTCATGATTAAATCTGATCATAGCAATATAGCCCTTGGATGATAACCAAATTACCTAACAATCATAACATAAAAAGGACAACATAAAGCATGCCTGCATTAGAAGGTCATGGCTAACATCATGAATTTTATAACATAAGGATTCAGTATGTCATGGACATATTTACCATACAATGCTCACGAGGATTTGCAGAAGTTGCAGTAGAAAAAACAAAAGATGGAACAGTTCCGTATACTGCACATAGAAGCAAACTGTGTATTAATATTTCCGTTCAAACTCAAATATTTATATGAAGACACTTCTTGAAACTTCAAAACCCTGTTGGAAAATGTACCATGTAAGCAGAGTCGCTTTAGCCTCCTTAATATAAGGGCAGTATGACATCCAAACGCCCCCTTGTAAGTATGAGTCTCATCAATCACCACAAATCTAATGAATTAAGATACACAGTAAATCTCTTGGCAATAGCAATTTGTTTGCATCTTCATATTTGATATAAATATCTAGGAGAAATTCAATATAGTAAAATGATACAGAAAAAACAATACCTGAGACTTGATAAAATCCGACTAAATTGCTGATGATGAGGCAAGATGGATATGTGTAACATATCTGGATTTGTAATCAACTGCAATATAAGAATGAAGAATGAGGCTCATTTCACCCAAATCTGTCCAGTCTCAGAAAGCCATTAGTTCTTATATTACCAGTCTAGAATTATCACGTAGCCATGTCCTCTCATTCTGAGAAGTATCTCCATCATATATTCCAATATTGAAGTCAACATCAAATACTTTTGTCATATATACCAAAGCTCTTAATTGATCTTGAGCCAATGCCTGCATGCATCAAATATTTTAACTACCTTATTAGATCTTTCCCCCACCCAAAGAAAAAGATTGAAAAGATTATGGTTATCTCAAAGAATATAGAATAGAGAAATTATATGTTGAACTGCAACCAACCTTTGTTGGGAATATGTACAGAGCACATGATGAGGGATTCTTGGACAGCCCTTCTAAAACTGGCAAGTTATAACAAAGTGATTTGCCGCTAGATGTCATAGTAGCCACAACAACATTCTTCCCAGAAAAGGAGGCTTTTATAGAATCTGCCTATGTATACGATACAGCAGAATTTGATGATGAGAAAATATTAGCTAGAAGACAATAATTCCAATGAATCAAACAATACCTGATGACTATACAATTTCGAAATTCCAATATGATCCAGTGCAGATGTCATGTTTTCTGACAATTCAATAGGAAACTGTGCATGAATTGCTTCCCTGGCACAAATGTCTTCAATGTGCACAATCTGCATTAGCCAAGCCTTGGTAATGTATCACTTAGTGATTCTGCACTAGAGTTATTAAAATCATGCCAAGATGTATGTTCATCATTGAGAATAGAGCATCAAGTTTGACTGTATATATATTATTGGTTGCACCTACTCTACATATACATTGCTGGCTGTTGACCAGCAAAGTGTAATGAATTAAAGTTTTCGAGTATAATACTTGCCATTACCCAAAAAGAAGATAACATTAAAATAGAAAAAACCTGTCCTTCAGATCCAATCCCATTTTGAAGATGTTCAACCATTTCTATGGCCAGCAATGATGACATGTCCTGCCAAACCCATATGTTAATAGACTGGCATTATAGTTCCTTTCTGAAAACATATATATCACAGCAGAAATTACCACCTGAGCAGAAGAAACAAAAGCAAAAAGGTAAGCCTGATTTAATTTTCCCAACCCATATGTTAATAGAGTGGTAATATATTTACCCATGCCAGAATTTCTTGAAATTATGCAAAATCCTAGTTACCCTGTCCTAATTCCCCAACTAAAACTTCATGTTATAATTCATCACTAACTCCCTTGAACATGAAACCAAATTTCTGCCAGGGAAAAAATTCAGGTCATCTATGAAACATAATATGGTGGACCATATTATTTGGGGTTGAATGGGGAATTGTCATGAACTCATGATACAAGACTCGTTGATTGAGGAAAAGTGAATAATAGCACTGCATCAATAGCATTGATCACAAATAAACAAAAGAACCCAGCAATGAAACCATAGAATTAGTACATGTGAATCTCAACGTTCTTTTTTCCTTTCCCGCCTCCTTTCTCTATGTTCTTTCATTTGATAAATTTAATTTTTATTCAAAAACAGATCAAAGTGCAATAAATATGTAACATGAGATGACATGAACACATACATGACACTTAACATGGTCTGAATCACATTTTAGAGTATTTGAGCTTCTCTTTATGTGTTTTGCTTTCCTTTCATTTTGAGTAGAACCTTGGTCCTTGACTGACGCTAGCAAGTCTTCCAAGGAAATTTTCAAAGCCATCTCATCTCCACATGCACTCTGCAAATAAAACAATCCACATTATTCAACATCACATAAAAAATATGACACATAGTTGCTGCAGCTAAAAAAGTTATGAGCCCAACTACTAACAAGGGTTTCACAAATAAACCATGACAATAATGTAGATCTAGAGGCCATTGGATATAATAATCACTAAGCTTGCAAAAGGAGAGAGAAGTGAGAATTCAAAATTAAGGAAATAGTTAAAGCTTCAATATTTCTTTAAGATTAAACCTGGAAGAAAAAAAATGGATAAATCTCAATCTTGTGCCTTCTTTCACACAAAAGCCAACCAACTGCTTGATCCATTGTTATGGTAGACCAAAACTTGAGAACAATATCCCAATTAAAAATATGAAGCAGCTATCTCAAGTGAATGTAATAAAATCAGTAGCTAGTTAAAAAGTCATCGCCTAATAAGGTACATGGAATGACATATACATACTACTAGGTGGAAATTAAGTCAAAGTTCAGGTGCATGGGTGTATCTATTGCAATAAGGCTAAATGTGAACCTGCAACAAATGCTTGTGAGTACATAACATGTCTTCTTTTCCTTTTTTTTTATTTCATACTAAGTACATGATGTTATATGTTAAATAAACGTACCAGCAGCCGCAGAAAAGCCAGCCACAGATTGTTTCGGAAAGAACTATCCCTTCTCTTCAATGCACTGACAATCTTTGAAACATACAGACACTTGCGACCTATTAGACAGGATGTGTCAGACAAAATACAAAAAATAACCTATTGGAAAATACGTGTGTGTGTGTGGGGTATACCTCAGAACCCAAACCAAAAAAAAAAAAAGTGCAGTAATACCTCTTTTTGGAGTATCTTTATTTTTAACTTCATTTCTTTTTGAATGGTTAATGACGATGATGACATCAACATAACTTGTCTTTTCCATATCATTTGTAAAACGTATTAGCTACAAAGGAAAAGATAAATAATTAGTTCTGCAAATTTTTCACCAATACAAATTGGGAAATAAGAAAAAAATTAAGGCATTCAATAGTCGATTAACATAAGGATATTTATTTTTAAAAAATAATGTTTATTCCTGCAGGCTTAGTAAATGGTATACATATTATACTTCACTACATGAATTATAAATTTACAAGGTGAGGATAGACATGTATAAAACATAGGCTTTTGAAAAGGATAAATCTTCTGAGAAAAAAATAAGGAAAAAAAATCAATCAATTTACCTCGGGACAAAGAAGGGAAAGATGCTTCATGTCCTGGATATTAAGTTTAACACCAAATTTTCCAAGTTGATTCAGTGCATCTTCCAATAGATTCAAAGTTGTTTTCTTACACTGCAAATGAAGAAACGCAGAAAAAATGTTTATGAAAGTAAATGCCTTCATCACTGTCTTCAGCCATGGGGGGCACAAGCATGAATTATCACTATTCACATAAGACCCCAAGCCAACTCCCTTCAAACGGGCTCTCTTAAATAACTTGCAGTGTCCAAGAGGTAGACCTGATAAACAATTTATCGACTCCAAAACCTTAAAAAAGACTTCACAATTGTGTTCACCAAGAGCATCCTCAGTCTCACTAGTATATTGCAGTGTATTCAATATGAGGTGATAAGGAAGATCTATCTGCTTATCAGAACCAAAATCCCATTTGGATTTTGCCTCTGCAGAATTAGAACTAGTGGTCTCCTCCATCTTCTTTTTTCTATGTTCATCAGTAAATGCGCTGAACTTAAAATTACATGCATCATCGTCATTTATTGCATCATTCTGTGTCTCACGTAAATATGATATATCCTCCATTATATTGGACCAGGTAGAATCAGCAAGATTTGCGACTGAAGCTGTATCAGCTACATTTGAGGGAGTTGCAGAAGCTTCACATCGGTTGGATTTCTTGGTAAACGGAATTAAAACAAGGAACTCACCAGTTTCGATGGGGTAACAACCAATCTGACTCTGCAATCTCAATTTGTCCCCCTGAAACCAGAACACTGTTATCCCATTATTCATTCTGTGAAACATATATACGTCATAACGATAGTAAATTAGTAGACTTTTAAAATTGTAGAATAAGAAAATTGAAATGACAGAGTGAGTGTGCGTTTTGAAGGAATGGGATGAGAATGAAAGGAACGAAAAATTTAGGAGAAGAGAGTGAGATACAGTGCCTTGAAGAAAAGGTGGAAATTGGGGTAGTTAGTGGCAGGAGGGAAGGTTTGGTTGAGTAGAAGCTTGAGGTCTTGAACGGTTCTGCTGGAAGGGAAGCGAACAGCGATGGATTCACCAGTAAGGGTTCGGATTTGGATTTCTTTATCGGCGTTTTCTGCCATTCTCCGTCTTCGAGTTTCAAGGGTTTCGCGGTGGCGGGAATTTGACCTTGTCCCCTTGGTTTATATAGCATTCACCATGGAAGTGTAAGAACATTTGGAAGATTTTTATTATATAATTTTTGTATATTTAAGAAGGGTAACCGGATCTAACTTGCAAAAGTGTATCTAGTTTTTTTTTTTAATTTATAAAAATTTTATAATAAAGAACTTTTAAAAATTTAAAAAGTATCCAAATTTAGGACTCCTCTCCTATCATTTTCATTACTTCGATACCCAAATATAATTCCCCCCCAAGCTAGATGATGTTGGTATTTCATAATAATATTAATAAGTAAAACAAAAAAAAATGCTGCTGTAAAACAATAAGCCTGATAAACCAAAGTCTTCTCTATTGCATGACTTTTTTTATATAATAAAATAAAGGTTAAATTAATTTTCTTCTCTTGATTTTATGTAAAATCTTATATTAATTTTTTTTTAATTCAAAACGTCTCAAAATGTTCTATTGATCTTCTAGGATCATTTTATTTTTAAAAAAAAGCAATTTTTGATAAAGTTGACCTTTTAGTGTGTAAAATAATTCTTTTGTATCATCATACACAACTTTCGAAGTGATCCATAGGTAGAAAAAACAAAAGTTAATTTCTTCAAAAGTTGAATTCATCTCATCTTTCCTAAATTGTTAATTTGGTCAACTTAATCACTACTAAGATGGCTTTAACTTAATCAAATTAGTATCTTTGTACCCTTTTCTTCATAACTTTTTTTCTCAAAATGGTTTAGTTCTTCATTTAAGGTTTTTAGAGATCGGCAACTAACAAAGCCAACCAATAGGAGGGACGTCATTTTAGAGCTATCTCAACAATAATTGTATTAACAAATTTGATAATTTAGAATATTTATGGGATAAAATAAATATATAAGGGATCATCTTGGTACACTTTAAATTTAAAAAATTAATTTAAAACTTTAAATAAAGTTACAGGACTAAATTATTAATTTAGCCTAAAATATATGCATGACAATGTTTAAGGACCAATTATTATAGGTTTAGATGTAATTGCAAATTTAAGTATTTTGTGTGACATGATGCTCAAGTTATATACATGATAATTACTTAAGAAGCCATTCAATATTCTGTTGTATCATGATCATTACTCATATATAAGGTATCCATTAATTACAAGGAGGTTATCTTTTATTACAAGGGTATAGTATGTGCCCTAATATAATGTGTTACCAAGGATAAATCTAGAATTGAACTATTGGGAAGTGAAAATTAAAAAAATTAACATAATCAATGTTTATAAAAATTACAAGCTAACAAATATATATGTAGCATACCCTTTTTGTTATTTATCAAAATTGAGCACACCGTTCAGTATCATAAAATTCATTAGTAATTGAGTTTATGTTAAACATTTTAGCAAGTTTTCTTTCAATATAAATAATCATGTAGTCTATAAAAAAAAAAATCATCATCCATCTTATTTTTAAGTTTGTTTTTTATGATGTTCATAGTTGAAAATAAACCTCTCACTTGTTACAATTAAAATTGAAATAGTCAACAATAAGTAAAGCAAATAATCAATCAAATAATAAGTATTACATTTTCTTGATTTCCTTAATACTCTACATAACAAAAAAATTGTTGACAAAGTTTTGAAATTAAGATATTGAGGAATATGAAACTCATAATATTGTACCTATATTTTGAGATATAATCTCTCTTGTTTATTAAAATTACTAGGATAAAATTTTGCTATCAAGTTACAAATATAATCAATATTAAATAACCTATAACCATTTTTTGGATCCAAAGATAAACTAAGAGTCAATAATTCCATTGTTGCCTCATTAAATATGCTATTAATCTTTTGCAACTAAGTATCTATGGTAGCCATAAACAAATTAGCATGACAATGGTATTTAGTTGAAACATATTCAATGCTTAGATGACTTCTACCTCTTTAAGAAATGTTAAGAGAACTCATGTCAAGAACATTAATATCATACTTTTCACAAAAAGATGCAACGTCTTTTATAGTATTGTCTCATCCAAATTATCTCATTTTTTGTATCAACATTTTGGTAGTAGACACCAAAGCCATAGCATTTTAAAATATCTTGATCTTTATGTTGTAAAGCTTGACACAAATTATGACTAATTGGCAAAATATCTCTCATGATATGCAAAGTCAAAATAAAATTAAATGACTTTATAGCATTAAGAGCAACTTCAGCATCACCACGAATAGAATAATTACATTTTTTACTATATTTTTAAAGAACTTCACAAGTAGACACATACTTGATAAATAAACTTTTAATAGAATTTAAATATGTACCCCATACATTATCTCCAACTCATTGCAAAATACCTATTTAATTGCGTCCACTACTTGTTTCAATCTCATTTTAAGCAATTTAACTTGTAACATAAGTGAATTGATAAACGCTTAGTTGATCATGGTGCTTATGAGAGACTATCATATAATTAACAATTAATGATAGCTTTGTGAAAAAATAATGAATAAGACTAACTTCTCTTGTTGCAACAACTAATATTAATTGCAAACAATGAACAAAGCAATAAATATAATATGCATAAGAACAATATTTTAAAAATAAAACTTATAAACCATTATATTCACCATGCATATTGCTTGCTCCATTATACCTTTGACTACCAAGACCACATATATGAAGATTATTGCGATAAAGAACAAATTTTATTTCATTTTTCAATGTTAATGATGAAGTATCTATGACATGAACAAGATCAAAAAATCGTTTCTTTAACATACCCATTTTCATATATAAATATCAAAACTATAGTTCTTTGTTCTCTTCTTGAGTCATTCCTTACTTTATCAATAATGAGACAAAATTTAGAAACACTAATCTTTTCACAAATTATTGCATGTACTTTTTTAACAAAGATATATAAGATTTCTTTTTGAATGCTAAGTGAAATATATTGAGTATTACTAGAATATTTTCTAAGACAATATTAGCAACATTTGGATTATAAGATACTAAAAGTCCTGTCAATTCAATAAAGTTTTCCTTATTCAATTAGCTAATGCTTTCATCATTACCTCTAAATATGCATACTTGGAAAGTGAGTCATTGAACTAAATCAATAGAAACTTTTAGTCTCAAACAATTGGTTGTAATAACTTGAGAATTTTGTCTATAAAAACTTTCTCTATATATTAGGATTGAGCCATCAAAACATCACAAAATTGTACACAATTATTATGTGGTGAATTAAGAGTAGTTCCAATATAGTAAAGAGATGTATAATTAATTTAATCATTGACTTTTATCCAAGATTGGAATCCTTGAATTGTAAATATTTTTTTTTATCATTTCAAGACCATCATTAAGCAGGTAACATAACAAACAAAAAGTTATATTTAATATAGGTGAATATTCTAATCAATTTAAAAACTTCTTAAACCAAGAAGTATGAAAATGATTAACGTGTTGTCCACCAGAAATTAGAAATTTAGTAAAAGAAGGCTAATATAGTCCTAATTTAATATAAGCACAATAAATTTTATCATGTTGATCAATTGAATATTCCCAAATTGAAATACGCTTCCCTAAATCTTTTTCTAATAAAGAAATATCAACTTTTCCTTTTGACCTTTGATATTTTAATTTGATGTTGCTTATTATTAGTTAACTCAATAAGAAGCATATGTGAATAAACTAATTCACTAACATGAAAATTTTAGGAGGCTTTTCTTTAAAAGAAAATTATCAAGAGTTATATGTTTCCCTTAATATAAACTTTTTATCATGAAAATATAATAGAAGTAGTCAAATAATTAAGTAATAAAAATACTATATATATTGCATCAAAACCATTCAAAACAAGTAATTGTCTCAAAATCACCCCAAAGTAAAGATCTGACCCAAAAATAAAAATAAAAAGACAAAAAAAATCCAAACACAAAAAAAAAAACTGTAAATAAAACTCAAAATATAAATTAAAAAAAAAAATTTACTCAGATTCTTTATCAAAACAAAGCCTGATATTAAGCGGCGCCGAAACCTTGCTCAATTCAATTGGTTTGCGAGTGTGCGGCGGTGCGGCAAATGCATGAAAAATTAAAAGGGTACATGCAGATCAAGAGATCAATTTTTGGTGTAGCTACTGCTGGGCCAAACTCCAAAGCATTAAAAGTTGGGTCTGTTGATTCAACTGAGTATGGCCCATTTTAGGAAAAGAATATGGGGAATTGGATGTGGGCCGCCACTTCTTATTTGCTGTCAGGTTAGTGTTTACTCTCTCCACTCTCCAGCCTTATTATAGCTTAAGCATCCCATATAAAATGATCATATATATATATATATAAATAATTGAAACACCCCCCCAACCAAAAAAAAAGATCTGTCCTTGTGTATTATTTCGTTGAAACTCGACACTTAATTGAAGAAAATATGTAATTGTTAATAAGATACAATTATAATATATTGTTTATCCCAGTTAAAACCAAAATTAATTAAAAAAATGTTGAATTTTTTGATATTACTACGAGAGATATCTTTAAATTTTGCCCAGGTTAATTTCTTTCATGAACGGTTTTAAAGGCACATTTTTTTTATATTAACTTAGTTCATTTAAATTTGAATTTTTTTATATTGACCTAGTTCATTTATTCCAAAATGCTTTATAAAGAAAATAAACTTAGACTGAAAAAAAAAACTACCTCTTCTTACTAATTGAGTTCAACTCAATTATACCATGCATTCTACTTAATTTGAATTGCATGACTCACCATGTGAGCAAATCTGAGTATTTGATACATAAAATAATATCTCTTAATCACAATAAAATATAACCTTCATTAATTAAAGTCAATTTTAGCTTAAACGTATGTATTACCTTCTTTTAAGAAAACTAAAATCAATTTTTGTGGTAACAAATATGGAATGGCATATCAATTTCAATGGTCTAATGTTTTTGGTGCCCCACGCTACAACTTTGAAAATACCCAGGGAAAGAAGTCTACCACGTCCCCACAAAGTCCTCGTTTTGTTTTTTGCTTTGTTTTTCCATATTTGTTGGGAGTCTAACAGAGTAAATCTTGACCTTAAATGCTCTAATTCAAATTCAAATGCTAACTTCCTTCGCATTCTCTAATGAAAGACGTGAGAAAAAAATTTTATGCATTCAAACAGCATATTTAACAAGCAGCATTATTCCAGATATACATAAGTATAATTAATAATGAACACAAGCATTCCACCATTGCAATTTCTTACACTAAACAAGAAAAATGCATAAGGAATAAAGCGACAAACGGCAGGGTTGTCGTTCAATAGAATTTAGATAAATAGAAGCACGAATATCCCTTAATCACAATCTTATGACAGCACAAGATCCACCTTGTGGCTATAAGCACACAACCAGGTTTCTAAGAGAACAGCAACACAACATACTTTGGAAGACTGCTGATGTGAACTACGAAGGAGGTCCCTTATATGATGATGACCACTAGGCATTCGGAATCAACCAGAGACACAGTTGTTGAAACTTGAATGCCTCGTATGGAGAAATCTACAACTCGTTAAGATCATGAATAACTCATGCATTTGGAAACTTGATAAGCGGGCTAGGGAAATTCTGAGCTAGGGGAATGCAGCTAGCCCCGTCAGGACAAATTTTCATGAAAGAGATGTAGTTTACGAAATGAAGATCCTCGAAAATGCACACAATACTACGTATTTACACATCAAACAAGCCTGTCACAAATTACTCTCTCTCTTGCACCCACTTGTGTGCACATGCACGCAGTAGATTAGTGCTAATATGATTTGTGAGTGAAGGACATAGCGTGTAAATATTTTGGAAAAGAGCTAGTAAAATCAAAGGCTAAGATTTTTGGATTTGAAAACAAATGACTGAAGATGTAACCTAGCATTGGTAGCAGCAGCTATAGATTCTTCATCTTGTTTTTCCTTGGCAGCAGCAACCGCAGCAATATAAGCTTTTCTTGCTTCTTCCATCTTCTGCATCTCCGTCTCGTCCAAATCATCCTGTTCAAACAGAGATATTTACTTTTAAAGTCAACATCCAAAAACTACACATTTCTTCAGACTTAAGGCAAGGCTGTTTGGTAAAATAAACAAGAGATTGATGGACTCGTGAATCATTATTCTAGGAGGGTGATCTAAGTTATACAGTGTGGTGTTGCAATCTTCAGCATACATGGAAAGGTATGCAAAATAAAGCTGCACATTATGGTTGGCAAAATATTCATGAACTCACAATACTAGGCAGGTGACTAAATTCATACGGCTTGACGTCATAATCATCAGCGTATTCAGCAGTATCATATTTAGTCAAGCCTTCAAGTAGCATCATAAATGATGAAATATCTCCTTGCATGGAATCTAGCTCTTCTTGAAGCTTCTCCGCTTTTCTGTTGGATGTTGTTGCTTCCCACTGTATCTTTTCAACAGCAGCTTGCTTGTCTGCGAGCTTTATCTGTGGAAAAGAAGAGAGATATTAAAAACTTTCCTCCAAAAGGGGTAGCTTTTTTTGGGCTTTATGTTATCCATGAGACGCTGCAACAGAAGCATAAGTTTTAAACATAATAATATTTTGATTTTGATGGATTCTGATCTTCATAGGATTAAGGTTTCTACAAACCAAAATGAGCCTATGCTAATAAATTCAGCGGGGTACTGCACATCACAATCTAGACAACAGTCAAAGTTTGGAGAACAATATTATACTTGAGTAGTAGAACCAGAGCAACAACAAAATTATGTTAAAGCTAACTCTGCTACTGTGAAGCCTTCCAGGGGGCTCTATGCATACAGCTACTCATATCCATCATAACTCTAGGATTTAGCCTTCAACACATATGGCAGTCATGGCTGTCATTTTCCAGGGAGATGCAGAGGGCATGTATTAAGTATCACAAATTTAAAGTGACTAATCTTCCTCAGAATGAATACGACTTTGCAATATTGTACCAAATCATTGATGAAACAACAAAAGAAGTAGAATGGCACCTTAGCATCAGAAAGTTGTCGCTGAGTAGACTTGAGTAAAGAGTCTTTTTCTGAAGCCTGGTGTATCAGTTCATCAAGTTTCGCCTTAAGATCATTCACCTGGTTTCTTGTGTTTTCTGCTGACTTTAAAAGTTCATCTTTCTCCACTAATTTTTTCTGCAGATCCTCTACCTGCTCCTTTAAGATAACTAATTCTTCTCTTTCCTTTTCTGATGTCAAAGCTCTTGAAGAAAACATTGGAAAACTATCAGTGTCAAGGTTATTGCTATCATATTTTCCTTGTTCTTTTTCTCCACGGTCCTTTTTCTTTCTGGTAGGAATAGATTGAGCAGTGTTCCTACTTTTTGCATCTGTTATCTATCATGGGACGAAAAACATCAGCTATGATGATCATGACAAAGGAATATAAGCTGAGGTGCTGTATTAAAAAAAAACTAAACAGTCTTATGCGAAACTATACTTTTAAAAAGAATAGCTTAGGTAGCCATACGAGCAAGAGAAAGTAGTAAAACCAAGATAATAATGACAACAACAAGAAGAAAGTTCTAACAAGTATAAATAAATAATACAGTTATTTGTAAAATTAAACTTGAACCATTGGAAATAAGAATGAAACAGAATACTTGACCAAGATACAGACAGTATATGGTTCAACCCGGCTAATCTCTAGCTTCTATTGCAACCATTGAGAACCGTGCTCTTATAATTTGAATAATAAAATATTGTACCATCAAAGTCATGCTAATGGGCCTAGCATACTTATTTCAATGATGTTATCTAACACCATAAATCACATCATAATCACATAAAACTCTCAGCAAATCATCTCACTGAGGGCTTTCCAGTCTAAAAGCTTGGAGTGAAGGTATTAAAACAAAGCGATTTGAGTGATAAAACAATAATAATAGATTAAAAAATACACACCCATTCTTGAGACAATCAAAAGATTGCATCTCAATTGAAGAGTTCATATTTAATGCTCACAGACAACTAGTGCTACTGTTCATACATTATTGACACAGCAAAAAGTACAGAAGAATTACTTCATTCAATGATGGACCAGGGACGGAAGTTGCTAAATCAAGTGACATGGATGTATGCTCCATGTTCACTGAATTAACTCCATGAAACCTCTTGATAATTTTTTCATAAATGAAAAAACTAAAGTGACAAGGAAGGATAGAGGCATTACATATCAAGGACAACTGAACCCGTTTAACTAAAAACGCACAAGAGAAGAAAAAGGATCTTTGCCCCAGATGTGCTTTAAATAAACCTATATCACATCCCAACCAATATAGAAAAGAGTTTCCTAAGGGTATGTTCGGCAGTTAGAGGGGAAGGGAAGGGAAGGAAGCCAAAGAAAAGGGAAGGAGAGAGAAGGGTGGGGAAGGGATGGTTAAATAGTAATTTGCCTTCCCCTAATTTGGGAAAATTTCTCCGCCAAAATTCTCCAAATTAGTAGAAACTTAAAATTATAAAGGAGAGAGAGGATTTTGAATGGTTTGTTAAAACTCCTTTATTCTCCTCCCTCCTTATAACAAACTCCCAAACAAGAGAGAGGTTTCAATGAAACCTTTCCTTCCCTTCCCTTCCACTTCATTATCCCCCATTCAAACATACCCCAAAAGTTAACGTTGCAAAATATGAAGTTCTGATTATTAATGCACACATAACATGCATAGAGGGAGTAACAAGAAGTTCAAAAATTCAAATCATGAGCTTAACAAATGAGAGTATAAGGAAAGTCTTGCAGTCTTACTCTTCTAGATAATGATTCTCTTGAAGGTGTCTTGGTGTAGATCATAGAACCACGGCGGGTGAATGAACTGCTTGCTTTACGATCCTAATCATATTTAAACAATAAAGTTCAGAAAATTGATGTAGAAAATTTTAAAGTTCCACTTTATGACCAGTTTAACAAAAGGAAAAAATAAGAGAGAGACGGAAAAGATCGAACTTACTGCAATTTCATTCTTTGAGGTTAGTTAAAATCACTATCCTTACTACACACAAAGTCAGAAATCAAAATTGCACTGTCCATATTATACTATTTCCATCCTGTTTCTTCATCTTCCAGGAATCCAGTTTCCTAACCAAGTAATTCCTTTAACAACGGAAAAAAGCCAACCCACATAAATCATGATGGAGCTAAATTTCTCCATCTCACATAAGAACTCAACATTGCAATCCCCTCAAATTCCCCCCCCCCCCAAAAAAAACCAACAAATAGTGAGCAACTTTTGACAAATTCCTGTTCATTAACCCAAGAAATTATAAAAGGGGGAAGAGAGATTACGATGAGGGACTGAACGAGTGGAACAATCTCAACAAGGTCATTGAAAAGGACACGATCCAAGCTCCCATTAGTTCCAGATGCAGTAGCAGAGTTAGCAAGCGAGGACTGAGCTTGAAGTTGAGTAAAGGACGAGTTGTCGTCTGCTGAAAGCCAAGAATTTGGATCACCGAAATTGGAATTTTCTTGCAAATCCATGAAATGCTGCCCCTCGTACATTTTCTTCCTTTCTCTGATTGCTCAATCGAATATAAAGGATCCAAAGGAAAGAGCGGAGATTTGGGTTGCGAAGAAGAACACTGAGATAGAGGAAGTAAAAGCTTAGCCTGCAGAGAGAGACTGAGAGACCGTTTTGAAAATGGTTCGCTTCCGTTTACAGAAATTACGAAATTACAACATTGCCCCTGGAGCGTTCTTTCCAATACGGTTCAACCCGCCAGTATATTTTTGAATAAGAAAACAATAAAGCATAAATTAAATAATTAATAGTACTCTTATAAATCACAGCTCAATTTTTTTGGGGCCAAAATGTCTATTAATATAAATTACAACATACATTTTTCATAACAACTTAGGCAAAAGCGCCACATTTTAGGTTTAAAAATTTTGAGGTGATAACCAATTTTTGTTCAAATATTTATTTTTTTTTAATTTTTTTAATGTATTTCTCTAAAATTTTAATATCACTCTAAATGTTGTTACTTTCAATTAAATTAATAAAAATTGATAACATTTCATTGCATATAGATTATTGGTTATTACAACATGTTAAAGTAGATTATATATTAATTATATAAATATTATATTATCTAATCTCATAATTATAACCTTTAGATTACATTATTTGTATTTTTCTACCTCTAACTCTATTACCTAGCCAACACTGTTCCTTCAAACTAAAAAGTGAAATTAATAAGAGAAAAAATTCTACATAACGACTATAAGTTGAAAAATATTACAATAAGAAACCTCAAAAATCAAAATTCTCTTTAAAGACTAAAAGACCTTGATTTTGACTTGTCTAGACAAAAATACTCCTAATTGATTTCTCTATAAGGTAATCCATCAAAAACACCCAACCCCTATCTCTTTAAGGTTTTATCAAAGACAAACTTTATAACATCCCTAAAATTAAGATTTTTTTAATTATTTAGCATTTTATATAATGAATTTATTAAGTTTTAATAAGATGAATTTAAATGAAATAACTTTGTATATGAGAAGTATAAGATAAATAGGATCCATAGAAATTTTTGAGATTTTAGAAACCCAGGGGCAAAATTGTCATTTGCTATCTGGACAAACTTTGATAATTTTTCTAAAAGAATTTGGAATGCAGGATCAATCCAATATATATATATATATATCAATAATTAGAAAATAATGTGAAAAAAATTATAAAATATGTTACTTAAAATTCTAAAGTTGTTAAGACTAGAAAATGTCCCCAAATGTTTACAAGTTTATATGGAGACAAACTAAACTCCTAAACTCGAGTCAATTGTCACAAGAAATTATGTGCAGAAAGATCTACTAGAGATAGTAGTGACAGAATTTGAAACTATGAAGTTACGAAGAAGATATAAGCAAAATACAAATAGAGATGCTTGTCTATCACATCACTACCAAGGACAAAATGACCATTTAGACCCTAAAATAATAAAATATTAGAAAAAATATAATAATAAAATATATGGTTAGAGACATTAAATAGGACCCACATAGGCTCAAAAATATTAGAATATAGTGAAGAACTCAAAGAACGCAAACTAAATAAAATATTACAAAGAACCTATTATAAGAGATACATCGACGAAACTATGGCAATTTTGTAAATTCTAACAAGGAAAGAGCTGATATGGCATCATGGAACTGGGAAGGTGCTGATGTGGTGTCATGGAATAGGGACAATGATGATGTGGTGCTATGTGTGAAGAAGAGACAGAAATTGGAAGAAAATTTTGGAGATTACACGAACTACGAAGTTATTACACAAGCTTACGTCGGCAAATCTTAATAAATCTCACACATTATGAAAAGATTACCACTGACATCATAATGACATAGACGTTGACTTAAGTGATATTAAATGCAACCTTATCTTCACATATTACAAAAAAGTAATCATTGTTAAAAGTTAACCGCAGTTAAAATCCAACAGCTAAAATTCATTCGTAAAACGTAATATGATCTAAACCATTGATGCAATACAATGGCTTAGATTTTCTCACATTTTCAAGATTAAATCACAACTCTTGATCTAATCTAAAAGCTCATATTTAATCTCTCATTTCAAGGCTAAATCATAAACATCCATTTGATCTAAAAGCCAAGATCTTTCATCTTAAAAGTTAATTAAATTTTAACTATCCATTTATAAATAAAATATACAAAACACACACACACACACATACACACACACACTTTTACGCCACACTCACACACAAAACACACACACACACAATTTGGCCAAACAAGAAGAAAAAGGAGGAGGAGGAGCTCGACTAAAGAGAAGGAAGAGGAGGGAAGAAGGAAAGGAAGAAAGGCTACTAGAGAAATCAAACACTGCAAAATCAAGGTAACATAGATGAACTTTCTTCTTCTTGATTTTTCTTTTTATTTTTCAAGAAATTTTCTCTTCTTTTTCTCTTTAAATTTCGACCATGGCAAGATGAGATGGGAAATTTTGTTGTTCTCATGAATTCAAGCTAAGAATATGGAAAAATCACATATATGGTTCAAGAAAATTCCTATTCTTGGCAATTTTTTTACAAGCCATGAAACTTTGCATTTTAAGAAGCCATGGGAGAAATTGAAGAAAAAATAAATGAGATAACAATGGGAGAAAGTTTAAAGAAGAGAAATATTAATATAACTTTGAGTTTCATGAAAAAATTGGCAAGAAAATTTTAAATTTTAACTTGAGAAAATTGTAGAATATGTATAGAATTTTTAGAAATTGATTGAGGGCTTTTGTTCATATCCCTTGAATATGTATGTGTGGCTATTTAGTGACATAAAAATGAAGCAAAATCATATATCTTCCTTGGTACATAGGTTCGGCCAACACAAGTACATATACTTAGGAAAGAGTTTTTTAAAATCCAACTAAATTAGGTTACTTTACATAAAAAATAAAGCCTATGATGAAATTTTGGTGAATTATGGATCACTATATAAAAAAGTCACATTTTTGAGAAAAAGTGTTGACTAAGAAGTTCTTGAATTTTTACCTATGTTATTGGATATGTTTCAGATGATTTTTGTGGCCTAATATGTTCTACATGTTATCTGAATTATGTTGATATTTATTTTGTACATTTTGGAACCTGTTTGTGATAGTTAGAAATTTATGAAGTATGATGTCAAGAATGGAACATGTGATGAACATGTGTTCTCGAATTGCACTGTTTCCTGTACTAATATATTGTCAGATTTCTTGATATGGATAATATGTTGTTTACTATCTGATTTTATAAATATTGGTTATTTGGTAAAAAACTGGCCTTTGTTTATATATATGTAATATGGTAGAGTAGCCTTATACTAAGTATTTGCTGTTGTGCTAGATGTCTAATTTTAATTAAAAAATATATTTAAAAATTTCTAAATTACTAATTAGGATCGGTGAGGATCATTCAGATATTTTGACACTATTATGGACTAATTGGGCTTTATTGAGTTTTCTGTATACCTGAATAAGTCTTTTATGGCTATATTAAACTTTATTCTGTACCTTGATGTTAAATCTTAATTTATGAATTACTCTGGACACCAAATGGGCATCAGGACAAATTTGGACTTAGAAAAGTAAAAAGATAATCTTAAGTCTTTAAATATACTTTTTTGGGACTCCAGTACACTATTTATTATTGGGATTATTTAATTACGCACAGAGTTGTGCAAGGTAGTTCTTTGCCAAATATACTTTTTATGTCTTGATTAAATGATAGGTTAGATGACAAATTATTATAATATTTTTATACAGATTTCCTTGGGTACCCACTGAAGGACGCCTCAGTAAAGGAAGTAAGGGTGAGTTTGTTATGTCATGGCAATGTAACATGAGTTGGGCTTGAGCTTGCCAAAGTTAATGCAACATGATCTGAGTATTGAGCTTATAACATCCAGTCTCTCTGTAAACGTGAGAAACATGATGTTTGATTTCTTCGTAAATGTACAAAACACATTGGATATAAAAGGAAGTCCCCCATAGAGAATGATTTAAAGCCAAATAAAATTAGGACAAATTTTTAAATAATGAAAAATGAGGATCTAAGGTCTAAGATACCCGAAAACTAAAACCAGAATAGTTTAATTAAATTGCCGAAAGCGTAATGAGATTTTTGTAATTTCGGGTACTTTTTAGAAAAACATCAAGGAGAGATTTTTAAATAGAAAAATTAAGTTGCCTAAGGTTTTCAGAGGCCTTAAAGACCATAAGAACCCCTGGAATGGTTTAAACTCCTCCGATGTACATTTTCAATATTAGTTAACTCGAACTTTGACATCTTCATTTGGGAAGATTTTAAATTCAAATTGAGTGATTTCAAAGCTATTTTATAAAAGTTAGTACCTAAATTTTATGATAGAAAAGATAGTTCTAAAAAAGGAGCTAAAATGAACCTAAAATGAAAAGGGCAAGAAAGTGAGACGTAACAGGAATTTTTAAGCAACAATTCTTGGAATTCTTTTCTTATATTAGGCGTGCCACTTCTTCTCTTCATTAACTGACCTATTTTGCTATCCAACACAAAGGAGTATTTTACCTTAGAGAGATGCACAAGAGGGAGGAGGAAAGAAGAAAAGAAGCAAGGCAAAAAGGTAAGAAAATTGATGAAAATTCATAGTTCTTCCTTTAGCAACTTGATTATCTTCCTTCCCACCTTTCTTTCTATGGTTTAATTGTGTGTTTGGTGCTACTTTGGGTCTAGTCCAGAAGAGGAAGAGTGAAATTTGAAGGAGAGAAATTTACCATTTGAAATAGCACTTGAGAAAAGCTAAGAACTAAGGTAAATTTGTTATCTTCCATGCTTACTTCTTCTTGTTTCCTTTTGGGTGAGTTTCGGCCTCTTCTAAGACAGCCAAGGGGGAGTTGTTTTTGAACCAAATAAAAAGTGAAGAAGATAGTGTAAAGAAATTCAAGAAAGAATCATTGAATTGCAAGATGTCTAACCTAGGATTTCAATTACACCTTTGTTTGTAGGAAGCTTTCTAGCCATAATTTAAGGTGTCTAAAAAAAATTGTATGAGTTCCAAAGATATCAAAGAAGTCTCCCATATGCATCTCCCATCAAAAAAACAAAACAAATTCTAAGGAGACCAAATGGGAGCATAGCCTCAGCCTAAAGGGGTTCATGCAGCTAGGAAGTGTTCAAAAATTTTCTAAGCCTAGATTGGGATCATATATGATGGTAGAAGATGAGAGGAAGACTTGGAAACAATTTAGGAAGCCTAGAAGGTGAGATGAAAGTATAGGCTCCATAATGTAACATAATGAAGGAACTTCTAGCTAGACTCCTCAAAATGAATATGTGATAACTCCAAAGAGTCTAAATGGAGTCAATAGACCTAGAATGAAAGAGAAAATGGAGCCAAGATCTTGAATACCAATAGTTATTTTATTATGTTTTATATGGAAGTATTATAGAAACAAGTGAGAAAGTAAGCATGCATAGGAGTTGCATAAGACTAGAGCTTATTCCAATGATTTAAGCATGTCTCATTTGATGTGTCTAGGTCAAAGGAATCAAGCTTTACTTTGTTACAAGTGTGTGGCTGAAGGAGAGGAAGAAAATCCAAAGGGAAAGTGTGCATTTTGCCTTCAAGGTAGCTCTCTCTTCTTTCTCTCATGCATTCTTGAATGGTTTCTTATCTTTGGATGTGTGTATGTGTGTTTATGCTATGCAACATGCTTTTTAGCAAATGTCCACATGCCATGATACCATGTTACTTTGTTTATGCTCTTGAAAGATGTTTTATAAATGTGTTTTGGCTTACATGAGCTTGGTGAAATCAAAAGTCCCTTAGTTAGGGTGAGGTGAGTCAAAAGTCCTTAAGAATGGGTGAGACAAAGTCAAAAGTTTCTAGAAGAATGAGGCTTAGTCAAAAATCCCTTGAAAGTAGATAAAGTAAGTCCAAAAGTCCCAAAGAGAATGGGTGAGGCTAAACCATTACCTTGGCAAGCCTATATATGATGAGTATGACTTCTTGAATGTGAGAAATGTATTATGTATGTTCATGAATTGAACATTTGCCATGCATTCATTCTTAAACTTGAAATTGCATCCATTATGTATGTTAGAAAGGGTAAAGAGTTATTGGAATTCATAGAATCTCACTCTCCCCCTCCATTGCCTATATATGCCTAGGTAAACCAAGTGAGCAAAGAGATGAGAGCCACCACACTTGAAAACAAAAAGTTTGACAAAAGAATTGCCAAATACTTGTATTATAACCATCTTGATGGCAAATGATGTAATCTTATATTTTATGATATACAACCTCTTGAACATATATAAACACATGAATATATGATGTATGTATGAGAATTAAAAGCTTATGAATGAGAATGAATGTTTTTGACATTGTAGAGTATTGTTGAATTTATAAATCCTTGTGTATATCAATAAGTGAGATAATGATTTTATGATGTATGGATATTTCGACCCTTTGGACAAGCTTAGTAGGCTGTTTTTATGCTTTCCCACATGCTCAAGTGGTCATGGTGAGATTAGAAGAGCATTTGGTACCCAAATGACACAAATTAAGGTTTAAAAGTGTAATTTTGCAACCCTATATCACAAATTGACTAAATGAGCGAATTGTCCCATGAAATTTGGCTTACATATAGGTCTCATCTAGAGCTTTTTGGAAAGATAAAAACTAAATTATTTGGAGCTCTAGAGAATTAATTATGAATTTCTAAAGTTGGCAAAAAACTACTAAAATGGTCCAGACACTGTTCATATGATTAGTTTTGTTTCCTATGTCATCTAAGGTCTAATGATATCCAATGTCCATAAATTTTATAGGTATAAATTAGACATAATGAGCTTTCCATGGCCACTGAGATCACCCCATTTGGAGGTCTGTAGCGAGAGATATGATTTTTTAAAATTTAGAGATAGTACCAGTAATGTAATATGACCTTTGGTATTGTTCTATCGATTTCTAGTAGTTTAACATTTCTGTTCTAGTCTAGACTTATTTTAGCCTCAAGCTAACATCCATAACTTTTCAGAATTGTATGATTTTTTAGATTTTAATTTTTTTAGAATTAGTTATAACTTTTTTAAATTCATATTAGTAACCTGTGATAGCAAACCTGAGCAGTTGGACCTTTGGTGCTTTTTTGTTGTCAATCATGCTTCAGTTGGTGTTTTCATGGATTGGAATGATTTTTATCCTATAGTACATTTAGAACTCTCCATAAAGTCATCATTTGCTTAATTTCAATTTTTTTTAGATTTAATTATGAATTTTTAAAGTTGTATAAAAAATTTGGTATTGAAACCCGCAACCAACTTTAAAATTTTTTCTAATGTGTGGCTTGTATCTCGAGTTATATAGGTTGTTTCATAATGTTTATAACTTCTATAGATGGAGTATAAGTAGAGAATGATATTGAAGGGCTCACAGGGTCCACGGAGTGTGAAATGAAAATTTAAAAGCTTATGTAACACAAAATAATACATTATTTTTATTCCATTTTCCTCGAAAATCATGTATTAAGCTTAGTGTAGGGGAAAGTGAGAGTAAAAGAATATGTGTTACAAAGCCTAACAATCTCCAAGGCTTAATGGTCAAGTGGAAATAAATATTATTTGTTATATTCATTGTATTCTATACATATAGAAATCTTGTGATATTTTGTAATTATTAAATATTAATTTTGTTAATATATTACTCGTATTTTACTCATGTTTCATTGTTATATGCAATATGTATGTTCACTTTGTTATTTTATATTCATGTTAAATATTGCTAAAAAGTATGTCTCTCTGTTTATATTATTTGGTAAGTTAATTTTCTTCGTCACCCTTCCGTTCATATTACTTATTGTATGCTTAAATTATTACTTGATTTTTCTTCATAGATATTATTTCATATTAATCCTATCTGTTACTAAGAACATTATTTCTCACTCTATTATGGTTCATATTTTTCTTAAATGCCAATTTACTGTGTGACACTAGAACTACAGGGTGAGTGGATCTAATTCCCACTTTGGGGATGAGTTTTTGTCATTCACAACATACAGATCATATTATGTGATGACAGTGTTCGTGCTGTGCCCGTGTACTTTGTGGCCCCAGGAGAGCTCAAATTTCACTCATTTCCTTTAAGTGGATTTAAACCTCAAGCACCACCATATCCATAAATAGTAACCCAATCACTGACACTAATTATTTGGTGAATATAGGATGGCTTTACAGTTTCTTTTTGGCTATCTGAGGATTCTTTTTAGGTAGTGTAAATTAAATCCTTAGTGTTGTACTTTGGTCTGTACTTATATGGATCCCGCGTCCCTGTGTTGGAACTCTTAAAACAATTTCTAGTAATCACAATTTATTTCTATTATTTTCATATTTTGCTACACTATAGAGTAGATTTTATTATGAAGGAATAATTAAAATAAAAAAGATAATTAAACTCAAATTAAGAATTTTTCATAAAAAAAAATATATCGCTAAAAATTGGTAATTAGAAGAGGCATTACAAACCTTCTCCATCTCTCTTCCTCAGCTCTGAAGTATAACAATCATCCTTACCATTTCTACATTGTCGTCTTGCTACCATCATTAAAAGACATTGAGGGCAAACCACTACTCACTCCCATTAGGCAACGAAGAAGCTATTTGTCCCGATAAGTTTCCTTTCTTTGCCAGAGGTGAAAAAGCCATCTTCACTGTCATGTTTAATCTGTTGATTAATTTAATTTGGTTGGCTTTGGTAAAGTGAATCAATATCTATTTCATTTTGGGTTGCTTAGCTGGTGTAAAATTGTTGGCTTTTCTTCTTCCAATTCATTTTAGGTAAAATTGTTGATTTTGTTATTTGGGTTGATTTTTTTGGCACGAATGGATTTAAGAGCAGGGCTCACCAAATATGACAATATGAACACCAATGTAAAATGGTTATGTCAAAGGAGATAACAATTTTTCTGATATGTTTTTAAAATTGTTGGATAAGATTTATATTAATAAAGTCTAAGAATACTTTTATTGTTATGACTAAAAGAAAACAAAACAAAAATGTAAGTTATGTGGTAGATTGTGGACACATACACTAGAGATTCTAAGTGAGATAATAAAAAAGATAACTTAAGTTATTTAAATAATAATAAAAATTATTTATACTCAAACATTTAAAATTTAAGTTAAAATTTAAATTTAGACTCAAGAAAAAGCGTCTTCACCTCCTAAGTTGTTACCATGATTTTCAATTGCTAAACTAATTAATTGAGTCTCTTTTAACTATTATAAATTTATGTTGTTTTTAGGACCAATTGGATGAATTTTGGGTACAACTTTTGTAAGACTTGTTAACCATCAAAGCAATTAGTGTTGGAGGCAAACAAAGGCCTCCTTGCAAGCAACCAAAATGGGAAGAAAGTAGCAACTACATGATGCTGAGGATGTAAGAGATGATTTATCCATGTAACAAGTGTTTAGGGATTGCAAAGTAGTGTAAATAATTCTTCATGTAACAAGGGTTTGGGGGTTGTTCTTTTTTATTTTTAAATAATAGAAACAAGAAGGAAAAAGGAAAAACAAACAAACAAAAAACTGAAAAACTAAGGCTAGATGATAGAAAGGACTCCCTTTTAAATCTATCAACCCACTTTGCCTTGTCATTAGAATCCAACCAACCAAAGTTAAAAAAACCTAAAGGTAAAGGCAAGCTAATTGATATCTACTTTAATGACTTGATCCTCATTCCAAAAATCATTTGCTCTGATAAAAAGATGATGAAGGCTATACTTTGTGAAAAGAATTTGAAGTTGATGGGTAGAAGGTGTAGGATAGAGACCTGATTGAGATATCCAACACACTGCTTTCTTGATTATCATGAGCATGCTGGTCCTTTTAAATTAATTAAAACTATTTCCTAGATTCCAATTCGTAATAGACTAACCATTAAAGGTGATCTAAGCCGTGATATTACATTTGTGAAACTTTTTGTTGGATGAGTTTGTTGTGAACATTTCGCAAGTATATAGGTCATATAAGTAATAAACGGGTGAGTAGAGTATCGTTTTCATGAGAAAGGAATTCAATTACCACTTATCAAAATTGATCTTATAATCTAAATTACCAAATTAGAATTAAAACAAATAAAAGTAAAGTTAAAGCAATAAGATTCACTACACGATCACTGACTATATATGAATGTGAAAAGTTCTAGAATTTAGAGTCCTCTATTTACTTTTCTAAGCATAATTCAAAAAAAAATCGTATAATTAATGTTTTCAAAATTGGACCACTCATTGAACTAATAAAGGTAATGGTTCACAGTTTTATGGTATAAACGTGGTTAAATTGATGATAATTAAATATATATATTTTAAATATTATATATTAAAATTTTAATATAGCAAATAAATACTACTACATTTTAAATATTTAATTACTAATTTCATCTATCTTAAGATGTTTGCAAAGTCATTTTTAAATTCAAAAATAAAAATTAGTCATAATTCAAATTTAAGAGTATTTAATTTTGAGTTTTCAAGATTCCCAAATTATATTAAGATTCTAATTATCATTAAAAAACAAAAAATGGTTTAGAAATCATAAATTAGAAAATAATAATAATTTATCCAATGAAAAAAATTTAACCAAATTAAAAATATAGTTATAAATAGTATATATATATATATATATTAGTTTAGATGTTTTTATATATTATCTATATATATGATATATATAATTATTTATTATAGTATTTCATTGAGATCTTTATATATATTAAAAAATGTGTAATATTGTTGAAGGAGATTTGTGATTTAGATCGCAAAAAAGCTTGGCATTCGATAGAGGGTTGCTTGTTCAAGTATTGGCTGTTACTTTTTACAAAATAATTTCCCAAACCAATTCAACTAATGACTCAACCAATTTTCTCACTTTTTACTAGTTTTTAACCAGTTTTGAAGTAATCTAATTGTAAGAGTTGATTGAACTAGACTAGAGATCGATTTTCCAATCCAACTGGTCGAACTGGCTTGTCTAGTTTGGTTTTCACAACAATTCTTACAACTAAATTCAATTGAATTAATGACAATCCTACTAATGTGAGTGAAACTCCTTTTCAAAATAAGTCACTATGCTTATACCTAACATATGTTTACCCTCGTGATCATAAACTTAATATAAACCCATTATATATAAAGGATTCAATATAAATTTTCATAAGTTACACAAATGCAATTTATATATCTATAAAATTACTATATGAGTTTATTACTCTAATAATTTATATTGTAATCGACCTCTTAATCCTTTTACAATGAATTTGATGAATAGTAGCCAATATTTATAGATAATATAAAAAAGTAATAAATTAATTCAATAGAAATTGCTATAAGAGTATTTTGAAATCAACTTAATTAGTAAATAGGTTCATTTAAACTCCAAATAAAAGAACCCAGCCACACATAATGGAAATAAACAAAGAAATAATAAAAGAAAACAAATCTATCATCAAAAGCTAAATAAGAGAATGAAAAGAAAATAAATCAGATAAAGTGATAATCTATTAACAAGAATTTCATATCTCTTCCTATGTTTCATGGATCTCCAAAGCACTCCTTCAGGCTGTTCCTTAGCTTTAATCTATGTTTTTAGATCTCTTCTTAGCTTCCTCCTTTAGAAATTCGAAGTTACACCATAAAAGCCCCAAAATTAGTTGCATAAGGGCAATTTTGTCAAAATCACCCATTTACACAGCTTGTTCGTGTAGGTTGTCAAGATTGTGTAAATTTACAAGGCCAACTCATATAGGTCTTTGGTTTGCTTAAAAATTTCTCTTTCACATGTTTATGCTCACCAACATGCCTAGCCCATGTTCCTTGTTGAAAATGTCTAATTTCTTACTAATTTTCTTGTATTTTTCCACTTCTAATTATTCTTGATTAAATCAAACATTACTTAATTTAATATTAAGAAAAGCATATATATTTAACACTCATCAGAGTTTCATTAAGATATGATAGTCCCAGCTATCTTAAGAGAAAAAAAGAAAGGGCAAAGTAAGTTAAGTTATTGCTTGTGATGAGGGTTAGATCTTAGATCCTCACCGTTGTTCCAAGCAAGGTGATTAATTTAGAGGCTTTAATTAATTTGATGAATTGGTTTCTTAAGGTCAACTTTAATATCATTGTTAACAATATCATTTTTAAGATTCCAAGTGTAATATAAGCCAGTAATAATATATTTGATAAAATTTTCCATTTGATCATTAGGATGGAAAATAGAGAACAAAGTAATGAGCCACTTAACTACATCCTAATTAGAGAATCTGCTTGTTTTTATGGTAAAAAGAGAAGCAAACTAGAAAGATCATGCAAAATGGTATTGGAGGAAGATATGATTCACTGATTCCTTTGCCGAAAAATAGAAAGGACAATCTGGATTGGTATAGAGATAATGTAACTAGAGATTATCAATCTAAGTCTCTAAAGGTTTCTCCAGAAGTTGTCATGTAAGGCCTGAGCATCCAAAGCTATTTGTCCAAGGCAATTGAAACACCTTTTGTAAAGTAGACACCATTAGCACCACCCATCCAAACAAACCAGTCTTTATAATAGAAAATAGGGCCAAGAACAACATCTCTAATTGAGAGAGAATAAAGATGGTTAAGTTCCAACCTGATTTATCATGCAAAATAGGGTCAGCAACTAAGTTTAAATCACTATCGCGACTTGGTTGCATTGGCCACCATAAGTGATGGTTGAGTGGAACATTTTTGTTAGATCCAATCTACCATTTAAGCTTTAAAGATATTAAGTAGCTAGCTTTTGAAATACATTTCCATAACCAAGAAGCATTGGAATGATTATGTATTAAACCTAAAGGAACTTTAATGCAGTATTTAGGTTGCATGACTTTTACATAAAAGGAATTTTACTTGTTATCAAGAAATCTTCAAACTTTGCTTTGCAAGGAGAGCCTGATTGAAAAGATTCAAAGGACAAAACCCAAGACCACCATCTAGGTTAAGTAAGCATATTTTACTCCATTTGACTATATGTATTCTTCTTTTATCACTATTAGAACCCCAAAAATAGTTAGTAATTTTGTTATCCAAAGTAGAATAGATACATTTAAGGAGATGAAAATAGGAGAAGTGATAGACAAAAATCAAATTGAGAACAAATTTAATCACCCCAGCTATTTGAGAAAGCAGTTTAGCTTTCCAAGCTTGAAGTTTAAAATTGACCGTATCTGTCAAATCATTTTAAATTTGGCTATTGTCCTTCTCTGAATCAACCTAAGTGCCAAGGTATTTCCTAAGTCTAGAAGCATATTTAACATTAAACGTTTTGAAGATAATTTTTTTTGAATTTATGAAAGGTATTTAAGCTAAAAATAATTTTTTATTTTAACCTGTTAATGATTTGCCCAAAGGATAACCATAAATATATAAAACCTTATTGACCATTCTACAAGTTTCTAGCCTTCTTTCAAAGAAAAAGATAGTGTCATCCGCGTACATAAGATGGTTGACTAGTTCCAAATCCTTACTTAACTTGATGCCATTCTAAGAACTTTTAAGTTCTTTTTTTACTATCATGCAAGAAAGAATATTGGCACACAGGATAAAAAGATAAGGGAAGAGAGGGTCACCCTGCCTAATGCCCCTATTAGGGTTGATAACTGATAAATACTAAATTCTATATGTTTTTACCCACATTTATTATTGATTTTAATGATCAATTTGAGCTTAAATGGACTTATTATACAATATTTGAATTTGTGGTTAATTTTGGAAAACAATATAATTTTGAATTAATAAAGAGAATTTTTGGATTTAAAATTACTAAGATTTTATTCTCCAAAACCCTTTGATGACTAAATATTTTCAATCCTTAAAAACATTCATTAATCTTGTGCAGAATTTTTGGGCAATTGAATTAAAATGAATTAAGGATAAAGACTTGGATGATGATTATGTATTTATTAATAATAAATTATATTTTCATATATTGGCTTGGTTTTCTTGGGCAGACGAGGCAGCTCATGTGAAGAGAAGACGCTGGAATTTTGCTACAGAAATCAGAACATGGAAGCTTGAGCTTGGCTGAAGAAGCAAATACAAGAAACGAGCTAAACTCGAGCAGAGCAAAATAACGTGGTGCAGAACATATTTGCTACAGTTTTTACGTGGAAAACAGAGCATGAACAAAAGCAGCTCACAAACTCGAAGCAAATGAATGCTAGAACAGACGATGAGCTGAGCGAGTTGAACATGCAGGAGAAAAACAGCAGAGCACGTGGATGAAGTAACAACGCTGCAAGCTGGAGAAAACGAATGCAGAAAACAGAGGAGGAAGCATGAGTTGTTGTGGAGTGAAAGAGCTTGGTTTTAACGTTGAAGTAGCTGAAGCAAGATCTGGAGATTAATGAGCTACAACGTGGAAGAATTTTGCTACAGGTTTGGAGGGAGGAGAAGGAACAAGAAGCCACATCCATCTCCTTCATTTGTATCTATGCATATATGGGCTACACATTGGAATGGTGAAGCATGAGAACACACACATGCAAAGGCAGAACAGCAGCTCGTTGAATAAAAGTTTGCATGGAGAAAACAGAAGAGGCTATACATGCATGCATAAATGGAGAGCTAAACGAAGAAGGCCACAGTTTTAACATCAGTGAGAAGCAAGAATTTGGGCAGCTCTCATACAAGCTACACGAGCTGATTGAAGAGAAGCAGAAACATGCAAAAATATAGAAGAAGAAGCTTATGAAGAGAACCAGAAACATGAGCATTGAAAGAAGCTACACATGCATGAAGGATATGGAAGTTAAATCACGTGAAAAACTCGAAGCAATGAAATAGGGGAAGGAAGAGCTGAAGCAAGTTCTGACGTGGGTTCTGGTTCGAATGGAAAACAAAAGCCATGAGTTTCTGATTTAAAGAAGAAGCTTGGAAGGAGCTTGTTTTTCACGTAAAAATCAGCTGCATAAAGGGAGCTGGGCTGGAGTTCAGTAGCACACGAAGAGGAAAACTGGACGATGCTAACGCTGGAAGCTCCAGAACATGCAGAAAACGAGCTGAACGAAGAAGCCTGGGCTGAAGGTTAAATGAAGACGTGAATTAATGCAAAGGAAAGAGCTGTGGGCTGGATGCATGAGAGCTGGAGAAAAGACGTAGAATAACGAAGAAGAACGAGCTGCATTCATGGATAACGTGGAAAATAACTAAGGAAGCTACGTCTGGACTCGAAGCAGCACGAAGCAGGGATAAATTCTTTTATAATAGTCCAATGCATAACCATTCACAGCGACGCCCACTCTCATATACACACCCATGCAACCCAAGCATAAAATCACGTAAAAGAATAGCAGCAACACGTGAAGAAGAATCAGCTTTGGCACGTGATTTTTTATGAAGAAAGGAGTATAATTCTACACGCCTCTTTCATTCAATTCAGCACGCCTCTGATCCATTCAAAATTCATCCATCTCACGTCTCTAAAATCTTAGCAAACTCTTGCCTATTTATTCAGCCTTCATTCGCATCATTGAACACACCATTCACCATTCATCTACCATCCATCACACCATCCATTCCTCCATTCCATCGTCCACTCCATCCTCATCCAACCACTCATCCCCATTCCATCAATCCATCTCCAATGATATTTTAATTCATCTTGAGGCTAGCAAGGAGGAATCTCTTGGAGAAGCTTGAATCCATGGAAGCATAATTTAGAATTTTGGCTAAGACTTTTCTATTTTTCCTACACTTTTTCTCTTTCATTTATTTTCTTGGTTAAGATATATTTGATAAAGAATTTGTGTAATTATAATTAGTGGCTAGTTAGACACTAATTAGGAAGTATTTTTGTTGATTAATTGATCTGATTAATTTCAATGTTATTTGAATTCCCATGTATGCTTCGAAGGTGTTCGATAAAATATATGAGTTTAATTTGAGGAGTCCTTAATGTTTAGTTAGTTAATTAAATATTTAGGATGATTCAGAAGCTAATCAATCAGTTAATCAATTAAATTGGATGTTCATTGATCCTAAAACAAGAATTGACAATTTAATTTGGATGTGAGGTTTCAATTCAACATTAGATCATCAATCTCTTGAATCTTGAGTGGTTACTCAAGATAAATTGTTATGAACACAATTAGGAACTCTTAGACCAGAATTAATCACAATTAGAATAGGATAAGGATAGTGGATACCAAGGGACGAATCCAAAGCTAGTCACAAGACCATAATTCACCCAATTAGATAGTAATTAGGAATTTTAATACAATTTAGTTTTATGATAGTTTAATTAAATTAAAACCCCTCTAGTTTAAGAAGTTTTAGAGTCTTTTAACATTTAGAACACTTAATTAAACATTGAACGCCAATTCCAAGGGAGATGACCTAGGTTGTGCCATTAACTACATATCTTATCAACCTAGTATTATTTTGAGGGTTATGCGACGATCCGCTCAATAACCAAAGAAGGACTTCCATTAATTAGAATTTGATAGTTAACCATTAACACATATTGCATGATCATTTGAATCTAATCAGAGGAAAAATTCATTTTCATGATAACAACTTGAATGAAATTTCAAGAAAGTATGTTATAAGCTTTTAAAATATCAATCTTGAAAGCACACCATTTAGAACCCCTAGATCTTTTTTTATGGATTTGATGCAAAATTTTAAAGACTCAAATGATGTTATCAAAGATGAGACAACCTTTAAGGAAAGCATTTTGGTTAGGAGCAATGTAATCATCTAAAATACTTTTGATTTGGTTATCAAGAACCTTGACAATAATCTTGTAGACTAGGTTACATAAACTAATAGGCTAAAAATACTTTCAAGTTTAAGGGTTATTACATTTAGGAATTAAGGTGATGAAGGTTTTATTGAGGCTCTTCAAAAGAAAGCCATGATTTTGGAAATTTTTAACCACCTCCACCATATCTTAAGAAATAAGGTCCCAATAAAAATTAAAAAAGTGGCCATGATAGCCATCCAAACCTTGAGCACTATTTGCCTTTAGTTAAAAATCAACATCTTTAATTTCTTGAAGAGTGAATTCTATAGATAGATATTAAGAGTGCTCCCAAAAGATAGAGGGAAGATTGAGATCATCCAAGTGACAGAGGATATCATTGAAGGATGGATCCTCTTTATTGACAAAATTGTTGTAAAAATAGTTGATGGTCATGTGCTTAATCTAGTTTAGATTATCCATCCAATTACCTTAAGAATCTTTGATCATGTGAATGTTGCAATTTGATTTTCTTGAATGAACTAGAGTGTGGAAATATTTTATTTTTTTGTCACCCTTAACTAGCTAACATTATCTCGCCTTCTGAGCACAAAGAATTTCCTTGCAATCATATAAAAACTCTAATTCGTGAATAAGATTCTTGTCCTCCCCAGGAAAGTGGTAAAGTATGGATTGGATTTAATCAATTATGGCTTCAAGAGATTTTATTCTATGAGTGATGTTACTGATGCAATTTTTGTTCCAGACTTAAAGGACTACCATAGTTGAAGAAACATAGAAGTGCAATCTAAAAGCAAGAGAACCATTACTTGTTTAGGCCTAAAAAGAGTGCACAGTCGTATGACAATGATCAAAGCCTTACAAAAAAAACTCAAATCTTTTCGGCCGAGGTCTAAAAGAGGCCACATTTGAAGAGGAAAAATAAGAAATGCATGATCCAAATGAACAATATGAAGGAAAATTAAATTGGAAGAACGGAAAGCCACAATCCATTATTTATTGCAAAAGGTCCAGTCTAAAAAAGCTTGGACTTCATTCCTCCCAATTCTATTATTTGTCCAAGTGTACCAAATGCCTTTGGAATAAATTTCTAATAAAGCGCAAGAATCAATCACCCTATTAAGCTTATTTGCACCAACTAGAGTAGAAGAATAACTTTCTTTATCTTGGGGGGGGGAGCTACATTGGTTAATGTCCTCAATAATGAGCCATGGATTAGTGATATTTATGGCCACACAATTCAATCAATTCCATAAGATATTTCATTGACTTTGTTTGCAATGTTCATACACAAAATAAATAAGATAAGATGGAACTTGTTGACAAAAAACTTTTACATAGATTAAGTTATCTTTCCATGCAAGCATAATACCACCTTTTTTGTCTAACAACATGCCACAAAAATACATAAAACCAAATACTCTTGACTTCATTTCAACTTTGATTATAAAGAGCTTAGTTTTACTAAGAAACCAAAAAAAGGTTGTATTTACAAACTAACTTCCTAAGACAATGAACTATCAAGGTTTTCTAGAATCCCTAAAAGTTCCAATTAATGCAACCCATGGCTCCTTAGGAAGCATTTAGGTTGCTTCTCAAACCCATAGAGCTAGAGGAAAAGATTTAGTTGAAATGAAGCCATCCAAGAATTCTTCTTCCATCAAAGAAAAACATTTTCATCATTGGATAGGCAAACATTAGAAGGCTTTCTTTACTTGGGTGGTCAAGACACTACAATGAAAGTGGTAGAAGCACTAACCAATGAGGTAGCAAGATCCTCAGCTAGGATGTTGGGGTCTATTATAACATGATCTATCACATTTTTTACTAAGCCCATGGAGAGAATTAATGGTTGCTCTTTCAAAAGAAAAATTAGCCTACTTATTGATGATTCTATTATCCAATAGTGAGCAGAAGGTTGGATTAGATTCATATGAAGAAAAAAAACTAGAAGAGGTGTGGATCACACAGAATCCATGGCTTTAAAGGGTTGGCATGGAACAACCTACCATGCATAGAAAGGGAATTCCAAAAGCTTGATTATAAGATTGAAGCAGAACTCTCCATTTAATTTTTTGTCATGAACTTACTCCATCATTGAGTGAAAATTTGAGTAAAAGGTATGTTCATAACAAAAGAAGGCCAAGCATTAACACCTACTAGAAGCTTATCAAAGTTATTATTTAAAGCTTGCTTAATATTTTGAATGAGAGCTTAAAGATTTTGACATTTCTCTTCCACTTAGTTCATTGAAAAGTGGAAATAATCAAAGTGGGGAGGGGGAAAATCCCTTAGCAAAAGATCTTGAAAGATAAGTATTAGAAATTCAAAGATAGAAAATAGTAGATCTTATAAGCTTGAAATAAAAGGATGAACTTTTAAGGTAGGAACAGAGTTAACCATCAGAAGTTGCATAAGGTTTGGTTCAATAATATAAGTTACGTAGGGTTTGGATAAATAATATCAGAAAAAAGTTTAAACCCCTATGGGTAAGTTTTTAGATCAGTGTACTTCCTCTAAGTTATGAACAAATTGGGAAGCATTCAAAACAATGGGAGTGGTCTCAATGAGAGTAAAAAGAGTAAGAGTTTGAGCTAAACAATGCTGGATAACAAAACTACTGAAATCCTTAATGGTTGAAGAACCTTCAGCAAAGCCAAAAGAGATGACAACAAATAAAGAATTTAGATTTGTAATATCTTAGTCAAATATGCTTGGATAGGCAGGTTGTTATGATAAAGTAAGATTCAACTCGGCAGTTTACTCCTCCTTAGTATTTTGAGAGCATAAAGTAACAAAAGAATAAATATGAGTGCCTTAAATATGTTACCTGAGTTACAATGAATCACCATATTTAAAGGTGAACTTCTTTGAAAGTCAATCAAATCTGGCATAAGTAGCAAATAGTTCTTGGATGAGAAAGTTTGTGGCGAAGTTGACATAATACTAGGATTTGAAAAGGCCAAAGCATTATCATTAAAATGATCAAAGGTGCTAGGAAGGAATATTTGAATGGAGAAGTCTTGTAGCAATGGTATTTCACCCATCTCAAGATCAGTAAAATTAACCAATAAGATCTCAAAGTCACTTGTTAAAAAAAAAAAGAGAAGATCAATTTAGGGTTATAATTAATAAATCCAATATGGATATTAGCATGGGGACCCTCTAGCGTGGGGTTCAAAAGATGTCTCTTGATAATGAGTTATAGGTATTTGTCTAGAGATTCAATATGCATGCAATCTACATGTTAGGCTCGGATCCCATATGAAAAAGATCTAACATCATTCATATTCTAGGACTATGGATTGATGAAATGGGTATCATTTGCCTCTTAGTTCTCGATTGCATGCATGGGTCATGATTATCAGAAGAGTCAAAGGAATCATCATATTTAGAAACATAAAAGTAATTTAAAGGAGAAGACTCTTGCCCAACAATTATTTCTGTAGAATCATATTTTTTATTATGGATATAGTAATGCCCATTATGTTTAGTGGGGTACCATTTAGTTTGGGTGGTACATCTTCTTTGTTTATGTCTAAAAATGATTGATTCCCTAAATATATAAGGAAAGTGAAAGTTAACAACAAAATTAACATTTAGTTTCCCTAAAATGGAAAGCTTTAAAGATTCAGATCTTGGTAACACTTGGTAAGGTCTTTAGTTATATGATGGTTGTACTGAGCAACCTCAAATAAATTAGGTTGAATAAAATTTACAATGCAAAGTGCAACTAAGATCATCTCCTATGGAAATAGATTCCAATTATCAAAAAGAGTTTTCCAAATGTCAATCACAATTTAAAAACTAAAAATCATAGAAATCAATTGGGGGTTTAATGACTAAAATTAAAAGCAATTCAAGAAGTAAAATAAACTAATAACTAGATTCAAAAGAAATGATAACAATCAAGCAAATGAGTTTGGCTAGCCTTGAGTGAATTCTTTGAAGTTTGATTTTCATTATCCAAATTAGATTTCACTAAGAATTAGACCTAATCTTCTTTATTGTATTCCTAACTAATTTCCTCAAATGACCACTTAAGATGCAAGAAATTAGCAATTTAATGTCTCTTGAAATCTCAAGCTTACACTAATTTGTTAATCCTTGAATTAAGCTCCTTGAACACACCAAACTAGAGATCAATTTCTTTTTATAGGTTTTGCACTTTCATCCTAAATATCTAATCAACCAATCAAAAATAAAAATTCCCTAAATCAATAATTAAGTACAAAATTCCAACAAGATTACATAATAACTATTGTATTAACCAAGCTAAAAAATTAAAGGAAAAGAGAACAAAATGTACAACCCTAAACATAACAAATAATCCCCAATTTATTCTCCAAAATGTTAATTCAATAACTTAACAAATTTAAGAATCCAATCCAAAATTTTAGCCACAATTTTTAAGTAATTACAAGCTAAACCTAGACTTATAAAACCAAAAAATTACAACATTAAGATGAGGAGAAAGGGAAAGAAAATTAGCCAATTCTTGGAGCATATGTCTTGGATTCAAATTTTCATTTCAAAGGCTTCATCTCAAGCTAGCTACATGGAAGAATCAAGCTTTCATTAGAGGAGAATGAATGAAATAACGATGGTAAAGATGCACCACCATGGAACTTCACGAATTGGAAATTGAATGATAGATCTTCCTCTACAAAACTCGAGACTCTGAATCCTCTCTTTGTTTTTGCCACTTCCCACTCAAGAGAACCCTAGATTCGCACCTCAGTACTTGAGAGTTTTCAATCTCCTTTTTATCTCTTCCCCCTAACCTGAGAGCGCCCCTTCTCTCATGTGTTGCATGCCTCCCTCTTGAACTTCCAAACCCATGCCACTTCAATCCATCCATGTGAGAATCATGTGAAGAGGTGACCTGAATGTGTGTGTTGATCTTGTGTGAGGCTCTTGCATGAATGAGTGACTTGGGGAATGCATGCTTCATGCGAGTATGTGAGGTTGTGTATGGAGAGGTGCTTTGTGTAACTTGGAAAGTGGAATGCATAAAGAGAGATGTGAATGATGGTGTCATGTGGAAGAGCTTCCTATCACATGCTTTCTTGTGTGTGTTTTCATTGGCTAATGGAAGATAGAGTGGAGCCATACCTCCTAGACCTTGTGTGTCAAAATGAGCTGTATGTGTTACATGGATAAAGTAGAGTCATTCATGTGTGATGATTTAGTGGTGTGAACCGTGGGTGAGATATAACATCCGATTTTTGTTAAAACATCCAAAATGAGTCAGTTTTAAAAGCAAGTCTTTTGAAATTAATGAGTTGAGGCCAAATAAAATTAGGATAAAATCCTAAATAATAAAAAATAAGGATTTGAGGTTTGAGTTGTCCAGAAACCCAAGCTAAATGAGCTAGAAAAATTTGTGAAAGAAAGTTGGACATTTTTGTAATTTTTGGCAATTTTAAAAAACTCACAAGAGGACTTTTTTAAATAAAAAAATTAAGATTTCTGAGGTTCTCAGAGGCCCTAAAAAACATAGGAACCCTTAGAACAATTAAAACTTCTCTAGTGGGTGATTTTGGCCGTCAGTTAACCGAATGGTTCATAATAGTTTTAAATTATTTTTGAGTGAAACTAAAGCCGATTTATAAGATTAAGAGCCTAATTATTATGATGGAAAAGGCAAGTTTTAAAAAGGAGTTGAATTGAGCCTAAGTGAAAAGAATTAAGAAAAAGGACTAAAACGCAAAGTTAAAAAGTGCTTTAAGTGACTTTTCACCTTTCATAAAGCACGTCCCTTCTCTCCTCTCCCTTTAATCAACCTTGCTTCTATCCAAAACAAAGGAGAGCTCAGTTCAGAGAGATGCCCAAGTAAAAGGGAAGAAGAAGAAGAAAAAGCTTATAAAAAGGTAAAGATTTAAAACTTTTTCTATGCTCCTTCCTTTAGCAATCTTATTCCTCTCCTCCTCTTCTTTCTTCTTATGATTTTAATGAATTATTTGGGGATGGTTTATGGCTGGTTCAGAGGGATAAAATCAAAAATTGAAGGAGAAGGTTGTAGCAATTGAAAGAGCTCTTGAGAAGGCATTAAATCAAGGTAAGAAACTAATATTTTGTTGCTTCTCCTTGCTTGCTTCCTTTATGGTGATTTCATCCAGCCTAGAGCCCATCCAAGAGGAAATGAATTTTGACCCAACCAAGGAAGAAACATAGGTCTTAGAGTGTGAGAATTAAGAATAGGCAATTAAGACCAAAAAAGGAGCCTTAGATTTCAAGAATGAGAACTTAGGGATTCTTAGACAAATGGCCAAATTTGATTTCTTCAAAGGATGTTTTAGCTTATGTAAGACCTTTTATGAGTACATTGGACCTCTAGAAAATCTTCCAAGTGCCATTCCCTTCAAGGGAATTTGCAAAACTCCATGGGCTCTTTTCGTTGTATAGGTCTCGGCCAAATGGGTTCTATGCACCTAGGGAGTGTTTTAAATTTTTTTAACCTTAGAATGAGACTAGATATGATAGATGAACATCAATGAAAGCCTTGAAAAAAATTTAAAAAGTCTAAATTATGAGAAGGAGGTGTAGATTCCATAATAAGACATAAAAAAACAACTCATAGTTAGGCTCCTTAAAATGAATATGTGATAACTCTAAGGAGTCTAAATGGATTCAAGAGACTTAAATTGAAGGAGAGAATAGAGCCAAGATCATAAATTCTTATAGTTGCTTCCTTAGATCTTGTATGGAACCATAATTAAGCCATAGAACAAAGTAACTTCACATAAAGTGTGTGTGTGATGCCAAAGCTTTTTCCAATGATATAATGGGGTCTCATTTGATGTATCTAGGCTAAAGAAATTAAGCTCCACCTCATTGCAAGTGTGTGGTATAACACCATAATTATAGAACTCATCTCATATAAATTATAGGCTTCCTTTCATACAAATGCAAGAATTCAAGGAAAAGCCATTAAATATAATCAATTAAATTTGCGTTACGTAGCAGATAAATTTTTTGTTTCATGCCCCGTGGACCATATGAACTCATGTATCTCATTCTCCTATTTAATTATACAAATACAAATCATAACTATCTCAAGAAGTGGCTTAGAACTCAAGCAAAGGAAGTGTATACATAAAAATAAAGTGTGCAGTCTCGGATTGAAATTTCATATTTCTGTCACAAATTTTGAAAAATCATAACTAATTATAAAAAAATTAAAATCAAGCATACTATATCATTCTAGAAATATACAGATGTCTACTTTATGCTAAAAATAATTCCAGACTACAAATGAGACGTTTGGCCACTGGCAATCAATAAAATAGTACCAAAGGTCGTCTGTCGCTACTGGTACTGTCCTTCTACTTTAAAAATTTATACATCAAATATTCATGTAATTACATATGTTCATAAGCTCATATATCACATACAATATTGGATTACAACATATACCACTCATGTGACTACAAGATGGTAGTATCACACACTTGGTTATCAATCTCCTTCCTTTATGCTTGGTGGCTTCCATTTCTTGGCTTACTTGGTCCACCTAGGCATGTTAAACATATGGGGAGGAAGAGATAAGATTCTAAGAATTCTGATAGCTTTTCTCCTTTTCAAACATATATAAAGAATGTAAATCCATGCCTAAAAATGCATGCATGGCTATCATGTGACATATAATCATTCATGAAACTTTTCTAACATTTAAGAAGTCATACAAAACATCCATAGACTTGCTAAGTAAGTGATTTAGTCTCACCCATTCTCTTCAAGGATTTTGGACTTGCCTCATCTTTTTTCTTAAAGGCTTTGAACTAATACTTGCTTTTGGGAGACTCTTTGCTTTGTCTTAACTATTTCTAAGGGTTTTTGGCTCATCCTCACCATGGCTAGAAGGTTTTTAGCTTTACCACACTCAAGCAAACCAAAGCAAGTTCACAAAGTGTCATATGAATGTATAACAAAGCATCGTGGTACCATGGTATTTAGACATATGCTAAAACATTTCTCATGGCTCAACAACATACACACACACATTTAAGATAAGGCAAACATCCATTCATGAGTGAGAGAAAGAAGAGAGAGTTAACTTTGTCACAATTGCACACTTTTTCCTTTTGGAATGTTTCCTCTCCCATGGTCACACACTCATAATGATGTGAGACTTGTTTCCCTTGGCCTAGACACATCATGTGGAAGTCAATTATGCTCTTGAACCAAATTCTAAAGCTACACATTCATTAAAAAAGCTAGGTGGTTTATATGGCTCTTTTATAATTCCATAATGCACTTAATAAAGCAACCCTATAAAAATATGCTCTTTCCCCCATTCTCTTTATTCATTTATGATTCTTGACTCCTTTTAAGCCTCTTGGAGTCATCACACAATCAAATCAAGGAGTATAGTTAGGTGTTGCTTTTTTAAACCATAATATGGAACCTATGATACTATTTCATTATCCATGGTTTCTAAATTTTTTTCAAGGCTTTCTCTCATCCTCTCCCATCATATATGATGCAAAACTAAATTTGGAAGAAATTAAAATACTCCTTAGGTGCATGAACCCTCCTTGGTCGAGGCTATGCTTCTTAAAGACATCAAAGGAGTTGTTTTAATTTCTTTGATGGGAAAAGTATGTGGAAGGCTCTTTTGGTGTCTTAGAGACTCACACAACCTCTTAGGCACCTTAAATTATGGCTAGAAATCTTCATATAAACTAAGGTACAAGTGAAACCCTAGGCTAGATATCTTGCAAATCAATGATTTTTTCTTAGATTTCTTTGCATATGCTTGTTCCTCACACTCCATAACCCTTGGTTCCATCAAGAACACATAAAGAAAAACTCTCCTCCTTACTTTATCTCTCTAGATTGAAGCTTAAATGGCTTAGAAATGAAAGATTTTTTAAGTATTTCAAGTAAAGCCTTACCTTAAAATAGAGTTCTCTTTGTGTAGATTATTTTTCATCGATTGGTTTCTTGAAAAGAGTTTCTTTTTGGCTTGGGTCAGACCTAAATCTTCAAGTTTTCAAAAAAATAAAATTACCATTATAGAGCTTATAAGGTCCCACATCGGGTAGGAGACCCTAGGGCTAAGGTCTTATAAGAAGAAGCGAAGTTCTCCCCACCAACGGCGCTCTTTTGAGGTAAAACCTAAGAGACAAAACCCCACCCTTGCTGGTAAAATGAGAGTAACCGAAAGGAACGAGATCAGGGACAATACTATTGGAGGCTCTGTGGGAAATTGGTATCAGAGCCGGCCTAGCTGCATGTGCAACTCGAGAACGGGTTAGCCCCAAGGGGGTGGAATGTGATATCCCACATCGGGTAGGAGACCCTGGGGCTAAGGCCTTATAAGAGGGAGCAAAGCTCTCTCCACCAATGGCACGTTTTTAGGGTAAAACCCAAGAGACAAAACCCTACCCTTGCTAGTGAAATAAGAGTAACTGAAGGGGGCAAGATCGGAGATAATATTGTTGGAGGCTCTGTGGGGAATTGGTATCAGAGCCAACCTAGCTGCATGTATAACCTGAGGATGGGTTAGCCCCAAGGGGGTGGAATGTAATGTGTAATGTCCCATATTAAGTAGGAAACCCTAAGGCTAAGGCCTTATAAGAGGGAGCGAAGCTCTTCCCACCAACGGCGCGCTTTTAGGGTAAAACCTAAAAGACAAAACCCCACCCTTGACGGTGAAATGAGAGTAACCGAAGGGGGCGAGATCGAGGACAATACTGTTGGAAGCTCTATGGGGAATGGGTATTAGAGCCGGCCTAGCCGCATGTGCAACCCGAGGTCAGGTTGGCCCCAAGGGGGTGGAAATTCCCCACAGATCCTCTAACAGTATTGTCTCTGATCTCGCCCTCTTCGGTTACTCTCATTTCACCGGCAAGGATGGGGTTTTGTCTCTTGGGTTTTACCCCAAAAGCAGGCTGTTGGAGGGGAGAGCTTCACTTCTTCTTATAAGACCTTAGCCCCAGGGTCTTTTACCTGATGTGGGACATTACATTCTACCTCTCTTGGGGCCAACCCATCCTCGAGTTGCACATGCGGCTAAGCCAGCTCTGATACCAATTCCCCACAAAGCCTTTAACAATATTGTCCCCGATCTCACTCCCTTCGGTTACTCTCATTTCACTGGCAAGGATAGGGTTTTGTTTCCTGCATTTTACCCCAAAAGCGCACTGTTGGTGGGGAGAACTTCGCTCCTACTTATAAGGTTTTAGCCCCAGGGTCTCCTACCCGATGTGGGACATTATATTCCATCCCCCTTGGGGCCAACCCGTTCTCGGGTTGCACATGCGGCTAGGCCGGCTCTGATACCAATTCCCCACAGAGCCTCCAATAGTATTGTCCCTGATCTTGCCCCTTTCAGTTACTCTCATTTCACTAACAAGGGTGGGGTTTTGTCTCTTGGGTTTTACCCCAAAAGCACGCCGTTGGTGAGGAGAGCTTCACTTCCTCTTATAAAGTCTTAGCCCCAGGGTCTCCTACCCGATGTGAGACATTACATTCCACTCCCCTTGGGGCTGACCTGTTCTCGGGTTGCACATGCGGCTAGGCTGGTTCTGATACCAATTCCCCATAAATCCTTCAATAGTATTGTCCCCGATCTCGCCCCCTTCGGTTACTCTCATTTCACCGGCAAGGGTGGGGTTTTATCTCTTGGGTTTTACCCCAAAAGTGCACTGTTGGTGGGGAGTGCTTCGCTCTCTTTTATAAGGCCTTAGCCCCAGGGTCTCGTACCCGATATGGGACATTACAGAGCTCTTAGAGAGAGGAATAATTTTTCTAATTGGTGCGGGATGAAACGGGGCCATTTATTTACTTAAACAGAAGCTTAAACTTTTTCTGCTCTCCCTCCCCTCTTAATGTCATGCCATGGCTACTCAATTTTCTGTAAATGGAAGCTTGGAGAAGGTGATGAGGTGTAATCTTACTTAAGAAGCCTCTTTTATAATTTTTCAAAATAACCATTTTGCCCCTGTGTGCCTGTTTGCTTCGTTTAAGCTCATTTCAACTCCTTTTTCAGAACCGTCTTTTCTATCATAAAATTTAGGTCTTCTAATTCATAAAATACGTTTGGTTTCATCCAAATTGAATTTAAAATCTTTCAGAAAGAATTGGTCAAAGTTCAGGTCAACTAATGCTCTAAAACAAAAACTAGAGAGGTTTAAACATTCTAGAGGTTCCTATGATTTTTAGGGCCTATGAGAACTCTTCATTTTTTTCATTTAAAAATTCCTCCTTTGAGTTTTCTAAAAAGTACCTAAAATTACAAAAATGCCATTATATTTCGTTGTATTTTCGTTAAATTTTATCTGGTTGTTTTGACTTTAGTTTCAAGGCACCTCTGATCTTGAAACATCATTATTTGAGGTCTAGAATATTATTATAATTTTATTAGACATCAATTCATTCTATCTGAGGGACTTTTTTTGTATCCAGTGAATTACATATGTTTATGGAAATACTGTGTATTACATTTCTCACGTTTACAGAGGTACCAAATATTGCATGTGGCCAAGAGAGGGGAAGAATAATCAAGAGAAAGACTTGTGATTTTGCTTCAAAGGTAGCTATCTAACCTTTCTTCTATGCATTGTTGGATGTTTTCCTATCTTTGGGTGCTTGTATGATTGTTTGTACTATGAGAAATGTTTCTAGTTATTGCCTACATGTTATGGTACCATGATGTTCTTGAAATATGTTTTATGAATGTTATATGGGTTGAATGGGTATGGTGATACCAAAAATCCCTTAACAAGGGTAAGGATAAGCCAAAAGTTCCTAGAATTAGGTAAGACAGTCAAAAGTCTTAAGAAGAGTGAGATTTAGTCAAAAGTCCCTTGAAAATGAATGAGACAATTCCAAAAGTCTTAAAAAAATAGGTGAGGTTAAACAAATGCCCTTGAGAGCTTATGTATGATATGTATGAGTTTCTTGAACATGGACAATGTTTTATGTATGTTTACTAGTAGCTTAAATTGCTATGCATGTATTCTTAAACTTGAAAATATATCTATTATATATGTTTGAAAGTGTAAAGAGATATTAGGGTTCTTGGAATCTCACTCTTCCCTCTCCAATATTTAACCATGTTTAGGTGAGTCAAGTGGGCAAAGAAATGGAAACTAACAACCTTATAAACCAAGATTTTGACAAAGACTTTATTATTTAACAATTTTATTGACCTATTAATGTCAAATAATGTAACCATATGATATATATGTTATGTAGGTGCTTAAGCATATTTAAATGTATGTAAATATGATGTATGTACCTATTTTGGAACTATATGAATGAATATGTATGCTTTTCCCACCAAGGAGCTCTTATGTGATATGATATGCTTGTGTGTGATAGCAAGTGACAAAGTGAGAATTAGCTCCCATGAGGATTTGGACCATTTGGCATGCTTCCCTAGGCTAGTTTATGCTATGGGACATGTCTAAGTAGCTATGGAACATTAAAAGAGTCTTTTGGTGCCTTAAGAACAATTTTGAACTTCAAAAAGTGACCAAAATCTAAGTCAAACAACAAATTGACCAAATGGATGAATTTTCCCATGAAATTTGGCATGAATATAGGTTTTATCTAGAGTTTTTTTACAGAGTTAAAGAGCACTAAATTTGAAGCCTTAGAGAATTTATTATGATTTTTCAAAGTTGAAAAAATACTGCTAAAATGGTAACAACACTATTCATATGGTTAGTTTATATTTCTATGTCACGCATGGGCCAAATGATATACAATGCTCATGATATTTTACAAACATATATTAGACATCATAAGCTTTCCATAGCCACCAAGATCACCTCATTTGGAGCTCTATAAAAGGAGAACCAACTTTTTAAAGTTTCATGATAGTACCAATAACGTAGCTTAACCTTTGGTATTGTTCTATCAATTTTCACAAGTTAAATACTAGTGCATTGATCTAGAATTATTTTTAATCATTAGTTAACATCTATAGATTTTTAGAATATTATGGTTTGCTTGATTTTGATTGTTTTAGAATTAGTTATGAATTTTTAAAGTTCACACTAGAAAGTTAGACATGCTAACCTGAGAGCAAAACTTGATTTTTTTTATATATGGCTTCATACCCGAAATATATGAGATGAATTATGCTGTTTATGATTTGTATGGATATGTTATAGATAAAGAATGATATTGATGAGTTTATGTGATCCATGGAACATAAGATGAATTTTTAAAGTCTTACGTAACACAATTTAATGCTATTAAATATATTGATTTTCTTGCAAAGTGAATGAAGCTAAGCATGGGTAAAGAGAAGGAAAGGCTAATGAGTTATGGTATTACATGAGACACCTGTAGCTCCTGTATAAGGCAAAGATCTGAGTGTCCACATGTTTTGGAGCTTAAAAAAAAATGGAGAATATCACGTTCTAGCTATGCTTTTCTCTGTGCCTTCTGGACGTGTGTAAAGCTCCTTCTACATCCAGCTATGCATGTGTGTTACGTGATGGAGTTGCTATCCATGATAGTGTGAGTGTATTTGGCAACTCATGGAGTGTGTGTTTGAATGGATATGCTACGTGGATGAGTGCAGCCTTTGTGTGTGTGTCTAGCCATGTGCATATCAAGAAGCCCCTATGCATGTGAGCTCCATCCAATCTGTGCTTCTCATTTGTACCTTTCATTCTTCATTTGTCCAAATCTATCCCAATTTTCTAATATTTTTTTCATTTTATGATAATTCATTAAAAATTTGGCAATCATCCATTACTTAAAATGGCACACTTGAAACTTCCGTCTTTAAATCTTAGCCCATGATTAAACCTCGCAGCCTTCAATTTTTTTCCAAATTAATCTCCATAATTCAATTTCTATTTTCCCATTAAAAATCTGTACACATAATAGAAAATACTAAGTAGAAAAAATTCAAAAAATTATTTAAAAGAATTTAGGTGTTAAAAAGCAAGAATTTTGCAAATTAATTCCTATAGTGCAAAAATGGCTAATAAAAATCAAATCTCACCTAATTAAATCCATTAAATCATAATCCACCATCAAAATATCCAATTTAAAATAAGTAAAATATATAAAAATTGACCTTTATCATTGCATTCATTAACTATATGGCCAGTTTTGTTGCATTGTCTACACGTACAAAAGATGCACTTATATTGACATTCAACCCACGTGGTGGAACCATTATTGAGGAAGATTTTAGCTCCTATTAGCGGAGGAAGCAAAGGATTAACAAGAACTTGAACCCTTAGGAAACACATTTTGTGATTATGTTGAACAATATTGTCAAGAAACATGGCTTTTCTAGCCATGTTGCCAAGAATTGTAGCAATATCTTCATTATGATATTCTAAAGGAAGGCATAAAAATTGGACCCAAATAGGAAAACATTCCATGACTATTTCTTGATGAGTGATGTTAAGCTTCCATGCATTAACAATCAAAAGGGAATTATGAACTGATCACAAGCCATTATAAAGAATGAAAGATTAATCTTCAGAGTTATCAAAGTGTATCATATAGAAGTAGCTATCCTTACGAAGATCTTAGAACTCACCATGTAGTCTCTAAGCTCTCTTAAGGATGAAGTTTAATTTATGCATGATAAAGTCATGAATATCAATAAATATTATGGCAAAAGTTCTAGAAGTCAATGGAAGGTTAGAGAATATGGTCATAAAATGTAAACAAAGGACCCATTCTAAAAGCAAGCAACCAAGGACAACTATCCTTAGGGGAGATTGATGAAGAGAATGAAGAACTACCATGGGAAATGTCTTCAATCTAACAGTAACTACATGCTAAAGAATGTTGAGAGACCATGGTGAAACTGAAAAGGACATTAAGGGAGGGAGAAAGTTTGAAGAGGCAACAAAGAAGACAAAATTAGAAGAGAGGAAAACAAAGGCGATACTAGATCAGGAGGAGGAAGGCAAAGATGATGAAAGAAAGAAGAGCATTTTAGGGTTGCTTTAACTATGTGGACTATGGATGTTTGGCTCTGCCCTATTCAATTATAATAAATGAAGATGTGTTTTTATTTAATTTGTTTCCAAATTAATCTTTTTGACTATGGGTTGCATTATTAATAGTTGATGAAGTCTTATTGTTAAATGAATATATGTTTTATTTGATTTATTTCCAAATTAATATTAATGCTCTTGAAATTTGATTATAGTTGGTGTACTTTTGGTTATGAGTGACAAAGAACACTATTGTAAATTGTGTGAGCTTTAGTGGTGACTTTGGGCAGTTATAATGATGACTAGTTGGTATTAATTTTGAGAAAAAATAACGTAGCTAGTAACAAATTCAAAACATACTTGTAACTTAGAGAAGATCCTATTGTAATTTTTGCAAGCTTGAGTGGTAACTTTTGAATGTTCTAGTGGCAGCTAATTAGTATTAATTTTCATGAAAAATCTAAGAAGGAGTAACAAATCCAAAACTTGTTACTTAGGGAAGATCTTATCATAATATTTGAAAGTTTGAGTATTAACTTTGGGAAGTTCCAATGGTAACTTATTGGTATTAGTTTTCACGAAAAATTAAGGGGTAGTAACAAATCAAGACACACTTGTAACTTAAGGAAAACCTTGTCGTAATTTTTGTAAGCTTAAGTGGTAACTTTGGAAAGTTTCAATGGTAACTAATTGGTATTAATTTTCTTGAAAATTTTAAAAGATAGTAACAAATCCAAAACACGTTTATAACTTAAAAAAGATTTTATTATAATTTTTGCAAGTTTGAGTGGTAACTTTGAGAATCTTTAATGGTAACTAATTGGTATTAATTTTAAGGAAAAATAATATGGATAATAAAAAATCCGAAACACACTTGTAACTTAGGAAAGATCTTGTTGTAATATTTGAAAACTTGAGCGATAACTTTAGAAAACTTCAATGGTAACTCATTAGTATTAATTTTTATGAAAAATCTAAGGGCTAGTAACAAATCGAATACATGCTTGTAACTTAGGGAAGACCTTATTATAATTTTTGCAAGCCTATGTGGTGACTTTGGAAGGCTCCAATGGTAATTAATTGGTATTAGTATTGAGGAAAAATAAGAAAGATAATAACAAATCCAAAATACACTTGTAACTTAGGGAAGATCCTATTGTAATATTTGGAAGCTTGAGTGATAACTTTAGGAAGTTCCAATAGTCTAATTGCTATTAACTTTCATAAAAAAAAACCATATAAGATTAAGTTATAACTTTAAGGGCTTAAGTGGTAACTTTGGAAAACTCCAATAATAACTACAAAAAGACTAGGTAGTAAATAATTGAAGTATTAAGTTATACAAGATTGAAGCATCAACCAAGGATAAGAAACATAAATGTATATAGTAATATGATAGAGAGTAATTTGTAACAACTTTACCTATAAGTATTACATACCTAAAGGTAAACATTACAAAGGTAATGTTGTTATACAAAAAAATTGTAACTATATAGGTTTCCCATGAGCAAAAAGCTATTTGTTCTTTATTCATGATGTATACATATGCACATTATTCATCGTACTTTATTAGTTGTGTTACCTTAGCATCATTTACAAGGTTTATACACTCAAAGGCATCAAACTTCAAAGTGTACTTCAACCTTTTTGCATTAATGTTAAAGTCCATTTATAATCCAATGAGTGTTTTTAGTTCTAACAATGAAATACCTTCCTTAATCAATAGTCTCCTTGTTAAACAAACTATTGTTAACTCAGCTACACTAAAAAGATTCATGCATGTTAGCATCTTTTGAATAACAGTAACTTAATAATAAGAGTATAAGTAACTTGTAAATCTAGGAAGCTTTAGTTGTAATTTGAAATGCCTAGGTTGTAACTATGTTGGATGCCTAGGTGGTAACTAATTGACGTTATGTAAAATAAATTCTAAAAGTTATTCAAAAAGTAGGAGTGGTAATTAAATGTTTCCTAAAGTTACTACTAATTTTTTCAACAATTACAACATAGTCTTCTTGAAGTTCCAACTTAGTCATTAACATTCATGCTTCCTGAAGTTACTGCTATTACTTTCTGAAGTTACTACTCATTTTTCCAATGGTTATTATTCATGTTTCTTAAAATTACCAATCATCCTTCCAACAATTACCACTCATACTTCTTAAAGTTAACAATCGTCTTTCCAATAATTACCACTCAAACTGCATTCTTCCAATAGTTATCACTCATTCTTTCAATAGTTACTACTCATGCTTCTTAAAGTTACTAGTGTTTTAGGTTTGCTACTACCACTTAGTTATTAACACTCATGCTTGCTTTAGTTACCACTCTTGCTTCCTAAAGTTAGCATTTATTTTTCCTACAGTTACCATTCATACTTTCAATATAAGAGAAATTCACAATGTTGGATTTAATACTTCTATAAAAAATATGTAGAAAGGAAGAAAGAAAATGGAGAAATTCACAAGATAAAAAATGAAGGGAGGAAAAACCACATTACCTTTAGGGTTTTTTTGGTTGGAGGATGTAATGGTAAAGGGAATATAAAAAGTTAGTAGGTAAGGGTAAGTGAGATAAAAAATGATTATTTTGCCCTTACTTTTAAAAGGTGATTTAATAGATATAATAATAAATATAAGAGCAGAATAGACATTACACAAGTTATGTAAAGGGAATACATCCGCGATGTTATGAACCAAATGAAGCCCTACAAATATAGCTGAATACAAGCAACACACAAATGAAAGACTTCCTACAGAGATAACTAAATACCAACAAACTGATTGCAAAGATGTTAGTGCTTCTTTTCCTTGACTAGGCTTGGAAAAAGGAAATGAAGGTTGAAAAATTGATAGAAGTAAGAGATGGGAGGAAGAAATGGCTGGAGAAGTCCTTTGAGTGTTCATGTTTTCAACAAATTACATTTAAGAAAAATCATTGGGGGCATTTTCATCCAGCCAAGTTAGATGTTACATCCTTTGGTCCTTTAAGGGAATTATGGTTTTTAAGGTCAAATAGTAGAATTTTTCTTAGGGTCCTTATGTGAAATTTGTCCTTAATAAGATTTCTAATTCAAAACCCAAAGTTTGACATATGTTTGTGTAATGAAACGTCATCAATTTTAGTTAACTTAATTGACAATGACATTAAATTTTTGAAAAAAAAGATTATTTTATTAAAATGTATTTCATTAAATAGCTAAATTAAGAGCTAAGATTTGAACTTTTTATTAATTTTACTAAGTACATCTTAAGTATATTTTTAGTAATTATCCAATTTGAATTGTGATTTTTTTAAAATTTATTTGCAATAAGTACTCTTATAACATATTGGCATAGTTAAAAAATATATTTATTATATTTATAAAGTAACAATTTAATTATAAATTTAATATTAGTGAGATTTGTAAGCATTAAAGTGAATAATTTATTAAAAAATAATTTTAAGTGTAAACATTATGTTATAACACAAAATTTTATAATGTTATAGGTGTTGCTTGGCTATAAGAGTTTGGATCATCTCAATTTTGGAATGTTTAAAACACTTAATGACTACTATTCATCGAGCTTTTCTCAAGGAATTTGCACAATAAGTTACTCAAGTTGCTTTAAGTAGAATGAATACTCAATTAAATGGCATCTATGACTTTATTAGGCAACTTAACTTGACCATCATCATCAATTCACACCCTTAAAACTTTTAAATAAATGCCTTTACAACCATACCAGGAGTGTAAATATGTCTTCATCATCAGGCTTATAATCCACAAGTTATTAGCTTAGACCCTACTTCACTTATGAATTGTAATATTCACTTTGTCTAGCCATTGTATTATTCTCTTTCTAAACCTTTTAATATAAATTATCATCTCTTTATCAACAAAAAAAAATCATATCCAAAAATAGGACTTTAATCTTATTATTCATATGCTCTTTACAAAGTTCTAGAAGTATAAAAAATAAAATGATATAGTATTACAAGAAATGTGACATTCTTTTACAATGATCACAAACTTTCTCCCAAAGGATTGAATAAGGAAGACTTGTCGCCTAATGCTCCTACAATATCAATAGAAAGCTATAGACTATAAAGTCAAGATGGCTCACCAAGAAGGTTAGCTTTCACCTTAACTATGGGAGAAAACTAACCAAGCAGCCACAAATGTGCAAACCCATTCCTTTGGGAGAAAACTACATTTGATGCCACTAGACCCTTACTAGCAACCAACTAATGGGAGCCCACTATGTAAAGCCAGCTACTACAAAGGTATACAGGTCACAAGAATGACTATTGATCCTTTTATCCCGCCTACAAAAGAATGAAAGCTTGTTAAGTAAAACCTCCATGTCAAGGTTGGATCTACCAACCCATGTTGCGACTAATGAGGTATCCAAATATAAGTCAAAATGTCATCTTTTGAGTTGCACACATTCTAGTGCAATAGGAAAACTACCTTCAAACTTCTCCTGAGTATTCAAGGCCTATACTATTAAGCATTTCCTTTATTAAAGATTTATAGGACTAAGTTAGCTCCTATTGTTTAGATCTTAGTTAGTTTGCTACTATATATGTCACCATTTCCTAGAAGGCAAAATAGTATAAACATATTGACATAACAAGGGTTCTTACATGAAACACATTATCTTAGATGGCACGTACCCCTTTTTAGTGATACGCATACACAATAAGAGATAATTGCTTCTAATTAGAACATAAGTAGAAAAGAATGACATAGGGAGGTTGCAAGTTCCCATACAAAGTGACTTGTCAAAGATGGATATAAGATATTAGTGTTGGAAAAGTTATAAAGATAGATGAGGAATAGAAATAACATTATGCAACAAAGATGGATAAGATATTAGAATAGATATAACATTGTGCAACATGTACCACCATATTCATTTACCTCATCTCATGCCATTATAACTTGCATTTTTTTAGCCAAGCATACAATCTCAAGAAATGACATTAAAATATTAGGTTATTTTTGCATTATGTAATGGATAAATTTTTTATTTCGCATCCTGTGAACCATAAAGCTCATTCATCTCATTCTAACATTTAAATACACAACTAAAACTCAAAACCATCTCAAGATGTGGCCAAAAACTCAAGCTCATGGGACATATACACAAAAATTGCATGTGCAATCTCAGGTTAATGAGCTAGCTTTTTGTCATGAATTTTAAAAAATTATAACTAATTCTAAAAAAATTAAAATCATGCACACTATACCATTCTGGAAAGCTACAGATGTCTGTTTTATGTTAAAAATAATTCTAAATCACAACAGAGACATCTAGCCACTAGAAATTAATAGAATAGTAACCAAACTCGCCTGGTGCTACCAGTACAATCACAAAATTTTAAAAATTCATATCTCCCTGCTCAAACATCTAATTAAGGTGATCTTAGTGGCCATAAAAATATTATCATGTTTAGTTTATGCTTGTAAAAGTTCATGTGACATCATTTGGCCCTCGAATGACACAAGAGAAGAAACTGACCATATGAACAGTAACTATACTAGAACAGCTAAAATTTAACAACTTTAAAAATTCATAATTAATTTCACATATCTCCAAATAATCTAGTCTTTATCTTACCAAAAATTTCTAGATGAAATCTATATACATGCCAAATTTCATGAGGAAATTCATTCATTTGGTTAGAATGTGTCATAGGGTTGTAAAATGGCTCTTTTATGCTTCTTAAAGGGTCACCAAAGGGTCAAATTTGCTCTCAAGGCTTTCATGGCCACTTGAGTACATGGCAAAACACCAAATTAGTCTATGAAATATGTCTCAAAGGTGAACAAACCCAGATTTCACAAACCCACTCTCTTACCCCAAGGTATACATAAAAATACATAGGCTTATCTTTGGCTTTCAATGTCAAAATCATGTAATGTCACTCATATGGCTCTAGTTCTCATACATATACAATATCCATACATTTACAAGTATTCATGAGCTCATGCATCATATACAACATTCAATTACGTCATATGGCATTCATATGGCTACAAAATACACAATTCTATGTTAATCTCCTTCCTTTATGCTTGGTAGCTTCTATTTCTTGGCTCATTTGGACCACCTAGTCATGTTAGACAAATGGGGAGGAAGGGATGAGATTCTAAGAGTCCCAATAGCTCTTCTCTCTTTCAACCATACATAAAAAATGCAAATCCAAGCCTAAAACTATGGGCATGGAATTCATAGAGTGCATAATCATACATAAAACATTTCTTACACTAAAAAAGTCATATAAAATATATATAGGTTTGTCAAGAAGATGGTTTAGCCTTATCCACTTTTCTTGGGGGATTTTGGACTTACCTCACCCATTTTGTTAAAGGGTTTTTAACTAAAACTCACTCTTTGGATACTTTTGGCTTTGTCTCTACCATTCTTGGGGACTTTTGGCTCATCCTTATCCTAGCTAAAGGACTTTTAGTTTCACCACACTCAAGCAAACCAAAACATGTTCATAAAGCATCATTGAAGTGCATAGCATCACATCATGGTACCATGGCATATAGACACATGCTAAAACATCTTTCATGGCTTAAAAAATACATATACACATTTAAAAACAAGATAAACATCTACTCATGTATAAGAGAAAGAAGAGAGAGCTATCTTGATTACAAATGCATACTTTTTCCCTTTTGAAATGCTTCCTCTCCCTCGGCCACATACTCACAAGGATGTGAGACTTGATTCCTTTGACCTAGACACATCATATGGAAGTCAATTACTCTCTTGGAATAATTTCTAAAGCTACACATGCACTTAAAAAGCTAGATGGCTCAAATGGTTCAATTATGGTTCCATAAGACACCTAGTGAAGTAACCTTAGAAAAATATAATGTTGGCTCCATTCTTTCCTTCAATCTATGATTCTTGACTCCCTTTAGACCTCTTGGAGTTATCACAAAATCATTTCAAGGAAGCTAAGTAGGTGTTGCTTCATTATGCTATAATATGGAACCTATATCTCCATCATATTTTCTAAACTTTCTAAAATTTTTCTAAGGCTTCCTCTTATACTCTCCCATCATATATGATACAAAATTAAGTTTGGAAGAATTTAAAACTATCCCTTCGTGCTTCATCCATACTAGGCCGAGGCTATACTTCTTAAGGACACCAAAGGAGTTGTTTTGATTTCTTTGATGGGAGGAGCATGTGGGAGGCTTTCTTAGTGTCTTAGGAACTCACTCAAACTCTTAAACACCTTAAATTATGGCTAGAAACCTTCCTACAAACTAAGGTGCAAGTGAAATCCTATACTAGACATCTTGCAAATCAATGGTTATTTCTTGGATTTCTTTGCATATTCTTATTTTCGACACTCTAAATCCTAGGATTCATCCTTGGTTTGGTTCAAAATTCAATCCCTCTTGGCTGTCTATATACTGGGCAAAATTCACATGTATGAGAACAAGAAGAAGCAAGTATGGAAGAAAGTGGTTTCTACCTTAATTCAAGCTTTTCTTAGATGCTCTTTCCCTTGCTTTGGTTCTCCTCTCTGAATTCAAACTCTCCCCCTCTGTTCTGAGCTCAAAATAGAACCAACTTCATCAATAAAACTAGAGGAAGAAATGTGGAAAGGAGGAGAATCAAGTTGGTAAAGGAAGGAGCATAAATTTTCACACTTTTCTTACCTTTTTCTTGGATTTTTTTCTCTTCTTTTTCTCTTCCTATGGTGCGCCCTTCTTAACAGAATTTTCCCTTGGTCTTAGACAAAATTTGGGTTGACTAAAATGAGGGAGAAAGGCGGACGCCACTTAAATATAGCTAGGGACTCTTAAGGAGTTTTTTAAAATTTTAATTTTGTCCTTCATTATTAGCTTTTTTGTTTGAGGCTCGTTTCAACTCCTTTTCAAGAACTACCTTCTCCATCATAAAATTTTGGTTCTCTAACCTCTAAATAGCCTTTGGTGTAATAACCAGGGAAATGAAAAGAAAAAAAAAATAGGAGAGAAAAGCTGAAAATTTTTGAAGGGCTGAAAATTTTCTAAGTCTGCTAGCTACAGCCTAGCTATAGTGAATGTACCTGTTTGCTATAGCGAGAAATGGTCTAGCTATAGCGAGAGTGCCTTCTCGCTATAGCGAAAATGCTTCTAGCTATAGCGAGTTCGGCTACCCCATACAAAAACCAGGGCGTTGCTCGCCGTAGCGTGCACTGTAGCAAAGGCAGAGGTTTGGGATTAATACGAGCTCGCCGTAGTGAGGGTCATGGCTTGCTATAGCGAGGGTTAGTCCGAAAAAGTGTAAAAAAAGAAGATTTGAGTTATTAAAGCGTCCCAACTCCTTCTTTCACTTTGTAACCGACTTAAGCTCCCTCTAAGACAGAGAAAAGGGCGGAGGAGAGAGAGAGAAGCCTAGAGAAGGAAGCAAGAGTAAGAGAAAGGTAAGATTTGCATAGCTTTTCTCTTAAAATCTTGTTCCTCCCCCCTTGCTCTCTCTTCCTATGGTTTGCTTATGGAAGTAGTTAGGTTTTGAGCTTGGTTCAGAAGAGGGAGAGTGGAAAACCACTATTGAGGGAGGTTAGAAGTCATGTAGCCTCTCTTTCTTGATTTTCTTTCTTGAGAGCTTGAGAGAGGAAGGATAGTTAATGGGATTCTAGTGAGAGAAAGAACCCTTAGCTTTATATGTTTAGTAGGGTTGCTAGAAAGAGATCCCTAGCTTTATGAATAAAGTGTTAAGAGAATAATTCCATGCTTCTTATGTGGTTAGGCTCAAGAGAAGCACTCCCATCTAAAGGTGATTGTGAAACCCACAAGGGAGGAGACAAATTGAAAGGGAAAGTTTATGAATAACCAATAAGGTAGCTCTCTCCACCTTCTTTCATGCATAAGATGTGTGCTTACATTGTCTTGCTTGTGTGTATGTATGTTTTGAACCATGAAAAGTATGCTAGCATGATGATGCCTCATGTATTTCAATGATGTTTTATGTGATTTCTTGAGTTTGCTTGAGTATGGAAAAGTCAATAACCCTCTAACCATGGTGAGGATGAGCCAAAAACCCTCAAGTTGTTTGAGACAAAGTAAAGAGTCTCCCAAAAGTGAGGTTGACTCCCAAAGAGTAAGGATTGAGTCTAAAAACCTCTTAGAGAATGGGTGAGGCAAGTCCAAAATTCACAAGTGAGTGGGTGAGGTTAATCCATGTACTTGGCAAGCTTTTGTATGTTATGTATGGCCTACTCAAATGTTGAAAATGCTTTTCTTATGTATGGCCTACTCACATGTTGAAAATGCTTTTCTTATGATTTCACATGCTAATATGCCCATGCATACATTGTGAGACTTGTTTGCATGCTCTATGTATGTTTGAATGAGAGATAAATTATTGAGATTCTTTGAATCTCACTCCTCCTCTCCACCATCCTAACATGCTAGGTGGACCAAGTGAGGACAGAGATGGGAGCCACCAAGCTTGAAGCTAGAAAGTTTAATGAAGAATTGTAAAAGAGCCTTTTTGTATTTATTTTGTAGTTAAGTCAAGATATGTAATCTAATGATATGATGTATATAATGTAGCACCTATGAATACTTGTAAATGAATGTATTCAATGTATATATATATATATGAGAATTGAATCCATGGTGTATGATGTAGCAAGTGTAGCAATGAATGGTAAGATCTAGCATTCTCCCATGAGTGTATGTGTTAGTGTGGGAGAGTGAGTTTTGCAAATCTGGGTTGTTAGACACTTGAGCCATGTTTGATAGCCCCTTTGATGCTATCCCACGTGCTCATAGAGCCTTAGAAGTAGGAGAAGCCAATTTGAGTCCTTGGAACCCCCTTTTAACACAAGAAAGTGGCACTTTGCCCCCTTATGTCAAAGTCTAACCAAATGACATCTTCTTATCTTGAAATTTGGCATATGACTAGATCTTGTCTAGATCTTTTTGGGAAGCTAAAGATAAAGTCATTTGGAGGTCTATATCATTTTCTATGGTTTTTCAAAGTTGGTATCAGAATTTCAGATTTTCAGAAATACTGTTTATTTGGTCACTTATAGAATTGTGTCATCCAAGGGGAAAATGTGATCCAATGATTACGAAATTTTATAAACAGAAACTAGACAGTCACAGTGACTTGTAGCAACTAGAAGCACCTCATTTGGAGGTCTAGAGAGGAAGATATGTATTTTCGAAGTTCCTGCCCAGCATCAGTCATCTTACCAGACACGAGGTACTGTTTCATCGATTTTCGGGAGTTTGGCTTGATGAAATGATCTGGAGATATTTTTTCTCTCTAGTTAACATCCACATATTTCTATAGTGGTATCATTTTCATGCATTGGATTTTTTTGGAATTAGTTAGACATTTTTGAAGTTCATATCAGTAAACTGTGACAGTAGCAGAGTCCCCTCCGACCTTCAGATGATTTTGCGTGTCAAACGTCCTGTGTGTGGGATTTTATAACTTGCACATATTTTTAGCATGAATTAGACGTCCTGAGATTTCCATAATGACCAAGATCACATGTTTTCAATTTTTCTAAATTTAGTTATGAATTTTCAAACTTTGCCCAGAAATGAGGCCAAGTATGGCCGAAATTGAATATTCATGTCTCATATCCTTCTTTGCTTTCCATGGGTTTAAAGCATATTTTTGGGATTGAAATGAGTCTTAATAGTGCAATTAAACATGAGGATTCATAGAAAGAACTCACCCGGTCCATGTGACACTAAAGTGAATGTCTACCCATGCATAATGCCATGTGAGAAAGAATATGAACCCAAGGGAAATGATCTCCCTTTATGCTTCCCATATGTATATGAGCATGTACGGCATGATGGATATGAGTTAGAAATGAAGGTGTTACATTTGGAATCACTCAAATTAGTTCTAAAACCTTCCCAAACAAAAAGGTCAAAGTTCAAGTTCATCTACGTTTTAACTCGTACACCGGAGGAGTTTTAACTGTTATAGGGGTTTTTATAGTTTTCAGGGCCTCTGAGCACCCTGGGAAACTCATTTTTCTCATTTAAAAATCCCTCTTATGAGTTTTTCAAAAAGTTCCCAAAATTACGAAAATACCGCTGCATCTTTGTTGAAGTTCGTTTGGTCATTCTGGCTCCATTTTCAAGACACCTTTGATCTTGGGATTTCATTATTTGAGGTCTAGATTATAACTCTAATTTTATTGAATTTCAAATCATTCTATCTAGGGGACTTCCTTTTGCATATAGTGAATTACATATATTTACGAAGAAATCAGGTATTATGTTTCTCACGTTTACGGTGGTAATAGATGTTACACAACAAAGGTGGATAAGATATTAGTGTTAAAGAGTTAAAAGGATGGATGAGAAATAGATATAGCATCATGAGGATGGATAAGATATTAGTGTTAAAAAGTTATAAGGATTTATATGAAATAGATAATAGCCTAGAAAAATGAAGTTAGCTATCAAGAACTTAGCAATGAACAACATTGATGTCAGGATTCAATTGATTAAGGAAGTATTAATTTTAGGATTTTAATAGAAGTGTTGATTTAAGGACTTAACTAGTGATTTGAGGAAAATGGTTACAAGGCAAATCGATTAGTATTGAACAATGATTGATTAAGGAAACTTAAACACAAATATGAGAAATTAATAGATAATAGAGCTAACTAGTTTCTAGTTCAAATTAGACTAGTTATGGACTAGTTGACTTTAAGAAAACTTGCACTAAGGAGAAGGGAAGACCAAGTTAGGAGAACTTGACAAATTAGATACATTATTGCATACATATGATTTTACTTGCAAGAATAACATTTTGATATGCTTTATGCCACAACCTGCCTCAACTTGAGCTTAAAAAACCTACTTGGTATGTGCACTAAAAGTCACTGTGAGAATCTCAAATGCAATATAATAACAATGCTAAAATAAATGAATACTAACTGAACATTATTATTGCTTTTTTATAGGATCAATTATATATTACTTTATATCCTTTCTATTATCATGAAGGCCTAAACTTAAGTATAGCTTAATCTCTTTTTGGGTGCCTTCCACAAATCCATTAACATATGTAGCTTGACCTGGCATCTTATTTGTTTTTTCCTCAAAGGAATTCTTAAGCTCGACCAGGTTCTTTTAAGAAAAAGGTGCAAGTCTCTCCCTCCACACCATCATCAGAATCACAAGATAATTTGCTTGTCTTTCAATGATGCTTATGCAAAGTCAACTCCTTAAAAGAGCAAGATAAAGAAATTGTGAATCGAGAGCTAATTAGAGAAGTAGTAGCTAAAAGAGTATCCTAAGCAGTTGTAGGAAGAATATTAGGACTACCCGAATTGGTGTACCTATAAAGCTACTTCCACACATTGTGATCTTAAGGTAATGTTAGACTATCACAAATAAACCAATGATTCACCTTGACATCTCTCAACACCGGCTCTAAGGTCATTGAACTTAAAGTAATCTTACCTAAGTGAAATTAGCTAATTAAGTCCAACAAGATAGCTACATTACCTAGAATAATACCTTTGCTCTACCTCCTCACATTGTCAGGATTGTAATTGATTTTGTTGATGTAACGATGAGCGAAGGGGAATGGACCAACAATAGTACAAACATACATAAAGCAATAAACTTATAACAAACTTGAACTCACGAAACTTCCAATAAAAAGACAAAGATGATCAAGTCTACTAATAATCATAAACATACCATGAATATTGGCATATTCATTTAACATTCAAGAAAGGCAAAATAAAGGGAAAGACGACTATATCATCACATAACAACATAAAGCCATAAACCTAACACATATTGCACATCTAATAGGGTCAGTTGGAAAAATGTTACCCTAATCAAATCTATTATAGAACAAAAATGACCATCCAACGAGAAGTGCACTCCTCTTTGAAAACACCCTCATACAATACCAGAGAAGCTCCATCCTTTATGTTGAAAAACCTTTACTAATCAGAAGACAATAGTGGAACAACATTCAACAGAAAGCTATAGCTTTCTTAAGACCAACGAAGATCATCTTTTGACATATTACTCCTAAAATCACTAAGGAACAATACGGCCATTGCATTCAATAAAAGCAACTTACGTAGATGTAGACAAGATAAAAAGGCAGCACAAAGGTAGATGGAAGACAAAGCAAACAAGCAACACATAGATGAATAAAACTATAACAAACAGAATTTAATTTTGCACCCTATAGAGCACTTTATATGAATGTAAAGAGTCATAGGAATATGAAGCAACAACACTGCCAACATTTGTCACATGACAACTAAGGCATACACACTACTTTAATCCTACTTAACTCGACACTTCACCAGTGAACTTAGGGACAAGTATTATAGGTGTCATCTAGCTATAAGAGTTTAAAAACAGCCTTATTTAAGAAGGTCCAAAACACTTAATGACTACTATTCATTGAACCTTATTTAAGAAATTGAGATAGCAAGTTATCTAAATTGCTATAAATAGAACAACTCTCGTATGACAAGTCACCTGATTAGACAACTTTTACAACTCTACCAAGACAACTTTTACAACTCTACCTGGCAAGTTGATTTGACTATTACATTAACTCACCACCCTTAAAACCTATAAATAAAGACTTTCATGACCACACTAAGGGGGAGAACAAGATTTTCATCATCAGGCTTATACTCCACAAGCCATCAACTTAAACCCCATTGGGCCTTTGAATTGTAGTATTTATTTTGTCTAATCATTTTATCATTATCTTTTTAGGCCCCTTAATACAAGTTATCATCTTTTTTGCATTTTCATCCTCCTTATTATCCCACCTTGTTTGACACTATAATTTGCCACGACATGAAGTATACCACCAAATCCAAAAACATATAATAACAATCAACCTATGATTAACATTGTATTAATAATTTAATTTATAATAATTATGTTAAAAAATGTCATTATTTTAATGATAAACTTAAAACAAAAACATACAAAGTATAAGAGACACATGGTAAAAAAGCGAAGCCTTAAGCACGCCTTTTATGCTTTATTATTATTATTTTTTGGGTAATGCCTTTGTAAAATAAGATGTCTTGTAGAAACAAAGAAATTATCCTCTAAAAAAAATATTGGTGTGGTAACTAATTTGCTTATATGGCAAATGACATTAATTAAATGTTGACATTTCTATTATAAATAAATAAAGTTAATCGGAAAAAAATTAGGAATTCAGTTGAAAAATTATTCCGAAAAATATTCTTATAAACCCCAAATATAGTTTAAGCTTAAATTCGTTTAAATGCACCCGTACCACTTATTAATCAAGCAACTTCAGAAAAGTAAAACATTGAGACTTCAGTTAGATTCCTGCATCTAACGGGGTCCTAGAGGTTCCCTTTTTTCTTTTTCGGCCAAATCCTAATGGTTCCTTTAATTAGTATTCGCTTCTGCGGATTTACTCCAATTATTTACTACAATAGTGTTAAAAGTTTAGTAATATTCTCATTTATATTTTAATATATAAATAATTTTTGCCTACAACTTAAAACTCAACTCTAATTTAAAATTAGATTGGGTAAATTTTATTTTTTAAAAAAATTAGAATACCATGTTAGAGGATTTTAATTCAGTGAAACAATATGTTAGCAGAATTTCTTTCCTGAGAAGAAGAGTTGAATCCTTAATGACAGAAGGGTTGGATGAAGATAATAATAGCCAGAAGGAATGAATTCCCGCGTAAGGAAAATCTCCAATCTTGGTATTACTCTTGTAATGGGAAATCCATTTACTTTAATCCAAATGACACGACTTTCCAATCCAACCAGACAAGGAATAAATCTCTCGACTTTACATTCAAAATTCAAAAAGAGTCTCATTTCTTCTGTTACTGTCATGCGATTTTCTTGGCCGCCAAACAGAAACAGCGTGTTTCAGAGCAAACGGCAGAATATGAATCATAAAAAAAACCATGGAGGGCATGTATCACACATGACAGAGAACTAGAAACGCAACGTTTGGGTTGGCAAACTGGCTGTTTGGTATACAATTTAAGGATATTAATTAGATTGAACCGTCCATTTATTGTTACTTTTTTTTTTTCGAGACTACTAGTTTAATCTCGGAGTCTTACTGAAGAGAGATTCATCGGCATTTAACTCTCTCGGTTTCTTTCTCTCACGTTGTAATTGGAGTTCCGAGTGATTCATCGATGAACAGGCAGAGCCAGTTCAAGGTAATTTGTAATCAGACACTACTCTGTTCTTGACTCATTTTATTTTTCCGTTGTTTATAGATGATTTATTTGAGGATGAAGGAGCACAAAAGATCATTAATGATCGAAACATCGAAATCTAATGGGGTGACATGAAATTCACTTTGGGGGAGCCAACATTGTAAGGCCATTAATTACTGAAATTTCTTCTATTAGAGGACGTAATATGAATGAAAATGCAAAAGTTCAAGGGTAGAGGATCTTTCCTTTTCCTGAATTTAAGGTACTTCGTGGTTCTTATCAATGAAAACTAAACGAAATCAAATGTTGATAACAAATATGAGTCAGTTGATTTCTCATCTCTGTCTCATTGGCTTGTTCATGTAACTCGGGCCTCTGAATTGTGCCTCTGCTGAGGCTTGATTGCATTTTGATTTGCCATATGATTCCCCAGGAAGCTTTTTCCTCTCTGCTAGTTTTCTTGCTCTGTAACCATGTTTTCCTTCTTTGTATGTACCTATCATTTCAACTATGATATTTTGGCCCAAGAATCGGAGAAAGAGCTATGGGAGGTGTGGCCAACATAGGACCATGTCTCTCTTTCTAATAGATCTTTTTTCAAATAGGAGAGGATCTGCTGATAAATTAGTATAAAAAACATTTGGTGCCATCTAGAAAGCTTTTGGATAAATTAACAATATTTGAGGTGACATTTCACAACATTCCTAAGTTATAAAAATTTCCCAAATTTTGCTTTGTAGAAGTTTATATTTAAATACCATAATATCTTATATTTTAGTATTCTGTACTATTAAAAAATGTGAGATACCAATGTAAGAAATGGAAGTGGCATCGGTAGATGGACAAACAAGTATTTTGATCCGGATTAACGTTGTAGTGTCAAATTCATGTGTTTCCATTGAATTCTAACCTTAAACCTTTCCCAATTCAGTGAGAAGTGACTACTCTGAGGAGATGAGAGATTCGGAAGTTGGAGGAAGCTTGAAACACACACATTTCATTAGGCATGAAGATTCAAAAGGTCAAAACCGCAAAGGCAATACAAGTTTTGTGGTAAGGGAGGTTCCAATACAGCGAATGAAGAGAGGAGCACAATGTGCAACCAATAGTAATGCTTCAAGTGAGTATGCAGAATTGAGCAAAGGAAAGAGATTCTCTGATATGGAGAATGTGATGATGGACTATGATACACCTGAGCTAGTGGTTTTCCTTCAAGAGGTCCTTCAAGAGGATAGGGGAGTATCAACAAAAGGCAAGTGTGTGATACAAGATTGTGAGTTGGAAAGCAACAGTGAATCCTATGAAGACACTGCAGAGACAATGTCTTCTATTTCAAATGGGTCAGACTCTGTGAAGGATGTCACCAACAAGTCTGGTCTCCGAAACTTGATGATGATGGTGGAAGGTGACCACCCCACAGAGAATAGGACATCGGAGACTCTCCAAGAGGTGAGACATTTTTATCTCATGCTCGGACATTTGATCTATTTGGACCACCAGATTGATATGTTCCTACATTTATCTCTGCGTAAATCAGAATACTTCCATCCTAAGTAACAAAATCTGTTTTTCTTCTTTTGCCCTTTTAATTAGAGGTTGGGCATTAGAAGATGGATAGGCAAAGATTTATGTGCAGCCATTGTATGTGGATCACGGAAACATGTTTAACCAAAGAGAACTAGCAAAATTAAAGAAAGGCAACAACGTAGTCTTTTTGTTTTCTTTGTGCACTCATGTCATATTATTTTACTTGTCTTTGATTTTATGATTAGTTGTTGTGGAGAAACATGCAGTGGTTTACGGTCCAGTCCTACATTTTGTTTTAGTACAAGACTTAAGTATAATTTGTTAAGTGTTTTTATTATCATGGTACGCTAATAAAACATATAATATGTATGTATTTGAAAGGATAACTAATTTTTAATTTAGTCGTTTAAAGTGTACTTTTTTTAATTTAGTCTTTTACTTAATTTTTAATTTATTTTCGTTCCTTCATATATCAAAGTCATATGTCTAACTTGTTAACTTGGTATTCCAACAGAATAAAAATGATTGGAAAAAAAGTATTGAGTGATTAAGTTGAAAAGTTAGGTTCATCTTTCAAAAATGCAAATAACAATTTGCTTCTTTTTTTTTTACAAAACAGCACCATATGTCAATTTTTCTTTTTTAGAAAAAATATTCTTCAACTAGTTATATTCAATAGAGAATCAATTGATAACAATTTCCTAATACTTGTACTTTAATTATTTCCTTGGTTTTAAATAGAGCACAGACATTTTTGGTGAAGCATGAAGTTTCTTGCAATTGGACAAAACTCCATGTACCAATATATGTGCCATTACCATAACATATCAGTGCTAGAAGCTCACATAATCTACTTGTTGATTATTAACACTGCTTACAATATTGGGGATGAGTTGTTTTTATTGACCTAGAATGTTGTAATTTACAGCGAGTCATTCTAATGTTAGCTGCAGAAAATATCATTAGTTGCAGAAGAAAAGTTATGCAAACTAATGTCTAGAGGACAAGTTCTTGTGGCAACCTCAAATTAAAATTTGCCCTCTGAAAATGCTGAATCTGATGTTCTTTTGTAATCTGCAGGTTATTGGCGAAAAAGAAGACTTTCTAAGATTATTCAATAATAATCATGGAGAGTCATCTTCATGTACTGGCCCTGTAACAACAAAATCTGGCAGCGTCTCTCATCAATCTAGTGACAGCATAAGCAGTGCACATTCATTTACTTTTCCCATGTAAGTTTTTCTTTGTTCATACTTCAAAGTTTTTCTCTTTTCCACAACGAAATAATTGGGTCATGGTTTGGGTTGGGCTGAAACAGATTACAGACAGAATGGACTGGAAGCCCAGTGAGAATGGCTGAAGCTGACGATAGAACATCACAATCAAGAAGGCATCGATGGCGCAAGATATTTTGTTTCTGCTGCAAATTTTGACTCCTATCAAGTTTTGCGTTCACATGGGGTTATTCATTCAGTTTCCAAATACGCACTTGAAGTGCAGATGTTTACAAATTAATTTATCGCACAAGATTCAGGTATTTTTCGAAATTTAAATTATATATTTTATTTTTAATATTCATTCATTTATGAATACGGTTCATCGATGACATAATAGCACTACCTACCTAATTAAGAACAATCCTAAAATTTTTTTGGCAATACCACATTAATAAATCAATTGTGAGAGGTTCTATCCTACATGTTATTTTGCACTTGGTCAATGTTCATGCAATTGGGTCGCTTTTTATGTATGTAAACTTCGGTTTTTCAGAAGATTATTTGCTTAGTATGAGACTGCGATGGACTAGGATTAAAAAAGTCCGTCGCGACACATCTCCATGCAAGCCCACAAGTAAAATATGCCCTAAGCTCTTATCTTTCTTCAGTGCATTCAATATATCTGTAAAACATCTCTAGTTCCTCTAAATTAATCAAAGAAAATAGATGCAGATTGAATTTTATTTTATCTTTTCTTTTTTGTCAAAATGACAATAAGAATAAATTACTCGAATATTATCTTTCAGCCTCGCGTTCACATCTATTATATCTTGATGTTATTAATATGACACGACTAAAGACGAAACACGCGACCAGCAAGCAGAGATTTACCTAACCAAAAGACTCTGAGATGAACTGCAAATACAGGACCAGCAAGGTCAAACATGGCATTCATTGCAAATGGCTTTGACTCTTTTGATGCTGTTATGGTCCAATATTGCATACCAAATGAACCATTGAATAAATCCTCTGGTCCATACGACCATATGATAAATGATGCCACCTTCCTTATCCAAAAATAGAGATGGAGATAGCAGCTTTGGTTATGCGCAGTTGACATAATAGGCAAAGATCCTAGCAAATCTCTGGCGGCAGAAAATTCAAGCTTTCTCGTCATCATCTTCGAATTCAATTGTATACCAAGGACTCAATCGTAACCTTACAATGACTAATATTACGGTGATGAACAATCAATGATGATAAACCATTTGGGCGTAACATTTTTTGAGAGGCCACTTACTTGACTTTTTCTCTTTCATAAAAAGAAAATAAGAATCACCAATATACTACAATTGAGATTAAAACTTCTCATACAAATAAATGTCAAAATATTCCATTGCCTTTGCAATGGATATTTAAGTAAATATAATCTATTATGAGTATTTGTTGGTAATATATTATTGAATTTAGTATTCCAAAACATATATCTAGCAATTTACTGTTACTGATAAGGATTATGCTTGAAAGCAATTTTTTTATATTCTTATTGTTTAAGTTTGGTCATCAAAATATAATAAGTGTATAATTTTTTAATAATAATATAATAAATATATGATTTAATTATAATATTATATATTCATTGATAGAAAAATTATATAGTTATTATATTATTATTAAAAAAATTATACATTTATTATATTTTAATCAAAAAACTTAATAATAATAAGATAAAAAATTACACGTAAATTTTATCCTATTATCTGGGTGGAGTACTTATTCTCTAAAATAAATACACTATAAGATACTACACGAAATGTAATTAGAGAAAGAACAGGAGTTTTATAAGCTACTTGGTTTCCAATATTATTACACTTTCTAGTCTATTTTTCTTTAACTACATAATACCAATTTTTTTAAATACCTTGTTTCCACTTAGGTTTGAATCCTTACCATTTACTAGGAAATGCCCCGTGTTCATTAAAAGAGAAATAAGAAATAAAAAAAAAAATTCATATACATTTTTTATTTTTATATTTTTCTTTTTCTTACATGCATAATAGATTATTACAAAAGATTACCACCCTTTCCCGCTTAATTATAGGCATAAAATGGACCAGCACGGGAGCCCACAGCACCTGCCTCGACGTCACCTTCACCCTCCCGCCGTTACGCACTTCCATATGTTGCTCAAAACGCTCCAATATCGTGATTTGCTCCTGTGTTGGCCAGTTAGAGCCCAGCTGCTTCCTTCCCTACCGCCACGTGGAGCTATGATCACGCATGCCATGTAGGCCCCACCCTCCCAACCAACCAACCCCATGTTTCTTACATCACCCCAATTAGCGTCATTATTCACATTCCTCATGACGTGGCACTTTACAAACTAAAGTGTTCACAAATTGAAATCCATTCTTATCTCAAACAAATCAAATTTAAGATTCCAAGCCTTCATCACCGGACTCAAACATCATCAATATTATAATATAATATAACACTCTATTTTCTCTATATTTCTAATAATTCACATTCCACATCTTCTATCAAACATCGAACCCAGAAACCAAAATCCCAAAAACAAAACAAATATCGGAGGGAAACGAACTCATATGAAAGTTAGTTCCACATGCACATCTCTAACAACCTAGCTAATATCAAACTCAAACACCTCCTCAAATTTAAAAGAAGAAAAAATAAAAGGCAATTTACATCTCGTGATCCATTATCAGAATTCTTTTCTCAACTTCTTTGGTTTTGATTTCAAATTTTCTTATATTTTTTTATTAAGTTTAAAATGAAAAAGTGAAAGTGAAAGATTCATTTCAGGCTTTAGTCAAGTGTTTCAAGGTAGATGAAAGAGACTAGGATTGTCTTGATTCCACTGAGTGTGACTCCAGTAAGCCTGATCTACGGTGTTAGGAAGATCAAACAAACCTTGATCCGTACTCCCTTGCCAATCCAACGGTCCGAATCCTCCATGCCCGATTTTATTTTGCACCGCCGACAAATCCACCGGGACCGTCTGATCAAGCAACGATCCAGTCGTCGTCATCGTCATCTCTGGGAACTTCAAGTCCTGATGACGATGGTCACTCATGTTCATCCCCTTCTGCCACTGACTGCAGAACTGAAACGACGACGCATCAGGGATGCTGCCGTAGCCAAAAGCCAATGTCTCGTTGGTGGATGTGATCAAGCTCGACAAGTTCTCTATCTCCGAGAAAATCCCGGAGTCCCCTCCTTGTTCCATGACGCCTGGTTCGAAACTAGGGTTCGAATTGGAATGGACGAAGAATTTCGAATCCTGAAAATTGTCCAACAAGTTATTGGATGCGGAGTTGGATGAAGGCGCTGATACCGCTTCTGTGGCGGCAACGGCGGCAGCAGCGGTAAGACTGGAGCTTTCACTGCTGGAATGAGAGTTCGAGGTCTTACGCTCGTGCTCCGGTTGCGATGGCGACGGCGCCGATGGTGGTGCTGCTGTGGCAGCGGCAGAGGAAGTTTCTGAGGAAGAGTGTTTGGGCTTGGAGCGCTTGGATTTGCGACAACCGCCACCGACTGGGACGTTGCGGAGGACGCCGCCTTTGGTCCAGTATCTTCGGCAGCTCTTGCAGAAATGGCGCGGCTGAGAGAGGTTGTAGTTGTTGTAGTAGCAGAACTTTGTGTTGAGGGAGTCACACCTCGGGCACTTCAACGCCTGGTGATTCTGGTTGTTGTTGTTGTGGTGGTGGTGAGGTCTCAGCCTCCTGTCTCCACCGCCACCCGCGGCGCCAAAAAATCTACCTCCTCCAACGGAATGTATCTCCTGCATTTCACCCAAATCCACTGACCTTCGCTCTATCTCTGGGAACAAAAAACCCTCCAGACTTACGATGTCAGAATCCAAGATTCGAGGGAAAACGAATTAAAAATATTGCCTTGAAACTCGGGAGTGTAAATTCCAGGGCTAAATTTCCGGGAAAATGTTGTTAACCTTGCCGACTGAGAAGAAAGGGAACTTTGTGTCAGCGATACATGAGAGTGTGACGAACAGCAAGAACAAGTAGAGAAGAGAGATTGGTTCGCAAGGTCTGACAAATATCCCTCCCTGTACAAACTGTAGCTCGATATCTTCTATTTCTAATATCTTTGTCTGAATTGACCAAAACAACCCTATCAGAAGGTGAAAACTACAGGGAGGCAGGGGCGTTAACGAAAGTACGAAATTGCCCCTACTGGGCCGATGAGAAGAACAGTTACAGGAACGTAGGAGTTGACGAGGGGGTAGTGGGAGCCGTGGGATGAAGGGAACACGTGGACGGAGAAGAAGGAAGGAGAGGTATCATCCACAAAACCAGGGGTGGCATTGTCGGCCACCCTCGTATATTTAATGAAAAAAATTATATTTTAGATTTTAAATTAAAAATATTTATATTAAAATTTTTTAATTTTAAAATTGTTTTAAAATTTAATTACAATTTTTTTCATAATTTAAATTTTTAAAATAATTTTAAAATTTAACATTTGTAATATAAATATTTTTAATTTGAAGGTATGAATTATAATTTTTCTTATTTTTTTCTGTGCGATACTGTGTGTCGGTAACAAGTGGTGGAGGCGGCGCCACGGTGCCTGCTTTCATTGGTTTCATGTCGTTTCATATTGTGAAGTGTGAACAGTGAAACTCTACTGTACCGTACCAGGTATGTGAGTCTGACCTCCGTAACCATTGGCTCTGTGAAGTGTGAACCAACTCCTGTCCCTCTGTACCCTTGTTTTTTGACCCATTAATTTTTATCATTTTTCCTTTTCAACTCTTTTTAAAATTATATATTATTTTTTTGTTAAATAATAATTTAATTATAATTTTAATACATAAATACTAAAACGTAATATTTAATATATTTATTTAATATATGAAATATTTTTAAATTAAATGATAAAATATTATTATTTATTATTTATTTTTATAAATATTAAATTATTTTAATAATGTTAAGTCTTTTAAAACTAAAATTGAAAAAGATAAGCTTTTAGAATAAGAATCTTAAATTTAAGAAATTAGAAAATTAAAAAGAAAGTTTTTTCTTACATTTATACGTTGGTAAACTAAAATTTTAAAAAAATAAAGATAATCATTTTTTCTCATTTTACGTTTACTGTATTTCCATTTTATTTGATATTAACTCTTTTTAAGCTTTTTAACATTTTTTCCTCTTAATATTTTTCAATTTACCCTTAATATTTGTCTTGTCTCTAAAATTTTTCAGTCTCTTATTATTTATAAATTTAATAAATTATCTTATTTTATGATTATTTTCAAAATAATAAATCATATAAAATTATGACTTATTTATAAAATATACTCATGCCGTGGCATTGTACAAGTAATTTATAGTGACGTGCCATTTTTTCTTATATAGTATATACACTGTATAGCATTTATAATTTTTTTTATAAAAAAAATTATGTATTATAACTTGGCCGCTTCTGCCTTTGTCGCCTACAGGTACTAATCATTTGATTTTTAATCATAAATTTAATTAATATGCAATATTTTTATTTTATATAATAATTTAATTGAATAAAATATTTTATTTTAAAATTTATGTACAAACATTATCATTGTATTTGTATGGGGAGGAAAAAAGTGATGGGAGAAAAAAGAGGGAGAAGAGAAAATGTTTTTTTTTCATATGTTTGATAGATAAAAAAAAAGTAGAGAAAAGAAAATTTGTTAATTTATAATTACAATAATATCTTTATTGTCTAATATTAATAAATTTTACATTTTAACAAAAATTATGTTTTAAATATAAATTAATTATTTTAAATTTATACACATATATTTTTGTAAAAAGAAAAAAGAATAATGAATTAAAAAAACACAAATTTATGAAAACTTTATTTCAATTTTTTTAAAAAAAATTAGTCAAATAATGAAATGAAAAAAATGAATATTAATTTTAAAAAAGTTCAAATAATAAAAAAAATTATTTTTGAATAAGATTAAAATATATATTTTTATTAAAAGAAAAAATATTTAAAATTAAAAAATATTCAAAAAACTAAAAATTTTAAATGAATTATATTTTATTTTTTAAAAAAATATTTATAAATTATTATTTTAATACAATAAATATATAAATATTTTTAAATTATATTTATATATTATATATAATATATTTATCATAATATTATATATATATATATATATGTACATAGAGCGACCAAATGACTGAATATTTTTTATTGCCATTTGGTTGTAGTACAATGACTGCAATTGTACTTGATATATATATTTAAAATTTTTTATTAATTTTAATATTAAAAAATATATTATTATTTTGTAAAATATATTTATTATTAATTAATTTCATAATACAATTTTAAATTAATAATTATAATATTAATTAATTAATTAAGCTAAATTAACTTTTTTTATTTCCCACTCCATTGCAGTCAAAAAACACTCTTTCTTTGACTATATCAAAAATTTTTCAATAGAATGTTTTTGATTGCATTGCAATTGAAATTTTGAAATAGATTACACACGGAGTTTTTTTTTTTCAAAATTTCTTTATTTTTGGGAAGAAATTTTTTTGATAAAACTCACTTTAATTTTCGTCTCGACTTTTTTCTCCTCTTGATTTTCTCTTACATCCAAATGAGGTAAAATTTATTTTCTCTCTTCTTTTCTTCTCAACTTTTTTTTCTCCCTTATTTTTTCACTCCCTCCCAACAAACCATTAAAAATTAAGATATAGTTCAAGGGTCATAAAAAGTTTTTCTTTTCGTTTAACAGTACAACTCAAATTTAATTATATATTTGATTTTCGTTTCCAAATGGATTGTACTGTTGCACGCACGACTAGGTTCAATATTTGGAGGAACATATAACTTTTTCACAAAGAACTTGTTTGGAGTGATAAATGCATGTACAGGACGAGTGAGGATACATATTAGAAAAAATTATAGTTAAGTAATTAAATTAAAAATATTTATATTAAAAAATTTTTAATTTTAAAATTAAAAATTAAAACTTTGTAAAAAATTTATAATTTAAAATTGTAAGTTAAACTCTTTTATTTTTACACCCTTCAAATAATTTTAAAATTTAAGATATTTTAATATAAATATTTTTAATTTAAAATACACTTAACTATAATTTTCTCCATATAGTATATTGCTTAGTGGGAAAGTCACTATCTAGTTGACACTTAAGTGACTCACAGAGAAGTACATGCGCATGGATTCTTTGTTGGCTTCCGGTTGTTTTAGAAATAGTAGGTGCACACAACAATTCTACAATTTTACCATTTAGCTTACAAGTTGAGGATTCTGATCAACATTTCAAAGATTGAAGGGTAGAAAGTCCAAGTGGAAAAAGGGGGAAAAAAACGATTTGAATGTGGAGATCTGAATTGATCGTATTTATAGAACCTTCTGAGAGTGGAATTTTTTCTTTTTTATCATCTAATAAATGGCTTTCATATCTTTGTAATCAAATTTTCGTCTGTGTTTATATTAAAATTTGTTGATATGATTAGTTATATATTATCTTGATATTTTAAATATATATAGTTTATGTTAATAAAATAATATATATAACAAAATAAAGTTTAACTTGAATTTTGTATATATATAGATATTAAAATAACATAAATTGGCCACATTTATAAAATTTAATAAAATATGTATAAGAGTTTAGTAGTAATTATTAATTAAAATTTTAATTAAAAAAATTAAAAAAATGTAATTTAATTGTCGAGAGATGTTTATTCATTTAATCTCGTAAGGCAGGCAAGCAGCACCATACAGATGGTCCTACAAAGAAGAAGACACGTCGAGGAGGATTTGTGCTAACGAAAACGGATTCGTGGACAAATCAACTTAACATCAAAGGCAAGAGTAGCTGCGCTGTGTTTGGCCAATTCAAGAATGCACGTCTCGTGCCATCCTTACGTGGCTTTGGAACATGTACACATAGTCTTAGCTAGCTAGGCCACACCACGCACAGTTTCAACTTTCAACCGCTCAATTAAACGCACCCTAATCCCCAACCAATTTAGACAATACCACGACCTAATTTCTACTATTTTTGGCCCTAACCCCGTTACGCATAATTACATATGCCCCCACCTTCGCTTCCTATATTTTGGGTTTTAATTAGTAATATATGTGGTTGTACATTCTATTGTTCAAACTCTATACCAATAATTGCCAGTCTCCTACAAGCCTATGCGCAGAGGAATTCATTGACTATTTTGCATGTTCTTGCCACCTACAAGTACAAGCTCTTTTTCTGTGCTTAGAAAGTGGGCCACACTTCATAAACTTGGTCTGCTTGGTCTCTTAACTTTTTAAGTTTGAAATTGTGTTATAACCACTTCGTCTAGAAGTAGAATAAACACACACACACACAACGTAGTTGGTACAATTTAAGGGCGCACACCAAACTTGATCGTCAAGTAGTTCAGTTCGATTATATTGGGCTGATTCCAAGAAAAAAAGTTTAATTTGTCTAAATATAGCTTAGTTTGGTCATGTTAATCAATATGACCTGAACTAATTCAGTGATGTATATATATTTTTTATATTATAAATATTTATATGAAATTTTTATTTTTTAAAAGTAAAATATAATTCTACAAGAATTTATATAAAAATTGTATCTTTTTTTTACAAAGACTTATATGACAAGAAAAAAATATAAATTTATAGAGATGTATATAAAAATTTTATAAGGTTCTTTTACATTTTTTGCTAAAAATTAAAAAAAAGGAACCTGATCAACTTAGTCAAAAGTGTCTACTCTTCCCGATTCAACCAAACCAACTTGGACGAGTTGAAAAATTGTTGCCTAGTTAAAATAGAACTAGATTGGCCAAAAATCTAGTCTGACCCAATATTTGTGCAGTGCTATTTAACTGAATTAACTTAAGTACAAATGTCTATATACTTTAATAAGTATTGAAATACATGTTAATTTTTACATAATATTTTTTAAAATAAAATAAAATTATAGTTATTTTTATAATTATAGATTTTTAATTATTTTTATATTCATATCAACCTTTAATTTATGATTAAAAATGATTATTTTTTTCTCATTATTTCTCTTACTTTTATATATATTTTTTGAATTAGCTTAATTGAACTAAATCAAATCACTAAAAATATTGATCTAAATTGATTGGCTAGATTCACTTTGGTCTTTTCAATTTTTTTAATTAGTTTCAATTAACTTAATTTCACAAAAATGTTATTCAATTTTTTTTAATATGAAATTAACCGTTAGTGATTTCTTATATTTAAAAGCTAAAATAGTAGGAAGTTATTGAAGTTCCCACTCTTTGACATACAACATTTAACAGTTAGTATAGATAAAGCATTTAACTTGTATCTATGATTTTCAAGCTGAACTAAAAAAATTTCTAAGTCATGTATTACTATAGATAGAAGACCCTTTTTTTAATTTATAAGGTTTAAACTTAAAAAAAAAATTATGGATTTCCAAAAGAAATTTGGATACATATTAGTACAGTGAAAGAATTTTATTGAATCTTTGTCTCACAAGGTTTCAACCATGATCACCGAGGAATCATGGCCCCTTGTACATGACAAATGCACCATAGTTCATGGAAGGGTTTAAATTACTTTGAGAGAACTTCTTTCTCTCTTGTTGTGTGTCTCTCCTTAATTTTTTTTTTCTCTCAAAAGAGAGTAGAACTTTTAACGCGCATGTGTGTCTCTTATTATAACTACCCCAATTTGAAACAACTAACCACCCAATCTGTAATTAAAAAAATAAATAATGCAATTATTAATTAATTAATTAATAAAAACAAATTATTAATGAATTAATTCATTTATTTAAATAAGTTGGATCATGGGTTAGCCTATCATGGACAACCCATTTTCTAACATTTCTCACTCACACATCATAGGATGAATAATATAGAATTTTCTATTGCTTTTAGACTTTCATACCAAATGCTTTTGTTATGATCATTTGGGCACAATCTTTAGAAGCGCTTACACCAAAAATTCTATTATTTGACCAATATAAGAGACATATCCCTTAAATGTATAATACACATTTTATTTGTACTTTGGATGTCTTAAATTCCCCCATATACGTCATACTTTATACTTTTGGCAAATATAATCCTTTTTTTTGTTTAATCTTGCTTAGATTTTCTTTTCATATGTATAATATCTACACTTATGATGTTATTATAATAACTTTATAATGGGTAAACATCAAATACTAGTATAATTATATATATTTTGGATAATCTTTCTTTTGGCAACATACCACTTAGATCAGAATTAGTTGCTTGCCTAACAACACTCCTTTAAGTCAAATTATCATAATCATAGAATGTATACTAAAGTAGTAGACAATGACTCATTTCCTTAGAATATTTCCAAAATCATAAAGCCATCAGTGAAAAGGTTTGCTCCTTTTTGGGACTAGCAATTAAGGATTCACTTAATTCCTAATTGCAATTATTAAGTACATGCAGAATAAAATGCATGCTATGGTATTTCTATTATTTCATAAGAGTGTACATTGATTTGATTTATTTATTAACACTATACAGATCTTAGTCTAGACACATAAACTATTAAACCTAAATTCCACCATTTTGTTTTGCTCTTTGATGCCTAAAAGAAAATTTGCATATGACTATAGGTATGACAAATGGTAAACATCTATAATTCGGTCCATATAATTATATCCTTTGATCTCATCCTGACCTTCTTTTTTTTTTTTCTGTTGAGGCAACATATTTATATGTTATCTATTTTCTTTGTCACATTGGTTTTGTTGCATTACATGGCAAATACAAATGTCTTATTTTTACTCATTTTTCGTGAGCATTAAAGTTAGGTTAGTTATCTAAAACAGCAAATCTCATGAATCTATATAACATATTATCATTATGTATATGATATTTATAATTATGACATAACATATCATTTGGTCAATAATTAAATTGTATATAAGGCATAAGATGTTCTACACATACCAAGAACTTTACATCTTCTTCACCTGCATCTCTAAGTTTAAATTTTGTCAAGAATTCAACTAACATCTTATGCATATACATATTGTAAAGTAACACTCTTTTGTGTTATTATATCTCTTTTATTCTTGTGTCTATTTGTTTACTCTTATTATAATACTTAGAGTCTTTAGTATAGGTTATAATTTGTCATCGATTATTGTTGATTAATATTGGACTCAATGCCTCATCAATAATCTCTAATTATTTCATAAACCTCTTCAGCTATGTATCCTCTTGTACTATTACAAAACATGTAATAAACTTTACTTTCATGATGAATAACACTTTACATATCTACTTTTTGCTAGTCCAAGAAATGATATTATTATTTTGCAAGAATATATATTCAAAAGTTGATTTTTGGGCATATAGATCTCCTATCCAATTGATGTTAGAGTTTTTTTTTTCAAGTACATTCACTTACTTAACAATATAGTGCATGGTTTACAATACCCTTCAATTATTTTAAGGATTTTCTTAACACCATTCTATTGCTATTGGCTAGGATTTGATTGGTACTAGTTCACAAGGTCAATTGCTAATAAATGTCCAATCTTATATACATCATTGCATACAGTATGTCAACCACATTAGGATAAGAGACTTTCTTCATAATTTTCAATATAAATTCTATTTGAGGACATATCTCAAACTTAGACTATTACCTTTTACTATAAGAATATTAATAAGTTTGTAGTCTTTTATGCTAAACTACTCGAGAATTTTTTAAATATAATTCTTTTGTGAAAAAGTAATTAATCTCTTCAAGTGATTCCCTTAGATATTGACTCTAAATATATACTTTGTTTTACCATATCTTTTATGTCAAAATTTAAGAATGAATACTCTTTTGTTAAGAAATATAGACTATTCCTTATTAATAGTTAATCATTCATATATAAGGGTAATAATACAATATTTTCTTTAAACTAATCAATTTAAATACAATGCCCTTCATTGATCATTTGTAACTTATAAGAAGTTACTATTCGATGAAATTTTAAGTATTGTATGAATTTATAAATGGGCTTTTAGAACTTACAAACTTTATACTCTATTTCTTTCTCTATAAAACCCAATGGTCATTCCATAAAGATTTCTTCATCTAATTCTCCATTTAAAAATGTGATTATTACATCTATTTGATGTAGTTCCAATTCCAAAATTACAACTATAGTTAGGGTTAGCCTAATTGATGAAAAGTGTAACAGGTGGAAAAGCATTTTCATAATCTATACCTTCATGTTGTGTATACATTTTAGCGACTAAATATGTCTTTTATCTCTAAATGAATCCATTTGCCTTTCTTTTTATCTTGAGAACCTATTTGTTCTCAATTGTCTTTCAAATAGATAGAAGATTAACTAAGTCCTGGACATCGTTAGTTCTCATTGAATTTATCTCTTCTTCCATTGCACCTCTTTTAATTATGTTTGGCTCTTTATCATTTTGTAAAGTACCTCAGAGTGTTACCTTTTCATTCTCAAACCAATGCTCAGACACACTCTTTTAGTTACTCTTATGTAGTGGAGTTGTTAAGCATTCTCATGTTGTATAAAACTCCTATTTGCATTAACAAGTCATGATACAACTACTTGTTCTTTGTTACATTGATCATGTGTCTCACAAAGAGATATATCCCTGTCAATTTTTTTTCATAGTAAGAAATTCATTTTTTTAAAAAAATGTGATATCTCTTAAATCAATTCTAGTTATATTTTTATCTTTATTTTCACAAATGAAAATGTAATTCTTTAAAGGTTTTAAGTATCTAATAAAGATATTTTTCTTATCCTTTAAGCTTAATTTCTTTTGCTTACAAGAAGTAACATGAACATAAGTAGCCAATCCCATGGTCTTAAGATTCTCGAATCTAGCTTACTATATGTCTATAATTCTTAGCATATGGAAGTAATTGATTTAAAAGCTATTCAGTTAAGTATGAATGCATAAATTGATAATGTATCATCTCAATAATAAATGCGTATGTTTGAGCTATCATCTACTTAACAATTTCAAGTAAAAATTATGTTCCTTTTCTTAACAATTCCATTTTCCCATGGAGTGATAGAAATCATCAATTGTTTCTTTGATTTATTTTCTCCATAAAGCACATCCTTAGTCAAAAATTGATAGTGGGATTCCTACTTCTTCTTTAACTTTGACATTGGAAATTTTTTTTCAAAATTTCTAGAATTACATGTTTGACGAGCTAAAGTTGTGAATGTTGGGAATTATGGGAGGCACACAGCGGAAATGTTTTAAATTTTAATCCCAATTCCCACAAAGGAACCGTCAAAATCGCTTAAATTGAATAGGTTCAGAAAATTACCTTTTTATGTCGATTGAGTTTGTTGTTTACTTTTGTTTGAATCACAGGAACTGACTACAGATCAGCTCCCTCTACTGGTATCCACACGAACGGGATTCAATAACTCAAACGATGTGCTAGCAGCCTGTCCGTACAATTTCTGTATAGTCCGTACGACATTCGTATAATTTTCGTACGACGTCTGTATGGTGTCCCTTTCTCTAAAAATTTTAGAAGCAGCTCTAACTCATCTTTTCTGATATGGAAACCCCTATTTATAAACTAGAGTTTCAGATATATTTAATTAATCAAAATTAATTAAATATATCTATTAGTTTAAATTTAAATCTATCCAATTAAAGTTAAATTATCTGATTAGTTTAAATTTAAATCTATCTAATAGAATCAAATTTAAATTATCTGATTAGTTTAAATTTAAATCTATCTGATAGAATTAAATTTAAATTATCTAATTAGTTTAAATTTAAATCTATCTAATAGAATCAAATTTAAATTAAATGAATGTGGATATATATAATATCAAATATAATATACATATATATATATATAATATTTTAAATTTAATTATTTATATATATAAATAATTCCTCAATCATAGATATTCATTGAATCTAGATACATTTCTGATTCAATGAATGTGGACATTTTAGTCCGAGTTGGTCTGTTCTTGTGTGTGACCTTGCAAGCCCATATGATGTTGGCAGTGGGCTAACTGCACTGTTTGACCCACAAATTACAAGCGACCTCTAGCAAAACATTGTGACTACCTAAATCATACAGAATCGGTGATCCGATACAACCTATCTTATAATCCTATCATATCCCTTTTGTCACACGATATCTAGATCGAGTATGAGGCATGAAAATGTCATCCTCAACTTGCTCGATCATAACTTTCTCGATCTTCGAGCAAACTGATATAAGATGGAACCCTTTTCATCTGAGTATGGTCATGCATTTCTCAGTCACACTCATCGAGGGGCCCAGAGATATCTCTCTATTAATTAGAGGGACAAATTCTATCTTGACCACTCATCTTTCTCTGCATGGATTCCATTATTCCTGATCATAGTCTTTATAATCACCCGGTCAAAGGTGACATTAGATTATGCCAAAATATAGTGTCCTTCATGTAGGAATCTATGGTGATCTCAAGTCCAAGGGATCAATAACATAGTTATATATGAGATAAACTTATAACCTAATCCATGTAACTTATCTCATGATGGGTTTATCTAACGTCCTGTTCTCTAACACACGCCTATGATTTTGATTCATATCATCATACATGATTAACACTTAATCAATCAAAATCATACTAATTTTAATTCATCATTATTCCCACAAGGATGATTGATTAGGGACATTTTGGATAATTCAAAAAATGATTTATCCATAAATATTACTATATATAAACATGCAAATAATATAATAATGTAATAAAAAGAAAACTCTTATTTCGTAATAAAAACAATGTTCGCAATATAATGATTGACCTAGGGTACAATCTCCAACAGTGAAAGTCATATTTCCTTCATTTTTTCTATAAATTGGATGAAATTTATATTATTGGAAAGCTTGTAGAATGAGCTTTCCAAAGGTATAAAGCTTGCACGTGGTTATGGCTTGAAGAGAGAATGTCAACTCTTAAAAGTGGGTTGTTTGATCATATTTTCATGAAATTCAATGCTAAAGTTCTTAATTAGAACAATCATATCTTACTCATTTTTTATCTAATTTGGACATATTGGAATGCTTGTTTAACAAACTTTCTAACCATATATGATTTATACCTTTTAATGGACTGTGGACAGAACACTAGGCCTCAAAATTATGGTACTTGATCACGAATTTTTTAAAACCTAAAATTTGTTATATCTCCATAATAGCTAATATGTTTTCTTTTTAAATTTTTACTACATATTCCTTACTATATAGGTTTCATATCCTAGGAAAAACATAACATAATATGGTCTCTGTCAAATTTCACCATTAATGGGGTTTAAGGTTCCATATTACACATATGACTATTTCAGGCAAATTAAATTATAAATTTAGGAAATAGAACTCATTTATTATAAGAGAATAGAGAAAATCGAGCTAACTTGGTTTTGATGCCAATGAAGTGAATTTCAACACTTGTACAACAGAAGAATCTTGTCAAATCTTTGTTTCATGCTATTTTGACTATGATCATTAGAAAAACCATGACCAATTATTCACACCAAATGCACCATAGTTCATGGGAGAGTTTGAATTGTTTTGAAAGAACCCCATTCTCTCTTGTTTTGGATCTATCTGTGAGTTTTTTTATCCTTTTTCTTTTGTTTTTAAATCTTTTAGTATAAATATTTTTAATATGATAGCTTTAATTATAATTTTTTTTCTAAAAATAAATTGGGTACACACAAAAAAGGTCAAATCTTGAAGATATTTGGAATGTGGACTGATTATTTTCAATTCATTCGCCGAACAAAGGTTGAACATGTTTCAACTATTCAATTTTCACTAAATTAACCTAAATCAATTTGAAAGTTCAAATCTATTATTTGACCGTTCAAACTGGTTCTATGTGGTGAGTATGCGTGAGTGGTTTTCTTGGATGTTGAACAGGCTAATAGTAAGAGGTCCCGTCCAAACAAAACTAGAATTTACGAGTGAAGATTTAGGTGAGGAGTCGGTGTAGTGGAGTCTTGTTGGCTAGAATTTGTATGGACAGGAATACAAGAGCGTCAAAACAACTGTGCGGGGAGGCACTTCAAAACAATGGAGTGAAAACGTAGCCAATGATGCTGATTGCTGCACATAACAGGTAGCTTGATGGGAACATGTTCACATGCACATGGGACGGTGGTGGGGTGGGTCTCCTCCTATTTCCCACTTCTCCCACCATTGTCCACATCTTTCTATGCATTTTTTGTGCCATAATTTTTTCAAATATTCAATTATTTGGTGTTAATCTCTAATTTTACTTGCCATATTGAGTATAAAACATGATAGTGAATATTAATATTTTAAAAATTGAACTCATCATTGAAGTGGGATAAAAAATATTCACAATTTAATGATTTAATTATGATTAAATTAAGGTCGAATCATTTTTATAAATATATATTAAAACATATAAATATATAATATAATATCTTACAATTAATTCAATATATATATAAGTAAAAAAATATTTAATTTGACCGATTTAATAATAATATAAAAATTAATATTTAATATTTAATAATATATAAAAATTAATTAACTTATTTTGCATATCATAATAAACTTATGTAAATTAAGTTAGGTAGTATTTTTTGAATGTGAAAAATCTTCATCATAGAATGTCAAACTCTAATTTGGGCAAAATACAAAACTAATACACAACTGATTTAATGCCAAAACTAGTTGATTTTTATTAATTTGACCGATTTTTGATTAATTTTTTTCCTAACCAATTTTCACAGTCAAATACATTAGAGCTATTATTGATCACCAATTTTTAGATCCAATTAGGTAGTTTAATTCTATTTTTTAATCTTTGATAGATACTTAAGATGTACAAAAATTTTCTTCTTTCCAACCCTTCTTCTTACTTGCATCACCTCCACCTCTGCAAAAAATAGGAGCTACTTTAGCCCCTTGTTCCCAAGTGCAAGCAACATTAGGTATCTATTGGGGTCCTTATGTACATGAGGTCTTTCTCATTTGTACGCTCCCTTTCATAGTCCTTGAGATTGCAAGAGATTGCAAAAGATATGGTGTTTCTATGGGTTCACTCGGTTTTACCCTATCATGGATGTCACTATCCCAATCCTAGGCCACCAACTATGGGCTTGGGTCCTCCCAGGCCCATTCGGTTGGAGCGAACACACCTTCGGACCCCACCTATCATGTCTTGGGTCCCATTCTGCATGCTTCCCTCTTCTCACAATCATATGTAGAGGGATTCCCTTATGGTCCTTGTACGCCTCTATGAATTTTCCATTTTTATATTAAGAAAGAGGAAGCATCCAAAATATGTACAAATTTGAAATCAGCAGATTTGTATTTAATGAATGACTCCATTTCATTAAGCTTTTAGAGTGACTGACAACACCACCCTTCAATCCTAATTATAAAGAAATCTTGTTAATGTTGATGGGTAATACAATAACCTGATTATTATATTACACGGCCTTCTTCATTTTTTAAATTTACATAATTTTTTTTAGTTTTAATAAAACTACACAGGTTTTTTTTTATTTTCAAAATTAATATAAATTTTTCTTAAATTTTATTAAAATTATATAAATTTTTTTGAGTTCTTCTAAAATTATACTGACTTTTTTTTATTTTAAAAAATATATACAAATCTCTCCTAAAAATAAAAAGAAAATTTGTATAGTTTTATTAAAATAAAAAAATCTATATAATTTGCTCATTGTTTCAAAAAATATCCATATAATTTTAATAAATTTGTTTAAAAAATTATATAAATTTTAAAAATTAAAATAATATTCCATAAAATTCAAATAACTTCTCCATGCTTTACTAATTAATTTATTACTCCTACTAATCCTAGGATCCTAGCCTCGCCAGTGCCCACGGAGCAGTTTACCTAAGATTTTACAATCAAGAAAATGGTGAAAGCCCTTGATTATATTTTAAACAAAACTCATAATGTTTGAGGCCCGTGGGTTTGCGTGAGGAATTAGACAGGTGGGCTCTGTGGTCCCTAAACCCTACTACTTGGTCAGATTGGGAGCTTTGGGAACTCAATTACAATGGGCCCATCTTATCTTGGTATTTACCAACAATTTTCCTTTCGCCACCATTGCAAGTCCACCTTTTAATAAAATTAGAGTCAAAATTCGCATTCATTATTATGAGTAAAAAAACTTGCAAACTCAAATTGAAAAATGAAGAGTATTAATTTTAACTTTATGTTTAACCAACATATACAGTGTGCGAAACAGCAAGCAATTGCCTTGCATGTGGATATGGTGGAATATTTATGCCCACGTGTACATAGAACATGATCCTAATGAGGTTTGTTGGCTTGCTCGTCTTGTCACCCACCCATTTGGCCCCAATCTATCCACATCACACCAACAAATCCAACTTTCATTTTTTAAAATTCTTTTTTGAAAATCCCTTGTACAAATGTTAAACTTACATCCTTTTCATTTAGCTTCAAAAAGCATTAATTTATGAAAAAAAAAGAAAAAAATGGATGAAACTTACGAACCAAAATTCATATGAAAGAGAAAAAAGAATGAGAGAAGGTAGAGTCCACACAAGTGGGTTTTATTAGCTCCACCTCTTCTCTTTTTTTTTTTCAACAAATTCTCTTCAATACAAAAAACAAAAAAACAAAAAACAAAAATTTATTGACAACACTTACACGTGTAAACCTTATTCACTCTATCTTTCTTCTTCTCTTTCTTTCTTGTTGCATCCTCTGATAACTTCACGAGATGGGCTTCTATCTAATGACTTCACAAGATCGAAATCCACAAGTGCCACATCCATTTGCTGTTTAAGATAAGATCTCGTGGTCACTTCTATGCGATTCTAATTATTATACCATTGATTGCAATTACAACCCAACACCACCCTTTTGTTTTTAATCTCAAGCTACTTTCATCCATATTGTATTAATCACTAATCCTACCACCACACATATTATAGTTTATGAATAATAGTTATTAATTCTTAAGTAGTCATCACAGTTTAGGCTTCAAGTTCAACACCTTGCATTCTTAAAGTCAACATTAGTTTTCATCAGTCAAATTTCAATGCTTAGGCATTTGAATAATTTGATGCTTCTATGGTCCCACCTAGAATTGGAATTCTGCTACTTTTATAAACCATATTAAAATATTAAATCACAATATGAAATGTAACACCACATCTTATTGATAGGCTTATCACCTATTATTTACCTATATTGATATGTGTTTGTGTGGTATTTGGTGTCTTGATCTTATTTAAAACAAAAAATAAAATAATATTTTTAAAATAAAAATAAAAATCATTTGTGATATAAGAGAGTGAATAGTTATTTAAATTCTCACTATTTTATTTTATCACTTTGATAAAAAATAATTAAAAAATTAGTATTATTCAAATAAAAATAATTACAATTTAATTCTTATTTAAATTTTTAATAAAATAAATTAAAGAAAGAATTAACACGCACATTAGTGCGTGCCAAGTAATTAGTAACCATATGGGTTAGGGTTATAACTAGTCTTATAATTTTTATTTAACAAATAAAAAATAATTAGTCTCATAATCTTTTTATTAAAGATATTATTTTGTAATTTTTCTTATGTTCGTAAGTTAAAATTCTCAAGAAATATTTTAGAAGTGGTTCATAGATTGCACACAATCATAATTTTTTTTTAATTTTTATACTAAAATTAGTAAAATGAGGAAAATATTAGGGTTTTATAATATTTTATAATTTACATACATTCCATTTGAAGAAAACTTAAGTATGTTTTAATACATTTAATATCAGGTTCTTTAACATGACAATTTTATAATTTTTACAGTTAATCATATAATTTTTATAACTCAATGTCATATAATTAAATTTTTTAAAAAACATTATATATATATATATATATAATATTTTTATTAGAAAATCTCGTAATAAAAATTATAAATAAATATATTTAAATCTAAGCCACTCCATTATCCTTCGAAAAATAGAAAGTATAGCTGTTTTTTTACTGTGATACTACCAAGCCACTGTCTTCTAACTTGGCGAAGGCTTGAACTTGATTATGTTATAATTCCTAAATAAATTAAATAGCCATAATTAGGTGTGCGTTTAGCTTCGAAGCTCATAGGGTCATATGGCAACAGGTCATATGGAGTCCGAGTCCAAGTCGGTCGACGTTATTGTAATGTAATAAGTGAAGAAAAAAAAAAACTGAGAATGGAGGAAAAAAGTAAGTTAGTGAAATAAAAAATAATATATGTATTTTTATTTTAATAAAAATAAGTATTATTAAATAATAATTATAAAAACATAATAAATATTTTTACATTCCGTCAATTTATATTGCCACGTACCAAAACGTAGGTTGTCGAAAATTACGTACTAGAATGAAGGTAGTGAGAGAGAAACAAACGGATAAACGATGATAACGTATTGGTGGGGTTACGTGTGGACGGACATGCCATTAACGGTGAAGAAGACGTACTCAAATGCAGGCATCAATGTCTGCACATGCACACGATATTGACTCCTTCCTACTACTACTGATGACAATTAACTTCATCGTCACTCATAATGAAAAAACTGCAGTTAAGGCGAAATTCAATTCTGTGCAGGGTCTACCACATGCTCGATGTTAAGGTGATAGCATTGTTGAACCACCACAATATTGATTTTGTTTTTGTACAGCTCAGGTACACAAATCATGAGCTACAGCCAATCATACCGCATAATGCAACAATGTCCACTTCATATTGTTTAATATGTTACTTCTCTGTAGTTTTGATTCTTGTTCCAAGTTTTCATTTTTAATCTATATGACACGTTCACTTTATTTATAATAAATAGACATACAAATATGTAAGATATAATTTTGATATAATTTTATTTTTGGTTTATTTATATTTAATTTATAAATTGAATTTATACCTTAACATCTTTCATATACATATATATATATATATAATTGTATTTGTATATTTACTTATATGTATAGGATATTACTTGTGATTGTATAAAATTAACAAGAAGAAAAGCAAAAGGTTAAGCAGTTAAAATAGGCCAACTCAGCTCACATGGATTGGGCTATCACAGGATATAGGTCAAACGGGTCAAATTATACTGATTTATTTATTGAAATAGGTCAAAAACTCTAATTTAGTCCATTAGATGGATTACAGCTTGTTTAACCTACTAAAAAGTAAAATAAAATAAAAACAAATAGTTTCATTACAATAATAAGTGTCATCCAAAATTCAAATAATTATTTCAAATAATTAAATTCAAACTTTAAATACTAAAACAATTCTTTCAAATTTTAAGGATCAAACAAAAATAACTATTTAATTAACTTAAGTCTTATCAAACAATGAAAACAAAGTAAAATAAGTAATAACCTTCATCAAGAATATTTGAATTTTGTTTTTAAGAGTCAATTTTTATAGCAAAAGTTGAAATATCATTTTAATACTTCAAATTATTAAAGTTAGTTAAGAGATGAAAAAAAAAGGAAGAGCTAACTTACAGGCTACATAGATTAGACCAATATAATCTTAAAATTATACAAGTTGACAAAATCTAAATAAAACCCATTATTTTTGTGAGTTAAATAGGCCAATTTAATGGGTTTGACCCACTTTAATAGCTTTAGCAAAGGGGCTAAAACTATCTACAAGCACGGTTTTACAACTTATATGGGATAAAAATCAAAAACCAAAATATACTCGTTATAGGCTTGTGATTAAACAAGCCGGTCTATTTATACTCTTTTTTAATTTTTGAGGAAATATATAACTTAGTTTTTAAGAATACACCTTTTAATCTTTGAATTAATCCCTCAAAGTTGATAACTTGATGCATTTTCGCTGTTTTAAAGGACTAAATCAGCATACACATGCAGCAACTTACAATTTTGAAAGAGTGATTTATATAGAGAAATAAATCTAAAGACTAGAATATAAGAAAATATATTTTCAAGAATCAAATTATATTTTTTCTCTTAATTTTTTACTGGGTAGACCCATCACCAAGAAGTAACAACCCATTTAAGCTCACAAGTTAAACAGATTAACTCATTTAAGTTCATATTTAACCGAACTCAACTTCAAATGTTCAAACCCATCCAATTATTGAGTTTTTGAATGACCTGACCTTTGAGGCTAAACCCATTTCAAAAATGCTAACATTCGGCACACTTGCTTTCCTCTTGTCATTACTCATTATAGAGGTGAATAGGAGAGATCCGTCCCGTGCAAGGCAAAAGCCATGAGGTGTTAGCCTCACGCCCATATTGTACTTGTTTGTCTGAGATTATAAAAGACAGACACACAGATATTTGAGAATTGGACGTTACATGGACAAGTTCTCGCCCCTCACAAATGCTTCACGTTCAAGTTTCACTCCATCTATTCATGATGGCTACTCAACATTAAACACACCGCAATCTAAACTTTACATCTTTCCACCAAATTTAGCTTTTGACTACAATAATCGTGTAGATAATATTATTTGCCATTATACTTTCTCACTCCTAGACTCTTATTGTCTTTGTTCAACTTTTTTTTTTTTGTCATAGTTGAATTTAGATCTTAATTTCTTAAAAAATTGATAATGTCAATTTTAAAAGGGGAAAAAAATACACAATGCCTGTAAAACTTACTTAATGATATACCTCAATGTATGAAAGTCCCACGCAGTATCTCTCTCACCACAATTGACACCCAAAAAATTTGAGTACGGTATCAAAACTAATATCTCCGCAAGTATACACAATTTGACCGTCCAAATTATACAAGCCGAGTTAAAGAAACAAAATTTGCTTGAAAAAATAAGCCAGACTTTACAGGCTTGAAGAACTTTCGCAGTTCAAACGGGAATCACACAACATTTCCAACAGGTAGAATCCCTTTAGTCGGTTCAGCATTTCAGAGTAGACTGATAATGAAAGCTTCAGTAAAATACTCTACCTTGGCATTTACAGTCAACAACATATTAAAGCAGAAATTTATAAAAACGGGAAATTCACCATAGTAACACAGCAAGGATGAGAGTTTGAAATAAAAGAGATGGAATGAAAAAAAGGATTAAATTATAGATTAGGTATCTATACTTCGCCCAATTTTTCAATGCAGTTTTTCTTCAGCGGCGACTCTTATATTTTCATTCCATTTTTAAATTAGTTCCCAACGTCAAGATTTGTAATAACATATTGGCTACACATGTCAGAAGGCAACACCATATGTGCCCACATAAGCAGTATAGCAACTCAGATTCACAACAGACTGAATTTCCACTGCTGAAACATATAATTACTTCTCTCTTCATCTCTAAGCTCAAGCTCAGCCATATTCATGTTTAATAATACCCAGTAACCATATATTACAAATTTAAACATAAAGCCATTGTCACCCACATCACTTTTACTGCAGCCACTGGATTTAGTGTAGCCAAATGCCATCATATTGAACAGCCAAGCCAACTGTAAGTTGCCACTGCCCCCACCATTGACTTGTTTATATAACCAAAACATGAAAGCAACTAATATTTGTTATACCGAGTACAATAGAAAAACAATTATAATCCAGATTAATACAAAAGTACACAAAGTAACAGTAAGAACGACCATTTAATCGTTTATCAGAGATAAGAAATGAATAAAAAACTTTCACATCTTCAGTCATCAATAAGGCCCTGTCTCCTTTTACAACTCAACTTGCCTAAGTATCGAAGAGGAAGAATGACCGCTCAAAACCTAGCAAGATAACCGATCACAAACTTGCAAAGCTGTACAGGGACAAAAAAGTGGCTCTAATCCACCATACTACCAGACGCAGTAAGACTTCGAGGTAAGATTCAAACATTAAAAATATTAAAGACAGAGATGAAATATTGGCTCCAATCAACTATAGCAGAACAAGATTTAATATACCAATCAATTTTAATCGAGACAAACAACATGTGACCTTGCTTATATAACTGAAAAAGACATTTAAAGAAAAAAAAAGAACTTCTGATTTAGTGCCTTCTCTAAATTGAGGCTGAAAACCAAACCTGCTCCATACGTCTAAGTTGGCCGGCAAAACTGCCATCAGAAAATAACTCTCAACGAAAAGTAAAAGATCTCAATGTAAGAAATATAACAGTTGAGCAAAAGGTCTTAACTATCAACGTCAGAGATATTGTTGGTGAGATACACTATGGAGGAACAAGTATTATCCTGCGGAGAGCTTGATTCGAAGGTGAGGTATGAGGGACAGGAATAGACGCCGTTGCAGGAAGGAGTACGTAAAGATGGGATATGGAAATTGAGCAACAAAGGAAGCGTAAGAAATAGAGAAACCCAGAAATTTGCAGCTCTGGTATAATGGAGGTTGATTTTATGTGGGCCAATAAGGTCAACCTCAACGTTGGCTTGTGAAACATGTGTACTCCATTAGCTAACTGGCTTTAATTAACAATGTTATGATGGATCTTAACATGAAGGACCTATTTGGAAACAGAATGAAAGTGTAAGGATTCATTTGAAAGAAAAAACAAAAGGAATTGGAAACTCAGGAAAAATTTAAGGTGTCACAATATTAAAAATACTTGTCTACAAGATAAGGGTCTAAATTTGAAGTGGACTGGCTCAAAGCCTGAAAGCATATAAGCTTGAACCGATTTTGAGAAATAAGAATACAAATCTTACTTGGCTCAAATCATAGAAGTTAGAACTGAAAAATGAATTTCCAATCACACCAGTACACCCACTGTTGTTAAAAAATAAATACACATTCGATGAGAGACGCAAGAACTCAGAATTCACCATGTCCACTATTCTGATAAAGAAAATACCCACCTTTCCATCTTGTCATTGCCCCTTAAATAAAGAAATGAATAATAATTGTCACTGAAGGATGGACAGACTCCCTCAGCCTCTAATGAATGCAGCCTAGACTTTGATGATAATAAGTTACATGGAGACAGAAAACTGTTAAACCAATAATATGATAATTTACATACCTGCATGCGAAAGAGTTGGAAGAAACATATCCTATATAATGTTCTTATGGTTTCTGTCTAACAGAGCACCCCCCCCCCCCCCAAAAAAGAAAAAGAAAAAAACCAATAAAGCAACTTTGGGCAGTCAACATCCTTACCAGCATGGACGTCAACAAGTATTTCTAATGTATCAAAGAACACAGCAATATTGTGAAATGATATGCTTTATTAATGAAGCCAAAAGGAAGTTAGATAGTGTGAACATACAGAACTTTCAGGCCCTTGGCATGATGGTTTTATTCACAAGCTGTTCCATATTTCAACTCCAAAAGGATTAAGGTGTATGAACAGTGAACATCCAGCGAAAGAGAAACCTACATATACAAAAACTATAAACCTACTCGTCTCATATGTGGAACCAGTAGAGAAAAGCATGGGAAAACATGTTAGAGCTCACAATAACAGTTACATAAACATCTAACCCCTCTCCTCATAAAAGAGGCAGATAAGAGCAGGTTTAACATTATGATCTTATGTGTTTCCACCTTTTAACTGTTGAATTGCAGTGTACAACTTGCGTCGTGGCCCAACAGCAAATACTCCCATCTCTTTGAGATCTTCAAGTGTAAGTAGTGGCAGTGCTTCCTCATCTACTTCATGCATCTCAAACAAGGCAGCATACTTACCAAACCCTAGCTCCTCCAACCATCTCTGAACACTATTAACATCATCATCTCCACTTCTCATTTCATACCATAGTCTAGGAAATTCACTGTTGTCTTCTTCACAAGTATCCTCTTCCCCAAGGTCGTGACAATCAGCTTGTGGCCAGATAGCTTCATATGCACCATATTCATATCCATCTTTGCTGGTTGCTGGAGTTTCATGATCAGATAAATCCTTAAATCCGGAATTCACTGAACGGTCATTGGACGCATCTGAAGTGAACTGGGCAAACTCCTTCCCCGTACAAACTCTCCCTTCTTCACAACTCAATTCAGGACTAAGTCTAGGACTCCAGGCACCACCAAAGAAGCTACCACCATTTATTGTACTGCGCCCCCTTCTTTTCATGACCCTACACTTCCGAGTTATATTAGTGAAATCTAAATTAGCCATGCTCACATTCATCTTAGTGGAGTTCACAACATCAAATGCTGGTTTTGATGAGTTAGGGTTCTTATTCTCACTGTTCTGATGAAAGTCAGCTGAAATCCTTGGAGAGACCTCAGAATCTGAATCCCTAAACTTAGAAGACCTCCCTTTAGAAAACCCATTTATGTGCTCGAGTTCAGTCTGCTTAGAATTAGTATCATCAGGTTTCCATCTCTTAGTCCCCAATTTTTCCTTAGTGTTCTGGGGAAATCCACAAGCAAAAGCAGCAGGAATATCTCCAATTTCTCCTAACCTAACATTTGGCCGCCTTTGTCTTTTAGAATTCATACTTACCACTAGCATTCTATATAATCCCTTCAAAACTCAACCTGAACAAAACGACAGAAAGAAAAAATCCGAAAATTAAATCACAGGAACACCAAAATAGCAATTGGACTCGAAAACAGAATCAACTCAGGAATCCCGTCACGGAGAACAAAACATCCACAAATCAGTTAAAGGTTCACACAGACAGTAAGGATTGAGGACCAACAGTGAAAGCTCTCAGTTTCAATATACCCAAATGACCGATAAATGTAAAATCACTATGAATGCGATAACATTTGGAAAATGCCATAGAATCAAGGGAACTACAAAACAAAACAAAAAAAAGGAAAAGGTAAGTAAGGAACCTTGAAGAACAGCAAGGGTTTCACTTCAACCAGAATCCGATGGACACGATTCCCCAAATATAATGTTGGAGGGGAGGTGGTCTCTTTGTTTCAAACGTAGGAAACAGGAAATAGGAAAGAGGAAAGAGGGAAATGGGATTTTCTTGGATAGATTTGGCTTGGTTTCCTGACTAGGGGTATAATATTACGGAAGTGGAAGAATGAAGATGACAAAAGCGAACTAGCGTTTGTCTGTTTGCTTGATACATTTAAACACAGATGGGGACGTTGCCGGTCAACGTCAACCCTGGAAAATTTATCCTTCCCTTCCAAGTTATCTCAGGATAGACTGGAAAGTAATAAGCTTTATTTTTTTCAAAAGAAAATAATTAAATAAAACTAAAAAGTAGTGAGGGGATGAGAGAAAGTTTTGGTGCTGTGGAATACTCTGGAGGAAATGTGTTCACCTAGGAATTGCGGAGGAGCAGAAAATAAACAGCGTGTCACCACCATGATTGAAAAGAGAAGCAATAATGCGACGTTGGAGCAGTGAGATATTAATCCCAGGAAACAGTGGGCTAGCTCTTTTAGGTAGTTTAGATTTTCACTTTCAAATAAAGGTAAACCAGGAGCTGATTAATGTAAAGAAAACGCTGGAGAAGAGAGGACTTTGTTTTTTCTTTCCTTTAAAGATAGAAAGGAACATTCTTGAACATTATCGTTTTGACTTGTTAGAAAATGACTAGGAAATCCCCCCATTGATCCCATACCAAAAAAAAAAAAAGTGAGTGAGCGGTATTTGTACAAAGATATACATATATAAATAATATTGTCACACAGTTCGGTGGAGAGATGTGCAGTAATCAACTTAGCTACAATGCGACTTAATTACAATTTATATAAATAATAGTAGATTGTAGTAGGCAATAACAGTCATAAATTTTAAATGAGATTAGTTTTACAACGAGAATACTTATATATTATTAAAAAATAACAAAATAAACACTCATTACCCCTAAACTAAAAGATTCACATTGAATATTAATGGGAACCTAATTAACCAAAACAAAATGCACTCAGGGTGTGTTTGGAATCGCGTTCTGTTTCTCTTAAACCACGTTTCATATGAAGCGATAAATTGGTGCTTCTGAGCGAACGTAGTTTTTGAACGTGAATCCAAATGAACACTCAATAGGCCTTGAGGATAAGTCATAAGTTATCAACCTCGGTATTTTTTTCTTTTGGGTGCAAAACTACAGGCGGGGCCATGCTGTTTTCACGCGATTGGATTTGGTGCTGCGCAGTACCGTGTTGCCCAACACCAACAGCATTAGATTAGAAAATAAAAAATAAAAAAATTATAAAAAAATCTAACCCCATGTATAGAGGGTTAGGATCTACGTAGCACACCAAGCACGACGTGCTGTGCAGTAGAGAAGCCGGACACCTGTTTTCACACTAACTAGGAAACACTCCTATGCTGCTAGCATCATAACGCCATTTAAAGAGTGAATTGTTAGACCAAAAAAAAAATTTTAAGAGTAAATTATTTTTTAAGATTCTTAAATTATGTAATTATTTTTTATTATAAAAATATACATAAATTCTTTAAAGCTAAAATATAATCAAAATATTTTCAAGAATAATATTATTTTTATTAAAAATATAACTTACTAAAAAATTTTAAAACTTTTATTTCTATGTAATTATTCTTTGTTAAAAAATATAAATTAAATTTATTCTAAATTTAGAAAATTTATTATTTTTATATTATTTAGATACATATGTATTACTTATTATATTATGTAAATAATGGATATAAGAATATTTGGATCAAAATAAGTATAATTGTCGTGCATTTTTTTTAATGTGGAGAAGTTATTGTAATATATTTTTTAATTTTAAAAAAGAAAGTATAGATTTTTAAAATAAGGGAGAAAATCGTATAATTTAAACATTTTACAAAGAAAAGGAATGAAATTTACACAAATTTAAAAGACTGCAATTTTAATGCTTACCTTTTTATAAATGACAAACATGGCAGAGTCCTACTTAATTGGTCTTTTATGAGCCACTTCTTTAAGTGCATTTTTGCTACTAATCTTTTCGATCTTGGCATTAATAGGCTGAAATTCATTTAGGAAAATGGCTTTTTAAAGGAGTGAATTGACTAGGCCTTTTGTGATATCTCTTGGCATCTATCTTTTCCTCATGCCCAGTTGCACCATTTGATTAAAAATGGCTTTAATGATAGACCCATTTTCATCTTCCTTGAACTTGAGTACAAAATAAATCACCTTCTGCTTGGTTACTTGAAGATTCCTTTATAGAGGTGGTTAAGGACTAGTAGCTAAACCATGATTAGTGTGTAGGTTCCTCTACTTTTCAGAATTCAGTTATAGTTTGGAACTGTGAAAAAGTGGGCAATATCATGTATAAAAAAAAGGCCTTGAATTGTCTTCAAGATAGAGATAGAAGCCTTTCTTGCATGGATAACGTTTTTCTTAAAAGTCTTGAGAGCAAGTTATGTGAAGAGAATAAGAAGATCCTAGTTTAGGAAGAGCTTATTTGGTACTAGAAATCTAGGTGTAACTAGTTGAGATAGAGGCATTGTAATACAAAATTTTTCCACGCTTTGACTATTATCAGGAGGAGAAGAAATAATATTAAAGCTATTCAAGGTGAAAACGGCCTTTGGATCTCTTATCAACATATGTTGAAAGAATTAGCTACCAACTTGTACAAGAATTTGTACATAAAGGAGGATAGGGACAGACCCAAGCCCCCTATTGCAAATGGGTATCCTAAACTAGACTTGGTAGACCTTGCCTTCATTCAAAGGAAGGTCACTGATTTGGAGATAAAAAATATTACCCTTGGTAATGGGGCTTTCAAAGTTTCAAGCCTTAATGGGCTTCAAGTCATCTTCTTTCACAATTAATAGGCCATTATAGGTGATTCTATTTGCAACTTTGTCGAGGATGCTTTCCATAGACTTAAGGACAACAGACACGTAAACAAAACTCATATTATGATTATCCCCCAACCTAAGAACCAAAAACTTTCTAAGAGTTCTATCTTATTTCCTTGGGCAACGTCATTTTTAAAATAATGACAAAAATTGTGGTGAATTGTTTGAAAGGCTATCTTAGTAAACTTGTGTCTCTTAACAACCAAAGTAGTTTTATCCATAGTAGGCATAATAATGATAATATTATCATCATGTAGGAGGTCATACACTCAGTAAGATCTAAGAAAAGGAAAAAATATTTAATAGCTATTAAGGTTGATTTGGAGAAAGCATAAGACTGTCTTGATTGGTCCTTCTTAAGTGAAACCTTTTTGGATATTGGATTTGAGTGCTCCTTTGTTCATCTTATCATGCATTGTACATCCACATATAGCATGCAAGTTCTTTGAAATGGAGAAGCTTTTGATTCCTTTATTCCTTCTAGAGGTATTCAATAAGAGGACATGTTATCACCTTACCTTTTTGTATATACATGGACAAATTGAGTCACTATATCAATTAAGTAGTTAAGAACAAGATGTGTAAGCCTGTTAGGCTTTCTAAACAAGGGCCTCTTATCTTTCACTTATTTGTAGTCGATGAGCTTTTTCTTTTTGGCGAAGCCTTATTGGAACCAGTGGAGGTTATGCATGATTGTATAAATGTATTCTGCTCTAGTTCAGGGTAGAAAATGAATCTAACCAAAACTAAGATGTTTTGCTCTACTAATGTTCACTCCTTGAAGTCTCTTTGCTTAAGCCATATTTTAGGAGTTACTTTCATATAAGACTTAGGTAAGTACCTTGGCATTCATTTGTTTTATAAAAGGACTTCTAAGGCTAGCCTTAAATTAATCAAGGCTGTTCTTTTTGCCATGCCCACCTACATCATGCAAACAGTGTCTCTTCCTACTAATGTTTATGCATAGCTTGAAAAGACTAGTAGGGATTTTTTATGGGAATCTACTGATGATTAGAGAAAAATCCATTTTATTTCTTAAGATGACATCTATAGGCATAAGAAATATGAGGGTCTAGGGATTAAGAAAATTCGCCACCAGAACGACATTTTCATTATAAAGTTTTATTAGGAACTCCTTTGCCATCAAAACACATTGTGGGCGAGAGTTCTTAGGGAAAATTACTGCTATGGCACTAAAGTGATCACTAAAATTAGGTAACATGGTAACTCTTTTCATGTTTAGATAGGAGTCATAAGAGTTCGGGACTCCTTTATAAAGAGTGTAAACTAAACTCTTAGTGATGGGTCAACTATCAAATTTTGACATGATTAATGTACCTCTTTGCCACTACCTCTTATCAATTATGCTTCACAAGAGGTGCCTATGGACAATTCTCAAGCTCTTTTTAATGATTTTCTCTCTCTCTTTTAAGAGATTGGAATTGGGCTAGCATTGGCCACCTCTTTCCGTAGAACCTCGGGAATGTCATTGCCAGCATTTTGCCCACCTCCCTTTGGAACAAAGCAAACACAATTTCTTGGAGAGGGGCATACAAGGGAAACTTCTTGGTTTGGTTAGCCTATGACTTCTTCATTATTGATTCACATTTAAATAACAATAAGGTGTAGGATATGCTTTGAAAGTGGAACATGTCAGAGAAATTTAGGTGCTTCTTATGGTTGTTTGTTCGAGATTGCTCCACACCATAGAGTTTAGGCATCGTAAAGGTCTCTCAATATCAGGTCTATGCATTTTTGGTTGTAGCTTTAATGATTCGACCATGCACTACATTTGTGATTGTGTCTGAGCCAAGGCATTTTGGAGGAAGCTTATTACCTCAAACCTTGAGTCAACTTTCTTTTCTCTTTCATTGCATGAATGGGTGTTGTGAGACAATGTCATTGAAGTTGATAACATGTCAAGCCTGTTGTGGAGCATAGTATTAGAGTTGGGGTGTTGAAATATATGGACTTCACAATGTAAAATGATCTTTAATGCTAAAGACTTCTTGATAGATAACCTCTTACATAAGTATCTCTATATGGCCTCTAAAGTAGTGTAGTTTCTTTAAATCAATGACAAGCTTGTGAAGAAGACACAACATTTTATAAGCTAGCCACCCTTAATATTAGGATGGACTATGGTGAATGTGGATGGCTCTGCCTATAGGAATGGTGAAGCTTCTTGTTAGAAATAAGTAAACTTAAATATTGTCTCTTAGTTATTTATGAGTCTTTTAGGTGTTTATGTATTTAAGAATAGGTGAAGACTTTTAGTATTATGTGTCATAAGTTATTATCTTGAAGTATGTGGTTTATGTATAAGGAAATGTGCATTTCATAAATATAATGGTTAATAGAGTGAGTTTGAGAGCCTTGAAATATTAGTATAAATAGGAAGTGAGTATTAGTATGTGAGTTTGAAGAGTGTATTAGTAAACTAGTTCACAATATAATATAAAGTATGATTTGTGTATCCCTCTTCCATATATAAAGTGTGGTTGGTGTATCCCTCTACCATATAATATTGATAGTGCCCTTACATATTTTGTTCTTTTGTCTTCTAACAAATTGGCACCATAGCTTAATTAGTGAGAAGTATGGCTTCAAAGAGTATTTTTCAATATCTGCAACTAAACAAAGAGAACTATGATAAATGGGTAATTTACATGAAGGCTCTCCTTAATGCTCAAGGAGTATGGGATGTTGTTAGTAATGGCTATATGGAACCTGAAGATCAAGCAACCTTGAATCAAGAGTAAAAGGAAGCCTTGAAGAATGAGAAGAAGAAGATCAATATGCTCTTGCCATCATCTATCAAAGTTTGAATGGTGAAATGCTCGAGAAGGTTGCTAACATCATTATTGCTAAGCAAGCATGGGAGATTATTAAGAATTCCTTGAAAGGTGTTGATTAGGTGAAGAAAGTTCATCTTTAAACTCTAAAAGGAGAATTTGAAAAACTCTTCATAAAAGATAATAAAACTATTATGGATTACACATCAAAAGTCTTAGCAGTGGTCAATTACATGAAAATGTTCAGTGATGACATACAAGATGTTTGTGTGGTAGAAAAGCTTCTTCATTTTCTCAATTCCAAATTTGAGAGTATTATGGTTGTTATTAAGACATCCAAGGATATTGAAAATTTGTCCATTGATGAGTTGTGTGGTGCTTTCCAGGCCCATGAAGAAAGGTTGAATAAAGGAAAGCTTGAGAAAGAAGTCAAATGTTATAAGCAAATGTGACTTTAAACAAAAAGGAAGATCTTTATGGAAGAGGTTCAAGAGGTCGTGGATGTGGACGAGGTCAAGATGATAATAAATATAATGAACGAAGAAGAGAAACCTTAGAAGATGTTGAAACGTGATTATCATATCTTGGTGGCAGAGTACACTTAACCTAAAATAAGATACTCTAAGGTTGTCATAAACATCTAATAGAAAACTTTCTCGTTGCAAAAATTTTATAATTCAGAATAGAAACAACTTAGGAGATTCTTTTTTGTTATATCCAAGTGAATAAACTGCTTTGTAAGTTATCTTTTTGTTTATATCTGAAGTCATGCATTCTAGCTTTAAGACCTTTCAATCATGAAACTTGAGAGGTGAAGAAAGTGTTTAGCATCTTAGCACGTTGGCTGGCTCTCCCAACCAATGTCCAACAATCATGGTTAGGATTTATTTCATATTAACTGAAGGTATTTCTAACCATTGTTTTTACTTATTGAAACTCTAACAATTGCATGTATTTTGTCTTTCGGCATTAAAGTCTCCTTATACATTAGGAACATTAATCTCTTCAAATCCTGCAAACTTTTCCCAAAATCCATCAATGGATCATCCCTTAAGATAGTTTGAGCTTCTTACTAATGCTAACAATACTTCTCAGAGATTTCAATGATATAAGCCAAAAAAATCACTTCCATGGCAACCAATTTGTCTTCTCAATCTAATCATATGCATTGTACTAGTACATAAACTTTTATGAATATCATTTGATAACTAGTCTATTTTATTCATAATCCATTATCAAATTTTCTTTTCTCCAAAATAATATTGTGCCTCATATCATTCTTAGCTAAGAACCAATCACAAATCCCTCAACAAAGTCAAGATGCTTTTACGCTTATTATGGAACATGGTGTCTTCCACCCGGGTGTACATGCTTCCACCCTCAATATTGAAGATGGTACACAACTAATTTATTTAGACTATTTTAGAGGTCCCTTTTCTTCATGCAATAGAATTTCTTAAGTTTCCTTCATATTGTTAAATAGACTACCCCTCTTGGTTACTATGTTATAGAATTTTATTAGACTTAGAAGACTATAACATTGGCCACTATGACAACCCTATTAGATCTTCCACCCACCATTGGAATTGTCCCTAACAGTTAGTCTTGGCATTAGACAAGGAATCATTCCTCAACTGTTGGCAAAAGGGATAAAGAGAACTATTTAAGAGATATTACGAACAAACATCTTCATGCAGATATAACAGACCATATATCATGTTAAGGTATGTGTTTTCCAAAGCTGTCACTTATCCATTAGGTAATCAAATCATACATTTATTTATGTGGCAAGTGAATTGTTTAATTTTTCCCTTTCAATAGGATTTTTTGAGCATAATGAAATAACATCAAGTGCTAATTGTCAGCATAGTCTCAACACTTAGCAATGCTACTAATAATGTGTGCAAAAAGTGTTGTCTTAAACCCAAAAATATCAACACCATGCTAGTTAATTTAAATACCCAAATTGACCATGATGAACCTTCTTCTTCCCACAAGTCCAGTACATTATTAGCATTCCAGGATGGTGTAGCAATATAAATAAGCTCTTATATCCTTTCATTTAACCATATATTTTTACACGTGTTGATTGCTTACTTTATCTAACAATGATTTTCATCATTTGTAGATTACTTCAATGAATGAGATCCTAATTATATATGTACTTGTTGTAAAGCAAGCATATGGTTCAATGAAAACATTAATAAGTCAATAAACCCCTCAACCCTAGCTTTTCATTACGTTGCTCACAGGGTAAAATTCAATTGCCTTTCCCTTATTCTTCACCGCAAACTTTGTAAGATCTATTCTTTAGTAAGAATTCAATAAAGTTAAAAAATTTCCTATAAATTGATATATTAAAAACGAGCATAAACAATATAATGAAATTGCAAATCTAGTGCAGAATGTTCAGAACATCAAATATATGAATAATTTTGAATAATTTATTTATAGATTAGACCTAATTTCTCCATAGTAATAAATTCATATCTAGTTAGATTTTTCTTTCTATAACCTTAGATGTGATAGCAGCTTTAATTGGAAAGCTCACCAAAATTACAGTTAGAGAGAAGACTTAACTTTTGTCTTAAATAATGTTGTACTGGGTCTTTCTATTATAGGTTTTAGTAAAACTTAATAGCCTATACTTTTAATTGCTAATCAAACTTAAGTTTAAATGTGTTGGGTCCAATTATCGTCTTTAAAGAATTTGGGTTTAAACATCTCAATAAGCCATTAGTCAACCCCTAGTTTAGAAAACAAAATTATATACTTAATGTGATCCCACATAAATATAAAATTTTATAACATTTTCCTAATTAAGCCACATTAATTATGTTTTAAAAGAAATTTATTTCATTTTGTAAAATGACTTGTAGATTGATGAAACAACAAAACTTTATATACACACCAATTGGGAAAAAATGGCTCTAAAATAACATAATGAACACAATTTGGTTCAAAATAACCATCAATATAAGATAACGACAGTCATCATGTACTTCATGTCCATATTCATACATATTAATAATTACGTTGCCATAGATTATAAGTTTGGAAATGGTAATAAATAGCTTTAAAAATGATCAATAATGCACTATTTATTATTGGTTCACTATAACTCCTTTCAATTAATTAGTTAGTTTATTACTTATTTTATCAATTTAACATGAAAAAGCTATAGAAGTAACATTTGAATAGGACAATTACAAAACCTTAATGACTAGAAATTTTAAACTTTCATAATAATTGTTTTGACTTATCAATAACGGTGGACAAACCTTAGATAATACTTGCCATTGCACAACCAGTGTTAGATTACTAGACTTATACATACATACAATAACCAAAAGACAGTCCCTTAATAAGTGAAATTGGCTATAAGCTAAAATATACATAAGTAATTGGCTTAATGACTAAACTTTAGCAAAATACTAACTATATCAAATTATGTAGCAAATATAATATAGTTAAAAGAGTTTCATAATAGCTACATAGAGGCCTACCTATTTAAATCTGATGCATTAGCACTTGGAGGTATTTGTTGGGTCTCATCAATAACTATTGAGGTCTTCATCCCAATGATTGCTCATACCTAACCTATACTTGGCATGATCACATACATCCACTTTACCTTTATAATATACTTAGTTGTTGACATTCTTACTATCTGATCATATTATCACACACATGAAAATCATGAAAATTCTCAATAGACAATAATAAATTTAAAAACAAATAATGGTTTAGTTGCCATATGTACGAAAAACATTTTCTTTTCATTCCTCTTATGTTATTAGAAAACCAGTATCATACATATAGCTCAAATGAAATACATGGCAAGACATAATTCATCAAGTCAACATAAGTTAGTTGATAATTGCATCATAATAAATAAGCCATGCACATCAACTATCATTGACATCTAATAATCAAAGCATCTTACAATTTTGTATATTAGGTAATTTTCATAATTTCATCTTCTAGAAACATGACTTCATCATCTTCAGAAATATGGTTGAGTTAATTTTAGAATATTCATAAGAGCTACATCCAATGTCTCATACCATTGGACATAGGCTTAAAATTTTAAAATCATTGTATAATTAGGAAAAGGGTCATTTTCCTTAGCACTTTTATATCTGTAAAATATAACCACTAAAGTATCCAATAATATTAAGGAATCAAACCATAAACATACTATCTAAGTTGTCTTCTAGTGTGCATCCACATTACATACATAGCTAAAGTTTCCTAATCTATCTCTAGAGAGAAGCTAACCATCGCTGTCAGGAAGTTGACTATCTCGTATGAAAAGCTAAATTTATCTTTGAAGAGAGGCTGACCATCCACATAGGGATGCTGAATCCATCTCTAACCATCCCATACGAGAAGCTAAGGAGATTATCCCTATAAAAATCATCTCTCTTACATACCAATAGTATTTAGAGTTTTAAACTCAAACATGCCCAAAAATAGAATATACATATATATTGGTAATCATATCAATCAGGCATCCATGAATCAAAGAACTCAATCAGACTACCATACATGCATTGAAAGCTTGCAAACATGAATATGAAGAATAGTTTAATAGTTTTTAATAGAACTTGCTTGATCATGTTAATGTTAATTTTAGTATTTTCCATGTCTTTCATATTTTAAGGTCCTTAGTCCCTATTAGGCCTATTTAAGGTCACAATTCCATGTTATCTAAGTTTATCATATCATGGTCATTAGCATTCCAATATCTATCTTTTATGCACGGGAAATCATTTGTAGTTTTGTCTTTCATGTATAGGGATCAAGGAACTATGAGGTGTATGGTCATCCATATATAGGAATAGTTTGAAACTTTATCCTAGTTACATATATCTTGCATAGGGATTTAATGTTAAAGACTTGTGCTTATTACTTTTAGGGTTTCAAAGAAATCAATATAGGCTACTTACATACATCACATGATATCATTTCTACATTCATGTTTAAAAATTGTTTTTGGATATTTACAAAGGAAACAACAAGATTGGTTAATTTTTCAAAGGTAACAATCGACTAGCTTAAGCCCACCAGTTGACTAGTTACTAAGGAGTAGTCAATTGATGTTACACAGAATAGGTGGATGTATTTAGGGTCATACCAATTGACTAGGCCCAAATAGATAGTTGACTAGTCACTCACAATGTTGCTGCTTTTATAAGGGACCCGACAATTGACTGTTAGTCATAACTAGTCAACTGGTCGAAGCTTCCTTATCATACATTCTTCTACAAAAATTATTTTTCATTTCTCAAACTTTTCACATCTGATCTCAGCGACCTCAAGGACTATTTCAGACATTTTTCAAGCATCATAAGGAAATAAAACAACCATCAAAACATGATTTAAGGATTCAAAACATCACATGCCATTCTTGCCATAAAACTTATGTTGAAGAGAGAAAGTGATGAAAGTGTGGGAAACACGACTTTTAACATATTTTGAGCATACCACAAGCATTTACTCTTAACAAGAACATCATTTAAGATAACATATAACTTAGAAATGATTATTTAAAGCATCACCTAAAAGACCCCTTAGAGTGAGAAAATGAGAGTTGGTGAAGATGGTGGTGAGATGAAGCTTTTAGTAGTTGTTAAGCACCTTAAAAGCATCTATTCCTATCATAAACATTATTTAAAGTATGAAAGATCCATAAACAAGCAAGATCCAAGTTTCACCATGAAAGACATCTAATTTTCCAAAGAGAGAAACTAAGGAGAAAATGAAAAAGAAGACATGCAAGATGATCATCTCAGTAGGACAAGAAAGTCTTACTGGGTGGAGCTTCAAATTTGAGTCTTAAGCTTCTCCTTCCTTTTGGTTCTTCCTCCTTTGCTTTCTCTCTCTCTCTCTCTCTCTCTCTCTCTCTCTATATATATATATATATATATATATGTTTTTAGTCTTTTCTTCCTTTGATTGAGCAAAGCAATGAATGAAGCAAGGCATTAAATAGAGATTGTACGAAGCTTCATCTAGTCTTACCTGAATTCTTAGCAAATCTCTCCACACATTTTGCACATAGACTTTGTGAGGAAGTTAGTCTAATCATGTACTAGCAAATAAAATTTTATCTTGATTTAGTTAGTATTGCATATAAAATTTATTTCTAATTATGGAAAAATATATATCAAAATTCTCAGCTTTTCTTATTCTTATTTTTGCATCTTTCATTCCTTAGGAAACAAAAATTACTTTTTGGCCCAAACTAAAATGTAATTTTGGTCCCACTAAAATTACACTTTTGTCTTATAAAAATTACATATATTTTCATTAAACTTCCAATAATTATATTTTAACTTCAAATTTTGGCCTAAATATTTTTACTTTTCAAATATTTTTCTTATACTTTTAGGGCCTCTTTGGCCTTAGAAGTTTTTAAAATTAAAATTTTGATTATTTATTTCTTAATTACTTTCTATTTATCATTTATGAAAAAGACTAATTAATTCCTGAAAATTCTCTAAAACTTCCAATACATTCTAGAAAATTTTCTTAATGTTTTATAAATATAAAATTCACTAAATCCCTGTTATTTAGCCATATATTGGTTCCCAATTGTTTTCTCAATACTATTTAGTTTACTTTAAATTGTTTAAATGCTATTAAATAAATCCTAATTGGAAGGAGGATGTTACATACTCTATATAATTTCTCATTATCCTTTATGCTCAATTAATAGAAGAAATCAATTGACTTCAAATAAGCTTATATGTCTCAAAAATCTTTATTTTGAGAAAACTATATAGTGCCAACTAAAATATATCATAACAAATACAATGATCATACTTAAGACAGATACTATGTCTTAAGATACATGTTGTATTCTATCTTTACAAAGGCAAAGTATTAACATAATGGTGATCTTTAATATAACATGATGAATTAATAGTGCAATAATATAACACCTCAAGTATATGAAAAATTCAAAGTGAATATAATAATATAGTCAAAAGACATCCATAGAGTTAACATAAATAAAATGTGTCAAACTCTCAGTAACCTAAAAGATCAAAAGATCTTAAAACATCCATGTTCTCAATGTGTTTCTTAAATTATGAGTCTTAGTTATTTAGTTAGAGGATTAGCTAACATTGACTATGTATTTACAAACTCTACAACAATATCTCCTTTCTTAATCAAGTCCTTAATTGTAAGATACTTGATTTTCATATGCTTAGACTCATTGCTTATCTTACTATTCTTAAAGTAGAATACAAATGCATTATTATCACAATAAATAACCAGTGGTCTAGAGATAGAGTTAACCCCCGAATCTTTGACATAAAGTTCCTGAGCCAAACAACTTGTAAGGTTGCTCCATAGTGTGTAACAAATTTAGCATATATAATTGAAGATGTAGTCAAACTTTGTTTCAAGCTTTTCCAAGAAATGGCTCCACCAGTAAGCATAAAGACATAACCAGAAGTGAATTTCAAATCATTTAGACAACCAACAAAATTAAAGTATGAAAAGCTTGTTAACTCAATATTGTCAACCCTTCTATAAATAAGTACAAAGTTTCTAATTTTCTACAAATATCTCATAACTGTTTTTAGCCACAACCCAATGATTAGATCCAAGATTTAAAAGATATCAACTAGGAACATTCATAGTAAAAGCAATATCAGGTTGAGTACATGCTTGTTAGAGATGTTCATTGACCCGATTGGCCCTAGGGGTCCACCCTAGCTCGGTCTAATCGGGCCGGGTTGGGCCGGGCTAAAAATATAAATAGGCATAATTTTAAATAAAATTATTTCAGGTCGGGTCAGGTCACAGGCGAAAGTATATTTTGCCTAACGCGCCCCAATAGTTATTTTTTTTTTTAGTTATTAATATCTTGTCATCTTTTATTTTTAATTTTTATTTCATTTAATTATCTCTACATATTGCAATTTTTATTACCTACGTAAATATTCTTTACTTCTTAATTATTTTTATCATTAATATAAATGCTTACTGACATTTCTTTTGTTGAATAATAAAAATATATATATTTACCTAAGACTAATTATGTTAGTATATCTTATATTTTACTTGATAATACTAGACTATTTTTTTTATTATTGATACAAATATAAGAGTTCTAAAAGTCTATTATTTTGAAATATATGCCTATAAGTTTGTGAAAAAATATTTTTATATTACAAGTATCAATTCATAAAAAAAAATTAGTTTGGGCAGCCCTAACCCGCCCTATCCCAACATAAATCAGACTTATTAGGGCTAAGTAAGGCTACAAGTGTAAAAACAAGCTTGATGTCTTAATCGGGTCAGACATCGAACATACTAGATGTTCGGTCTGGCTCTACCCATGTATAGCCCTACTTATTAGGGCCGCCCTAACCCGCCCTAACATCGGGCTTCTCCGGGCAGGGTAGAGCTATGGGTATAAAAATACGCCCAAGATCTTAATCGGACCGGGTTTCAGGCCAAGTATCGCCCTGACCTGACCTGACCCTGCCCATGTACACCCCTAACGCTTGTGCATACATCAAGCTAAAAACTGCATTGGAATATAAGATATCCTTTATATCTTCCTTTTAAAGTTCATTTCTAGGGTATTGACTTTTGCTAAATTTATCACCTTTAATAATAAGTACATCCTTACCTTCCAATTTTATATATTAAATTATTTTAACACATGATCTATATAAGCTTTTTAAGATAATTCCAAAATACCATAAGATTTTATCACTATGTATCCCAATACTCAAGACATAAGAAACTTCTCTAAGGTCTTTCATGTGAAAAGCACCAGACAAGAAAAGCTTTCTTTCATGAAGCAGACGTAAATCACTGCTTGTAAGAAGAATGTCATTTATATTAAACAAAAAAAAAAACTTGCTTCCACTGGTATTCATATAGATATTGTAACACCTTAACCTCTAGCTCATACCCATCATGCCCACATATTCATATACTCATGCTAAGCTTACAAGGGAGATGATTTTTCTACCTTGGTGCTCTTTCTCTAAGGCATATTGTATGGGTAGAGATCCACTTTGAAATAACGTGGACCGGGTGAGCTCTCTCTCTAGGCATCCTCATGCTCAATTGCACTATTGAGACTTATTTCAATCCCAACTATATGCTTTGAACTCATGGAAAGCAAAAAGGGATTGGAGACATGCATTTTCGTTCTTGGCAGATTTTGCTTCATTTTTGGGCTAAGTTTGAAAATCCATAACTAATTGCAGAAAAATCGCAACTATATGATCTGGGTCATTCTAGAAAGCTTGAGACGTCTACTTTATGCTAAAAATAATTAGAAGTCTCAATATCTCACTTATTCTTCGTTTGACATCAAAATCGTTCACTGGTCAGAGGGGGCTCCTTTGCTGTCACAGTTTACTAATATGGACTTTGAAAATGTCTAACTAATTCCACAAAAATCCAATGTTTGCAAATGATATCTCTATGGAAAGATGTGGATGTTAGCTAGAGGAGAAATATCTCCAGATCAGTTCACCAAGCCGAATTCCCGAAAACCGATGAAACAGTACCTCGGGTCTGGTTGGGTGTCTGATTCTGGGCAGGAACTTCGAAATTGCATAACTTCCTCTCTAGACCTCTAAATGAGGTGCTTCTAGTTCCTATAAGTCATTGTGGCCATCTAGTTTCTGTGTATAAAATTTCGTAGCCATTGGACTACATTTGCCCCTCGGATGACATGATTTCTAAACTGACCAAATGAATAGTATTTTCTGAAATCCGAATTTCTGATGTCAACTTTGAAAAATCATAGAGAATGCTATAGACCTCTAAATGACATGAACTCTAGCTTTCCAAAAGGCTCTAAACATGATCTAGTTACATGTCAAATTTCATAGCAAGAAGAGGTCATATGGTTACCTCTTGACATCATGTGCAAAAAGCCACTTTCTTGGCTAAAAATAGGGCTCATGGGATCCAATCTTGGTTCTTCTACCTCTATGACCCTTTGAGCACATGAGAAAGCATCTCTAGGGGCCATCAATCATGACTCAAGTGTCTGACAACTTAGATTGGATAAACTCACTACCCCATGCCCACTTATGCACCCATATAGCCTATACTAACATTGAGCATTTCACATCAAAATTGCCTCTTCATTCATAATAGGCCTCATTCTCATACATTCGTCATACATGCATTAACTTACAATCATTAATAAAGGTTACATCATTACTTTACATCACTTGTCTCATGTACAATGTATTTACAAGAAATTCCTTTACACTTTTCTGTAGTCCCCCTAGCCTCATGCTTGATGATGGTTCCCATCTCTTACCTCACTTGGTCCACCTGACATGTTTGGATGGTGGAGAGGGAGGGTGAGATTCAGAGAATCCCAGTAGTTCATCTCTCATTCAATCATACATATATAGCATGCAAACAAGTCTTATTATGCATGTATGGCATGTTAGCATATAAAATCATGATGAAAGCATTTAAAACATGTGAATTGGCCATGCATAAAGGAAAAACATTCTCAACATGTGAGTAGGCTATACATAACATTTAGAAGCTTGCGAAGTACTTGGATTAGCCTCACCCACTCACTTGTGGCTTTTGGACTTGCCTCACCCATTCTTAAGAGGTCCTTAGACTCAACCCTTACTCTTTGGGAGTCAACCTCACTTTTGGGAGACTCTTTACTTTGTCTCAACCAACTTAAGGGTTTGGCTCATCCTCACCTTGGCTATAGGGTTATTGGCTTTTCCATTCCTCAAGCAAACCAAAACAAATCACATAAATCATCATTTCACTTCATAACATATCATCATGCTAACACACTTCTCATAACTCATATCATACATACATACAAGTAAGACAATGTAAACACACAATTATGCATGAAAGAAGGTGGAGAGAACTACCTTATTAGCTAGTCACAACTTCTTCTTTCACTTGTCTCCTCCCTTGTGGATTTCACTACCACTTCTAGATGGGAGAGCTTCTCTTGAGCCTAACCACATAAGAAGCATGGAATTAATTCCTTAATACTTGATTCATAAGCTAGGGATCTCTTCTTATTAACCTTACTGAGCTTCTCAAACTAGGTTTCTTTCTCTCACTAGAACCCATTAGCTATCCTCTCTCTTTTCTCAAACTCTCAAGCTCTTAAGAAAGGAAAGCAAGAAATAGAAGACTACATAACTTCTAACCTCTCTCAAGAGTGATTTCCCACTCTCTCTCTTCTAAACCAAACTCAAAACCTAACCATCTTTGCTATCTAAACCGTGTAAAGAGAGGGGAAGGGGAGAAGGGCAACATGTAAAGAGAAAAGCTATGAGAATCCTTACCTTTCTTGTCTTTTCTTCTTCTCCTCAGCTTCTCTCTCTCTCCTCCGCCCTTTTCTCTCTCCTAAAGTGAGCTTGAGTCGGTTAGAAGAAGAAAGAAGGGATTTGGAAGCTTTTAAAAAGTCAAATTCTCTTTTTCTCGCTTTTCCGGACTAACCCTCGCTATAGCGAGCCATAACCCTCGCTACGGCGAGCTCGAATAAGTCCCAGACCTCTGCCTTCGCTATAGCGTTCGCTACGGCGAGCAACTCCCTGGATTTTGTATGGGGGTGCCCGAACTCGCTATAGCTAGAAGCTTTCTCGCTATAGCTAGAAGGCAGTCTCGCTATAGCTAGACCATTTCTCACTATAGCGAACAGGTACATTCGCTATAGCTAGGTTGTAGCTAGCAGACTTAGAAAATTTTCAGCTTCCAAAAATTTTCAGCTTTTCTTTTTTTTCCCTTTTCTTTTCCTTTTTCTTTTCTCTTTCTTTCTTTTTCCTGGTTGTTACAGATATGCACTAATCAAATTTTTTTTTTTACAAAATCAAATGAGATCACCACTTGGTCAAATTTCAAATACTATCAACTAAAAAGCTTATTTAAGACCATAAATTAAATTCTTTAGTTTACACAGTATTTTCACTTTATCACTTTCTTCAAAACCTTCCACCTATAAACATCTTTATTAAGAGCTCCATTAAGAAAAGTTGTTGTTTTAAGTAAAAATGAGCCACCAAAGCCATAATGATTTTAAAGGAGTCTTTAATGGATATTGTTGAGAAGGTCTTAATGAAATCAATGTCTCTTTTTTATGGGAAGCCCTTGGCTACTAGCTTAGCCTTAAATATTTCAATTTAACTTTTAGAGTCTTTCTTGGTTTTGAATACTCATTTGCAACCAATTAGTTTATAACCATCGAACATTTCAATATGCTCCAAAACTCTATTATTTAACATAGAACTTATCTCATCTCTTATTGAATCCTTCCATATGTCTAATTGAAGGCTATTAATTACTTCAATTTAAGGATCTACATTCTAACTAATGTCAAAATTTGCCTCATTAAGATAAACATAGTAATTACTCGAAATTACCGATCTTCTTTCTTTATGGGACCTCACTAAAGGAATTTTTAGAACTAGTTTATATGTTTCTAGGATTGGCTTAATTGTTTTTGGATTTGGTTTAATTGGTTAAAGAATTTTGCCTATGATAGGATCCGTTGTCTGAATAGGAAAGTTCATAGTTTCTTTCTTTATATTCATTTGTGCAATTACATCATCTAATTAGAGCAAAAGAATAGGGACATTGCTACTCAGCTCATTTTCTTCAGAGATCTGTGAACAACTTCTTTTAGTAACATTAAATTCTAGGAATTTCGTTGTCAATGATTTAACAATTCTAGTAACACACACAGGACAATAAAATCTATATACTTTTGAATGCTTTAGGTATCTAATAAAGAAATAGTGGAAAGTTGTGGAATCTATCTTCTTTTGAGAAAGATTATAAATCTTTACCTCTGTAGGGCATCCTAAACACATAAATCAAAATGTGTTTCAGGCACAAATTTACTATGAACACAATTAAGAATATAAGTTGCAATTTTTATAGTTTATCCCTACAAAAAAAATTAGGCTGATTAGATTTACTTATCATGCCTCTAACCATATCTATGAGTATGTAATTCTGTCTTTTAACCCACACCATTTTGCTCAGGACTTCTAGACATGATATACTGGGTAACAATTCTACAATCCTGTAAATACTTAGAAAAGGCCCTTTTTGTTATCCACTCTTACCATATTTTCCATAATACTTAGCATCACGATTGGATTTCACTACTTTGATAACATTTTCCAATTGTTTCTCAATCTTGATTTGATAAATTTTATACATTTCTAGGGCATCAAGCCTTTTTTATTATTAGTATTAAGAAAACATAGTCATAACATGAGAAATCATTCATAAAAGTGATAAAATATCTTTTGCCACAGATAGTAGTTGAATGAGGCCTACTGATATCTATATGAATTATTTTTAAAATATTTTTACTATAAGTTGCACTTTTCTTCTTAGTTTTAGTTAACTTTCCCCTAACGCAATCAACATATGTCCTTATCTCTCCTAAATTAAAGGAATGTAAAATGTTATCCTTCATCAACCTTTCCACTCTTTTATGTAAAATGTAACCAAGATGTTTATGCCATAATAGAAAGGATTTCTTTTTAATTAAATATCTTCTAACCTAGGATTTTTAATACTGAAAGATAAATATTCATATTTAGAAGACAAGTACAATTTATACAATTCATTAGATAAAAGGCAACTACTAATTAATTTAGAATCATAAGAAATATAAACTTTTTCATTTCCAAAATTAAAATAATATCCAATTTTATTAAGTAAAGAAAGTGAAGCCAAATTCCTCCTCAAAAGGGAATATAAAAAATATTCTCTAAACAAAGCTGAAAAATAAAGTCAAATAACAACATGACAGTGTCAATGTGTTCAACTTCAACATTAGCATTATTGCCAACTTTAAGTTTGAATTCCTTCTCATTTAGTCTCCAATTGTTTTTAAGTCCTTATGAAGTAGATATAATATGAATAAAAAAATCACAGTCAAGCCCTTAAGAGTCTAAAGAAACATCAATAACATTTGATTCAAAATAGACACAAGTCAATAACTCACCTTGCTCCTTATTCTTCTTATCTAGTTAAGCCTTATCCTTGAAATAGTTAATCTTCTTATGACTTTTTTTTTCAAAAGAAGTATCTTGATTCATTCATCTTGTCTTTAAGCCCTTCATTACCATTGATTTGAGTGTAACTATGCTTCTTAAGGTTCTTATCTTTCTTGGGAGTATGAGTTTTTGTCTTATTAAACTTTCCTTTTCCCTTACAGAAATTCAACTTATTATGGGAAACAAAATGAGCAATCTCACTCCTTTCCCTCTTTAGCTTTTCTTCATTAGCCACACATTTGGAAATCAAATCATTAATGTAACACCTTAACTATCTAGTTCTTATTTAATTGTTTTTGTATGGTTGAATAGTAAAATTGTTTATTGATGGGAGAAAAATAGTGAATCCAAAATTTCTAATATTCATGTACTTGCCTTTTTCATAATTTCCATATCCAAACAATTTATCCATTAATAGTTAAATGTATGTAATTTTTTAAGGAAAATCTAGCAGAGTTTCTCCTTATACCAATCAAATGGTCACATAACAACCCAAACTCACAGATATAGGAAAATACATATAATAATAATGTCATATACTGCAACCTGGGCATAAAATATCAACTGAAACTAAATAACTCAAACTGGAGTTATACATCACTGATTATGATATACTAGTATACATATTACATCATGATGGAGTTAAACATAATCTATATGCATTTTTTGTATATTACAACAAAATTTAGAGACAAAACATTCATATAATTATGTAAATCCAAATATCATTCTTTTTCTTTTCCTTTGTTGGCATTGGAACTTCCACTTAAAATTGGTTAGTGGGAAAATAGAGATTGAGGTGCGATTCACGAGGATCTCAATAGTTATATTCAAATTACCTAAAATAAGCACGAGATAGTCAAGAAAAAATGATGCAAATATGCATAGTTATATAAAACTAATGGAATTGCCTTACATATTTGCAATATACTCAATCATGACCATGAAACTCCACTTAGCTTAAGCTTTTCTCTTGGACTAGGGAGAACTACTGTGTTCATCCCCATTGCCCCTCTTTATTTGTTAGCTTTAACTAATTAAACATAACATGCGAACATGGCATATAACTGATGTAGAATGCAATAAAGCATACACTATAATGAAATAACAAATACAATACAATGCATATCAAACTTAAACAAGTCTACATGCAACTAGATAGGGAAGAGTAAGCTACCTTGGATAGGTGATAAAACTCAACAAAAATCTCTAATTTCTCTATTCTGTTTCTGACCCCGTCTCTTTTTCTTTCTCAATTCTACATTTATAATAGGATGGAGTCTCACTAATTTGTCCTAAATATATCATATAAACATATCATCAATATCTAATGCTCATGACCACTTCTCTTAACGTTCTATGACTTTTAACTATACTTTAGGCCACTTAAGTGCACTTAAAACCCTTTTTACACACTTTCAAAAATACATACTTATGGGATGGCAATTAAACATCTATAAGTGCTCAAATTTTACTATATTCAAGGGCTTAAATGTTTGAAATCTCTTTTTGCTTCTAGCTTCCTATAATTGATTCAACACTTAAGATTTAAGGTAAGGGTTCTAATAAGTTCTGCTTAAAGTTTCGGCACTATTTAAACCTTTCAACACCCCAAAAGGGTTTTAGTTGGTCCTACCTGTTCCTATAGTTTTTAAGACCTCTAAAAATCTCGGTGAGCTTAGTTTTAGGCTTTAAAACTCTTTTTTTTTAGTTTCCTAAAATTTGTTCAAAATTACAATTTTGCCAATGATAAGTCCTTTTTCTCCATTTTGCTGTTTTAGCTTTGTTTTCTTTTCGTGTATGATTTTCTATCCCTGTTTCTCAACATGCTAATTAATATTTTACCCTTATTTATCCTTAATTTAATTTACTTTAAGATCTTCTTTAATTAACATATCGGTCCCAATTCATTTAAAAAGTTAGTTGTTACAATTAACATTCCAAGTTTAGCCATATGTCTTGTAAACTATTTTAATTTGACTAAACTCTTGCAAAATAGAATTAAATGCATGGTGAATGGCAAAACTATCAAGAATGGGAATGTCATAAGCCTTAAACTTAGTCTGAGCATGCACCATCTTCATGATATATTTCCTGACTTATTTAGTGCTATCATACCTTATGCTCATCAATTCATTCATTAGTTGTCTAGCCTCAACTTCATTTGATTGATGGTATCTCTTTCCTATAGTAGTAAAGAACTCTTTAGCATTGGTGGTTTCTGGAAAACTACTCATGAGATATTCAACAATGGATCTCTTTATAACTATAAGGTTAAGGCAATTGGATTTTTCTCACTTAGCATAGTATTCTTTGTGCTTAACACTGCTACTTTAAGTGGATTTCAGAGGTTCATCCACACGTAGTGCCAGATTAATATCTACAATTCTTAAAGAAAATTCTACTTCTTACTTCTATTTCTTATAACTAGATATAGTTAGGGCCTTTATGGTAGCAGTATTGTTGTTCATAGCAAAAAGAAAATTGATTTCATAAAAAAATGTAACGTGGTTAATTAGTATAGTAAGCAATTAGCAAAATGCCTAAAAAAACCAGACTAAGCTATTTATAAAGAGCACTAGTTGCATCATCATGAACTTCTTTTTAGGCTAAAAACATGATGTGCAATTGGTTCTCTTTGCATGAAGTTAATCAAAATAAAAAGGAATATATAATATTGAAATATTCATTCCTTTCGAGTAGATAAATCATTCAAATTATATATCTCATTTTATTAAAGAAATATACGATCTCCCTTGTTGGGCAGATGGACCCTCTCAACCATCTATTTTCACCCACAAGCTCCATGTAGTCTCAAAATTAATACGTATAATGACCTTCTTTGGGTAGCTAATAATGTATAATAATTCAAATAATTCCACCAACAAAAAAACTAAATGATTTTTTAAATTTTGATAGGTGAATCACTTAGGTGATAAAGATTTACAACAATTCACAAAATAATATTCTTAGACTAAAGTAAAAAAAATGCCCTACCTCCCATCAATAAGGAAACTAAATGATTTTGTAAAACTTTGATGAATTAATCATTTTAGTGGTATACATTTCACAATAGTTTACAAAATAAAATTTCTAGACTAGAAGAAAATTAAATTAGATAAACTAAGTAGGGTATTATACTAAACGTACACTAAAGGATCAAATTATAAACCATAGTTGTAATTAAAATATGAAACAATAATTCCAATTATGAATTAAATGTTAAATTGTATAATATTTAACTCTATTAGTTTAGGCTTGAAAGTTTTTCCATATACCTATTTAAGGAGAGTACAACCTAAATTTAGGTTCATCAAGCATGAAAATACTCTCCTAAATTTTTCTATAATTTTTCAATGGCAATATGTGTACAGTTAACTTTTTTTATAAGAAGAGGAAAATAATTTATAAATAATTTTCAAAGTGTTTTAAAAATAAAATAAAATTATAGATAAATTAGGAAAAATAAGAGAAAAAAATTGGCATAAAAAATTGTGCCAAAGCTAGGAATGGCTTGCATGTGTCACCCCTCATTTTCCCTACATGTGGGCATTGTCAACTATTCCAGCCAAGTTGACCCATAGGTCCAAGACCCATTTTCTGACTGAGTTTCAAGTTGAAGTGCTCTCTAGTGATCTTAAGCTTTTTTTATACTACAAGACCATATTTAGGATCTAAACAATGTTTATAATTGATCTAAAGTATAAAACAATCTAAAATAAGCCAAAATGTCATGCCTTTTTCAGATCTAAAACATGGGTCTCGTGACTTCAAAACCTAACACTGTTCTTCAAATTTTCTCACCATTCCAAAGTGTAACAACCGGGAAAAAGAAAAGAAAAGAAAAAAAAAGGAAGCTGAAAATTTTTGAAGTCATGGAAATTTTCTAAGTCTATTAGCTATAGCGAGAAATGGACTAGCTATAGCGAATGTACCTATTCGCTATAGCAAGAAAGAGTCTAGCTATAACGAGAGTGCCTTTTTGCTATAGCAAAAATATTTCTAGCTATAGCAAGTGTGGGTATCCCATACAAAAATTAGGGAGCTGCTCACCGTAACGCGTGTCATAGCGAAAACAGGGGTTTAGGACTGATACGTGATCACCGTAGTGAGGGTTATGCTTCGCTATAGCGAGGGTTAGTTCAGAAAAGCGTAAAAAAAGAGAATTTGACTTTTTAAAACATCCAGATCCATTCTTTCTCCTTTAACCGACCTAAGCTTCAACCAAAAGAGAGAAAAGGGCTGTGGAGAGAGAGAGAGATCTAGAAAAGGAAGGAGAACAAGCAAAAAGGTAAACAAGCTTGAGTTTTCTAAAGCTTTTCTTCTTAGCATGTTTTTCTTCTCTCTTTGCCCTCTCTTTTTATAGTTTTGGTTGTTGAGTTGGGTTTAGTTCAGAAGAGGGAAAGTAGAAAACCACTTTTGAAGAAGCTAGAACTCATGTATTTTTACTTCTTCTTCTTTGCTTTCCTTTCTTGAGAGCTTGAGAGAGGACGGAGAGTTAGTGGAATTCTAGAGAAAAAATCCCTATTTTCTTACATATGTAGTAGGGTTTGCTTTGATGAAGAGCCCCTTAACTTTGTGAGTATTTATTTGAGTTATAAGAGAGTAACTCCATGCTCTTTATTGTGTCTAGGCTTAAGAGAAGCAACTCCATCTAGTTGTGCTTGTAGGACTAAGAAGGAAGAAGAGAAATTGAAAGGGAAGGCTTGTGTTAGCCAATAAGGTAGCTCTCCACTCTTTCTTGTTATATTCTTGGATGTGTAATAGTCATAGTATGCTTATGTATGTGCTTGTATTATGAGACATGCCATTTGATATTGCCTTGATGCATTGGTACCAATATGTTTATGTTTTGAGTTGTGAAAATTGCTTGGGTGAGGTGGTACCGAAAGTCCTTTGAGACGGGTGAGGTGGAGCCAAAAGTCCCTAGACCAAGGGTGAGGCCAATCCAAAAGTCCCAAAACTCGGGTGAGGCTAGACCAAAAGTCCCTAGAGCTTATTCTTGGCATTGATATGATATTTATGGCATGAAAAGCATGTGTTATGTAATTATGAATGGTTGCATGCTTTGACTTATTTATATGCCTTGATTGCTTTCTTGAATGAGTATGATCTATTGAGATTCCCTGAATCTCACCCCTTCCCTCTCCCATCTTAACATGTTAGGTGGAGTTTAAGGAGAATCAAGTGCACACCAAGGAGCCAATTAAGCATGCTCAAGGAGTTGTGTAGCTATTTTAGTCCTTTTGATGTAAAGAGGTACCAAAATGAATATGCACATACTATTTTTGAGATGTAAATATTTGAGCAAGTGTAAAAGTATGTATGAATGATGTATAAACTATGTAGAGAGCCAAAGCAATGAAAATGTAAAATTTGGCCCTTTTATGGCTTACATGTAAGAGTATATTTTGGCCCGTAGCATAGTGAGTTTGAGATGTGTATTGATTTGGACCACTTGAGTATTTCATATATACTATGTTTATACCTTCAAACTTGCCCAAGAAGTGCTATAACATGTAGGAGGCCATTTGGATCCACTTTGAACCATTTTGGGTGCCAAAACTGCCATATTTGTGAGCTTCATCAAAGTATGACCAAATGAGCTCTTCTTGATATGAAATTTAGCATGCCTCTAGAGTCTATTGAGAGGTTCTTGAGAAGCTAAAGTGGGTAATATTTGGAGGTCTAGGAAATATTTTTCGAATTGTTGAAGTTGGAGAATTTTTTGGTTATTGTACTGTGCAACTAGATCTGAAAATGAATCTATGTCATTCATGGACCAAACGGTGTCCGATTGTCATAAAATTTTATGGACATAAATTAAATATTCACAGTGACCTATAATAACTAGAAGCACCTCAATCGGAGGTCTGTAGAGGGAGAATGAACTTTCTGAAGTTCTGTGTCAGTATTAGGAAAGCCATCCGACCTTCATTATTGTTCCATCAGTTTTCAAAGTCCAAGGGCTACTAAAATGATCTGAACTTATTTTTTTCCTCTATTTAACATCTGTATCTTTCTAAATTGATATAGTTTGCCCAGATTTGATGTTTGTGGAATTAGTTACGAATTTTTGAATTTGATGACAGCAAGCTACACTAGTACCAGGGACAGCTGGAACTCTGTCTCTTTTTCAATGTCAAACATTGTCCAAATGCTAAGATTATGGTTGAGAGTTATTTTTAATGCGAATTTAACATCTAAGTATTTCTAGAGAGCTATGGTTTGCTAGATTCCCATTTTTCTAGAATTAGTTATGATTTTTTAAATTTAGAGCTAAAAATATGACTTTTGGACTCATGTGAGAAATTGCATTTTCTTGATTTTTGGCTTCATATCAGTGGTTTATGAGTTGTTTGAAGCTATGTACAAATTGTATAAATGGTGTTTGAGTAGAGAATATGAATGATGGGTTCACGGGACCCACGGGGCAAAATATGACTAGTTAAACCCCGACTTAAAGTAGTAAAATGCCACGGTGATTAGTTAGAGTTAAGTCACTATGGTGTTACACAAAGATTTTAATGAAATCAAATGCATCATATAGCCTTATAATCATACAAACAATGAATCCCATATAAGAAATCAGATCGAATTTATGTATATAATACAAAATCATAGAAGAAGAAAACTTGAAATTTTCATGGCTTGAGTTTTTTTTTTTAATTTTAATCAAATTGATACAAACAAAAGGCCATACAACAAAATTATGTTTTAAAATTATGCATAGCCTAGCTTTGATATTGTTGTAAATTGTTATACTAAAAATATGAATACTATAATAAAACTATAGATCTAGCGCATAATATTCAGAATACTAAACTTATGAATAATTTTAAATAATTTATTTATAAATCATACTTGATTTCTCTATAGTAGCAAAGTTAGATTTGGCTATATCTTTTTCTCTATAACCCTAAACATGGTAGTGGCTTTGATGGGGAAGCTCACCAAAATTAAGGTTGGAGAAAGGAACTAGCTTTCACTTTAAATAGTGTCTCACTATGCTTTCTTATTACGGGTTTTAGTAAAGCCTAATAGCCCACATTTTTAACCGCTAATTAGATTTTAGTTTAAATGTGTGTCAGGCCCAATTATTATAGGATCACTTTAAACTATTTAGGCTTAAACATCGTAATAGACCATTAGTCAACTTGTATTTAAAAAAAATTATATAATTAATGTGGAACCATATAAATATAAAATTTTCTAACATTTCCTCTAACATATTAGAACTTACAATACAATGTTCTCTTTTACATCAATAGGAGGTAAATTTGACAAATCTACTCATTAAAAGGCAAAATTATCATCATATTGGAAGTCTTCTTCTAGACGAAGGTTCCTAACTAGTTTATTCTCAACTTTATATCTATGACACAAGCAATGAAATCAATAATAGATTATCTATTATCAAGTTTGCTGCCTCTTGAATAATTTTTTCATTATGTCTTCTTTTAGCCACCTAATAGCTTGCTCTTATGTTTTATGAAAATCTAATGAATAACGTGAATGCATGATGAATTCAAGCCATTATTTTAGAGCTTTCATATTGTCACTATAAGATTATCATGTAGTGACCCCAGATATGTGAGATACATTTGATCCATACGAGAGACATTAATGGTAGACTACAACTTGCCAAGTTCATCTAAGGTTGTAGCTTTAGTTACTGTGGACTTTGACTCAAGTTATGTTAGAAGGGACATTGTCATAAAAAGTCAAAATGGAAATCTTCAATGATTAGTGAATTGCATCCTTCTTACCTACCATTGCAATTTCCATGGTCATTTCCATTTAGGGAGGATGGTTATAGAGATGAGATCTACCACCATAACATGACTTGTGAGAGATCCAACAAACGAACAAAGCTAACCATTTAGGAATTTTTAGCCTTTTGATTTACGAGTAAAGACAATGAAGTGTCAATTTTATTACATGTATGTTAACTCCTCCACCAATTCATTGTTCATAGCTTTACCAGGGTTAAATCATAAGGGCTTAATTACATACTCATTCATTAAAATAATTTTATAGTCAACCTTTATAGGGGACTAACAAATGCTTTATTTAGAGGAGACACAAAAGGAATTGCCATTGGTAAATGCATTATCTTACCTTCAAGCTTTATAGGAAGGAGCAAGGTATATGGTTTAAAACAATCAAGATGTAATGGCTATTTGTCACTAGGTAGGTTGCCTTAATTTATTTATTACATTTACTTGCAATCCAAGTTAGCCCAAAATCAAGTGCTTTACTGAACTAATGAGCTTGAAGGCTTAAGATCATCCAAATTTTATATAGGATATTCAAATTAAAGTTGCAACAATTAATGAAGGTGCTTAAACAACATAAATTATTTGGGTCAATAAAAGCAGGTAATATAGAAATAGAAGTCATTTCTAAATCTTTGACACCTGTCCATACCTTTTGTAATCACATTTTCTTTTTCTATGCAAATGCAAATATGTATATTATTGTGTTCCAAAAAAGAGGTCTTCTCCATACCCATATATTACTGTTTCTCATGCTAGAACATAAGCAAGCAACACTTAAAGATATTGACAAAATCATTTCTGCGAAAATACTAGATAAGAATATTGATCCATTGTTGTATGAATCAGAGATAGATTACATGATGCATGGGCATTGTGGAATCACAAATCCTAAGTCTTCATGTATGAAAGAAAACATATGCAATAAGCATTTTCCTAAGAGATTTATTCTTAAAACATCTATTAATGATGATGGATACCCAACAAATGCAGTAAGCATTTCCTGAAGAGATTACGGTCAAACTATTCAAAAAAATGGCTTTAAACTAGATAATCATTTTGTAGTTTGTTATAATCCTTCCTTACTGAAGTTATTTCAATCTCATCTTAATATTGAAAAGTGTAATTAATCAAAGTCAATAAAAATCTATCTAAGTATATTAGTAAAGGAAGTGATCAGGCAATTGCCACCTTGTATGACAGTTCTAATGATTGTAGACCACATTAATGAAATCAAGAATTATTATGACTATCGATATATCTAAGCTTGTGAAGCATCATCGAGGATTTTTTCTTTTGATATCCATTATAGAGGACCTTCTATTAAGAAGTTAATCTTCCATTTGTCTAATGAACAGCTTATTGTCTTTGAAGATACCGATGCCATAAGATGTCTTAGAGAAACCAAAAATTAAAGAATTAATGTTCCGATCATGGATGGAGGCAAATAAAGAGTATCCAAAAGTTAGGAACTTAACATACATTGAATTTCTTATGCATTTTGTATACAATTCCAAACTTAGGAAGTAGATTCCAAGGAAAAGGGTTTTTTCATAGGCCATTTGCATTATGTGCCCTCAAGTAATGGTGAATAGTATTATGAAAGAATTTTTCTTAATAAAATTTGAGGTCCCATGTGCATCAATGATATTAAGAAAGTTGGAAACATTATCCATGGTTCCTTTCAGGCAACCTACTTTGATCTAGGACTTCTTAACAATGACAAGAATTTATTGGCATAATACAATAAGCATTTGCATGGACTAGTGGTCATTTCTTAAGGTGTTTGTTTATAAGCATGCTTTTTAGCCATAACTTATCAAGACCTAAGATTATGTGGAACAAAAGATTAAAAAATTCTCTCTAAAGATTTTTTGTACAATCACTTTTAGGACATAGAAGGCCGTGTTCTTGCTTTTTAATTATTATATTTAAAATCTCTCATTAAATGTTGTCTATCTTATTCACTTCCTAAGTTAATATTAAAATCCATTTATGCCTTAATTCATAACATTTTGCTAGTCTATTCAACTACATCATATTAACCTCTTTACTTCATAGATAATAAAATCCATAAGATGTATTTACTTTTTACATTGCAAATATTTACTTATGTTGTAATCAGTTAGCCTTAAATATATTATAGGTTTTTGTTGCTTCATGAACCTTTATTCCAAAATACCAACATCTTGTCATATGAGCCTTTTTTTGCATTTAACAATATCAGGTTCTATCCCTTCACATTTTCTTTTGTCCTATAGGTAATCAAATTTCCTGCATTGATAAAATCAATGATTGAAATTGATTAACTAGTCAAGAAAAATGTTAAAAGCTTGCATGAGTATCCTTTAATGCATATTCCACCTTCTTTTTCCTTATTGGGCCTTCAAAACAGATTTATAGGGAGCATTTGACCTATGATAAAAAGGAATTACAAGAGAATCTATCTATTTAGTTTCTACCATGATTGTTGAACAGCATCAAACTATTGAGCATATCATAAGTTCAACCTTAAGTCATGAAGGACTTTTCTTTGTATACAATTATGGTGGTACTAGTAAAATTTATCTCTAGAATGCATTGACATTGGCTTTACACTTCAGAGGTGAGATTGTCATTACTATTGCATTTGATGGAATTACAACCATGCTACTCCCTGGCAGAAGAATAGTCCACTCAAGATTTGTAATTCCCATTGTTGTATTAGAAGATTCCATTTGCAATACTCAACAAGGGTCTCCTACAATTAAACATTTTTAGAAAACAAAGTTGATTATTTGGGATGAAGTTCCAATGGTCTATAAACACTGCTTTGAGGCTTTAGATCGCATCATAAGGGATATCTTACAAGTAAACAATCAAGATATATTTAATATGCCATTTGGAGGAAAATCATTTATGATGGAAGGAGACTTTCGACAAATATTACTTATCATTTCAGAAGAGTTCGAGTTGACATTGTCTCCTCTAGCATTAGCTCATCTTACTTATGGAATCATTGCCATTTACTTACATTATCTTAGAGCATGAGACTGCAATATGGAAATTCTAATTCTGACCGTAAGAGCTTGCAAAATCTTCTCAATGGATATTGGACGTAAGTGATGGAAGAATATTTGAATTTGATGATGGAGAAACTGATATTGACATTCTTGTAGACTTACTCATTACTTATTGCACCAACCCCATTTCTGTGATTATCTCTTCCACATGCCCGTCTCTACAACCAAAATTTTCCAACGCAAATTACCTTAAGTATCGAGCAATTCTTGTACTGACATTTGACATAGTTAAAATAGTCAACAATTATATATTGTCCTTAATCCATGCGGAAGAAAAATATTCAATTGTGATATAGTCTTTGAATCAAGTATAAAAAATGATTCATTCCACAATTTATTCACACTTGAGTTTCTAAACAACATTCATTGGTTTGGCCTACTACCTTACAAACTTCATTAAAGGTTGGAATTCTAGTCACGTTACTTTGAAATATTGATCAATCTTCAAGCTTATGCAATGAAACTTGACTAATTGTTAACAAACTGGGAAAACAAGTCATTGAAGCATTGATTGTTATTGGAAATATGGTCCGACAAAAGATCTTCATCCTAAGAATGAATATAACTCCATCTGATTGAAGGTAGCCATTAAAGTTGAGAAGAAAACAATTTCCTTTAATAATGTCCTTTGTAATGACCATTAACAATAGTTGAGAACAATCACTTGCAAATGTTATACTTTATCTGCCATAACTAATATTTGCTCATGGCTAATTAGATGCCACTATCTCTAAGATCAAGAGCAAATCTGGTTTGAAAATACTAATACATAATTCAAACAAGGAGCCTTTAACCAAAACAACAAATGTGGTTTTTAAAGAAAATTTTCAAAATATAGACTAATTGTAATGCAAGTACATTTGAATGTTGCAACGTTATTTGTCTCAATATCAAATTTTATGTACCTCATTCTACATATTCATATCAAACGCTTTTTCTTCATTTAAATTATCTTATAAATCAAGAAGTTTAACCATTCTCCCATTATAGAATTTGCTGTATACTTTTGCTTTTGCATTTTTGATTCACATGCATTTTTACATTTTGTGCTCACTCTTTATCCTTCTTTTCCTTTGCTTGAGATTTATTTCAAGATTCCTCTTTTAGACGCATCTTATATTTCCTAGATTTTTTAAAATATTTTAGTGACCTCTCCAATGCCACCAGTATTAGTTTCTTATATATTTTGCTCCTCAACCTCCTAATAAAGTGCTGTGATTATATATCCCACTAAAATATGGACAAATATGATAGCTAGCAGCATCCCACCACACAAGTGTGTTATATGAATGCATATATCTGTGTGGCTGCACATGTTCTAAAATTTGAACTTGACTAACTATTTCTCACTATTGCTTTTGTAAACCATGTCAACCATATCATTTACTCGATCATAAGCATTGATCAGTTAAACGATTCATGTACTCATCATAAGCATCTGAGAGTAAGGCTTTTTGTTTGTCTGGTGCATTTAGGCTGTGTTAGGTTGAAAGGGATCTGAAAAGATAGCATCCATAAAACTAAAAGGAAGTGCAACAGAAAAAACAGTGTCTCCTGAAGAGCAGCAGGCCAAGGTAGTACTTGACAATATTTGGCCCATTTTTAGAACATGATCTGATAAATTTGAATCTGTATGGATATACTTATTGTATTTATAATGTTTCTATTTATCCTTATGTTAGTCAGGAAATTAATTCATTCCTTTTTAATCTCCCACCTACCAAAATACAATGTTGACCATAATGAGGTAATTAGACATCTTTCTTGAATTTGGGTGAGCAGGAAATCTCCTTTCTAGCTAAGAGGTTCTGCGAAGGTAAATATAGCATTTAAGTGGAATATTTTGTTGTAGCAAAATGATTTTTTTCCCCTTTTTCTCAGCTTGGTGAAATAAAAAAGACCGTTGTCTAATTACTGATAGGTTCCCAGCTCTGTTTTCGTATGCATCAGTACTAAGGTTCCTCTGAGCACGGAACTGGTAAAAAAAAAAAACTGCGAAAATGTTGAAAGAGACCTTAAAATGGAGACTGGAATTCAAGCCAGAGAAGATTCAATGGGTAAGCATCATCATAAGTTTTATGTTATCTCTTTTTTTCAGATCAATAGAGATCAACCCTGAAGAGTATGAAAGTTGGTTAGAATCCCAGCCTGTGTTGTTTTTAATTTCTTATGCTATCAGAACTTTTCAACTTTGGCAATGAATACTTTAGATAAAAGCATGCTCTAAGATGTGTCTAAGAATATTTATAGGTTGTTATTCATGGTTGAAGTAACCTTTCGTCTATTGTATTGGCATGTTAAGAGATTCTTAGGTTTAGGCAAAATGATTTGATATGAAGTCTTAGATATTAGGATTCAAAGCTAAATATTAACTTATAAAGTCTTGACAACAGTTGGTACAGGAAACTGCATCATATTTATATAGGTCTGACATTCTTGCAATCTGTTAACCAAATCAATTTATCACTAATCTATCTTCATATTTTATATTTCATTAGGGAACATGATCTATTATAAGGGAGAATGAGATTGACCTGTCCTCTTGCAACACACTGACACCGTGCAAGACTGTTTTTTGAAGCAGAGACTGCTGACCAAAATAACAAACACTTCAACCTATCTGCTACAAAGCCTCCAAGACCAAGAAAGCAATGAAGTAGAAGGTCAACAAGTGATTCAGATTCTGTTGGGCTAGGTGACATTAGCACACCAAATTTCTTCACCACAAAAACCATGAGAGTAATCAAGCAGGAAAATAACCGGTTAAATGATGTAGCTGTTACCATATTTTGACTGTTTACCATATAATTCTCCATAGACAGTTGATAACATTGTGCTCTCTGGGCACTGGGTTGATCTAATATGGACCCTATATATGTTTTTCTGGATTATCTGTATTTCTTATTAAATTTTGATGCTAATATCATGCCGATGATTAATCTTATAATTTATAATAACTGTCACTTTACTCCACCATACCAATTATTCTTGGATTAATTCTAGATGTTTTTATAATTGCTCTTTCATCTAATTTACATCGTTCTCTACAAAAAAGCTTCATTAAATATCAATTACAGTGATATCTGTGTTCAACACCAAGTTTAATTATCAATTATATGAAATATATATATTTATGAATTATATTCTAAACTATGAATATCTTTTATACAAATATAAATATATGTGTTAATGTAATTATACATATACATAAATTAATATCTTTTAATATGTATATACGTAGAAAAAATTTAATTTGCCGATAGTGTTGATTAGGTTACATACCAAACAATTATTTTCCTAAAGTACGTTATAATTTTTATCGCATAATATATAAGGTCTTATTACTTGATTTGTCATGACATTTAAATAGTAGATATTTGAAACTAGTCACTTGAATGTTAACTCCCAGTCATTTTTCTACTCACTTGATGATGTCACTGAGGAAAGTTTAACATATCAATATAATTAATTAGTTAAATTGCATAAAATTATTTTGAATTTTGAGTTATGTGTAAATAATTTTTTTAATTTTCAGAACTTGACAATAAATTCCTTTAAATTTTTAAATTTGTACAAATAATTTATTTATGATTTATTAGTTTGATATTTTACTAATAAAACGTGACATGTTAAAAAAGTTATTTACACATAACTTAAAGTTTAAAGAGTTATTTGCACATAATACAATGTTTATGAGAATTTATTATTATTGATATATTACGCTTTGTTAGTGAAATAATAAATTAATTAACAACAAAAGTTATCTGTATAAATTTAAAAATTTAAAGGGGCTCAATATCAAATTTTAAAGGTTAAAAAAGTCATTTACATATAACCAAAAATTTAAGAGAATTTTATATAATTTAGACTAATTAATTAATTTGTAACCTACCACTATAATATATTTACATTTATATATAATATATATAAACACACACACACACATACATATACATTTTATTTTATTTCTCATACACGTACACGCATATAAACATATATATTCATATATACTAATTTATTTATAAATTTTTAAAAACCTCATGTGATACATGAGTCTTTTAGTAGTTGAAATAAAAACATTAAAATCGAATTTTTAATAATAAATTTAAATTAAGTAATAAAAATACTGTAGCTAAAATTTTTTCAATGTACAAATTGTACTTGAAAATTTTTAAGTATTGTAATGATGTGTAAATAAATTTGTTTTCCTTTATAAGGAAAAATAATTTTATTTAAATAAAAAGCCTAGTGATGGCTACATTAATCATAAGAGTAAATTACTTTATTTCCTAATTTAGTTAAATTATACTTAATACTTCTCTCATTTTAAAAATTGTATCTAACTCTCTTATAATTTTGATATGTATTGTAAAAATCTCTTGAACAATTTATTTTCTGTTGAAAAAATTAACTTTATGTATGATATGAGATTGTAATTTTATTCTTAGCATGATAGTAAAAGCAATTACGTTATTGCTAAGATATAGCATAAAGCTATAATTTTATTCTTAATATGATAATAAAGACAAATAAGTAATTTTATTCTTAATATGATAATAAAGACAAATAAGTAATATGATAATAAACACATATTAGGTAGAAGAAAAACTTTATTGATGTAAAAATAAATTAGAGGGGAGTCGAGTATAATTTTTGGAGTGTAATTTAGTCAAATCTCATGCAAAATTAGTATAGTTTTTTTAATATGAAAGTCTTATATTTAATAATAATTGGTATATATATATATATAATTTTAAAATAACTTTTTCACTTATCAAGAGAAGTTGATCAAAGCATCGGAAAATTTTTAAATTTCTTTAAAAAAATTGAAAAACTTTTCAAATTTGCCCTAAATAAAAATAGATTGAAAAACTTATCTCAATTTCTCATAAAAATTTTTCTAATATCAGTTGCTCAAGCCTATTGACAACAGTTTAATGAGCTATTTGGGATTATTATGACTTTTGTTTTTAATACTTTTTTATGGCAAAAGCCACAAATTTATGTTTGGTTAAATTTCTTTTATGTTGCTTCTTTTATTATTTTTTAAAAGCCACAACAGTTTCTAATAAACATCTTGGGGAATAGTTTTTATAGTAGTTGTTGCTGTTGTAAGTTTAAGATATCTTAAAAAAAATCAATTTATTTTTAACTAAATTGTAAATATATCCTTGTTATAAACATATTATTATTAAGTTTAAATTGTTCTCATATTCTCATATTTTCCCTAATTCCTCACTTAAACATAAATTACTATTATCTTTTCGCAAATATTAGAGAGACAATTTTACAATTTCTTCGATTTGCATCTAGAAAATATATTCTTCCAATTTAATTTAAGTTTGTAATTCTATAATTGCTAATTTGATAGGTCATTAACTTTCATCCCTAAATTAATTATTTCATTTTAAACTTCAACTACTTCAAATTATTTTAATAGCTTGTTATAAAGTTCTTTGAATTTTTAGTATTACAAAAAACAAAAAAACAAAGGATTTTAACATATACCCATTATTGTCATTTTACAAATTCACCGGAACTTATAAAATTATTACCAAACACTGTAGAATTAACTATGCTTTTAAAAACAATTTTATAAAGTTTTTACCAAATATTATTTTTACTCTACTTAAACAATAGCCTTTCGACATCACCTGCAAAACAAAAAATTTTAAATTATAGCATTCCCTAACAAACCCTAAAAGAATGTGGTTAATTATGAAAAAAAGTTGTCTTAGTCTTCAATCTTTATAATTTATTTGATATTATAAATATATATATTTCTAGTAAGTAACTTTGGAATATATTATGTTTAATTATTTGTCTTTATTTTTCATTAAATAATCACTTTAAAATCGAATAATCATAATTAAAATTATATTCATTGCATAAAAATAATTATTATTTGAATTAAAAAATTAATTTATACAAAATATCGCTTAAAATCAATTCTTCATTTATTTTAACACTTACAAATTTTACTAATACTAATTTTATAATAAAAGAATAAATTTTATAAATCTTTTAATAAACTATGGTTATTCAAATAAAAAATATAAAAGAAACACATATTTTTATCCCAAAATAAAACACAGACACTGGTAGAAAAAAAAAAAGTGTGCATGAGGACACTACTATAAAACATTATAAAATTAAAATATGACATCACGTCTGACACCAATTAATAAATTTTTTTCCCTTATTTGTACTAATAATAGTTTTTAGTTCAATCGTAGTTATAAATTAAGGATCTCTTAAATTTGATTTATTTATTATTTTTTTCCTACCTCGCAGATTCAATCAACTGATAAATCATAAATCAAAGATTTGGATAACGTACCCGTTGAGCTTTGTAACAAGCCAAAACTCACATCTTTCAACATTTTAATATTGAAAGCATTAAAAATTTGGAAAAATTATAAATAAGAATTCCAAGTTAAAAGGTATTTAAACTAAAAGTTTCAATTCAACGAGATTTTAAGATTTCAGGAATAATCAAGCACTTGCAGTGTTCGTTATCTTCGCTATTGTCAACGGCGATCGAGGGGAGAAGACGACGAAGAAGAGAGAGGCTTAAGGTTAAGGCATGGACTTCTGGAACAAAGCTCGAAGCTTAGCTGAGGAAGCCGCGAAGCGATCCCAGGACCTTTCCTTCGGAACTTCGAGATTCTCGGACATTGTAGCTGAGACCACCAAGCGCTCCAAGGAAATCGCCTCTGAAGCTTCCAAGCGAGCCGACCAGATTCGAGTCGAAGCCTTCAAGCGAGCCGACCAGATCAAACACTTAGCCCAGGGGATTAATGCAACTCCACCGCCGGCGGAATCTTATGTAGTCAGTGACACTCAAGAGAAGGAGCTGGAGAGGTTTGGTATCACAGAAGAATTGAGAGAGTTCGTGAAAGGGATCACTCCCACCACGTTTCGAGATTTCCCTCTGGAAGGTATTTGACTAGTTGTTTTGGCTATTGTGGATTGTAATCAGTCATCTGTCGATATTTATGCAATTATGAATATCCAAAATCAGAGTATTAGACATTTTAGCCTTACTGAGGAACTCTGAAGACTTTGTGATTCAACAATTTGAGGCAGCAAAGTAAGGGTATTTCCTTTTTTTTTCCTACTTGATTCTTAATATGACAAATTTATCCGAGTTCTGTTTCTATTTGCAGATGATAACCAACTGTCTGATATTCCTGCGGTTTCAAATGTTAGGCAGGATCTAACTGAGTGGCAGGAAAAACATGCGAATCTTGTTCTTTCTACTGTCAAGGTAGCATTGTTCTTGTCACAGAACTCCTGATGATAAGGAGACCAAAATATAAAGTTAATTTGTAATCTAATGCTTACCGTATTAATCCTTAGCTATTGTGAATCAGATCAATTAGTGGTTCCATAAAACTGGGAAATTTTTACAGTAATGGAAGGCCATGAGTGGAATCAATTTTAATCCACCACATGCTTTGTCAATGCTTTCAATCACCTTGAGAGAAGAACCAATTATAAGCAATCATTTCAGGATAATTATAGTCGAGGACAGTTATTTATATCAAAAAATCTTAAATTTTGAAATTATTTTAGAGGACCGAGAGACCCAAAATATAAAATATGCAAGAAAATTATAGTTGAGGAATTTAAATTAAAACTTTTGATCTTTAGGTCTTTTAGAATAATTTTAAAATTTAAAACTTTTCAATGTAAATATTTTTAATTTGAATTCTTAACTGTAACTTTTCCAATCATTTCTTTTGTTTAATTTATAAAATTTTGTTGGAGGGTACAGTGGGTGTCTGATGCAGATCTGGGTTTAAAAAAGAGTGATGTCTTTAGTTGTCCATTCTCCCCCTAAGCATTGTTTCAAGTGGTGAAGGTTCAAATAGACATGGGATATCTTTCACAATTAAACCCTTCCCATTAATAGACAAAAAATGAAAAAGCTCTCTTTCTCTCATTTAATAGAGAAAAAATTGATGTATCCTTAACTCACAGATAGGAATGTGCCTAATAGTTATCTACTTCTGAAGAAATTACAAAGTATGTGAGGATTGTGTCAGTTAACTAGGATCACAGTAAATTGGAGCTGATGTCTATGGTGTAAATGAGCAAAAGCTAACAGCTTCAAACTGCAGCAAGGTGCACTTGTTGTATCCAATTGTAGTAAATACAGGCTACCATAGTCATGAGATATTTGGTATTATGCTCCCGTAGTTTTTAGATGGAGCGAATCTAGGTCTGAAAGACACAGCTTATCGTTGTGCTAATCTAGCATGAAGATGTAATAGGATCTGTCACCTTGATGTGTAAGCTGTAGCCTGGTACACATTACATGTCAATTTGTCTTATACATCAATTACATTTTCTTTTAATTACAAATGTGAAACATTTTGCATTCTCATTATTCTTTTAATGCTTTGTTGCAGGAGATTTCAAAATTAAGGTATGAGCTGTGTCCACGTGTCATGAAAGAAAGGAAGTTCTGGAGAATATATTTTATACTTATGAACAGCCATATATTGTACCGTAAGTAGTTTTCCTGTATCTTTAATATTTTGCTCTTCAAATTTAACGTTTTTATTTCTTCATAGTTTAGACTTTGCTTCTGACCTGGAACGCTTTGTCACAAGCAAGTTTGATACAGGAACAATTAGTCTTTGTAGATTAATGTACTCAGGCATTGTTACTTGTCGGTTCAAACTTATAATCAACAACAAAAACAACAAATATTTTCCCATTAGATGGGGTTAGTTATATGGATCAAATGACACTATAAAATCTTATCGTAAATCATATTTTTAAACAAATCATTTAAATTTAAATTCTTTTTAATAGTTTCATTTATAGTTTTTTTTTAGTCTTCTTCTACCTCTAATTATTAAATTACTCTTTATTTGATCTATTCTTTGTATTGGAACTTCTTTTGGTTTTCTCCAAACATATCTGAACCATTTAAAGCGCGATTCTACAGTCTTTTCTATAATAGGTGCAATATCCACTTTCTCTTTAATATATTCATTTCTAATTCTATCTTGTCTGGCATGCCTATCCATCTAGCGCACCATTCTCATTTTTGCAATCTTGAGCTTAACCTCTTGTTGACATTATATTATCCAACACTTAGTTCCATACAACATTACAAATTTTATAGTTGTACGGTAAAATTTATCTTTAAATTTAAGTGCTATTATTCCATCATAAATAACACTTGAAACACGTATTCATTTCATCCATCCTACTTGAATCCTATATTTTATATTTTTTTCTATTTTCCCATCATGTTATAGGATGGACCTAAGATACTTAACCATATGACTTGTAATATAGTATATTCTTCAATTTTCACTTCTATATTAAAATTAATGCACCTCTTGCTAAAGTTACATTTCATATATTTTGTTTTACTTTTACTTAAAACCATAGTTACAAAATGCTTTTATGTGTTATAAATATAATATATCATGAATTAAAATATAATTAATGGTGGGAACTTAATATGTATCAATTGTTACTTGGTTAAAATTTAGAAATGTTTATATTGTCTTCTCAGCTATCAAATTATGTAAATTGAGAGTTGAGATATGAAATGACCTGATCAAGAAGTATTAGATCTGGAATTCTGGAAAAACTTAATTCAAGATATTCTGTACTTGGAAATTGTTCGAACTTTAATTTGAATCACTAACAGAGCATACATTGGCAATCGAATAATATTACCAGTTATGCTGGGATGAATTTTGTAACAAATGTTTTGTACGGTCTAGTTAGATAAATAAAAAAATTAATTATATCTTCATAAAAAATTAATAGCAATAAATTTAGTGAAATTTTTGGTTCACCTCAAATGGAAACCAATGTTCCCATGAAAAAACAATATACTTATACATGCTTTACATGGAGGATATTCTAGAATTCCCTTCACTCTGCTGCACTTTTATCTAGCTAGGGAGGGTATAGGTGTATAATTTTGTGATGTATGTTAACTGTCTTTTCTGATGATTTCCCATAGCTATGAGAGGAGGTACATGGAGGATGGGGAGCTAAAATCATCTGAACAAGTAAAAGATAAGAAAGCAACTGAACCACCAGAAGAACAAGAAAAGAAAGCAATTGAACCACCAGAAGTTGGACTGAATTCTAATCAAGGAGAGCAGGAAGTTAAAAAGGAGATCAGAACCTCATCAGCTGAGCAAGACTTGGATGAGTTTCTTCTGGGAGATATAGGAGACAGTGATGATGATGCAGGTACAGCCAAAATGGTTAAGTTGATTGACGTATGTTTATTTCCGAAAAAAATACACTGGGTATTTACCCAATTTTTTGAGTCCCAGAATTGACCATGCAAGCAAAAGGAGGTTGAAGTTATGCCATGCAATTTATCTATTGCATCTTTTGGCCTACAGTGCCCATCTGATTGAGGAGTAAATTTCCAATTTAATCAATCCTTTAGGTATTTTGATTCACAGAACCGAATGATCCATACATTTATCATCTCAATAGACCAATCCAATTGGAAGGAGTACTATTTTCTTGCTTGTTTATTTGTTTGTTACTCTAGAGCCTCAACTGCTATGTCATTCAGAAAAGGCCAAAAGCATTTACTGACATATCCAGTGACAGTTAGTGTGATCATATGGGAATCCTATGCAGAATCTATATCAATATATTATCTGGATGGTTCATGGATGAATTTAAACTTCAGTGAGTTTATGTATATTGGAAATCATATTTGCCAACGATCTCTTGGTTTTTCAGATGATGGCGATGGGGACTTTGATGATGATTTGGATAAAATGGTGGATAGTTCGGTAAGTGTGATATGCTTTATACTAGGTCCAGACTGAATCTCTTTTTCCTTCTTTATCTTCCAATATTCCCCCCCCCCCCAACCCTTTTCACCAAGTGTCCTGTGCATTATTTTTGGTTTCCCTAGCCCTCCACTGAAAAAATACTTGTGAGCACTTATTAGCTAAGTACTTGGGCAATAATTTTTAATTCAACTTTCTGAAGTTATGTGGCAATAAAATTAAATTATTGGGTTAAATTGCATGTGTTCCTGCAGTTTTTTTTACCCCATTTGTTTCTACCAAATGAAACTAAAAGAAGTGAAAGCTAAGTTGAAAATAAAAGTTGCTTTCCTACTGAAGTAGATGGTGAATGACAGAGAGACCTTAGCAGTTAAAGCCTATTGCACTCCTTTTTGCCTTCAGAGAAAAGGAATATATATTGTCATGATAAATTTATGATATTGATCTGGTTGACTTGGAACTTGATTTTGGTCTGGAAATTCTTTTGATATATTGGAGGGTTTGAATCCTAAACATTATCCATATCTCCACCCTACTCTTACCATCTGAGCTACTCCCACATGGCTAATTGGCCCACATTTAGTTGTACTAATTTTATGTTAAAACTTGCCTGAGTCCACAGGATGATGAGAAAGGGAAATCATAGATGTTGATCGAGAATAGCTGGCTTTGTAAATGTGGTTATAGCATGGAGGAGCATGTTTATGATAAATTGATGATCAGCTGATGGCATAGTCAACTAAACCGTGGCACACAAATTAGCTGAGCTGTTCCATGATTTCATTGTTCTTTTAACCGAGTTCTGCCCCTTAATTCTATGTTGTGTTAGTAGTTTCATCCTGGTTCGGGGCAGAACAGAAGGATAGGACTGTGATTGTAAATAATACTTGTTTAGTTAGTGTTTAATTATGTTAAATTTTGTAATGCATTTATTGCTTTCTATTAGAGCTTCCCTATATTGTCTCACAAATGAAAGAAACTTACATATATTGCTTGATATCCTTTCTTTCTGTAGATCTAGAAGGGGTTGTGCTGGTAGCACTGGTCCCAATACCAGCACCGGTCCCAACGCGAAAAAAGTTTAAATTTAAGAAAAAAATCAAAAGAATGTTAACAAAATAAAAAAAGAAATTGCACGCAGCCCGAGGATAAGAAGCTGGTTACTATTCCAAAGTTGATGAACGGTAACAGAGGTCCTACAAAGTTTATAGATTATTCTCTCCGTTTGTAATGGGTTAAAGTTAGAGGCCAACGTTATTTAGCTACAAAGAATGAGAGGAATGAAAATGAAGAGGATACTTCATTTGCATCTCATAAAATTTGTCTTTGAAAGTGGGGAGAAAGTGAATAGAAAAATAAATTATATGGTGGTAATAATTTAAATTACACAATTATCTACTTTAAAGTCCTACCTTCATTAAGGGGAAAAAAAAGAAGATAAATATGTGAATCTATTTTTTTCTATTTTGGCGATTTATTATTTTTATTTGAAAAAAAAATAATTTTTAATTTTTTATATTTTTAGTATCAGATTTTCTAATCAAAATATGATACATATGATTTTGCAATAATAAGAAGGTAAATATATGATTTTTCAATTGAATTATATATTAAAAATTATACATTATTAAATTCTAATTAGAAAACTCTTTTTTTGGGCGGTGGGGGGGGGGGGGGGGGGGGGGGGGGGGGGGGGGGGGGGGGGGGGGGGGGGGCGGGGGGGGTGGCCGGGTGAATTCAATTGCCATTGGACGCATTTTCTTAGCCTCGCGGATGGAACGTGAATTGTGTTAATGGCAAATAAGATACCTTAGAGAAGGTATAAACGCAACTGTAAGTTTTTATTTAACTCGGTAATAACTGATAATTTCGTACAGGTATTGAAATGACACTGTTCACAAAAATTCTGACCCAAAAGAAAAAAAAAACGAAAACAATGTTCACAAAACTACTTACTCTCCTTTCGTACCCAGTACTACGATTCTCTTATGGGTAACCTGGATCACCAAAAGCCACACAAGGATTATAAAATTTAGAAGTGCTCCTTGGCTTGTTAAACCTGAGGATCCACTCTAACCTATTTTAATTTAATTGAGTTGGATCAAGCCAAAAATATAAATAAATAAAATTTTTAAATAAAATTATATCAGGTCAGTTCGGGTTACAGGCGAAGACATATTTTACCCAACCTATCTTAGTAGGGATTTTTTTTAATTATCAATATCTTATTATCTTATTTTTTAATTCTTATTTTATCTAATTTTCTCTGCATGCTGCAACTTTCATTATTTACTAAAATTTTTTTTATTTCTTAATTGTTTTTATTATTGATATGCATACTTACTGATATTTCTTTTGTTGAATAATGAAAATACACATGCTTATTTAAGGCTAATTATATTAATATAATTTATATTTTACTTGATAATATCAGACTATTTTTTATTATTGATAAAAGTATAAAAATTTTAAAAGTTTATTATTTTAAAAAATATATTTATGAGTCTCTAAAAAGATATTTTTATATTATAAATATTAATTCATAAAATTAAAAAAAAATTAGGCGACCCTAACCCAATATAAAACTGGATTTGTTTAGGATTGGATTTGATTACAAGCATAAAAATAAATTCAATATTTTAATTAAACCGGATATCAAACCTACTAAATATTCAACTTGGGCCTTCCCGTAAACAACTCCAATAAAATTTATGATATTTGTCAAAGTGTGGATGTGATTCTCCTGACGAGATTTGTCATTTTTAACTCAATCCACAATCCGAGAAAGAGACTGAGATCCATTTTCCATTTGATCCTAGATCTCGCTAGCTGTTTCGTTGTCTTTTTCCTGCAGGGTGCTTCCCATTTTTATATTTCCCCGTGAGGCCTTGAGATTGAGAACCATGTTTTCCAATCATGTCGCCTCAGATTTTTTCTTTCTTCTTCTCCAAATTTGTGTCTTGCATTTTGCTTCTTACTTTGGCATCGCTATTATATTCATGAATATCCTAACCAACCTTTGAATGTGCTCAGTTTCCTGAGCTGTACCCAGATTTTAAAACTTTGAATTCTTGTTTGATTCCATTCAATCGGAGATTTCGAAAGCTTTTGTCTAAATTTGTAGGCCTAGATTGTATACATACCTGCCACCTGCCTCCTCCTTCCTGCCTTAACCCTACTCTCTCAAACAGTTTTTTATACGAGCGGCAATTATTTATTTATTTATTTTTATAACTTATCTATTTTTTCTATATTGTGATCACATTATATTTAAATATATAAACAAGTAAATTACACTAATTTTTTTTAAGATTTGGCTAAATTATATATAATATTCCTCTTGATTTAAAAATCTCATCCTGTTCATGGGTTCCACATTTTTTTCAAAAATTTTTTTTGAAGTCTTTTTAAAATTTGAACTAAGTGTAACTCCACACAGTTGACACAATTATATTTAAAACAGGAAGAGATTTTTAAATTAACAAAAAAAAAATGACGACAATGATAAAAAAAATTTCACAACGCATCTCTAAATAATTAACATAACTAATATTTGTCTTTGTCCTATTTAATTTGAGAAGCTTCTGCAATAATACTATTTTTTACTGCTTTCTTTTTCTGCCATATTTTATTACGACACTATAAATGTCACATATTTAGAGTATTTTTATATTACTTGTGATCTTCTGCTAGGAGTTTCACTTTATCAAACGTAAGACAAGTGTACAAGGGAAAAAATTGTTTTTGATATAAATTATTTCATATCTTTTCTTTTCTTTTTTAAATTTGAATTTTAGTCTTTCATTTACTCAGAAATTCCAAATCAATATTTTATAATAACTGAGAATGGATTCTTTGTTCTGCTCAAGCTGAGCAGATTTGGAGCTTCCTTTTTGGTTTTGGGCAATTTCAATCATCTAATTTTTTATTTTGATATTTTTTATTATTTTAAAGGAAGTAAAATATATAATAAAGATAGCTTTTCAACTTTCATTAACCAAAATCTATCTAGTAAAAATTGAAAGATTGTATTTATTTTGCTTCCTTCACAATTGAAAAAAAATTATTGAAATTACAAAAACAAACAAAAAAATATAAAGGGTTTAGGTCTACTCAGCTCGAACATCACATTATCCGTTCTCATAATCATCATATTCAAATTGGGGGGCCATAAACCAAAATTTCAATACTTTGTTTTTGGGCCCCTTGACAATCCATCAGTCCCTTTAAGGTCCATTCATATCCAGAGAATGAAAAAATGACAAAAAAAAAGTTAAAAAAAATTATAACAAAAAACATATATCATATAAAATTTATAATGAATGATCTTAAAAATTAAAATTATCATTAATGACCATTATTATCATCAAATTTTAAAGGATTTTATTATCAATTTTAAGGCATTTATTACTAAGTGTAAGAAAGTATTGAATTTTTTTATACTCAATAATAAATATTTTAAAATTGATATTAATGTACCATACAATCTTATGATAATAATGGTTTTTAAAAATAATTTTAATTTTTAATTTTTTTTTTATAAATTTTATATGATATGAGCCATTCATTATAATTTTTTTATAACTAAAAATATGCAATTCAAGTGCTAACGTCCTCGTTGTGTCATTTATTTATTTATTTATTTTTTAAATGGCATCTGATTATAATACCTGAAAGTGACAATGGAGACAAAATTAAACTTCACGTAAGGAGAAAGAGGAGGATGTTAGTGTCCTGTTTTCGCTTCATATCCTAGTTAATGAGTATTTGCAATGAGACTTCACCGTTCAATGTTTTTCAAACTCTTTCAATCGTTTTATCTATATTATCAACTAGCACACAAGCACATGAGTAAAAGAGAAAATGTATGTAAAACATGTTTTTCATCTTATCAATTCAAAATTGCCCAAAGACGAAGTTCTAGAAAGAATGACAAGATAAAAACAAGAAACAAATAATAATTGTTGTAGATTTTTCACTCTTTTCTTGTTTTTAAATTAATTAAATGTTAAATTTGTATATAACAAATTATATACATACCATATATTTGTATATATACAACTTTAGTTTGTTTGGATTGATGAATAATTTTATATCTAGCAGACACTGAATGTAATTACTAAGGTCCATTCATTTTAAGTATATGGTTAAAAAAAATAATCGCCTGTAACATCAGTTGTTTGATATAATGTCACTTTCCTCTAGCTCTAGTATTATTCAAAGTTGTAGCTATCCATAAGAAAGACTAGAAACACTCATTAAGCCAAAATTGACAAGTTCAAATATGCTGGGTCCGCTCCAATTTTATTAGTTTTAGAGTAAAACATATTATTCTTTTAACATTTTGTTAAGTTATATTTAATGCTTTTTATATTTAAAAATGTCACTCAACTCTTTTAATAATATATATATTATATAAAAGTCTTTCTATTAATTTACTTTCTGCATAGTATTCGATTATAATTTATTTTTAATATAATAATAAAGGTAACTAAATTAACGTTAAATTTAATATGAAATCATAATTTTAATCTTAATGTAGTAATAAAAATAATTATTTAATTTTGTCTTTGAAAAGAGCATATGTTATATAAAAAGTTAATTTTATTATTAAAAGATAAATAAAAAAATTTACAATATATATGAAATAATAAAGAAATCGAATGATAATTTTTAAAACAATATCACATGAAGTTTATGTGCTCACAATATTATTGGTTTATGGGTCAGCATACATTGAATAGCAACAATACTCCAGCACGGTGCGGACGCCGGAGGCTAAACCTACCGATAAATGATTGAGTCTAGACAATGACTTTCATAATTGTAATATCAAAGTAGAAGAGTAAGAGTTATTCGTTGAGTCTGGACAATGACTTCCCGCAAGTTGGACAATTAATAATATAAGTAAAATTGTATTTTTAATCTCTTAATTTTATATCTGATTTTAATTTTATTTTTTAAATTTGTTTAATTTTACTTTAGTCTATTAACTATTATAAAACAACCAAAAATTTCTTTATTCCCAACACTATTAACTTATTTAACAAAAAATGTTGACATATAAATTATTATGCTAAATTACTGCTGTCATTAGCTATTTATCAATCCTACTTATAAAATCTTTTTAAGTAGGTCAATCACATGTAAAAATTTATTTATGAAGACCTTATGTACCAAAAATATCTAGGAACTATGCTGCCTTTTGATAAAAAAATCTGAGTAGGTCAATCACAATTTTGTCCATTATAACTATTATAGAATCGAGACCTTTGAACGCTGCATGGATCAATGCGACAGGTGTGATTTTGTCTATTACTCTTTGATAACTCTTCTAATAAAAAATTTATAAATGCATTCTGCAAACTCCCATCCCTTAATTGAAGCCTCACCTGCAAACTTCTTTCCTCATCATCATACATCTGCCTTTCATGCAGCTTTACACATATCGCCTCACATTCTATCATTCACACTATCACATGTTTTTAAAATCTTTATCAATTCAATTTACATTTCCCCTCTCTCTCTTGCTTTTGTTATTCTTTATGTTATTCTCATCTCCTATATCATGTGATAAAAAAAAATTCCAATCATTACGATTACTATCTTTTCTAAATAAATACACATTTTTTAAGATATAACGGAACTTAGTATATTATTTCTATGTTGTTTTTTCTATCAAACCCGAATCATATCCATCAATTTCATATAAATATATATTTTTCCTTTTTTTTTTCTTAACTGCTTCTTTAACAGTACTTTGAAAGAAGTGTTGGAATATTGATCCACATAGCCTAGGTTAGTCATTTACATTTATATTTGCTCAATTAATTTAGTTATTTCAGTGGCCCATGTAATGTAACAACTATGAGATGTTAGTGCTATACGATTATAATGACATCCAAGATTAAAAAAAAATTGGAATAGAGTGGGCAAAGTTAACATGATATGTTGTGTTTTTAGACTATAACAACAAATTTTTTATTTTTCTTCTGCTGTTGTTGCATTAATGCAATTTTTTTTCTTTTAGTATATGTTTTTATGATATTTTGTGATAGATCAATTATGAAGTGATTCCTAGTTAAGGTGCATCATGAAGGGTATGTTGTCATTTTACCTAATGTACAATATGTATATGGACAAAAACTTACATGGGATAAATGTATTATTGATAGGTGGACTAACTTTGAGGTGCTAGATGATCTCAAAGACCTAAGGTATGTTAAAGGAAATGAAATATGGTACAAATTGCATAAGGTTAGTATGATTGATAGGTTGAGAATCATTTTTTATAATCATGTTGCCATGGACATAGGCGACATAGGTATTCAACATAGAATGGTGGAGCTATATGTAATACATGTTGCAAAAGATGATGAAGGAGTAGAAAATGACGATGATGCATTTGTAGATGAAGAAGAGGATAGTGCATTGAACATTCATTTTAATGATAGTGAAGATGTGGTATATGAAGATGATGGCTTTGAACAAGTGTAGTCCATTTTAAAGAAGGGGACCATTGACTGAGAATTGCCCATTGCTGTTATAGATTATAAACATTATGCTTACTCTAAGAATGATAAATAGTATCTCAGTAACAGTGATGATGTCAATGTACAAACTAAAATGTCACAAGGAAGCAATGTAAAGGAATTTCAAATGATGAGTATGAAAGTGAAGTTGGATAGCCCTAATTGTAAGGAAGAAGAAAATGAAGATGGAGAAGGAAATGGATCCTAAAAGAAAATGTTTCCTTTGTATAGGTTGCCAAAAAACATGAATGAGTACAAGTGGAGTTAGGAACCTTTTACAACACCTGAGGATTTTAAAAAGGCTATAGTTTCTTATGTTGTGCATGTTGGTAAAGGGCTTAGGATTGTCAAGAATGACAAGGTAAGGATTAGAGTAAGGGGCAAGCCTAACTATGATTGGATGGCATATTCTGGGAATTTGAAGGGACAAAAGACATAACAATTAAGGAGGATCAACAACAAACATATATGTAGCAAGAAGGTGAATAATAAATTGTTAATATCTAAATGGTTGAGTAGTAGTATTTAGACAAGGGTGAAAGATAACCCTAAGTATAAATTGAAAGATATTATTGATAGAGCTAAGTAAAAGTGGAATGTAAGTTTCTCAAAGACAAGTAAAAAGCATTAAATTACCTTCACAGGTTTTTCAAGGAACAAATTTAGAAGGATGTATGACTATTGTCATGAGTTAAGATCTAATCTTGGTTCTATAGTGCTATTAAAGGTGAATAGGCCACCTGACTACAATACAGAGCTTGATACTTCTATAGCACCTAGAACCATGCTTTCCACATTTGAAAGGTTGTATATATGCTTTAAGGCTTGAAAAAAGAGCTTTTTGAATTGTAGACCAATAATTAGGTTAGATGTGTACTTTTCTAAAGGGCCATATAGAGATCAATTATTAACAGTAGTTGGAAAAGATCCTAATGATCAAATGTTACTTGTTGTCTTTTCTATTGTATAAGTTGAGACAAAAGGTTCATAGACTTAGTTTTTATCTACTTTAATCAAAGATCTTGGTGGGATGAATGCATACAAATGTTATATTTTTATTTCAGACTAACAAAAGATAAATTTTATTTTTAAATATGGTAGACTTTTTTAATTTCATATATCTATCACTGATATTATAATAACTTTATCGGGCTTGTTGCCTATCTTTGATAAGCTTTTGCCAAGAGTGGATCATCAATTTTGTGTTCGTTGCTTATATAATAACTTCATAAAGCAATTCCCCAAGACATACTTAAGAAAAGATGTGGAAGGTAGCCAAAGCCATCTATCCATAAGCATGGAAAAGAGCAATGAAAATGATTTAAAAAGTTAATAAGGATGCTTATAGGCATCCTATTGAAATTCCTTTTAGATTCTATGGTAAGTCTTAGTTTTCTTTTCAACCAAAGTATGATGTATTGCTAAATAATAAGAGTGAAACTTTTAATAGTGTTATACTTGATGCAAGAGACAAATCAATTATGTCAATGTTGGAGGATATTAGGACTTATTTCATAGGTAGGTATGTGGATAATAAAAAGAAGATAAAGAGCTTTCAAGGTTTTATTCTTCCAAAAATTAAAAGAGATTAGAAAGGGAGGTGATGACAATTATAGATGGATAGCTACTTGGGCTAGAGTTAAAAAGTTTAAGATCTATAATAGGTATAAGAGATTTGCAATTGACTTAGCAGCTAGAGGATGTCTTGTAGGAACTGGCCATTAATTAACATACCTTGTGATCATAGTATAAGTTGTATCAAGGCTTATAAAGCTTGTTATGAACCAATCATTTGTCTCACAAATGGCCCCAACATGTGGCCAACAATATAATATCTAAACATACTCTCAGCTTTATATAGAAAGCCTATTAAAAAACTAAGGAAAGTAAGAAGAAAGGATCCAAATGAAGGAAAAAAAGGGGAAATCAAAGATGAGAAAGATTGGTTTTGTAATAAAATGATCAAAGTGCAATGTAATTGGCCATAGCAAAAGAGGTTGCAAGGCTTTATGCCACAATGAAGGTCATGTCACTCAAACTATTGAGGCAATTTTTTTTTTTTGGCTTACTTATGTCATGCAAGATTTTAATTCATAATGTAAATCAGATAAAGGTATTGTTTTGCCACTTTATAAGGTATCGCAGGTATCACTCAGCCTAATGTGCAAAGTATTAAAAGTAACACTTAACTAAGTGTGTAGGGTATTGCAAGTGACACTCAATCTAATGTGTAGGGGACTTCAAGTCAACCTTTGCTTGCTATGTCAAGGACTTGGTTAAATATGTAGCCAAGCTAAGTAAATTAATTAGTCTAATTATATGAAATTTGATGATCTAAGAAAGTTGCTTAAATAGAAACATAAGTTTTAAGGCAAAGGACTTTAAGTTAACCTCTGCTTAATGTGTCAAGGAATAGGCAAATATGTAGCAAAACTAGGTAAAGTTGCATAAATAGTGTTATAAAATTTGATAATATAAGAAAATTATATTAATTATATGTCTTAATGCAGGAGACTTCAAGTCAACCTAATGTGCAAAGGCCTTGGCATAATATGCCACCATGGCGTGCCCTTAAATCTCATCTCCTTATGCAAAGGCCAAGTATGACAAGTACAATGACTAGGCCAAGTCAAACACAAGCAACTAAATCAAGTTAGCCAAGTGAGCTAGCACTAAGAGGCCATTCTAATAGCAAAAAACACTTTTTCTTAACTAATGTTACAATGCAAGGCATTTAGTGCAATTAGGATTGTGTAACTTTTTGCATTAACTACTATTATATGACTTTTTAGTTTAACTTTTTGGATTTGCTATTGTTATATGACTTTTTAGTTTAGAATTTAGTATAGGTGTTGATAGGTATTTAATATTTATTGCAGGTACTTTTTAGATAAATGTGTACCAACTATGTTTGAATGGAATTGAAATGTTGGTGCACTTTGAATTATTTACTAGTGCTGTATTTTGTTTGGATAGTTACAATTTAATAATAAATAACTCACAACTTTATTATTTTTCTCTTATGACAATTCCACATATTCATGAACATGCATGAATTTTTTAATCTAGAGCATGAATTATAGTTCATTGATACTCTTTCTTGGTATTGGAAACCAGATATGCAACATTATAATTTAAAATCAACATGATCATTAACACGAACAATATTAGATGTCTTGAATAAAGTAGTGTAAAGTTATCTTGAAATTGGAAACAAAATACTTTATTCACATAACATTAGCTTGGTTTATATGTGAAGACCAAAGAGCATAATATGTATGTTGAAAATGTAAAGAATTCAATACAAACAAAAAAATTTCATTTAAACAGATCCTAAAGAACAAAAACTCAAACAACCTAATTACATAAATATGTTTACATATACACAGCTCCTTAAGCCATCATCTAAGTTACAATTTAAAATTCTAGCACCACCAAAGCAGAACAATGTAATAATAATAATAAGCTTGGTCTTCATGGACATTGTCACGAAATTAAAGAGGATAAGGGCGTGCTTCCCTCACCTTTTTATTAACCCCAAGGGAGGCTTTTGGGGTTTGGTCACACTAATGGAAACAATAAGCAAACAATGGCACTTTATTATTTTGATTCTTATGCATTGCCATGTGTTAGCTACAAAATACATACACAATAGTAAACTTGTTATTTTAATTTCAAATATCTAGTTAGGAAAGTTTAAATGGAATATTAACTATTTGAATAATTTTAGTCATCCCCTTACTCCTTTTTCATGCATCATCTTTCTTTGCTCTAAACTAAATTTGCCTTTCATTTCCCTCTGCAAGTGTGTTAGGCCATTAGAAATGTTATAATTGAAAATAATATGTTGGAAACTAAATAGGAAAAACATGCAGAAATGTCAAATGCTTAACTTTTCCCACTGATGGGATTATTGAAATGTGTATTTCATCTAAATAGGTCATAAAATTGTGAGTTATAAATTTAAGATCAAATATGATTTCAAATTAGATAGTTTTTATATAAATGAGCATATTAATTTTTTTGGGTCCCCCCAAATAATCTTATTGTGGATTTGTCCTTACTTGGATAGTTTTAAACTACAACTATTAGATGATTCTTTTATGTCTAAATACCATTGCTTCAATATTATATTTTGGTGTTAATGGATTAGCCACACAATATAATTGTAGTGCTCACTAATCTAATATATTTTTCATAACAAAATCAAACATTAAAATAAACTTAAATGTTGAAGTTAAGGCCACATGACAGATGAGATTAAACATATAAAACTTCATAACTTTTCTTTCTTTATAAAGAGGATATATGCATTGGTTGGTGTAAAAATAAATAAATGAAAAATTTGAGATTGGATATCAATTGCCAAAATATATTTGTCAATCACATTAACATTTACAACTAAGTTTTTCACCTTTTTCTTTTATTCTTTAGAGCTTGTGCTTCCATAAATTAAATGCCTGTACAAGATGACATACAATCTTTTTTGTTACATTTCTAGTGAAAACAAAAATCTCTATTGTTGCATACACATCAAGTCGGACCCTTAATCTCTCCACTTCAAGTAAATTACATAATAATAGTAGCTAAAATTGATTCTCTTCATTAATGATAAATAGTTCTCCATATACTAAAAATAAAGCATTGCTTCTTAACTTAGATATCAATAAAGTTTAGAGGACTAGTCTTTGTAGTTGAGATTCTTTAGCAACTTTCCATTTATCTATTATGACATTATCAAGTTTGATTTTTAGTCAAGTCAAGATAAAAGGATGAATAAACATGATGAATTATTTGCAAAGACTTGAGATGAGAGTATCACTAAAGAGTTGGAATCGAATAGTTCACTCTTGAGAAAGGTTACCTCATAAACTTCCTTAAAATAATCTATATCAACATAACTAGTGGCTTCAGAAATTATTAGATTCCAAAATGGCCTCCTATCTCCCGATAATGAATACAACTTTAAAATATGTGTTACTACTGTATTAAGCATCATTTGCATGTGGCTTTTTTGTTTATAGATCTTGAGGAAAATAAATCAATTATGGATTAGATTATTTGTTACCAATAGAAGTTTACATGGAAAACCATTGGACATCAATAATCATGAAATGGCTAAAGTAGAAAAATTAGCTACAAAAGTGACATAAAGAAGTTGAGCATGTAAGCAAGTTAATTTGCAAATACTGATTGTTAAGTTCCTTCGGAGTGTTTCAATGAAAGTAAAATCTTTTCTTGTGAACAACTAGGATCCAGTTTGCACATAATTGGTCTCTAGTAAACCAAAAAGATAATGGCAATAAGTCAAATGTGCTATGTACAAAATCACCATAACTTTTTGTAACTTCTATAGGTATTGTTGATTAAAAAACTATATAATATACACCTTATATAACAATGTACTCATAATGTCATATATAATAATTCATTAGATAATTGGAAACAATGATATTCATAATAGAAATGTGGCATTAAAAGAGAATGGATTTTAATGAAGAAGTTCATGTAAATATTTAGTTTATCTGCAAAATTTAAAAGAATAGTTGTTTATAAGGTTTTTTAGTATGAAGCATATATGGCATAAATTAAGAATAGTAAATTACAAGTAAAACTACATATCACTCACCTATGAATCATATTAGAGCAATAGGAAAGAAAAAAAAGGTTAGAATAAGTGATTCTTCCTAATTCCTTATCTTACCCTTCCTCATCCTCTCATTCTCTTATAATTTCCATCGTTGCATAACAAAAAACCCATGATTTTATTTGCTCAATTGATTGAAGATTAAAGGAGGTCACATCTATGCTGTTACATTGCCATCATATCCTAAAGATTTGGAGGTATGATACCATTAAAGCTTAAAGATTGCAAAAGCTTAAAAGAATCGTAGAGTGATACCTAGATACATGCATTGAGAATTTTGAGAAAGGTAACCATAACAACTTTAATTTGAGGGTGAAGGAAATAAGAAATAGTGCTTTCTTAGTTGCTTTAATGGCATGTTAAGTAGCTACAAATTATTTCAAGTAAGCTAAGTTAGGGCCCGTTTGGTACATAAAATGTAAAAAAGATGTGATTGTGGGGAGAATAAAAAAGTGATTTTAAAGATAAAAATAACTTTTTTGCCCTTATTTTAAATCCATCTTGGCATTTCTTGTTAAGTAAATTAACGATGTTATATATAAGAAAAATTTTTACTATATTTTATAAGTTAAAGTATTGAAAAGGAATTAAACAAATTTAAGGGACAAAATTGAAACCTAATGTGAAGTTAATGGACTAAAAGTATATTTTCCAACAATAAATTGTTTAGTTTAAAGTAAATTTCATTTATTTTCTTTAAAATTTTTAAAATCTATTTTCAATTATTTAGACTATTCCTAATTTAAATATATACAAGAACTTCTCTATTTTAAAAGAAACCTTTTTATACCAAATTTATATCATCTTAATACTAAGTGTAAGTTTTCCTTTAAAAAATTTTAATAGTATAATTCAATATGACATATATCACTAATTAAAGTATTAGATTCATATTTCAACATATAATTTATAATTTTTATTGAAAAAATATGAATGTGAGTTTAATACATTTCAGAAGAGATTCTAGTATATAAGCATAAGAGTTTTATAGGTCTAGAATGACCTAATCCACTCCACTAAGGCCCAAGAAATTCAATGGCTATAATTCATCAAGCTATATATAATGAGCTGACACAAGCCACTTGCTTTGGATAATGTAACTTTTGAATAGCTCAAACATGGCAAAGACAATTTGGTTAAGCAACTTATATGGCTCTACAAGGCCATTTGATGTTTCAAAACCATATAAATAGGAATTCCCTCATAACAAAAGGAATAACTCAAATTTAACCTTAATATCTCAAACTAATAAAATAAAAAAGCCACCCATTTCATTCCCTAACAACCAAAGATGGTTCCTTCTCTATCTATATCACAATCTACATCTAAACATTTAGCCCATTAAGAAGAGGCCCTTTAAAGTCATCTAAGATCCCTTTGAAGTAAAATAGGCTATTAATGCATGAATAAATAAACTCAAGCAATGATCCCAATAAGGCCAAAACTTGAGGTACACGCCATGTGAAGTTGTCATCGCGCTACAACCTCGATAAGGCCAAGGCCTAAGGTATGCACCCCAAAAAAATGATCAACATGCTGTAACCCTAATAAAACAGAGGCTATTGGAACACATCACAAAAAGTAAATTAATACATTATGACATCGAGGTCTTTAGATATGAACCATATGTTTGAAACACTATGACATTAGCTAAGTTGAAGGCTTGGGAGAAAACTATAAACCAATTTATACAAGAAAAATTCAAGCGAGAACCCATCAAAATATGAATTCAAACAACATTGTAGAAAGGACCAAAGATATCACAGAGAACAATCAAATCTTACATATAGGAGGGAAAGATTAAAGGTACTCCTTTTATTCATAACTCTATAAATTGTTACAAGAATTAGAAAAAAAGTTGTGGACTGCGTTGATAGCTTAGGATATAACTTTGGGAATGTTTGAAAATTGGGAAAAAAATACTAATCATATAAGTTAAGAAAAAGAAAGTAGTTTTCAAAATCGATCCAAAGAACTTGAAAAAATAAGTTGTTGATTACTTATGTAGAAAAAGTTAAGGTAAGTTTGTAACTTCGAAGTGTCTAAACTATTATTATCAACACTTACCAACAATAGCACAAAAAGGATATCTCCCTTAGTGGCTCCACTTTAAAAGGAGTAATGGACAAAAACCACCATCCTCAATCATCATTATCATTTAGGACTAATGATAACAACACATGGATGAGGATGAAATGAATAATTGCCATCATTGGTAATACCAATCTTTAGGGTTTCACTCCTTCCAAGCTATGTATATTAGGCTACCAAAAAAAATCATAAAATACTAGTTTGTACTTGCCTTTACCTATACTTGATCATGTATGGAGGACTTGTCTATGGATTTTGTGCTTAGCTTGCCAAGGACATGAAAGGAAATAGATTCTATATTTGTGATTATTAATAGGTTTTCCAAGATGACACATTTTATTCCTTGTAAAAAGACTTCTAATGTAAGTAAGATAACCAAATTGTTCTTCAAGGAAGTGGTTCATTTACATGGTGTGCCTAAGTTCATCACTTCTAAGAGAGATAGTAAATTTTTGGGGCATTTTTGGAGAATGTTATAGAAGTTGTTTGATTTTTCACTTCATTATAGCAGCACGACCCACCCCTAAATAGATGGCTAGAAAATAGTTATGAACAAGGCATTAGGTAATTTAATTCATTATATTGTTGGAGATAAGCTGAAGCAGTGGGATTTAGCATTACCTTAGGCATAGTTTGCTTATAATAACACTACACACAATGTCATAGGCATATTTCCATTTTTTGTGGTATATACTAGGGTACCTTAGCATGCACTGGATTTGATCAAGCTTTCTAAAACTATTAGGGTTAATGTAGCGGCAAAGAATATGGCAAACCAATAGCAAATAGTTCAAGTAGAAGTGAAGTAGCATTTGGAGTAGGTAAATGCCAAGTATAAATAGGCTATAGATGAGCACTGCCAAAAGTAAAACTTGGCAAAAGGTGATTAGGTAATAATGCTCTTGTGGAAGGAAAGATTTCTGGTAGGTACTTATAGTAGGTTGTAGTAAAAGAAGTATAGCCTATACAAGATCATGAAGAAGATAAACAACATGTATATGGTAGACTTACTAGATAAACTTACTGGAGACAATGGATATACCTTAGACATTTAATGTGATGGATATATATCCATTCCACTCATCAAAGAAGCCACTATATGCATATATGTAGATTAACTTAAGGTCAAGTTTTTCACAATTGGAAAGGATTAACATGGAATGTGTAATAGATAAGTATATGGATCAAGTTAACCAGCAAAAATTAAGCAAAAGCCTAAATGGGCAACCAAACTTTTGAAAGGCATAATTTTAAGCTTGTGCGGAATTTTTGGACATATCATATGTTTACAAAAAGCTTGTTCAAAGCTTGATGATATGCTAATGGAAATAACCTAGTTAAGTCTAGTTTTGGGACCATATTCTATGTTTTTATGACTTTTTTTTGGCCTTCTAGTAATTTTTCAATTTTAGGTGAATTTGTATTTTATTTTTATTTTTATTTTAGGAAACTAATTAAGGCTTTGTATAAAAGCCTTCTTAAACATTTTGTGTGGAAGACTTTGATTAATAAGAATATTGAATTTTCTCTCAAGCTTTTCACTTGGAATTTTTCTATTTTCATGTGTTTCACTATGTCTAATTAGTAAGAAGCACAAGCATCACCCTAGGACTCTCTCGGTAGGAATGAGAACCTTGATGGATGGTGATATCAAACAATCTTATCAACCCTTTATCTTTTAGAAACATCTTTTGGATCTTCTACAACGAAAGAAGTTTACTTTAACCCCTCTTTTATAAGGAAAAAGTAACCAAGGATAAAATAGTCCAAGCAACCCATAAAGCACAATTGTGTAGGAATAATTGAGGGTATCAAAGAAAATTCACCATAAAAGCCAAACAAACATCCAAAAGAAAGGAAGACTAGAATAGTTAGTGCATATTATTAAGAAGCTTCTTAGGAAAGTTGTAACTATTAATAAGATTCAATAGGATTAAAGTTCCAATCAATGTGATAAGATTGCTTAGGAATTTACAAGGAATTACCAAGAGATTTTGTCATATGACACATGCTAAGGACAAAATATGAGATTTTGGTATTGTAAAATAGAAATCCCAAGATTTAGAAACTTATATTAATACATCTTACAAACCTTAGTAGATAGCCAAAATTTAGCTCTATTTATTGTATTTAATAACTTCACATCATAACAACTTTGTTAGAAAATCTAGTCTTTAGGAATTAAAAAAAGGACCATATAAGTATAAGGAGTTTAGTGATTTAGCTTAAAATATTCCTTTATTCAATATTGCATAAGCACAAATCATATAGTTTTAGGAACTACAATTGCAAACTACATAACTTGAGGAATCATAAGTCATATCCTTATTCAGTTGCAAGTAACTCAAAGGACTACATGGTTTAAGGAATTACAAATTCAATTTTGGAATGAATTGAAATATGGATAAGCTCAAAATTGAAGGCTTCCATAGTTTAAGGATTTGTATAAATCAAAGACATATTTTTAGCTAATTTTGGGAGATTTGAAACTTTCCAAAGTACTTAAATTAGCTACAGACACTTAAAGAATTAGTTCCAAATAAGCAACACTAATTATGCTTAAAATATACATTCTTTACAAAGTTCAAAGGATACATGTAACATTCGATTCCTCTGTAAACGTGAGAAACGCAAATGTTCGATTTTTCGGTAAACGTCAGAAATGGGCTAGATACAAAAGGAAGTCACTGAAATAGAAGGAATTGGGGCCAAATAAAATTATAATAAAATTTTAAATAATAGAAAATGAGGATTTGAGCTTTGAGTTGCCCAGAAATTAGGGCCGAAGTGATTCAAAAAATTTGCCGAAAGCTAGTGGCATTTTCGTAAATATGGGAACTTTTTAAAAAACTTATAGGAGGGCTTTTTAAATGAAAATTTTGAGTTCTCCGAGGTTCTTAGAGGCCTTGAAAATCATGGAAAACCCTGGGATAGTTAAAGCCCTTCCGATGGATGTTTTCTCACATCAGCATACCCGAACTTTGACGGATTCGTTCGGGAAGATTTTAACTTTGATTTGAGTGATTCGAAAGGCATTTTACTAAATTGGGGATCTAAATTTCATAATGGAGAAGACGATTCTAAAAAAGGAGCTAAAACGAATTAGAAACGAAAATGCCAAAAATGAGAAACGAAATGAAAATTTTTGGAATTCTTTTGCTTTTAATTCTCTCTCTTTCTCATGCCCTCCCTTGCCCTCATTTTCCACCATCTTTCTTCTGTCCAGAATAGAGAAGAGAATTAGTTCTCTTAGGCGCACAAGAAGGAGCACTCTTGGAGGAGAAAAAAGCCAAGAAAAGGTAGGAAATTCTAGCTTTCTCCTTAGCAAGTCACTTCTCCTCCTTCTCCTCCTTATTTTATGGGTTTGATGGTGCTTTTAAATCTATTTTGAAGGTAGAACAGAGGTGGAATTTTCGGATTTGGTGAGGGGAGGCTAGCCACTGAAGAACAAACTAAGAAAACTAAGAATCCAAGGTATTTTGTTACTTCCTAAGCTTAGGTCTCCTTGCTCCTCTTCTCTTCAATTCCCCCCATGTAAGATTAGCCATGATGGATTAAATTTCTGGCTAAACCAAGAATGAATACATGAATTAAGGTGTGGGAATTTAGAATATGCAAAGTAAACTAAGTAAAAGCCATTGGATTTCAAGTTAGCAAAGTGTAGGATTCTTGAAGAGTTTGTAAAATCTGTTTTGATTCATGAATTTTCTAGGTTATTTAAGTGTTTAATTGAGCTTCTAAGACCTCCAAGAAGCCTCCCAAGTGTGTCTCCCATCAAGGAAAAATCAAGAAGCCATTAAACCTCATTTATGCTCCAGGTTTCGGCCAAGCAAGGATAGCATAGCTAGGGAGAGTTTTAACTTTTTTCAAGCCCATGTTTGAGTCATATATGATGAATAAAAGTGAGAGGAAGCATTGGAAAAATTTAGGAAGCTTAGAGAATGAGTTAGTGTTTTATGTTCAATAATGTGACCTAAGGAAGTAACATGTACTTAGGCCCTTAGTTTTAATCTGGTGATGACTCCAAGAGGCTTAAAGCAAGTTAAGAGTCATATATAAAAGGAAAGAATGGGGCCTAGACTTCCGAGAGTGGATGTTGCTTTATTAGTGCCATTAGGAACCATAATTGAATCATAAAACAAAATTAGAGTTCCAACTAGATAGGTAGCTTTGAGAATGGTTCCAAAAGTCTAATTGGTTCATATTTTGTGTGATTAGGCCAAGGAAAACAAGCCCCACCTAGTTGTGAGTATGTGGCCATGGGAGGAGATTCTATTCCAAGAGAAAAAGTGTGCTTGTGTGGCAAAGGTAGCTCTCTCTCTTGTCTCCCATGCATAAATGAATGTCTACATTATCTTTGAATGTATGTATGTGTATTTTAAGCTATAAATTATGTTTTGGTATGATGCCTATGTTCCATGGAACCATAGTATTGCATTATGTATTCAATGATGCCTAGAATGTTTGCATTGGCTTGCTTGAATGTGGAGAGGCCAATAATCTTCCATCTTTAGTGAGGATGAGCCAAGAACTCTTAGAAGTGGTTGAGACCAAGAGCAAGGCTTAGTTCAAGACCTTTGAGAAAAAGGGTGAGGCAAGTCCAAGAACCTTGAAGAAAGTGAGTGAGGCTAATCCATTCATTTGGCAAGCCTAAGTATGTTATGTGTGCTTTGTGTAAATGCAAGGAATGTATTTTATACCATTTTCTATATTGATATGCCATGCATGCATCTTTAAGACTTGTATTGCATTCTTTATGCATGATTAAATGGGAGATCAGCTATTAGAATTCTTTGAATCTCATTTGCTCCCCTCCAATATCTTAACATGCTAGGTGGAGCCAATGAATAAGGAAATGGAAGCCACCAAGTGAGGAGATGAAGCCTTGATCATAAAGCTTTTGATTTTGTTTATGTTGTAACCAAAGGAGTGGCATATGATATAATCTTTTATTAGAATTAATGTACAATGAATGGAACATGTGTAAATATCCTAATAGATGATGTATGTATGAAATTTGTGGATAAATGGAATGTATTGCAATTTTTGGGTATTGGATGACCATTTCAAGTGTATGTCTCTTAGTACATAACTTGAGGATGGGAAATGAAATTCTATGTTTTGAGCCTCTACACCTTTGAGACAAGTTTAGAAAGTCTTTTTGGGCCATTCCCACGTGCTCAAGTGGCCACAAGAACCATAGGAGCCATTTTACCCATCCTTGAACCATTAAGACGCATGAAAATGGCCCAATTGCAACCCTATGCTACTTTTTGCCCAAATGAGCTCTTTTTGATCTAAGATTTAGCATGAAATTAGAGTTTGTTGAGATCTTTTTAGGAAGCTAAAGAACATAATTTTCGGAGGTCTAGAGAATATTTGATGAATTTTCAAAATTGGGATTTTCTATTGATTCTGGTATGTACACTGTTCACATGGGCAGATTTGTATTCTGTGTCATCCGATAGTAAAATGGTGTCCAATGCTTGTAAAATTTTATAATAATAAACTAGAGATCATAAGATTTCTGTGGCCACCAAGATCATCTCATTTGGAGGTCTGAGCAAAGAGTTATGCATTTTTTAAGTTGGCTGTCAGTAGCAGTGGCGGCCCAGGAGTCCAGTCACTGTTCCATAGATTTCTAATGACTAAAATTATTTTTTTTTCATTCTGGAATTATTTTTAACATAAATTTAACATTTTTATGTTTCTATAATGACCAAATTTGTGTGATTTCAATTTTTATAGAATTAGTTATGAATTTTAGAAATTTGTATCAGTAATCTGAAACAGCAACCCAGACAGCAGCGACCTTAGTGAATTTTTGAATGTCAAATATTTTCCCCTTAATGATTCATGAACTGAAATTATTTTTAGCATGGGTTAGACATCCAAAGCTTTTTGGAATGGTAAAGCTTGTTGGATTTTGATTTTTTTGAATTTAGTTATGAATTTCTGAAATTCTGACAGAAAAACTGAAATTCTGAAAATGGCAAATCCGTGGGAATTAATGTGTTTCACCCACTTGTATGAGTTCCAAGCCACTTTCTTAAATGGTTTTGAGTTGTAATAAAGTAGTTAAATAAGAGAATATGATACATGAGTTTATATAGTCTATGTGATATTGAATGAAATTTTTGTATGCTACGCAACGCAAAGAAATGCAATTTTTAATCCCCCTTTTTCTTGCCCTTTCATAGAATCTATGAATGTTGAGCATGAGAATGTTGTGAAATGAGTTAGAAAAATATAGTGTTACAATACAAATCTCAAATAAACTGCTTAGCACTAATAAGGAAAAACAAGGTAACCCTTAAAGATCCTACCTATGGATTACAAGAAGGGGAAGGCCTACTTGATAAAAACCCTAAAAGGACGCTACCATAACATTGAGATGAGATACATTTGGAAGATTCTTAGCTTTACCCTTCCTAGTCATTATCGAGTAAAGGTGATGAGGTGATGTGTTGGAGATTGTTTTCTTTAAAGGATGGAGAAAACTATCCAATGCAAATTGTGTAAGTTGGATTATGCACACATTGAGTGGTTGCTAGGTTTATAGATTACAATAAAATTATTAAGTGACATAAACTAGTTAAATTAACAGGTCTCACTCTGGCAAGTATATCAGTCTTTCTAAGTAATATAATGTCTCAAGTACAAGGTCAATCCTATGAAGAATGTATATCTTAATGACAAATTTAACTAATTAATATTCTTATGTTAGCCTAAGTTACATTTGCCAAACTTAACTAGTGTCCTAGGATAAGCCTAATCACTAAGGATTGAAAGGAGAAAAGGACTGTCACTATTTTAAATGTAACCTAATCTAATGTACATGAGACTCAAGATTTTCTAACATAAACTTTAGACACCAAAATACCATATAAATTTTAATTAAATACATCATTAAGTACAAAGCCTATTCATGACAATGTAATGGTTATGGTAGGCTTAATTCCTTTTATCATTGTTATTCGGCCTCAATATAACAACCATATGTAATCCTAAGATGTCATCTTGATCTTTTCAAACACTACACATATTAAGATTAGTGAATTACTAAACTAATTAGCAAGGATAGCTTATTTTAATATGTCTTATACTAATTCCTCAGGCAACAATTTATCCAAACACCTTAAGTGCATGAAAATCAAAAGTTACATTATATGTAAATTAGTGAGCATAAACCAATACTACTATATTTGCACTCCCTAATCCATACCTAATCAACAAGAAAGCATTTTCATTCGATTAATTAACTCCTAAACTCATAATTATGATATTTAAGGGCCAATCAATGGACTAGACGCAAGCAAAATCAAATAGGAGCAATGAGCATATAAAATACACCATAAACCATACATTGATTTAGAGGAAATCACTATCACTAGTCATTTATCAACAATAAGATTTAATCAATGACATTAATCAAAAAATTTAAAAGACTAATGAAAATCTATGACAAATGGAATAGGATTAAGGTAAAGCATAGAATTCATATTACAAAGCATAATCTACCAATACCAATCTTAAGAATTACCTCCTTAAGATGATCCAATCCAAAATCCTTCCCTAATGCTCTTAAATGCAAAGAAAATTGAAAGAACTACTTTAAAGAAATTGCAAATATGAAAGTAGGTCCTTTACTTTTGCACATTGGAAGTAATATATTTAAAAACTAAAAAAAATTAGTTATTATGATAAGAAATCAGAGCTGCAAATTCCAGACCTAAAGTCACTCATTATGACAAGCAAGAGGCATAAACTTTTTTGAAAAAAGTTTGCTTTCTAGTCCTTAAGCTCTTTATAATCATCTTCAGAATGTGCAAAACTTATTTATTTACATATAAGTCTCTACAAAACAAATAAAAACACAAAATAAAAGTATTTAAACTATAAAATAAAAATAACAAGAAACAATTATTTACAAGAATATATTATAGGCTTCCAATGAAAACATAATTTGCCATAAAACCTCCTTTACAAGTAAAAGATAATTTTCAAAAAAAATTTCAATTAAGTCCTAATTTGGAGGATTTTTGTAATTTAACTCTAAGTTGCACCAAAATAAACAATTTCATAAATTTATATAAAAATGGGCATAAAAGAGCTAAAAATCATCTAAAAACCTCTTATAAATCCCTTAAAATACTATTAAGAATTAATAATTTTTAGGACTTATTATTACCTTAATATCTATAGTAGCAACCACGTCAATGCAAACCTACTTCATTAGGCTAGAAATAAACTGAGTCACATAAAATAAGAAATGTGAACCTATGCATGTTGTTGCAAGATTTCCACTAATGACATGCTAATAGAAATCTTTTACATAAAATCTTTTAATATGAAGTCAAATGAAGCATAATAAAAACTATTGATCTTTTCTGTACTTAACTCCAAAATCTAAAGCAAAATGAAAGCACATTGGTCAAAACCTCCTTGTTGAGGAAAAATACATTAACCCATGTTGTAAATGAGGTATCCAAGTAGTAAGCAGTATACTACTTTATGAATTCCACCTATTCCTAATACAATAGGAAACCTACTATGCATTTGAAACCTCAATACAAAAATTTGTATAAAATATTAAGTAAATTGAATCACTAACATTTCATATAACATCACTAAAGGTATATAATAGTAAATGGCTAGAAAAACTTAGTAAAAATGAGATAGGCAAAAATATACAAACCCAAAGATAAGACATAAGTCTCTATATAGAACATTCTAAAGATAGGTCAAAAGGATAAAAGTTCTTATATAAAGTGACTCAGTACAATCAATTAGAATAGGTAAGCTAAGATAAGAACTTAGCAAATATTTTAGACATCAATGAAAAGATAAAATTAAAAGCATAGAGTTGAATTTGGTGAACGCTTAAGGATAAAATTAGAAGTGCTTAGTGAACATTCAAGGATAAAATTGGAAACATAAAGATAAAATCCATACACATAATGATAGAATTGAACATGATCAATGCAAACAAAAGAAAATTAGAGATTAACATGATTAGTGGAGAAAAGGAAGAACATGATTTGGGACTTCAGATCCTAACAGTCATAAAGTTAAACATGACCAATGGAGAGAAGGAAAAAAATAAAACTTTAGATCTTTGCAAAATTAAAGTAAGGCAAACATGATTAGAGCTGAATATAATCAGTGGATAAAGAAGCATAATGATCAAATGATAAAATCGATAAATTTTTTTGAAAATCATAAATATAAAATTGACAACCCAATAGTTAGCCATGACCTAAGGCCTTGGAATGGAATAAAAGGAAAACATTTACAACCATGGCCACTACCAGTCAAAGTCTAGGTATATACTCATTCACATACATATACATGTATATTTGAATCAATATGCACAAATGGAAGATAGAACATCCTAAGATGAAAATACATGCCATAAACCTAGTATTTTAGTATGCATACCAAGAATAACCACAGTCTCCAAATGCTAGAAAAATCCCATAACAACAAGCTAAAACAACCTTGCAAGATTAATACAGCTTAAGCTACCATAAAGATTAATGTGGTCATCATCCAAACAAGATAAATAGGAAAATTTTAATATTTTATGTATTAAATTATTTTTTTATTTAACTTGTTATATGCTGGCACATCTTTACAATTTTAATAAGATGCTTTAACAGCTTTCATAACTCCCTCTACAAATCTTCTAGCATACATATCCTATTCACTTGGACCCATACAATCTTTTAGTCTAAGTAAGCTTTCTAGCTTGTGTAACATCCAGTTCTTTGAAAACAAGAGAAAATGTTAGAAACGTAACGTACGGTTTCTCCATAAACGAATGAAACTTATCGGATACAAAAGGAAGTCCTCCGAAATGATGTAGTTAAGGTCCCAAAAAATTTAGAAAGCATTCTAGACTCCTAAAAATGAGAATCCCAGTCTCAGATGAAAAGAAAAACATAGCTAGAATGAAGAAACAATTTCTTACAGAAACTTACGAAACGTAATGGCATTTTCGTAATTTTGAGTAAACTTTGGAATTCACACAAGAGGGCTTTTTAAATGAAATTTTTGAGTTTCTCAGGATTCTCAAAGGCCTTGAAAACCATGGAAAGGCTCGGAACAACTAAAGCCCCTCCGGTGGACGTTTTTCAATGTCGGTGTACCCAAACTTTGACGGATTCGTTCGAGAAGGTTTTAGCTTTGATTTGAGTGATTCCAAAGGTATTTTACTAAATTGGGAACCTAAATTTCATAATGGAAAAGGCAGTTTTCAAAAAGGAGCTAAAACAAAGTAGAAACAAAAATGCCAAAAATGAAGGTTAAAATGAAAATTTTTGAAAAAGTCATTCTCCTCCACCTATATATATGAGGCGCTACACTCTCTCATTCATTTAGTCTCATATTTTTCTGCCCCAAACCAGAGGAGAAACCCTAGGAGAAGAAAAATCAAGGCAAAAAGGTATGATTTCTTGATAGTTTTTCATGTTTTCATCCATCCAAACCTCTTCTCCTTTATTCTTCTTTGTTTCCTTTGATTATAATGAAGTTTACAAATTTGTTTTAAGGGAGAAACTTAGGAAAAAATTTAGATTTGAAGAGAGGATCCTAGAGAAAGCAAGATTCAAGTGAAAAAAAGCAAGAAAACAAGGTAATTTCTTCTTCCATGGTTGATATCCTTTCTTCCCCTTCTCCACCATTTTGCCCCACCTAAGAAACCCTAGGAGGGTTTGATTTTTAGGCAGAACCAAGGGTGATTCTAAGGAAAAAGGGTGTGAAGATTAGGAATATGTAAAGGGAATTAACAAAAAATAATGAAATTTCAAGATACAATTTTTAGGATTTCAATTGCACCTTATAAAATCTGATTTTGTACAATGATTCCTAGGCCTAAATAAGAGTTTGAATGAGTTTCTAAGATCCCTAGAAGTCTCTCCATGTGCTTCCTCTATCAAAAAAATAAAGCAAACTCCAAGAAGCCCCATTTTCTCCATAGTCTCGGCCTAGATAGGTTTGGGTGCCTAGGGAGAGTTTTAAATTTTTCTAAACCCATTCTTGAGTCATATATGATAAATGGAAATGAAGGGAGGCCTTGGAAAAATTTTAGAACCCATAGAAAGTGAGTTGGTGCTTTATGTTCTATATTATGATTTAAAGAATCAATATGAAGCTGGGCTCTTAGTTTTAATTGTGTGTTGACTCCAAGAGGCTTAAAAGGAGTCAATAAACATATTTGAAGGGAAAGAGTGGAGCCTAAAATTTATTTGATGGGTGTTGCTTCATTAGGTGCCATTTTGGAACCATAATGAGGTTTATAGATCAAGCTAGTATCTAAGCAAGTTGTGTGGCCTTAGAATTAACTCCATGAACCTAATTGGCTTCTATAAATTGTGTTTAGGCCAAGAGAAATCATCCCCACACTTTTATGTGTGTGTGGCCGAAAGAGAAAGCTTGGATTCAAGAGAAAAAGTGTGTAATTGTAACCAAGGTAGCTCACTCCTCCTTCTCTCATGCATGATTGTTTGCTTTACTTGTCTTTGAATGTGTGTATGTGTATTTTTAAGCCATGAAAAGTGTTCTAGCATGACTTTGATTCTATGGTGCCATGATGTTACAATATACTTTCATATAATGTTTCTGATATGTGCTTGGATTTGCTTGAGTGTGGTGAGGCCAAGAACTCTTAGCCATGGTGAGGATGAGCCAAAATCCTTTAAGATTAGTTGAGATAAAGTAAAAAGTCTCTCAAAAGTGAGATGGACTCCCAAGAGCATGGTTGAGTCTAAGAATCTCTTAAAAAATAGGTGAGGCAAGTACAACATCCACAATAAATTGAGTGAGGTCAATCCACTTGCTTGACAAGCCTTTGTATGCTATGTATGACTTTCTCAAATGATGAAAATACCTCTTGAATGTTTGCACATATCAACATGACCATATATGTATTTGTGAGACTTGTTTGCATCCATTATGTATGATTGAATGGGAGATGAGCTATTAGGATTCTTTAAATCTCATCCCCTCCTCTCCAATGATCTAACATGCTTGATGGACTAACCTTGAAGATGAGAGTATGACATCAAAGAACATGAATTTTGCTACTTTAAAGCCATACAATTGGCAAATGATGTGATTAATGAATGTATATGTATTATGATGTTGTAAACATATGTAATTATGATAATATATCATGTATGAATGAGAGAATATGTTATGTAACCATTAGAATGTGATTTGAGTATAGGATGACAAATTAGCTTCCTTAATGGTATTATGGAATTGTGTATAAGTGTGGATGAGATAGCCAAAATGAGATACATGAGGGTTAGGACCATTTGGGCCGCTTACACAAGTCCTAATTATGCTTCTAGACTTGCCCAAGAGGTGTCAAACCCTAAGAAAAGCTATTTAGATATTTTGGTATCCTATATGGAACTAAAATTGACTATAATAGAACCCTATATCACTTTTTATCCAAATAAGCTCTTCTTGATCTGAGATTTGGCATGTAATTAGAGCTTGTTGAGAGTTTTTTTGGAAGCTAAAGAACAGGATTTTCGGAGGTCTACAGAATATTTGATGAATTTTTAAAATTAAATTTTTTTTAGTTTTGGTCATATCACTGTTCACTCAGGTCCAAAAATAAAATTTGTCACATAGAGTTCAAATGATGTCCAATTGCCACAAAATTTTATATAAAGAAACTAAAAATTTCCAATGACTTGTGCTAACTAGAAACACCTCATTTGGATGTCTAGAGAAGGAGATATGAATTTTTAAAGAATCTGTCCAGTATCAAGAACTCTTGCCGACCTTAGTTACTTTTTGATTAAGTTTCGAGCTCTGAGCATGATTGAACTAGTCTAGAGTTATTTTTTTCCCTATAGCTAACATCCACAGCTTTCCCAATTGGTATCATTTGTATGGATTAGATTTTTGTGAAATTAATTGGACATTTTGGAAGTTTATTATAAAATTCTATGACAGTATCAGTGGACAACCTGATCTCTGGATCATTTTGAATGTCAAAAGTCCTCTGTATTAAATGTTATGGTCTAGACATATTTTTAACATGAATTAGACATGTATAGCTTTCCAGAATGGTTAAGAATGCATGATTTTGATTTTTCTAGAATTAGTTATGGTTTTCAAAGTTGTGATAGAAATGAGGACAAATCTGATCGAAAATATATATGTGTATTTTGAGCTTCCTTTTGAGTTCCACAAGATGTAAGCCACTTTTGATAATTCAAATGAGTTGTATTCATGTAATCAAATATGGAAATATGTTCTATGAGCTCACATGGTCCACGTGACACCGAACGAAATTTTCATACGCGACACAATGCAAAGAAATGCATTATTTAATTCCCTTTTTCTTACTCTTTCATGGAATCTATGAATGTAAAGCATAGAAATGTTGTGAAATAAGTTAGAAATATATGGTGTTACAGCTTGGCCTTCTCATTTTTGAAATCTTGTGGAATTCTTATAAGCTCAGGCATACATGATGACTTTTCTTCTTTGATGAAAATAGATCCTTCTAATGCATAAGATGAATCACCTACTTCTAAACAACACCTAAGGTTTTTCAAGTGAAAAAGAAGGTGAAGAAGAAAGGCCATTTAACTCCAAATCCTTAACTAAGGAAGAGCCTTCAAATGAAATAGTAAGCTCCTTGTAAAAAGAAGAGTCCTTAGGCACTAATGGTAAAGGACTTAAGAAAACTTTAGATGAAGACAAAAAGTTAGGACAAGCCTAAATGGCAAAACTCATCAGGCATATAAGAATTTTAATATTGCATGTCAAAGCTACACACCAACTAGTAATTAGAAAATATAGTAAAAGACTTCAAAGTTCCAACACCAAAAAAACAAAGTATGCTTACCTTTATAAGTCCTTAAAAAATAAATATTATGCTAGCATATCTCTACACCAGCTTCAAGCTTGTGGACTATAATGGGATCCTATCTTAGCGAAACTCCTTGGTAAAACTCATCAAATATAAGATGTCATTCCTAATGATGTCCTTGCTTTGCCTCCTCACTTCATTGAGATCATAAATAACTCTGATTGCTTAATGATGAATGCTAGTAAAATGAGTGATAGTGCAATGTCTGGTTTTCGTTAAACGACGAAAATGAGTACGTTTTCAAAACAAGTTTTCTGAAATGAATTAGTTAAGGTCCCAAAAATTTTGAGTAACATTCTAGACTCCTAAAAATGAGAATCCTAAGATCAGACAGAAAGAAAAACAGAGCTAAGATGAAGAAACAAAAGTTAACGAAAGACTTACGAAACGTATTGACATTTTCGTAATTTTGAGCAAATTTTGAAATTCATACAGGAGGGCTTTTTAAATGAAAGTTTTAAGTTCTCCGGAGTTCTCAAAAGCCCTAAAAACTATGGGAAGCCCCGGGACAGTTAAAACCCCTCCAGTAGACATTTTTCAACGTCAGTATACATAAATTTTGACGGATTAGTTTAAGAAGATTTTAGCTCTGATTTGAGTGATTTCAAAGGAATTTTACTAAATTGAGAACCTAAATTTTATATTAAAAAAGATGGTTCTAAAAAAGGAGCTAAAACAAACTAGAAACAAAAATGCCAAAATGAAAGGGCAAAATTGAAATTTTTGAAAAGTCTTTCTTTCTCCCACCTATATATAGGGTGCCCCACCTCTCCACTCACTTAAGCACATATGTTTCTGCCCTAAACTAGAGAAAAACTCTAAGGAGAGAGGTGCACAAGAGGGAGAGGAAGAGAAGGAGAAATCAAAGACAAAAGGTATAGATTTTTTGTTGTTTTTCATGCTCTTTCTTTTTCTCCATTTCCCTTTCTTTCCTATGGTTATATTGAAATATATGGATATGTTTTAAGGGAAGAACAAAGGGAAAAATTCGGATTTGAAGAGAGGAGGCCAAAGAAAGGAAGATTCAAGCAAGAAAACAAGGAAAAACAAAGTAATCCTTCCTTCCATGATAGCTACCCTTTGCTCCTCTTCTCTCCTTGGTTCACCCCACTCAAGAAGTTATAAGAGGGCTTGGATTTTGGGTAGAACCAAGAGTGAATCTTAAGAAAAGGAGTGTGGAGAATAATAATATGCAAAGGGAATTAACAAACAACTATAGAAATTCAAGATAGCAAATCTAAGGTTTCATGTGTTCCTTGAAAAATCTGACTTGATACCTTAATTCCTATGCCAAAATGAATATTTAAATGAGCTCCTAAGATCCTTAGAAGTCTCCCCATATGCATCTTCCATGTAGAAAACAAAGCAAAGTCCATAGGTGTCCTTATGCTTCATTATCTCGGCCAAGAAGGGTTAGGGTACTTAAGGATAGTTTTAATTTGTTTCAAATCCATTTTTGAGTCATATATAATGCGTGAAGATGAAGGGAAGTCTTGGAAAAAATTTAGAAACCATAGAAAGTGAGATGGCCTTATAAGTTCCATAATATGACCTAAAGAGCAACATGTAGTTAGGCTCTTTGTTTCAATTGTGTGATGACTCCAAGAAGCTTAAAAGGGATCAAGAATCATATATAAAAGGAAAGAATGGAGCCTAGAACTCATTTGATGGGTGTTACTTTATTAGGTGCATTCTTGGAACCATAAAGGGATTAATAGACTAAGTTAGTATTTAAAGAAGATGTGTGGCCTTAGAATTAATTCTATGAACCTAATTGTTTTCCATAAATTGTGTTTAGGCTAAGAGAAATTAATCCCACACCTTTGTGTGTGTGAGGCCGAGGAAGGGAGAGCAAATTCAAGGAGAAAAGTGTGTGGTTGCATCCAAGGTAGCTCACTCCTCCTTCTCTAATGCATGAATGTATGCTTGACTTGTTTTTGAATGTGTGTATGTGTGTTTTAAGCTATGAAAAGTATTCTAGTATGAGATTTTATTCCATGGTGTCATAATGTTACATTATGCTTTCATATGATGCTTATTATGTGTGCTTGGATTTGCTTAAGTGTGGTGAAACCAAGAACCCTTAGTTATAGTGAGGATGAGCTAAGAACTCTTAAAAGTGATTGAGATAAAGAAAAGAATCTCCCAAGAGTGAATCAAAAACCTCTTAAGGAAATGGATAAGGCTAATCCACTTACTTAGCAAGCCTATGTATGCCATGTATGACTTATTCAAATGACAAGGATGTTTCTTAAATGCTCACACATTTTAATATGTCCATGCATGCATTTTCAAGACTTGTTTTGCATCTTTTATGTGGGATTGAAAGGGAGATGAGCTATTGGGATTCTTTGAATCTCATTTCCTCCTCTCTAATGTTCTAACATGCTAGATGGACCAAGTAGACAAGATAATGAGAACCCACACCTTGAAAGATGAGAATATGACAATAAAGTGTATGAATTTTACTTCTTTATGGCCATATGAATGGCAAAGTGGCTTTGTATATATTATTTTTAAGATGTAAGCTTATGTATGAATGTAAAATGATGTATGACTCTTGTATAGACTGTAACACCCCATAATTAATTAAGGTATTAATCATGGATTAGATTAATTAGGCGTAATTAATATGGATATGAGATTTAATTGGGATAGAAATTTTATCTAGGCTTAAATTAATAGATCATGAGTAAAGGCTAATAGAGGCCCAATTGGTTAGGTGCAGACCCAACCCAATTTAGTGTGATGGAGGCCCAAGATCCACCTTGTATAGACTCTTCTAAGTGGGCCCAATAACCCTTGTGCAGACCCATATTCTTGAGTTCTTCAAACTTGGCCCAAACTTAATTAAACTTCAGCAACCCAATGTATAAGAGCTGGCCTAACAAAATTCTGCAGCCCAACACCCTAAAAACTGGCCCAACAAGCAAAAACCTGAAGCCCATTAAGAGATGGATCTTGGAGCAACCCATGACCCATATTTGACCCAACTTAAACCTAACTAAAACCCTAATACACCAGCCTCTCCCTCACACTTGCTGAAACACAAAACATAAAGAGAAAATTCGGAGCTTGGAGAGGAGGTTAGGGTTGGAGGCACTAATTCTACATTTTCTCACATTTAGAGCAAGATTCAGCCAAGGTAATAGTTATACAACTTAATCCCCTCATCTTTCTCTTTAATTTGGTCTAATTAGCTTTTCATTTGGAGCATTTTCACTTTATCTAAAATCTGAAATGTGAGAATTTGGGAATTTTCTTGGTAAAATTCGTAGGTTGAGGTTATGGCTGACCTTGGGTGAGTTTAAAACCTCCATTATGATGCTTCAATTGTTAATTTGAGACCCCCATAGCTGATTTATAAAATGGGTATTAATTATGTACGAATTTACTTAGGATTTTGGGTGGAATATTGAGTTTTCTGGTGGAGGACAATTTAATCCGAATTTGGGACTTATAGTGGCTGAGTAAGTGATTCTTTGGTAGTCATTAGCATCTTAAATTCTTTGGGTATTGATTGTAACTGTTAATGATGAATTAAAGTAGTAATTCTATTATGCTATGGTTATAGGAGGATTTCTGCACCATTGGTGACTGTTGCAAGTGTCTACAAGTGAGGTAACCGGGTTATATCAATTCCATGTATATATTTCATTTAATTTCATATGTTGTTGTATATGAATGATTTGAAATGTTGAATGAATTAATTGGTTATCTGTTGAATTGTGATTGGACCTTGTGAGTCCAAGGTGGAGCTGTGGTGCGGCTGCCACCCGTGCATGTGCTTCGATCTAGCACCGGGTTATGATCAAACCCAGATGCACTGAGCCCCGGTTGTGCTTAATAGGGAGTGGGTGCCGTGGATGGGCCTCTCCCGGTGTTAATGGCCTTTAACATGTGATAATATGATTGCTAGTATGAGATAGTAATCATGATAGCTTAATTGATTCATTTGCTGATATGATGGATATGATTCTGATGTTGATGTTGATTCATGCTTATATGCTAATTAAATTGGATATATGATGGAATTGCCTTGGTTACTGAGATTTATATCTCACCCCGTTTTATGGGATTAACATTTCAGGTGACAGTTCTTCGGGTAAGGATAAGGGTAAGCAAGTGGATGAACATCCATGAGTTGGGCCGGGTGTGGGGAGCTACACTTGGTCTGAGTAGAATAGGGTAGATGCAATTTTGTTATTAGTTTACATAGCATCATCATGTAATCATGTTGCCAAGTGTAGGCGTTTATATTTTGTTTGATTGAAATGTAACCGTTAAGGATTCAAGTCTCATTATAGTTGAATATTAATGTATGAACTTATAGCATTATACATTTGTAGTTTTGCTGAAATTGTGATATGGATCACTATATGAGAATCATAGTCATATGATGCCTTGGATGTAAGCTATTGTTGAATGGAATCTCTATGAAAATTTGCATGGGATGTAAATTGCTGCTAATGCATGTGATCTTGCTGTCATATATTCTTAAATTTGCTGATATGAGCTAGTGGAACAAGTAGGAAGTAGTGTTTAAGTTTCGCAATGGTAATGGATGGATTGATGGATAAATAGGATAGATAAACACCATTAGGACTACATAAAACAAGGGTAGGTGGACCTAGAGTGTTTCTAAGATGAGATTTGGAGTGTAGAGGGCGAAATTTAGGTAATATGGTCACAGGAGGGAGTTCCACCGCGGCTAAGAAGGCTTCGTTGCAGCCAAAGGAGAGACAGAGCCGAAAGGCGCCGCGGCATAACCAATCCTGCCGCGGCGCAAAGTGAAAAAAAATCGCCCAAGAGGGTAATAGAACCAAAACTCGCCGCGGCGCATTATGTCCTGCCGCGGCGTGAGTCGAGAAAATTAAATAAGGGTTGGACAAAAGCAAAACTCACCGTGGCGTGAATATATTGCGCCGAGGCGAGAATCCTAGGAGTTGAGAGCAGTAGTTCCAGGAGGCGTTCCGCCGCGGCGCCACATAGGTTGGCCGCGGCGAAGGTCCAACTCGCCGCGGCGAGATTTGTAAAACTTGTCCATGGTAAGAGATGATATAGGAGTATTTGTGGGGGGTTATTGAGTATTGAAACTGATGGATGGTTGAATCATAAGCCTTTTATGGTAATAGGATTTCTTTTATGCACATTTTATTTTGTAGAGGTGGTATGGTGATGACCCTAACATCAAGGTTCAAATTTTCCCCATATTTTCACCATGTGATAAATTGTAACCACCCAAACCTTGATAATTAATTATTAATCGTACATTTAACTATAATTACAGTGATTAGAAGGTAGGGTTGTCACATAGACTATATGTGGTATGAAATAAATAGAAATGAAAAGTTTAGCTTCTTGATGGCTTGGTGTATTAGGGTATTAATGGAAGTGGAATGGCCAAGTTGAGATGCATAAGCTTTGGAACCATTAGACAGTTCATACAAGTTATATACATACTTTTAAACTTACCCAAGAGGTGCCAAATATCGAAGGAGGTCATTTGGACACATTTGGTATCTCATATGGAGCAAAATTGACCATATTAGTAACCTATACCACTTTTTGTTCAAATGAGCTCTTCTTAGTTTGAAATTTGGCATGCATCTAGAGCTTATTGAGAGATTTTTGGAAATTTAAAGTACAGAATTTTTGGAGGTCTATGGAATATTTGATAAATTTTCAAAGTTAAAATTTTTCTGATTTTAGTTCAATGCATTGTTCATTCTGGTCCGAAATGAAACTCCATCACTCATAGGGCAAATGATGTCCAATTGCCACAAAATTTTACAAAAAAAAAAAAAAACTAGACTTTCCTAATGACTTGTGCCAATTGGAAGAACCTCATTTAGATGTCTAGAGAGAGATATATAAATTTTTAAAATTTCTATCTAGTATCAGGCATCTAGTCATATCTACGTTACTGTTTGATTAATTTTCGAGGCCTATATATGCGTAGACTAGTCTGAAGTTATTTTTTTCCCTCTAGCTAACATCTTTATCTTTCTAGATTGGTATCATTTGCATAGCTTGGATTTTTGTGGTATTAATTGGACATTTTTGAAGTTTATAGCATAAATCTGTATTAGTACCAGTAGCCTATCGGACCTTTGTACCTTTTTCAATGTTAAATGTGGTCTAGATACTATGTTCATGACTTGAAATTATTCTTAGTGTAAATTTAACACTTAGAGCTTTCCAGAAAGTTATAGCATGGCAAATTTCAATTTTTCTAGAATTAGTTATGATTTTTCAAAGTTTGTGATAGAAATTATGGAAATCTGGCTGAGGCCACACTATAGAATTTTATATGTCTCTTGTACTTGCACAAGTTTTAAGCCACTTTTGGTGATGGAATTGAGTTGTATCTATGTAATTAAATATGAGAATATGATATATGAGCTCACATGGTCCACGGGATATTAGATAAAAATTTTATATGTTACGCAACACAAAAATATTTATTATTTTTAATGTTTTTTCTTTGAGAATTTCTATGATTCTTGGAAATGAGCTTAGATGAAGGATGAGATATGCTATATAATTATGGTGTTATAGATAATGCTTCAAATAAATAAAAAATGATAAGCCCACCTATGTAGACTTACAAAATCACTCACAAAAAGGCAACAAATAGGCCTTTGAACAATTATGAACACACTTAGAATATAAACATGCTCTACCACATTGAAAAATCGATAGAATAGTGGAAATGATGGCTTTACCCTTGCAAACTAGCAAAAGGACACAATGCCAAGAATATAATGAACTACTAATGGGGCTAATTGACTAAAAGCTATCCTTATAGATACAACTATATAACTAAAATGACCATTTAAAGGAAAGTTCATGCCTCTGCAAAGTACTTCCTCATAAAGCACAAAAGAGAAGTCATTGTCCCCTACCTAAAAAATAGATTGTTAAGTAGAAGGAATGGCCCAAACAACATTAGGATAAACATGTTAATATTCTTTACACCAGTGAAAGCCATTCCCAAAAATCATAAAGTAGATAGCAAAGAATCAACAAAGAAATACAATGACATAAATGGAGTTTAAAAAGATGTACAAACAACTATTCAAATTCCATTATGACCATTCAAGAAAGCATGACATCCAAATGTGAAGGATCATGAAGAACACAAAAATGTTTCAACTAGAAACATAGAATAGTAAAATGATCAACTTTTATGCTCCCTATAAATGACATATTGATTACAAGCAAAGAAAATAGCACAAAAAATCACTCATTAAAAATATTAGTCTCACAAAATGGAAAGCTCTAGTTAAGTTAAGGAATGCAAAAGACACTTCTCCTTAAGTTTGCTTAGCTTATGACTTCACTAATGGACTTGGAAGTGTTATGGGGCCCTTATAAACTTAAGAGTTCCATAAGCATAGAACAACCCATTTCATTTCACCAAGGCCCAAGAAAATGAATAACTATAATCCATCAAGCCATATACAATGAATTGACACAAGCCACTTGCTTTAAACAAAGAGACTTCATAACGACTCAAACATGGCAAAGATGCTCTAGTCAAGCAACTTGTATGGCTCTACTAGGGCACTTGTATAAGTGTTATGAATACCATATTTTGTTTAAGCAATTCTAAAAAATACAAAAACAAATACACTAAATATAAAATTATTATTTCATCTTTTTATTTAATCCAAAAGGATTAAATATTTTTGAATCAATAAAATAATAAAATAAAAAAGAGGTTATTATAGTCAATTTTAATTTAATTTTAGGTCAATAAAATAATCCCAAAAAGGTTGGAATCATTATATTCAAGTCTAATTTTTACATCATTTTAATTTCTAATTTTGAGTTAATAAAATAATCCAAAATAAGAGAATAAACACAAGATTTGATGGAAACCAAGAAAGAAATTTTTGAAAATTCAAATTGAAATTCCTTTGCGATTAAGAGAGGATGACTCAAGCAATTTGAAAAGTTTAATTTTGTGAGTACTCCAACCCTACCTATAAAACAAAAGAATAGAGAGCACAGGGGAAGAGGTCGCATTGAAGAGAGTCGATGGTGGCAAAGGAGAGCACGAGATAGCAAAGAGAGAAAGTAGAGAGTGAGCATGGTGAAAAGGAAAAGAATGAAGTAAGAGAGAGACAAATAACAATGAGGGATATATGGAGAGGAATCTTCTCTTCAACTCATAGAGCTTAATTCAATCCAATGTAATATCATTGCCACTATTCTACTTTCAAACATGGAGGGTAAGAACTCATTTCTTAAAGGTTTCAATCCAGTTTGCCTTATTAAATATCATGAGTGTAAAACATATGATTTGGGAATCTAACATTTTATGGTTCATTCTAGTATTAACTTGTGAGATTCTAACACGATGATGCATATCTTGGAATGATGCTTAAGCACCATAACCATGAGTAGGATATATGCATGTGGAATGATGCTTTATTTTCCCTCTTTGTTGTGTTTGGATCTTATTAAACCAAGGATAGGTTTTGCACATCTTGTTATTCTAGTTTGTTGAAGTTCAAATGGAATGATGTGTTGCCTCTTTTATTTTATTTTTATTTTCATTTTCATTTTTAAGAAATTAATTAGGCATTATTAAAAATGATAATACAAATTAACATAAAAAATAAAATATATATTAATTGCCTTCTTTAAAGAAATATACAAAAAAATTATTTTTAAAAGTCCAAAAAAAAGGAAAGAAAGAAAAATGAAGAGAACAAGAAAGTGAGATTCATTTTGTTTTCATAAGTTAAAACCCACAAACCAACATGCAAATTCCTTTTGTTTATGAAATCAAATTAATTTTTTTTCCTTTTTGTAACACCTTACTGACTACACTCTCGTTCATCTCCCTCTAGGCTTGACTCCATATGATTTCCCCGGAAAATGACCGAAACCGTGGTATTTCACTGCTTAAAATCGGGATTTAACCGGTCGTATTTTGCCCCGTGGGTCCCGTGAACCCATCATTCACATTCTCTATGCGAACACCATTTATACAGCTTGTACATAGTTTCAAACAACTCACAAACCACAGGTAAGAAGCCAAAAACTCAGAAAATACAATTTCTCAATTGGGCCCATAAATTATATTTCTGGCTCCAACTTTGGAAAATCACAACTAATTCTAGAAAAATGGGACTCAAGCAAATCATAGTTCTCTAGAAAGCTTGGGATGTTAGCTTCACACTAAAAATAACTCCCAGCCTCAATCTCAACGTTTAGACCCTCATTGACATCGAAAAAGGAACAGATGTCCGGCTGTCCCTGCTGCTGGTGCAGTTTACTGTCATGAACTTCGGAAATTCGTAATTAAATCCACAAAAATCCAATCAGGGAAAACTATATCAATTTGGAAAGCTACAGATGTGAACTATAGGAAAAAAATAAGTCCAGATCAGTTCAGGAGTTCTAAGACTTCGGAAACCGATAAAACAGTAACGAAGGTCAGAAACTTCCCTGATGCTGATACAGAACTTCAGCAAATCGTTTCTCTCTCTACAGACATCCAATTAAGGTGCTTCTAGTTGGTATAGATCACTGTGGATATCTAGTTTATGCTCCTAAAGTTTCATGACATTTGGACATCATTTGGTCTATGAGTGGCATGGTTTCATTTTCGGACTCAATGAACAGTACCATGACCAAAACATTGCAAATTCCCAATTTCAACAATTCATCAAATATTCTCTAGACCTCCGAATATTACCCACTCTAACTTCCCAAGAAGCTCTCAATAGACTCTAGAGGCATGCCAAATTCCATACCAAGAAGAGCTCATCCGGTCATACTTTGACGGAGCTCACCCAAATGGCAATTTTAGCACCACATGGGGTTCAAAACGGGTCTAAATGACCTCCCACATGCTCTAACCTCTATTGGGCAGATTTAAAAGTACAAACATAGCATATATGAATTATCTAAGTAATCCAAATCATCATACATTCCAATTTCACTATGCTATGGAAGAGAATACATTATTTCACATAAGCCTCCAAAGGCCAACTTATACATTCTCATTACGTTAACCCTTTATATCATCCATACATCATTTGTACATACATTTACATGTGCTCATATAGTTACAACTCCAAAAATGAGAGGTGCATCTTCATTTTGGCACCTTATACATCAAAATAACCAAAAGAAACTACACATTTCTAAAGAGCTCCACTAGGCTCCGTGAGGTGTGCTCGCCTCTCCCTGAACACCACCTGAATAATAGGATGGGAGGGGAAGGGGGTGAGATTCGGGAGAATCTCAATAGCTCATACTCATTCAAGATGCAATCAAGGCATATACTAGTCAAACATGCAAACAAATCATCATAACACAACATATGTGTTTCATGCCATGGAATCAAACCAATGCCAAGACTAGGCTCTAGGGACTTTCGGTCTAGCCTCACCCGAGCTTTAGGACTTTTGGATCGGCCTCACCCTTGGTTTAGGGACTTTTGGCTCCTCCTCACCCGAGCAATTTTCACACATCATATCATAAACATAGTGGTATCAATGCATCAAGGCAAAATCAATGGCATATCTCATCATACAAGCACATACTCAACATGTAATGACTATTACACAACCAAGAATGCAACAAGAACAGAGTAGAGAGCTACCTTCTCGGATTACACAAGTCTTCCCTTTCAATTTCTCCTCTCCCTCCTTGATTTCACACTCACAACAGGGTGGAGTTTCTTCCTTTGAGCCTAGGCATAACAAGAGCATCAAGTCATTCTCTCATAGCTTCAATGTCTCTCACAAAACTAAAAGAGACTCTTCATCAAATTAAACCCTCACTATCCTCACAGATCTAGGGATTCTCTCTCTAGAACTCTACTCACTCTCCTTCCTCTCTCAAGCTCTCCAAGAAGAAAGCAAGGAAGAAGAATTGAGGATAAATGAGTTCTACCCTCCTTCTAGAGTAGTTTTCCCACTTCCCTCTTCTAAACCTAACCCAAAACAACTTCTAAAACCGTAGAAAGAGAAAGTAAGAGGAGAAGACAACAAGCTAAGGAGAAAAGCTAGGGAAATCTAAAGCTTACTCACCTCTTTGCTTGATCTCCTTGCTTCTTGGCCTCTCTCTCTCTCTCCACCGCTCTCTTCTCTCTCTTTGGTCGAAGCTCAGGTCGGTTCTAAGAGAAAGGAAAAGTTTAGACTCTTTAAAAAGTCAAAATCTCTCTTTTTACTCTTTTTCTGGACCGCTCTCGCTATAGCGAGTCATCATCCTCGCTACGGCGAGCTCGTGCAAGTTCCAGACTTTGCCTTCGCTATGGCGTCGCTACGGCGAGCTCGGCCTGTTCCAGACCTCTGCCGTCGCTATAGCGCCGCTATGGCGAGCAACTCCCTGGTTTCTGTATGGCATGTCGCACTCGCTACAGCTAGGAACATCTTAGCTATTGCGAGGAGGCATTCTCGCTATGGCGACTCTATTTCTCGCTATGGCGAAAAGACTTAGAAAATTTTCAGCCTTCGAAAATTTCCCAGCTTCCTCTTTTCTCATTTTTCTCTCATTCCTTTTCTTTTCTTTTTCTGGATGTTACACTTTTCACAATAAATAATTAAATTAAAATCACCAACTAAGTGACATGCATTTATATCTCAATTCGAATTACATAGGCTTTGATTTCTTCCTTGGATACATTGGCCCTAGATCACATTCCTTAGTCAAATTTGTTTTTGTAAATATCTTATTTTCTCTATTTTCGTAAATATTTTATTTTATTCTATTCTATTTTTCTTTGTAAATATTTCATTGAGTAAAATACATGAACCTCGTTTTAATTTTACTAAAACTACCCAGACTTCCACTATAATAAAAAGTTACACTACATAGATCTCCTTTCTATTTTTAAATATATATTTTCTATCCCCCATCCATTAATGGGCCATTTGTTTGTGTTTTTAAACTTAATTTGACATATTTTTTTTACCAAATTACCCCTCATTAACCTAAATGCTTATTTAATTTGTAAAACCTGAACTTATCCTTAACCTAAATGCTTATATCCTAAATGTGTGTCATAATTTTACATGCACCCATAAAACTTGAACTTATATAATTTGCAAAAAAAAATGCTATTTTTTTTTTGCAAAGAGCATGTTGATTTGTGGCAAATTGAAGAAAGATTTTGGGTTTTTTGTTTTCTAACCAAAATTGATTTTTTCTAACTTTAAATGCTTGAATCTTCATCATAGATGCCTTTAGAATGATTTAGTGTTGCACAATCACACTAAAGCATGATTTTTAGAAGCTTCGTGGTGCCTTAATGGCAAAAAACTACCATTAATAAAGGTAAAAAGCTTGATTTCATTTTCTGACTAAAATTGATTTTTTCCAATTATGAATGCTTGAATCTTCATTATGCATGCCTCTAGAATGATTTAGTGTTGCAAAATCATGTTAAAATGTGATTTTTGGAAGCTCCATGGTGCTTTAATGGTGAAAATCCGCCATTGATGAAGGTGGAAAGCTTGATTTCATTTTCTAACCAAGATCAATTTTTTCCAACTTTGAATGCTTGAGTCTTCATTCTAGATGCCTCTAAAATGATTTAGTGTTGTAAAATCATATTAAAACACAATTTTTGGAAGCACCATGGTGCTTCAATAGTAGGAATCCACCATAAATGAAGGTGGAGAGATAAACCCCCTTTGTTGCATTTTCCTTTGAATTCGTGTTAGTGAGTCTTCATCAGATAGGCGATTTGGGTAAAAGGGATTTTGGTGAAAAAAGGTATGTTGATAATTTTATATCATTTTAATATATATGTTAATTAAAAAAGGCATCTTAAAATCTTTTAAGGAATATTCTTAATAGTGCTAGATAATTAGATTAAAGTGTAGATTTTGAAAATAAAGAGGAAGTTTGCATAATTTTAGCAAAATTGAAAAAAAGTTCTTGTATTTTACTCTATTTCATTTTTTTTATTTTTATCTTTTACCTTTTTTTGAATATTTTATCTCATTTTAATTTTTTCTTCTTTTTTCCTTTTCTCTTTTTTGCATGTGTTTTGATTATAGTAGTTTAAATAAAATCAAGGGCATATCTATTTGGCATAGTTGACTTAAGATAACCATTCTTTGGAAGTGGTGCATGGGATGTCTAAAACCTTGTCCATGAATAATTGACTCCAAAACTTATCTTTGATTTGCAAGCCATCATTTTCCATTTTTTTCTTTCAGGAAATGCTTTTTTCTAAAGTTTTGCCCTTTATAATTAAAATTTTGCAGCAACTCTTAATAAATTGGTTTTTGAAATCATTTATGAAATTTGATGTATTTCTCTTGTCCCTTTAGCCATTTGCATTACACTATACCTCAACAGTTTGTTAGATGTGACGAGTGTCATCATTAATTTATTTGTTAAGACTATATAAATAGGAACTCATCATAACATAGGGAAGGATTCAAATTTACCCTCAAGATCGTAGACTAAGAAACTCAAAAAGCCTCATGTTTCATTCCTTAGGAACCAGAGGATGGTTCCTTCTCTATTGTGATCCAAAATAAAACAATATATATATATATATTGTAAAAAAGAGATCCCACAAAAAAAAATTGACTTTTGGCAATAAATGTCTTAATTGGTGACTTGTAAATTGCCAATAAGTTGTGGTTGATAGTTTCTTTACCCTCTAGTTGCTACCAAAGATCACCTTTAGAGATGACTTTTGTTGCCACTAAAAGTTACTTATTGTGTAACCTTTGATGGTGACTTTTTTCACACCTAAAGAATTTTCAATTTCCTTTATTATTTGAGTTTTCAAATCCTCAAATTTTTCAAAAGTATTTAATAATCTTACAACAGAATAAAACCAAAAAATCTTTAAAACCTCTAATAATATAACTAATATCATTATGGCAAAAGCATTTGAAAAATACATTATATTTAGTACTTTGTATACAATAATTTACATAATATAACCAATATTAATAATTTATGTACAATAATTAACATAGAAAATTTTGTAGATCCTTCAACTTTTCATGTTTTTCTGAGTTGTTTATGATATGAACTAGGCTTATGTGGAGAAGGATGTTAATATGAATCATGGGACTAAATTAATTAGCTTAAAAGAACAAGCTAATTCAAAATCTTCAAGTGATCCTTTGTATCTTCCAATTAGACCTATCACAAGGGTAAGGGCTAAAAGACTTAAAGAAGCATTAAGTAGACTAATTCCAGATAATTGGACAAAGCAAAATTTTGACATTTGATTCAAGTATTAATCAAGACGTTTTCAATATTATTTAGACTAAAGATAGACCTGTTATAGCTATTTTAGGTTAGAACATTACAAATTAAAGAGTTTGGACCTAGAGGATTGAATCATTAGGCCTAAATGATACTATTATGGGCTTAATATGCTAATTTCTAGAAACATTATATATTTAGATGAAAATGAGAATTAATTAAGTAGATTATCTTTTCTTTTTCTATTTTTAAAAAGATTTGATTATTTATATTTCTAATTTCTAGGTCAATTAGTTAGGATTATGTAATTAGTTTCCTCATTTTCTTCTAACAGGAAAATTTGACTTATACTATAAATATATGTATTTTGCCTTCATTTGAAATAAGATTGGAAGTAATAAAATTATTCTAAGTGTTTCTCTAATAATGAGAATATTATCATTCCTTTGCTCTTGTCAACTATCCTTGGGTTGGTGATTCAAGTTCGTAAAAGCCCTCAATTCGTGCTTCGACCTAAGTATGTCATTGTGTGGGTTGGTTCTTTATATTTGTGGTAGGATGCACTGTCTAAGTAACAGATTAACGTTTCTATAGCGTTGGTTGGCTATTTGCTTTCGTTAGGTCTTAAACCATCATCTATCCTTCAACCTACACCATGAAGATCGAGCTACCCCTTGATTTTGTATCATTTGGTATCACAGCCAGGTTTACATTGTAGGTTAGCCATTATTAACCACCTTCTTTTCCTTCTAACCTCAAGATTTTCTTGTTTACCATATCTCTGCTTTACCACCCTTTAATACCTAAAAAAAATCTCCCTTTTCTTGTTTTTAGATTTGATCCTTAGTGTGCAAGATTTGGTTTTTATATTATAAGAGCTATTTATTTTGTAATATGAAAAATTTTCTTATCTGGATGTCCTGTTTTATTCTTATCTATTTTATCCTTTTTTGTTTGAGTTCTTGGATGATTAATAGGCATTTCTTAAAGTTCAGAATTTCAACTTTGCACGTCATTTTAGAATCATTCCAATAAGAGTTCTCTACATTGAGATATATTAGGTTTTGGTTGGTAATGTTTTCTGACTATCACAAATCTAATTTATATAGTTTGTTTCCTATTTGGGATTTTGTGAGTTGTTTTTTTCTTGGCTATTTCATCTAGTCAAGTTAGAAGAGAAAAGCAAACAAACAAATAAACAAACAAAAAAATAAAAAACCAAAAAATAGAAATAAAAAAATTGTTGATCAGATAACTTTCCATTCCATTTGTTTCCTATTTCCTTTGATCTTGTGTTATGCACTTCCCTATTTTAATTTGCCTTTATTTCTTTTTTCCTTTGTTTGAACTTTCCTATTTTGATCATACATTATTTCCTCATAGTTGAAATTTTTAAAATTGCATTGTATGTAGCTTTTTGGGATTTTAAACTTGATTTTGCATTGTTAAGTGGTTAAATCTTACTGCTTCTCTTTGGAACTCCAGCTTAACCAAATCCTAACCTTAATTATGACTTCTGCATGTCAATCATAACGTTTTAGACCACCCACCTACACATATTTTGTTGAACCGAGAATTGGCAATATTGGATCACTTGACAAGGTCTTAAATGACATAAGAGTTCAAGATTGATATTGAGAGGTAAAAGACAAGAATAGGTAAGATCATTATAGAAAAAGCCAAAAAGAAAGAAAGCAAATACGAGTGGGAGTGTTATATCTTAATTGACTGAAACATATGAATGAATGTTTGTGAGGTCTTATATACTTTTGTTTCTTTCATTTCTTTTCACTAACATGGCAGATAATGAAAAAAAAAGAGTTGCTTATGAAAGTGTTAATGATAGTCACAATTCATTCGGCGTAGCACCTTTGCAAATGAAAGCACTAATGAGTCATTTTGAAAGGATGCTTGATAAAAAGTTGAAGGGCTTAGATTGAGTGGAAAGTAGAACTTCTAATCAAAGAACTACTCAAAACAACTAAAGACAAGCTCAAGCTACATACCCGCAGTATCGTGAATATGTGAAAGACATAGAGAGCCATGATGAAGATTATGAAGGGGAGGAGATTCAGCCAAGAAGAAGGCTATTCAACCTATAAAGAAGGCTACTAAGGAGGCCTAGAGATGAAGAAGAAAACCTTGGGGGGAGTAAAAGTCAAAATTCCTTCCTTTTAAGACAAGAGTGATCTAGAAACATACTTAGAGTGGGAGATGTAGAGAAAATCTTTTCATGCCATAATTACTCCAAGGATAAGAAGGTCAAAATTGCTACTCTTGAGTTTATTGATTATACTTTTGTTTAGTAGGACTAGATGCAGCAGAAGCGAATTAGAAATGGAGAGCATCCAATCTCAATATGGGAGGAGATGAAGGATATCATGAGGAAGCGATTCATTTCATCCTATTTTCAAAGGAACTTCATATCAAACTTCAACACCTCACTCAAGGATCCAAGTGTGTGGATGAGTACTACAAGAAGATGCAAATATCCATAATTAGAGCTAATGTAGAGGAGGATCCAAAAGCAACAATGGCTTGCTTCTTAGATGAGCTCAACTATGACATAACCGATGTTGTGGAGATGTATAACTATGTGGAGATTGATGACTTAGTTTATTAAGTTGGCAAGGTGGAGAGACAATTTAAGAGGAAGAATGTTGTAAAGAAGAACTCTAATTCAAGTTCTTTCAACTCATAGAGAAATAACTCAAAGAATGATATTCCCTCTTCTTTAAATTCAAAGGAGAATGAATTTAAGGAAGGAGAAAAACTGACTGCCCCACCCAAGAAGGTTTAAAGTAGACCTAGTTCTTCAAGAAACTGAGACATAAGATGCTTTAAGTGCCAAGGAAGAGGACACATTTCTAGTGAATGTCCTAACAATCGAATCATAACTATTAACAACATTGGTGAGTGGGAAACTAAAGGAGAAATAATTGAAAAAGAAGAAGAAGAGCTATTCATAGGGAATGAAGATGGAGAATATGTGAAAGAACAAGAACTCCTTGTGACTAAGAGAGCCCTTAGTGCCCAGATGATGGCAAAAGAAAATGAGCAAAGAGAGAACTTATTCTATAGTTACTGCTAAATCCAAGGGAAAATATATAGTGTAATCATAGATAGAGGAAGTTGCTGCAATATGGCAAGTACCAAGTTAGTAGAAAAGTTGAATTTATCTACCTTCAAACATTAATGACTATACAAGCTTTAATGGCTCAATGAATGTGGAGCGTTGATGGTGGCAAAACAAATAAAGGTAATGTTTTCTATTGGAAAGTATAAAGATAAAGTGAAAGCATACCATCTTTTGTTAAGTAGGCCTTGGCAGTATGATAGGTATGTTACACATGATGTTTTTTTAAACCATTATTCGTTTGTACTTAGAGGGAAACTTATAACCTTTCTTCCTACATTACCAAAGCAAGTATTAGAAAATCAAATCAAGAGGGAAAAGAAAAGAGAAAGTGAAAGTATAAAGGTATCTAAAAGGAAGATAGTGAAAATGAGAGAGGAAAAGAGAGTAAGCCAAGAGGAAAGAGAGAAAAGAAAGAAAAATCTAAGGGCAAGAGAGAAAATGAGGGAGAAGGAGAGAAAAGTTTGTTAGTGGTAAAAAGGAGAGAATATTGTTGTTGATATACATTTTTACATAGATATATTTTTCTTTCCATGTTAGATTCTAAAGTTCTTGGTTTTGAGTTCATCAAAGAATTTTATACTATCACCATTGACTTTGGTGAAACTTTTAGCTATTGCAAAACTGGACTTGGTTAGAACAAATTTTACTTGCATGATGGATTCTTATTTTTTGTTTATAAACTTTGTATTCTTAATTATTTTGTATGTATATTATTAATGAAGGAAGCGTATTCAAGTGGTTTAATGGAACATTTTGACATTGCTAAAACATTTGATATCTTGAATGAGCATTTTTATTGGCCTAGGATGTGTAGGGATGCTGAAAAGTTTGTAGGCAAAGGTATTGCATGTCATAAAGCTAAATCTAAATTAAATCCCCATGGACTGTATACTCTCTTCCCCATTCCTAGTATACCTTAGGAAGATGTTTTCATAGACTTTATTATGGGATTACGTAGGTCTAAGAAGGGGAGGGACTTCATTTTTGTTATTGTGGATAAATTTTCTAAAATGGCACACTTCATTATATGTCATATGGTTGATAATGCCTGTAACACTGCTAATTTATTCTTTCAAGAAGTTGTACGACTTCATGGAATGCCGAGGACTATAGCGTCAAATCGGGATGTTAGGTTTTTAAGCTATTTTTAGAAAACTTTGTGGAGCAAACTTGGGACTAAATTACTATTTTCTATTACTTTCCACCCACAAATTGATAAACAAATTAAGGTTGTGAATATGACATTTTCTTCTTTGTTACATAGTTGTTAAGAAGAACTTGAAAAATTAGGAGCAGTGTCTATCATACATCAAATTTGTTTACAATAAGGATGTTCATTCCACTACTAAATATTCGCCCTTTGAAATTGTATATGGTTTTAATCTACTTACATCCATTGAATTAACTGCTTTGCCTTTGCAAGAAAGAATCAAAATGGAAGAAGCGTGCTAAGTTTGTTAAGAAAATTCATGAAAAAGGCTAAGTAACACATTGAAAGGATGACCCAACAATATGAAGACCGTGCTAACAAGGGACGAAAGAGGATTGTATTTGAGCTAGGGCACTTAATTCGGCTACACCTTAGAAAAGAGAGATTTCCTTATAAAAGAAAGTCCAAACTTATGTCTTGAGAAGATGGACCTTTCCGAGTGCCAGAAAGGATCAATGATAATGTTTACAAAATTGATTTAGCATGTGAGTATGGTGTAAGTGCTACTTTTAACATTTCTAATCTTTCTTTTTATTTTGGTGCATATTTTGAAGAGTCGAGGATAACTTCTTTTCAAAAAAGGGAGGATGATATGAACCAAGCTTATGTGGAGAAGGATGCTAATGTGAATCATAAGACAAAATTAGTTAGCTTAAAGAAACAAGTTAATTTAAAATCCTCAAATGATCATTTGCATCTTCCAATTGGATCAATCACAAGGGCAAGGGCTAAAAAATTTAAAGAAACATTGAGTGGATTTGTTTAAGAGATTGAGACCAAGCAAAATTTTGACAAATTTGATTCAAGTATTAATCAAGACATTCTTAATATTATTTAGGCTAAAAATGAAGTTATTAGAGCTATTTTGGTTTAGAATATTACAAACTAAAAAGTTTAGATCAAGGGCCATACATAGATTGACTCATTTGAATCTAAATAATGCTATTATGAGCTTAATATACTAACTTCTAGAAGCCTTATATATTTGGATGAAAATTATAATTAATTAGGCAAATTTTCTTTCTTTTTCTATTTTTAAAAAGATTTGATTATTTGTATTCTCAATTTCTAGATCATTCAGTTAGGATTATATAGTTAGTTTCCTAGTTTTCTTCCAATAGACAAATTTGACTTACACTATAAATACATGTATTCTGCCTCCATTTTAGATTATATTAGAAGTAAAAAAATTATTCTGAGTGTTTCTTTAATTGTGAGAATATTATCCTTCCTTTACTCTTTGAAACCTTTGTCTTTTCAACCTATCATTGGGTTGGTGATTCAAGTTTGTAAAAGCCCTTAATTCATGCTTTGACTCAAGTGCATCGTTCTGTAGGTTAGTTCTTCATGTTTGTTGTTGGACACGTTATCTAAGTAGCAAGCTAATGTCCCTATAACGTTCGTTGGCTATTTGTTCCTATCAAGTCTCGAACCATTATCTATCCTTCAACCTACACCATGAAGATCAGGCTACCCCTTGATTTCGCATAAGTTTATCCTTGTAGGGTTGTTGATGGCATTTGCAATAATAGTTTGAATCTGTTCCTATAAAAAAATTACAAAATAAAATATATAAATGTGATATAAAAATGAACTCAAATTATAAATATATGTGGGAACAATTTATTCTAATAATTTTAACGCAAATACATCAAACAAATTGGCAAAACTTTAGATCGAATTTCTTGCTAAAAGTAGCACCAATAAACATTGTTTGGAAATTAAATGAAAGGAAAAAATGAATAGGCTAAAAGAAATCAAAAACAACAAAAACAAAAGACATTCAACTGAGTTAAATATATACTTTACTAAAGATACCTAAGCAATATTATTCTTTGTAATACAAAAAGTAAAATGCATCGTATTGTACTTGGAAGACATGCACTAACACTTGAATTTTGTACTTGAAAAACCCAATTTCACAAACTAAAAACTGAGAAGCCAACATTCAAACCAATATCGTATATTTGCAAGACATGCATCAATACTATAATTTAATGCTACCAAAGATGACTTCTTGCAGTGATAATATTTATTTGATGTGACTATGAACAATAACAAGCACACTAGTTGACAAGTAATATAATGGTTAGGAGTAAAGGTTGTCAATTCCATAAGGAATGGAGTTCTCTATATTCTAGGAGATTTTCAAATTAATTGTTGGTGACTAAAATATTTAGACTAATTAACATTAGTATTCTAAGTTGTCTTAGTTATAGAAAACTGATATCATAGAGACTTGCGACATGAATTGGAAGACTTGACATTATGACTTTATAAGACATGACCAATTAACTCAAAATGAAAGGCATTGAAGACTCAAAGACTCTTCGACAATAATTGGCCTATGTACCTTATTAATTTCCAAGTTTAATGTTAATCCTCCAATTATCATGGTTATTCAAATTCCAATGCTATAATACTGATATCTAATGTATTAAACTATCCTAATTTTAACCTCCCTTAAGTAGCTAATCTCTAATCCACCTAATTGTGATTAACCCTAAAATGTATTAATAACAAGTGAATTCAAGTTTAATTAACATTAAAGACTCCTATTGGATGTGTTTAACATTAATCTAACCTAAACTACATTTTATCTAACACCTATCAATTGTTCAACTCAATGGTCTATACTATATCTTGAATCATCTTAATGTAAGAACTTTTATTGAATTAAGTACAGTATGTTTCAATTATAAATTACCTTAATTATTTTAGCAATCAACTACACCTAATAACTCTAATAGGATGTAATTAGGATTCAATAATTAGAATTCAACAATCAATTAAAACAATCATGGCAATCATAAAAGCATTAAGAGCCTGGTATAAACTCCAAAATGAATAGAAAATCAAAATATCATAACAAGTTGAAAGATTCAATACAATAAACCAATCCTTTATCTATCCTATGACAAAATCAACCTAATAAAATTCAAAAATAAAGAAACAACAAGACAAAGAACATGGGAAAAGGAATGGTAGATAGATGAAGGGCATCATTCATAATGTGAGTCATGAATGATTAACTAAGAGTAGTCTTCTCGAGATCTTCCCTTTGTTCCTTCATTATTTCACCTTTTTAGGAAGTCCTAGAGCACCCCCAAACTTCCTTTTAGGTGGCCAAACTCTTTCGTCTCTACATCTAAAGCTCTAAGATTGAATTTATAAGTTTGCAAGGTAGGTTTTAGTGAAACTTAGCATTTTTGAGATTATCAAGCTAGCATCGTGATGTTGGGTGTTCGATGCTTAGGTGTTAGCTTCACTTGAAATTGAACTACAAACTCTAAACATGTGGCCATGGCATTAGAGTTTGGCACCTGGGTGGCAAACTTGCTGGAACTTATATGGTGCAAAATTCCAACTTCTAAACTCTTGCAACTTATAGGACAAGCTATTGATGGTGTTGAACTTTTACCCTTTAAAACAAGTCTAATGCCTTCACCATGGTCTAAACATCTCTCAACTCCATGGTTTTGGCTTCCTTACCATGTTCAACCTACAACATAAAGAATAAAGACCAATTAGGGGATTCTCTCATAGATTAGTAACCTTACATTTTGTACAACTAAATATTCATAGCATGCTCAGCATGGTTACAAATAAGAAGATATTAACAAAAAAATATGTGATAAGTCCCTATAAAATCATGTTAAAATATAGATATCAAAGGAACTTATTAGTATCAAGTCTAGAGGTAACATTAATATATGTTTTAAAAATTAAAAAAATGTAATTTATTTTTTAATTATCTAAAATTAAACAAAGTACATGGACACGCTATATATGTACAAATTGCATGCTTTATTATTATTATTTTTATCTTTATGAGTAAAAGATACAACATTAAAAGGATAATTGTTTTTTTTTTCTTTTTTATGCATTGGTTCCATATATAAGTACTTAGCTACACATACAAATAGGAATGTACATGAGTTGAGTCAAATTGGGTTTTTACTTAGCTTGGTCTTTGGCTTGATTTAGCCCTAGGCCAATTTTTAAGCTTAGTGTTTGGCCCAACCTAGTTGGCTTAGTATGTCACTAAGTTGAACTAATTTGCTTAGATTAATTTTTTTGGTAAAAATATTTTGTAGTGAAAAAAACTCATCTAAAAAAATAAAATTTTCATATAAGTACTTATAAAATTATATTTTATCCTTTAAAACAAATAAAATTTTCATTAAATCCTTAAAAAATATTTTTTTTAAAAAATGCATGATTGGACAGGTTAAGCAAAAAATATATACACACACAATTGAGTAGGACCAAATTAATCAGGCCTTGTGAGCAATCCTACATGTAAATCTCCAAAAACTTTAATAAATGGAATAGAAATTGTTATAAATGTGACAAATTTGTAAATATTCAGACTAACTCAACGTCACAATTACCCCTATCGGAATTGAAATGAATATATTAAAAAAGCTAATTAATAAATATTAGAAGGTATGAAAAATTTCATGAATATGAAACATTACGGCGAAATAAAAAAGGGAATGAAAAGATAAATCACTATTTTATTCTATATAAGTTCATCACAAATATATCAATATATAATTTTTAACGAATAAAAATGGCTATTAAGTACTCAACGTGTGTGTATATGTGTGTGTGTGTGTGTGTGTGTATAGTTTGTATACTGATGTTTGACATAACAATTAAAGTTGTTCATATGTATCATTTTTGTTGACATGTTTCTATCGCCTGTTGATATAGAGCTTTCTTTAATTATTATCTGCGCATATAATGTTACATTATATATTTCTTATCTAAATTTTCACATTATCTTTTTTTCCTTAATTGAATAAGTTGTATATGTATTAATATTATTTTTGTTAATATGTCAATGTTAAATAATTACAAGAGCTTTCAATTTAATTTGTGCATAGTGTTACGTGATTCAATTAGACAACAAGTCTAATACTATTTTAAATGACAGTATAGTTGATATTGATATACAGTTAAAATAATAAACATTTAATTTGTAAACATTTTTTAGTGAGATAAGATAAAAATTTAACCTCTTGGAGATCAAAATAAACTATAATTAAATAAAAACCCATGAAACAAAAAGCATATTCAGTAAGTTGAAATTTGACTACAAAAAATGGGATTTAAGAGTTATGTAGCTGAGCCATCGGCTGCTTTAGGAGAAAAGGAAGCAATATATATATATATATGTACAAAAAAGTTCGAGCTTTTAATTATTTAAATCATCTTTAAAATTATATTAAAATATTTTTATTATTATACATATATAAATTTTAAACATATTTGAAAGGATAACAGGCTCGAACATCAAAAATTCAGATCTCCCGATCTACTCTAAAAAAAAGAATACAAAAACATGGGTCTCACATCCTTGGATCAATCATCAATTAATGTTCCACCATTTTGTTATGTTGTGGCCACTAACACCAATTCAATTTTTGGGATATGGGGATGAATTGAACAGTTCAACAGTTGACGTCAAAATAAATAAATAAATAACTAAATATCATATAATTATAATATTTATTACACTATATAATATCTCTAACTCATTTCCCTTTTTTCTTTATAACAAAAAAGGAGTTTTTTATTTTTATTTTTTCCTGATTTGAAGAATTGGCTGATTTAATTCGTTTAAGGGTTCTTGTTCTGGCCAAAAAACCTCATTAATAACTAAATATATATATCTATGTATTTCATTATTCACATTCATATATCACTCTCATTTAACACTCCACAATCAATCTTATGACATGCACGTATCAAGAACTTCATAATCATGTAATTAGGTTAAGAGCAAATTTATTTGACAGAATATATTATACCAATCAAATACATCAAATTCTCCCAATGCACCGAAACATCAATCACACATATTTGCCGAGCAAATCATACGTACAAGTAGAACAACACCTTCTATCATCTTTTCGAATGAATCCTTTGGAATTGCACGTGTCATTCCAATCACTGAGTTTCTTTGATATGTTACCAGCATTCGAAAATGATCGTCTCTTGAATAGAGCATATAACATGTCCAATATTTTCCATTTACCTAGCTATGCGTCTTTTTTTGGTTTTATATGTTGTTGACTTCTTAAAAAATAATTCTTAGATACATTTATTGCACAGGCAAATAAAAAAATTAATAATAATTTATCAAAATACTATTTAACTGTACAATAAGTATATTTAAGATTTTTTTTCTTTTTATTAAAATGACAATATAAAAATTCCGTCGTCATGTTGATAACACTATACCACTTTTATTCTGTTTCACCTACAACAAAGAATGTGGTGACGCTAATTAAAAAGTTCTCCAATTCCAATAATAATAAATCAATGATGTTTGTTTCTGCCCTAATGTAAGTGGGCTCCAGCTCAGACCCTTTGCACAATTGATTTTGAATTCTTCTAGTCAACTCTCAACTCAGTTTTTTTTTTTTTTCAATAATGAGATATCAGAATTAAAATTTTGAAATAATTAAAAAATATAAACAGAATGGGTTTATGAATAAAATAATTCAAAAAGATGATGTAGGAATATTTGCCACCCCTACATATGCAGCACGCCACCACACCATGGTTCCTACGTGCCGATCTCCTCATCTTCGACTTCCTCTTGGTCATTGTTGTCAAAACTCAACTTAGAGCGAAAATTAGAAGAGTTCAATTCTATTAAGCGAATATCTAATAAAATATCTTTTAACGAAAAATATTAAAAGAAGAAGAAGAAGAAGTAAATAAAAAATAGATTTTATATACATATCCACTGTTTATACTACTTTCTTCCTATTTAAAAAAAAACTTCGTTATCAAAATTTAAAATTACATTTAATGGCAACTAAGAAAAAGAAATATGAAGCCGTCTACCTAACCCTCGGACCCGCGTAGTAGGGACCTCATTGCAATTCTTGGGGTCAGGAATTGAGTTTCGCACGTGCGAAAATATGCACCGTTGATGTGGAGATGATAGACATGTGGGTCCGGAAAGGTGGGACATGGAGCACTTGAGATACAGACACGTTGACAAAAGCAATGATCGAACGGTCAAAATCAGTCAAGGGTCTTGAAAGGGTCTTCGTAACGGCGGGACCGACACTTAGACGGAGGGCTAACAGCGAGGATATAAAAATAGTACAGGTTAGGACAGCTGTCACTGTAGGACTCTTGACGTTTTGTTGTCTACTTCCCGCCAATATACCCTTCCAACGAAATTTTCTCATTTTTCGTTTTTGTCTAAAATTAAGATGCAAATGTGGTCATTTTTTATTGAAAATTGCATGTTTACGTCAGAATTTATCATTCGTCTGTTACACTATGCATATGAAAACTAAATGTAGTTTGTTGTTATAAACTTATAATACACACACACACTAATTACTTGAGATGCATTAAAGCGTATGTTAATTTTTTAAAATTAATTTAGGAGACTCAAAATTCTAAACGCATATATAATAATGTGTGTGTATATATCATTTAGTATTAATTATATTTGTATAGATAGATGATTAATTATATTTGTATATATGATTTTGCCGAATCTACTTTAATTGGAATGACTGCAATTCCTCCTGATAGATTTATACTCACAGGATATGTGTGGGAGATAAAAAAGATTGACATAATAATAAGTTATTGAGTAAATTATTTTTCTCTTATTTGATTTGTGTAATAATTTTTGTATTAAAATATTTACCGCTTTCATTAGAAACTAAAAGATACCTACAGAATAATTATTCTTTAAAATTAATGAATTTTAAATTATTTATAAAATAATTAATTATTGAAAATAAAGAATATATTCATGAAATAATTTTTTAAAAGAATATAATAAAACATAATTAATAATATTTTAATTTGAACAAAAATGTGTACATTAAATTTATGTTAATCAACATAAGTATTGTTAATAATATTTTTAAATAAATTAAGTTTATTAATTTAAAAAAAGTAATGTTGAAATAAAAATTGAAAAAATATTTTTGTGATAAATTCTATTTTAATGAAAAATTATCTTCTGGGTTGTAACAAAAACATTTATTTTTAAAGATATTTTCGCTGAAATAAATTTAATTATAAAGTATTTTTTAATTTTAGAGAAGAGTAGTATATAATTTTTTTATAAATAAAAGAAATGGTTATAGTAAATATCACCCGTATCCGCATTTAATTAAATTACTTTTTTAGAAAAGAACAATTTATCTTAAATTATTTAATTTGTCTCCAAACTCTAAATCAAGACAATTGACAAATAAAATTGCAAACATTTTAATAAGTTCCATAATATTGTCTTGGTCAATTTGTATAAATTATAACGTTCGTGGCAGGTTAGAGGACATTTTATTTTTCAAACCTGCTCAAATCCGATCCTGTATAGTTGAGCATTAGCTATTTTCTTTTTTTGGCAAGAAACTAATAAGATTTTTACCAAAAAATAAAATAAAACAATACAAATTTTTGTATTCACTTTATTTGTATAAATTATAAAAATAATCAATAATATATATATATATATATATTTTTTTTAATGTCAAGCATCATCGAGATGACAATAAATAAGTTGCGCACGCACCAACATTATAAATTGGAATAAGGATGATAATAGTTTGGTTAAAAAGAAAAAATTACAATCCAAACTGGAATGCAAATTGAAACCAATATTATACATTGGGTAAAGTATTCTTTCTTGATAGCTCAATTACGCGCTTTTTCTTTTGTTATTAATAATTATTTTCTCTTATTTTAAAATTAAAAGATAAATTATAACTGAACTTGTTTTGTTTAAAATAAGTTCAAATGATTAAAATAAATGTATATTTTTTTTAATTTAGCAAATCATACAATAACTACTTTTTAAAAATAAGAAAATTTTAAAATTATTTAATAAAAATTAAATTATTCAAAAACTGTATTCACAAAATAATTTTTTATATAAATTTAACTAATTGAAGAATAATAATTAATCATATTTAATTTTAATAGTAATATATTTACTGAATGTAAATAAAATTAAGTTTATTGCTTTTTATTAAAATATATAACCTCAAAATAACAATTTTTTAAGAAATACATTTTTTATAATTAATGTTGTAATAAAAGATAATACAATTGATAAAAGGTATTCTAATAAAGTTGAGTTTAGTTGTAATTTATATTTTAGATTCGAAGGAGCAAAGAATAATTCTGAATAATAGAAGGAAAAACCATGTAATTAAGTTATTTCTAAATAAAAAAAGGATGAATTTACTCTTTTGTGTGTTTATCGCTTGAATTATAAAACATACATATATTAAGTTCAAATCTTTGTACCCAAGAACTACGTGAATGTCGTGTTCATATTTATCAGAAATTGACATAATTAATATTTAAAGCTGAAAGACAGTCTCATACCAAAAGTGTGATGGATTGGGATACCCTCTCAAATACTTTTGATAAACAAGTATGTCTCTATCTCATCAATTGAATTGACTTGCTAGTTAACTATCTATTAATTGAAATAATCACTTATATGTTGATAAATCTTAATTATGATAAAACTTCAATTTAAATAGGAAATGAAGATCATTCTTAAATTTTCATATATCGATATCATAAATTAAATTAAATATTTGATAAAAGTTTAGATATCTTTTCAAATATCATAGATTTTGAATTTTAATCGAACATATTGGTATGAATCTATTGATCCTTTCTAAGAAAAAAGAGAAAAAGAGAAAATTTAAAATTTCCAATAATAAAATCGAGAAAAAAACTTAAATAACAAAAAAAAGCTAATCGATTATAATGTCGAATCCTAATTTTAAATATTGGATATGGGCACTTAAAATATGTCTAAAAGAAAACAATAATTCATTAACTTCAAAGCTTTCCCATAAAACTTTTCAGTAATTTAAACAATAGGGGGGATCAAATAACTCAAAATTTTTGAAGATTTCAAAAAATAGATCCTAACTAGCCCAAATAACGTCAAATTGACCCTTTTTTTTTCTCCTATAATATCGCGATATATTGTCGGCGTGGGCAAAAAGCATTAAATAGCCGCGGAATCAAATCCAACGGCGGGTGCGATTGCAAAAGACCTACCGATATGGGAACGCTGGTAAGCCTAGCCTACAATCAATCAGGCTCTCCACGAGTGACACGTGTCGGCCTTTGAATTTCCTGTGGGCTCACTCTCAAGAATTTAGCTGGCTCGCATTTATTGGCTCGTTTATGACCCTGGCCCAACCCTCTCAACCACACCGCGGCTAGCCCCTCCCTAAAGCCGATAACCACGTAATGTGCGGTTCGCACCCACCCGCTCTTTCCTTTGTTTGCGTCTGAGCGATCGTATCTCCACTCTCCTCTCTCTCTTTCTATCTCACGGCACGTCTCTCTCTCTTTCTCTTTCTCTCTCTTTCCCAGTCTGCGTGACACAAAGTAGTCTCTATAATAATTGTCCCCGCGCTCGTTTACTCGCCGGGCAAGAGTGTCCGGTGATCATTCGAAAGATCAATTGCTGCATAATCTAAACCTTCATTGGAGGCGTTTGAATTTTCTCATTTTGGTGTGGTTTCCCGAATTGGAAGATTTTATCGGATTTTGTGACGTTTTGATTTGGAGAAGTGTTTTGGCTTTTCTGCTTACAGGTTGCTTGTTTGTCGCTGGAGAGCCAAAGCTTAGCTTCTGTTAATGCTTCTGAGAATTGAGGTGTATGGTGCTTCCTGAACTGAACTGGAGAGCTTTTTAGTTCCAGGGAAATTTTGCTGGCATTAGCCGTTAGAAGCTGTTGTGGTTATGTAGATTTGATCTAGTATCATTTTTGAGAAGGTTGGATCTTGGATATCCTGACTGTTTGAAGCTGGAAGAAGCAAAGAAAGGAAAAAGTTTTTCCTGATTTAATCCACATTTAGGGTTTTTCAATTTCACCTCCCCCTTTCTTTTTTGAGCCCTGCATTGATCGAATTGGGAGAATAATCGAATCCTCGATGTTGTAGAACAAGAAGTAAAGGTCGATACTTAGGCTGGTCGCTAGTGCGTGGGGTGGATGAGTGTGAAGGCATTGGTTTGAGAAGTGCAGGATCGAGAGGAGTGAGAAGAAGTTCATAGAGAAGAGAGATAAGCATAGGGAAGGTTGATGGGCTTGAAGACATTAGGGGAGAGTAGGGTTGAGAAGCTGAGAAATTCGATGGCCATATCCTCAAGGTCGAGAATGAAACTGTGGCTGATACGTGCCACAACGTCGGTTTTGCTATGGACATGCATCGTCCAGTTAACGGCTTTGGGTGATGTGTGGGGGCCTAGAGTTTTGAAAGGCTGGCCATCTTGTTTTACTCTCGAGTCCGAGGCCAGGGCATTGGATATCGAGTTGCCAGCTGCACGCCCAAGAGTGCTTCCACCCAAGAGTGAGTTTTCTACGTCTACCAACATTTTCACGGTGCAATCAATCCTGTCTGAGCGCACACTCGTTTCCTGAAATTAATTTCGATTATTTGTACTAATTCTTGTTTTGTATGCCTGTAATCATTCTGCTGATTCTTTTTTTAGTTTTCAAAATATATGTGGTTTAGACTTTATTTGCAGTTGGGATGAACGTAATGTGAAAACAGTTTTTATTAGTATTTTAATCTCTAACCTCCTTTTATGTCCTTATATCAATCGACCTACACCACTTCTATAGATTTTGTGGTTCCTTAAATTCCTGCTGGAACTAATTTCAGATGCCTACTTTTAAATGATATTCAATCTTTAGTCATATGATTTCTTCATGTTACTTCTCTCTCTACTTTATCTAAATTCCTTCTTGAAAACCTGCTTATCATCAGGAGTTTATAAAAACAATGGTTACCTGATGGTCTCATGCAACGGAGGACTGAACCAAATGAGAGCAGCGGTGAGTAGTTGATACATGTGTTTGGCATATGCTTTTTCTTTGTTCTTGTCGGTGATGTAACTAGGCTATGTTATAGTCTTTCATTCTTTCCATATGCTTCTCTGAACGTCTAATATGTATGACGTACAGATATGTGACATGGTAACCATTGCAAGATATTTAAATGTCACACTTATAGTCCCTGAACTGGATAAGACCTCCTTCTGGGCTGATCCCAGGTGTGTCCTTGATTCTATCTTGGTTTATGCTCTAGCAAAAGCCTTATCTGTTTATAAGGGTGGACAGCTTTCTTTTCCCTTATTTTTGAACTAGGATCACCCCTAAATGACTGTTTACTACGTTTTATGTTGCAGTGAGTTCCAAGACATATTTGATTTGGATCATTTTATTACATCCCTGAGAGATGAGGTGCGGATATTGAAAGAGTTGCCCCCTAGACTCAAGCAGAAAGTGGAACAGGGGATGCTTTTCAGCATGCCACCAATTAGTTGGTCTGACATATCTTACTATAAGAACCAGGTCCGTTCCAATTACTCTTTGGCCACTAACTGTTCAAGAGATGATGACCTTTAAGCATGCTTTATCTTGATAACCCTCTTAGCTTGCTTTGCAACCTTTATACTGTTGTGCTCGATTTCTCATTTACCAATTAGAAGTAATTGGAATTGGAATTTTGTTTTGTACAGATTCTACCTTTGATACAAAAGTATAAAGTTGTCCATCTTAATCGAACTGATGCTCGATTGGCCAATAATGGCCAACCTTTGGAGATTCAGAAGCTGCGATGCCGAGTTAATTTTCATGCTCTGAGATTTACTTCTCAGATAGAAGAATTGGGCAGAAAGGTGATCAGGCTTCTAAGGCAAAATGGTCCATTTCTGGTCCTTCACTTGAGGTATGAGATGGACATGCTGGCATTTTCTGGCTGCACTCAAGGTTGCAACAGTGATGAGGTGGAAGAGTTGACAAGAATGAGGTGATAAGATATCTGCATACTTTGGTCTGTTTTGTAAATTCCAAATTTTTGCAACCACAGTGGAGGATTAATAGCAGTCTCTCATTGCTCAATCTGTTGTGTTTTCGGCAGATATGCTTATCCGTGGTGGAAAGAAAAAATCATTAATTCTGATTTGAAAAGGAAAGATGGTTTGTGTCCTTTAACACCCGAGGAGACCATCCTTACACTTAGGGCTCTTGACATAGATCGAAACATTCAAATCTACATTGCAGCTGGGGAAATATATGGTGGTGAAAGGAGAATGACAAGCCTTGCAAGGGAATATCCAAAATTGGTAACTACTCAAATGCTCACTGGCAGCCTTATAATTGTGAATTTGGGATGCTTGTTCGTGCTTATTTTCATCTTTTCTTACTGTTTGTCTTTGGGCTTGTTGAAACAGGTCAGGAAGGAGACACTGCTAGAACCATCTGACCTTCAATTCTTCCATAATCATTCATCTCAGATGGCAGCATTGGATTATCTTGTCTCATTGGAGAGTGATATCTTTGTCCCCACATATGACGGAAATATGGCCAAAGTAGTTGAAGGCCATCGCAGGTACAGTTCTGCTGATGATTTGGTTTCAATCAGATTAATTATGTACTTAATTTGCTGCCCTTCCTCCTCTCTCTTCGTTTGAACAATTTTTTTAATTTATGTTTGATGTTTCTGCTCATAATAGCAAACATTTGTTCTTTATACCATATCTCCTTTGGAGATTTGCTGTGTATGCATCTAAATCTAGAAACTCTAGTTCTACTTACTGAAACAATTTTTGTATTCCCATTTTCTGAGACTTCATCTGGCTATTATTGTTTGATAAGTGATGAGATAAACTTCCAAATGGGCAATTTCTGGTATCGTCTAAAGTTTCATCATCATCATTGTTATCATTATCATTATCATATTATTATTATTATTATTGCTTAAGGGTAAAGTAAAATGACCTGTACCCTCCAATGCTTCTGTAGATATCTTGGATTTAAGAAGACAATCTTATTGAACAGAAAGCTTCTAGTTGATTTGATAGATCAGTTCAACAATGGAGTACTGAACTGGGATGAATTCTCATCAGCTGTGAAGGAAGCTCATACCAATCGCATGGGTAGCCCAACTAAAAGGTTAGTAATTCCCGACAGGCCCAAAGAAGAGGATTATTTCTATTCCAATCCAGAGGAGTGTTTAGAACCATCAGATGAACATTTGAGTAGTACGTGAGTAATGTCTTTGGAAGATGGTGGAATTTCTTGTTCCCTCTCCTGGCGCCACTTGGTTTTTTACCAGATATTAAGTATGTTCTCTACACAGTTTTAGCGAAGATGACAGCTTTTTGTAGCGAAGAGGCAGTCAATGGTGACTGTTATGGGGGATAGATAGACTTGATCAAAAGCTCCTGAGGTCAAGCAAAGCAGCTGGGGGATACTTCATATAATATATATGCAAATAACTCATCACATTCATGTATAGAAGCTACCCTGCCATTACGGGGTGAGAGCGGAACATACTGCATTGTATACGGAGGAAATGGTATACAAATTTGGATTCCTGGATATGCAGTTCGTGGTTGAAGCTTAATTCCTTGGGTACCTTTTTTCTTTTATATTTCCCTATATAAAAATTTTGTTTCTTGTTTCTCCACCTTCTCTTTTTCCCACCATGGTCTTTGTTTTTTGAGGCTTATACTCAATATAAAATCTGTGTTTGGTAGATTATTGCCTTCCAGTTTCTCAGTTTTGGTCTATTATTGAGGGAATGATAGGTTGGATTATCAATTATTGATCACGTATTGTCGCTAACTATGTTATATTGACTTGCTAGGTTTTTTGTTCATTCTTAATTGTTAACTGCTGTCTTATTCATGAACCCCACTAAAAAATTGAGCAAAATCAATAAGGCAAATGGAGCTTATAATCATCTGAAGCTGAAGTTAAAATAGGTTTGTCTTTGGCAGACATGACAGAGACGGTCCCATCAAAGACAGGCAGAAGTGGTCCACTGGGTTTTTTTGAGATATTCCATTATATACCTTTATTAATGATATATGATTATGTGACTCGTTGGACGAATATGCTTTGTATGTTTTGCCGGCGTCAAGTTGGGTATTATTTAGGCTTTTGGAATTGTGTAATTTAGTTATAAAGGAAATGCCATTTGGGCGCAGAAAGATATTTCAAGAATTTGTAACTCATTCTGAATGATGAAAAACAGTGTTACTCGTAACTATCCGTTGAACCCAATAAAAGATTTGCAAAATAAAAAATTATATCAGGAGATAAGTATGGTTTAGGACCTTCGCACCATATTTTATTTTATTACAAGTGTAAACGATGCAATACATCTGTTTTCTCTTTTTTACTGGATTATTCCCATGATGGTGCCGGAGTGTGGGACCTCTTGTAAATCTTGTATGCTGCTGGTACCTTGCTTTACAGAAGGGCAAATCATTGACTTTAGGACTTATTTATATCTTTTTGGCCCACAATAAAAACATCGTTTATCTTGAGATTCCTGACGAAAAAGCAGTCAGCCCCAAAATAAGTTACATGTATTTTTCGACATGTAGAAAATATAAAATTTTATTAATTTGAATGATATTTTATTCTATTAAAAAAAGATCTAACATCTTATACTTTTTTAATTGTATTAATTTTTAAGAATAATTATATCAATTTTTTATCTCTCAAATGTCATATTAAATATGAAAAATTTAAATATTTTAGTGTTTTATATTGTATTATCTAAAATATTAACAAATATAAGATATCAGTGGATTAAATCACACACACAAGATTCTGTAACTGTATCCTAAAAACCAAAAGAATGAGCCGAAATGGGAAAAAGGAAAGGAGCCTAAAAATATCAAATTGTGGTTGTTGATTCAAGGAATCAACTGGGCGTCACAATTTTGCCCGCTCTATTCGAGAGTGCCTTCTGAGTTCTGACCGGAGAATAGTGTTTGAAAAGAGGTGTCCTGAATAAGAGGCTTTGTGAATTGTGAAAGAAATGTTGACGTTAAAACTTGAAAGGTCACGTTTTTGTGCCGTTGTTTTATTTTCATAATTTAGAGTTACAAAGTGATTTTTTTTTCAATTTCATCCTCTAAGCCTGTTAGGTGTGCAGCAAAGCGCACAAAGTAGGGGTGTTGTGTGCTTCACCTTTTTCAGAAAGTGAATGACCAAATTAAAAGTATACAATATTGATCCACTATTTCCAGCAACTATATGGATCCAATGGGCGCCTGCCAAATTAAAGACTTAATAAAATAAACTTCAACCCTCACACACAAAAAAGAAAAAAAGAAAGAAAGAGACTTAGACCAACTAAGAGTATTAACTATTCAGCTAGGATTTGGATGATTTAGTTTGCCCTGTTACTTCAGTTCAAAGAAGGTCATTAAGAAAAAATGAGAATACAATTAGAAACTGAAGGAAATCACAAGAAAAATTGCACGAATTTTCCTAGGTTAAATGTTGGTTCATTAAGTATATTGAAAGATCCAAGAGACTTCGACCTAGGAGCGTAGGGCTTGGAGAACGAAGCCACTTTGTATTTTAGTACTATCTGTGAACATTAATTTAGTTACTGCTGTTAGTATTAAGTAGCAACATAGAAATTCCAAATCGATAATTAAGATGACAAATGGGCTGTTGCTTTCGGACCACGTCATGGTCGGTCATTGTCTTCTTAATTCATATAGTTTCACAATTACCCTTTGAATTTGAAATCAAGGGGATAGGACAAAAAATTTATTTCGTTTTTCTAAAATATTTTTTAATTTGGTTTTTATATAATTTTTTTTAAAATTTGATCCCTTATAAATTGAGTATCTTTTAATTGAATCATTTATAAAATTATCTTCTCAATTTAGTCCTTTACATATAAGGTATTACTCAATAAATTAGATTTAGATATAGCTTCTTATATATTTCCTATCAAATTCTCCAATCAAAATATAATAAATATATGCTTTTCTAATTAAAATATGATAAGTGTATAGTTTAAATAGAAAGTTGCACACTTGTCAATAAAAATCATATACTTATTATGTTGTTATTAAAAAACTATATATTTATTATGTTTTGATTGAAAAATCTGATAGCAAAGTTATTAAAAATTATGTTTGAGTTTTTTGTCCCTCACAAATAAAATTGTTATTAATCACAGCCTTCTATTACTATATAATGTTAAAGAAATTAATTATCAACTTACATATTATATAATAGTAATTAAAATGATAACCTATAAAAAAAAAAATATGTTATACGTTATTACATCTATTAATTTTATTTAAAGTAGATTGGTTGAAGGACATTATGGGTAACTATTTTATTTGTGAGGGATCATATTAAGAAGATAATTCTATAAATGACTAAATTGAAAAATATTTCATCTCTAAAGAACAAAAATGAGATTTTAGCTGTGGGCAAACGTAGGAATTGTTTTTGAGAGTCAAGATGGTAAGTTATAATATATAATATTTTTTTTAAAAAAATTATTATTATTTTATTATATATAGATACACACACACACACACACACACACACACACACACACATATATATATATATATAAGAAAAAAAAATAGTATACTATATTAAAATCAAATAAATTAATGGCAAACATGCATGAAAAGGAAATATATTCTGTAAATATTTCTTAAGTTTTATGATTTCTCTCATGGGTTAACTTTGTATGAATTATGAGCTAATTTTAAATAAAAAATGATTTGTTGATAATTTCATAATAATGATCAAGTAAGACAATTTATCAAATCTAAAGGTAAAAAGAGATTGGAAAGTTTGAAACAAGGCAAATGTAAAAAGGCAAGTTGAAGAACATTAAAAAAAATGTTAAAGATTAAACTTAGATATAATTCCTTATATCTTTGTTATTAAACTATTTAATTAAAATATAACAAGTGTATGATTTTTCAATTGAAATATGACTGGTATACAATTTAATTGGAGAACCACATACTTATTAAAAATTATATATTTGTAATGTTATTATTGGAAAAGTATACACATGTCATGCTTTGATTTAAAAATATAATAGTAAAGATATAAAAAATTGTGTATAAGTTTTTCCCATTAACAAAAAAGAAAAAAGATATTTTAAAAAACTAGTGAGTGTGAATATTAAATAAAGTAAGAAAATAAAAAATGAAAATAAAATAAAATAAAAGTTAGAAAAAATGGTGATATTTATTTTTCAAATTTTAATCTACTAACAAAAAAAAAAGAATGTAAAAAGAATTTTTTAAATTTTTAACTTTGGAAATTTAGGTAAAACTTTGTCTTAAAAGTTTGTCATTTTTAATTTTATTATTTTAAAAAGGTTATGGAAATATTAAAGTATCTTATTATTCATAAAGAGTAAATAAAAATTAATATTATTTTGTTATTTAAAGCATGAGATATATTAAATCAATATATAAACTATTAAATAAATTATATATATATATATGTAGATTTTATCTTTGAAAAACCTTATCTATTTTTTTAAAAAGGCCATATAAAAAAATTTAGATATGTATATGCCCAAAATAAAATTATAAACATATATAAAATCAATATTATATGATCCAAACAGTAAGTTGTTATATTGTGTATTTGTGTTGTGGTATCATATGCTTGAGCATAAAGTAAATGTTTGGTTTAACTCCTACTCATTCCTTATTTAATTACTTTGTAGCTAGCTAGTTGTCTTAAATTTAACATCACTAAGAAACTTGAAGTTTTTATAGTTTTTAGTGCAAGATTTTATGACCTTCTTACATACCAAGTACTCCCCATTGAGGACTTTAAAGAATTAAAAATAAATAAACAAACTATCCAAAATGTTATTAAAGTATCAAATCTTTACTAAGTTGGTATGAATTTACAAATAATTTAAACCTCCCCCTCCCCCTCTGGCCCAAAAAAGAAATAGGAGGAGCCATTGAGAATTTACAAAATTTTCATATTTTAAATAACTTTTTTCTTTTTTTGGGTATTCACGCGATCCAATGTAACTTTATTGTTGCTCTCCAAACAACATTGTAATAACCATATAGTGTAAGTGTGTGAAGATTGTACCATATTTTTTTTAGATGATTGAGAAGAGATTGAATTTATTTATTTATTGTTTAAACTATCTACACCCTAAATGACTTTGGATTGTATTATTTAAAATGTTAAATCATTTTTTTTAGTTTTTATAAGTTTACTTAATTTTTAATTTGATCTTATAATTTTAAAAAGTTTTAATTTAGCTCATGTTATTAAACTTTTGACAATATTTTATTAAAATTTGATAATATGAGAATCATATATTATTTTAGTACTTTAAATATATATATAATTAAAACAAAACATGAATAAAAATAAATAATAAAATAATATTAATTCACATATATGACATGTGATGTAACACATAGCAAGCTATTTGAATTAATTAATTTAAACCATATATATTTAAAGTGCTATCACTATGTAATATTTTATGTTTTATAAATTAAAATAGTATTTAAAGAATGGAAAGGAATAAATAAAAAAGGGGTGACAAAAGGAGGAAAGGCCAATAAGGACTAAAAGAACTGATTTGGGCCTAATTGACAAAAAAAATCAAGAATTTAGGAAATATGAGAATTAAATTAAGAAATGAATATCTTTCATCATAATATTATAAAATAAAGTTAGTAGAATAACTAGATGAGATTAGTTTGATTACATCCCTAACAATATATGATTTAGGATTTGGGGGTAGCGATAACTTTGACCATACTTTTTCAAATTGTTTTAAATCTCCACAACTAAGCACATATTTTTAATGAAGAGAAAAATCTAAATTTTAGTGTGGAACTATAGGTTTTTGAAAATATTGAGAAATGAGTTCAAATGGTAAAATTAAAATGTATGAGCAAAATCGATATTTTTGAAAAAGTTATAAAACCCTATATGTATATAAGGCACTAGATTCATTCTTCTCTCCATAACTGACCTAGGGTAGCTCTAAAAGGACTCTTGGTAACATGAAGAAGGAAGAAGGAGGAAGGAAAAGAGAAGCTTCATATAAGTAAGAAAACTTGCTAAATTTGTTTATGATGTGATGAAACTTCTCCTACTCCCTCTACTCATTCTTATGGTGCTTTTAGTTTCTCAAAAGGGTAAATTTTGTAGTTGGCCTTTTAAGTGAAGAAACTCTTTTGAGGAAACCAATTGTACCAAAAGAATATACATAAAGAGCACATTAAATTAAGGCATAATATAGGCTAGAAAAATTTTGTATTCTTAGAAGCCTAACTCCTCTTAGGTTTGACAAAAATGGGAAGAGAGGGAACCATGTATTTATTTGATGAAAATTTGGTGAAAACAAGGGTTTTGAATCATGAAGAATAAGAATATGCAAATAAAATTGGTTAAAAACTAAAAGAATAGCATATGACTTCACCTAGGATTTAGTTTTAGCTTTGAGAGATTCAAAATCCCAAGAGGGTTAGTTAATCCTTATAATATGGTAATTGAGTCAGAAATGAATTATGGATAACCTAGAGCTAATTCCTTATGGGAAAAATAAAAATTCCATGAAGGGAGGTTATGGGTGTGTCTTAGCCAAGAGATGAAATTGCTACCTAAGGAAGTTTTAAATTTAGTTTCATAGTTTAAGAGGCTTAAATGAGCAATATAAAGGCTAGATGAACTATAAGTTTGAGGAAAGAGTGAGTTTTGCTTATGTGCAAATTTGGTACCATATAAAGCCCTAATTGGCCCTAGGATTGGAATAGATTATATGGCTAGGCTTTTGGATTTGTTTTAGCCATAAAAAGTGAGTAAATTGAGATAGATGAGTGACAGAATTGCTACATGACATGTGGCAAATGTGATGGGTTATTTTAGAATACTTAAAGTAACCAAAAATCATACTTTAAGACTTAGTTTGCACATATATTGTTAAAATCAGATTGAATATGTTTTAATTGATTATTTTATGCTTTAATTGATGTGTTTAGGTGGTAAAGAAAAACTGTTCACTCATAATTACCAAATTAGCTAAGATTAGTGAATTTTTACTGATTTGCGGTATAATACTTACCAAGTCATCTCCCAAGGAGCTCTTAATCAAATCAATTAGTTTAGGAACCACAAAATTGAAATTAAAATGACTAAGGGTTCAAATATAAAATTATGCACTAATTAAATAGAATAGTAAATCAATTAACAAAATGAAACAAAAATCAATCAAATGAAACGTAACTAATCCAAAATCCTTCCTTTAATATTTTCCCCATCCTTGTTACTTAATAATACCTCTAGTTTAATTTTAATCTTCTAGTTATTTTTTTATTAATGTTCTCAAACTACAGTTCAAGATTTGTATTGGTTCACATCATTAATCCTAATGCAACTGCACTTAAACCAACAACATGAAACCAATATATTTCGTATATGACCAAAGACGCACATAGAATCCCTAATGTGTTCAAAATAAATTATTTGCTAAATCAATCAATTAAATCAAAATGCGTTCTTAGATAGCTTAAACGAATTAGAATTCATGCAACTAAAATCATCTAACCAGAATGATATAAATTACATGAAAATAGAGTGAACAATAACAAAATTCCTATGAAATTAAATCCAAACCTGTGTTCTATACAACTATGGACTTTAGCTCAATATTAGGTTCAGTCTTTGGATTAATTACAGATGGAAACTAGAAAGCCATGGATAAACAAAAATGAAAACAGAAAGGATGGAGTGCTCTTCTGGTGACGACTCTCTCCTCTTGAATGACGTTTCCCACCTATTCATCTGACTAAAAAGTGACCTAAGAAAGATCTAAAGGCTGAGATGGGTTAAGTACATCCAACGATCTATAATTGTTCATATTAAAAGAAATATAATACTAATTTTGAAGCAACAAAGCCTGCATTTTTGGCCTAATTTAAAATATCCATGTCACTCCAATTTATTGATCCATCTAGTCTACAAAACAAAAATATGGATTGGGCTGATGGAAAAATTGTAATAATGGCAATTTAACTCAATTACAATAATAATGCAGTTAAAACTCATATCTCCAAATTTAGCCCATTTTATATAAAATAGACCTAAACTCATCAAATTAGCCATGATGAATTATTAGTAAGACCAAATATGAGGGATATAAAATATAATAATGTCAAATTATCAAATTTTCCCACACTTAGCTTTTTGCACTCCTAGGCAAAACACGAAAACCAAAACCAAAATAAAAACACAAAATTACAAAGCTAAATACAATTCAAGCTCTTTAGAGAATCAACAGTCAAAGCCAATCTTTCTTACTAATGTAAGAAAGATAAGTAGCATGGCAATTTCATTTGACAAAAATGAATCAAAGTGGTAGCTCCTCACTGGTTATGTGTATGCTCTCAATCCTCTCAAGTGTTTAGGTTAAGCATGCCTCTCAATTTCAACCTATCACAATATCACTACCATAGGCTTCTATATCTTCTCAATCTCCACTAAATAATCACAAAGCAATACATAAATCAAAAAGACTTTTATTCAAGGTTGTATTGGGGCTAAGGTAAGAAGTAAATGGTAAACAAAAGAACTAAGGACATAACAAAAGATAAGGTGGATACTTAAAATCATCAAAAGCAATAAAAAAAGGACATATAATGGAATAAATGTACATTTCAAGGTCTTATTTACTGTAAACAAATATATGCACAATGAATTCTTCTTTCTATCTATTCTGTATCTTTTTCTCATTTTCATCATTTGTAACATCCAATCCCTCCGTAAACGTGAGAAACGCAATGTTTGGTTTCTTCGTAAACGTCAAAAATGAGCCAGATACAAAGGAAGTTCTTGAAATAGAAAGAATTGGGGCCAAATAAAATTATGATAAAATTTCAAATAATGGAAAATGAGAATTTGAGCCTTGAGTTGCCCAGAAATCAAGGCCAGAGTGATTTGATAAATTTGCCGAAAGGCCAGTGGTATTTTCGTAAATATGGGCACTTTTTGAAAAACTCATAGGAGGGCTTTTTAAATGATTATTTTTGAGTTCTCTGGGGTTCTCAAAGGCCCCAAAAATCATGGGAAGCCCCGGGACCAGTGAAACCCCTCCGGTGTACTCTTTCCGACGTCAGTTGACCTAAACTTTGATCGATTCGTTCAGGAAGGTTTTAACTCTGATTTGAGTGATTTCAAAGGCATTTTATTAAATTGGGAACCTATTTGTTATGATGGAAAAGATTATTATCAAAAAGGAGCTAAAATAAAGGAGAAATGAAAATGCTAAGAACGAAGGGCAAAATTGGCATTAAAGTGTTAAAGGAAGCTTCTTTATATGCCACGTTCTTTCTCTCCTCTCTAAGACTGACTTGCTTCTACCCAATTTCAGAGGAAAACTCCAGCTTACTAGGCGCACAAGAGGAGGAGGATTTTGGAGGAAGAAATTCAAGAAAAAGGTAAGAAATTTTAAGAAATTTCATATCCTTCCTTCTTGAATCTTGCTCCTCTCCTTTCAAGCTTTCTTTTTATGATTTTAATGGAGAGTTTGGTGCTATTTTTAGGGCAGAACAGAGAGGGAAATTTCAAAAATTGAGGGAGTAAGCCAACCAAGTGGAAGAACAAGCCAAAGGAAGCAAGAAAACAAGGTAAAACTTTCATTCTTTGGTAGTTTCTCCCTCCCCCTTCCTCTTGCACGAATTTGACCACCATGAGCCCAAGTCTTATGGGCTGATTTCTGTCTAATTTGTAGAGGGATTAGAGGTTTTAGATGGCAAGGGTTAAGAATGAACCAATAGAATTAAGAAAGGAGCATTAGGAAACAAAATAGAATCATTAGGGATCCAAATGTTCCCTAGCAAATATGATTTTATATGAATGTTCTTAGGCTTAAATGAATATTTAAATGTGCTCCTAAGATCCCTAAGAGGTCCCCCATATGCCTCTTCCTCCATGAAAATGAACAAAACCCCATGGAAAGTCATGAACCTAAAAGTTAGAAAAGTGTAGAGCATTTAAGGGGATTGTAAAAATTGATTTAATCTATGAGTTCTCTTGGCTATTTAAGTGTTTCCTTGACCTCCTACAACTCTTAACAACCTTCCTAAATGGTTCTCCCATCAAGGAAAAATCAAGAAGCCATGAAATCCCATTTATGCTTTAAGTTTTGGCCAAGTAGGGATGGCATAGTTAGGGAGAGTTTTAAATTGTTTCAAACCCATTTTTGAGTCATATATGATGAATGAATGTGAGGGGAAACCTTGGAAAAAATTTAGGAAGCTTAGAGAATGAGTTGGTGCTTTAGGTTCCATATTGTGACCTAAGGAAGTAACATGATGTTAGGCCCTTTGTTTTAATGATGTGATAACTCCAAGAGGCTTAAAAGGAGTCAAGAATCATATTTGAGAATAAGGAATGAGGCCTAGAAATCATTTGAGGGGTGTTGCTTCATTAGGTGCCAATATGGACCATAATGGAGGTTGTAGAGTAATCTAGGGTTTAAGCAAGTTGCATGGCCCTAGACATTGTTTCATGAACTTAATTGGCTCCCATAATTTGTGTCTAGACCAAGAGACACTATTTCCACCAACTTGGGGGTGTGTGGCTAAAAAAGGAGGCTTGAAAGTTAAGGAAAAAGTGTGTGCTTGTATACAAGGTAGCTCTCTCCACCTTCTCTCATGCATGGATGTGTGTCTAACTTATTTTAGAATGTATGTATGTGTATTTTCAAGCTTTAAAAAGTATGCTAGCATGCCTTTATATGCCATGATGCTTGATGCTATGTTATGTTTTCAAATGATTACATGATGTTTGTGTGAGTTTGCTTGAGTGTGGAAAGGCCAAGAACTCTTCCCTTTGGTGAGGATGAGCCAAGAACCCTTGAGTTTAGTTGGGACAAAGTAAAGAGTCTCCTAAAAGCAAAGTAAGCTCCCAAGAGTATGGTTGAATCCAAAGTGCTTAAAGAATGGGTGAGGCAAGTCCAAAATCCATGAGGAGAAGTGTGAGGCCAATCCAAACACTTAGTGAGCTCTTGAATGTCTTGTATGATTGATTCACATGCCAAAGTTGCTTTTAAAATGCCTATGATTTCTACTTTTTCCATGCATGCATTTGTGAAACTTGCTTGCACATATTATGTGTGATGGAATGGGAGATGAGTTATTGAGATTCTTGAATCTCACTCCCTCCTCTTAAATGTCCTAACATGCTAGGTGGACCAAGCAATTATGGTGAAGGGAGCCAACCACCATGAAGAGGGACAATTGACAAGCTTATGCTTATTTTGTCTATTTTGGAACCATGATAATGGTCCAAGATGTATATGATGTTGTATATGTATTATGAACCTTAAGATAGATGTAAACATACTATTATGTGATGTTTAAATGTATGGAAATGATATATGACCATTAGCACATGTTTTGAGTATGAAATAACATGGTATGAGAATGTAAAGTTTGATGAATATGTGTATAAATGTGGGTTAAATGGCCAAAATGAGATGCATGAGGTTTGGGACTATTTGGGCAGCTCACACAAATCTTAAATATGCTTTTAAACTTGCCCAAAAGATGCCAAGACCAAGGGAAATCCATTTGGCAATTTTGGTACCCAATATGGAGACAAAATTAATCATAATGGAACCCTATACTATTTTTTGGCCAAATGAGTTATTCTTGCCCTGAAACTTGGCATGCAATTAGGTCTCATTAAGAGATTTTTGGAAAGCTAAAGATCATAATTTTTGGAGACCTAGAGAATATTTGATAAATTTTCAAAGTTGAGATTTTTTATGGATTCTGGTATGGGTACTGTTCATACTGGCAGTTTTAAATTCTGTTTCACGCGATGGCCAAATGGTGTCCAATGCTTATGAGATCATAAGCTTTCTGTGCCCACTGAGATCACCTCATTTGGATGTCTGAGCAGTGAGTTATGCATGTTGAAGTTAACTGTCAGTATCAGTAGCGCCCCATGAATCTGGTTAATGTTCCATAGGGTCCAGTTGACTAAACGTATCTATTTCATTTTGGAATTATTTTTACTATCAAGTTAACATTTTTAGCTTTCCAGAATGACCAAATGTGTGTGATTTCGATTTTTATAGAATTAGTTATGAATTTTAGAAAGTTGTATCAGTAAACTGAACAACAGCCCAGGCAGCCAGCGACTCTGTAGCTTTTTGGATGTCAAACATCCTGTGTGATGAATTTTATGACCTGGGCATATTTTTAGTGTGAATTAGATATCCTAATATTTCCATAATGATAAAGATTGCATGATTTCAAATTTTTTAGATTTAATTATGATTTTCCAAAGTTGGGTCAGAAAATGGAGCAAATCTGGCCGAAAATGTGCTTGTTTATTTTGAGCTCCATTTTGATTTCCATGGGTTGTAGGCATGTTTTTGTGATACAAATGAGTTGTAATAATAAAATTAAATATGAGAAAGTATAGTATGAGTTCACACAATCCACGTGATACCAAATTGAATTTTTTTGACATAGCGCAACGTGGTAAAAGTTTATTATTTTCATCCCCTTTTCATATGATCTTGTGGGATTGATAATACAAAGCTTATAAATGGCATCAAATGAGCTAGAAGTTATAGTGTTACATCATTCATTTTTCATCTTTTTTTTCTTTTTACTTCTTATAGATTTTCTTTGACTTTTCCATTCTTTGTTTTTTGAATGTACATCTCCAAAAAGAACAAACTAATTGGCTAAAAATTGACGTGAAATCGTACATCCATCCATCCCATCAAGATATAATGCTCTTAACAATCAAAAGTATCTTAACAACAAGGTGGAAAAATATGTTTATTTATTTTTCATGCCCAAAAGGTTAAAAAGAAAACATATAAAGCTCAAAAGGACAAAACAAATGATAAACATATGTGGGATAACTATTTAGCTCTATCTACAATAAAAGAAGAAAAGAAAGGATGCCTTAATTGTAACACCATAATTTGTTAACATCAACTAATCTTCCTTTAAACTTGATTCCATATGACTTCCAAAGAAAAAGAGTAAAACCATGGTATTTTCATGTATTTTGTCAGGGTTTAAATACTCACATTTCATGCCCGTGGGTCCCGTGAACCTATCAATCACATTCTCTACTCAAACTATATTTATAAAACTCATACATAGCATAAAACAACCCATGAACCACGGATATAAAACCAAAAACTAGAAAATGCAATTTCTTAAAACGAGCCCAAAAGTCATATTTTTTGCTGTAATTTTAAAAAATAATAACTAATTCTAGAAAAATAGTAATTTTGCAAACCATAGCTTTTTGGAAAGCTCTAGATGTTAAATTTACACTAAAAATAATTCTAGGACATGAACATAGCCTTTGGACTATGTTTGACATCAAAAAAGGCACAAAGGTCTGGCTGTCCCTGGTACTAATACAGTTTGCTGTCATGAAATTCAGAAATTCATAACTAATTCCACAAATATTCAATCTAGGAAAAATATACCAATTTGGAAATATACAGATGTTAAATAGAGGAAAAAAATAATTCTGGATCATTTCAGTAGCCTTTGGACCTCGAAAATTGATGGAATAATAAAGAAGGTTGGCTGGCATCCCTGACGCTGACATAGAACTTCAGAAAATTATTTCTCTCTCTACAGACCTCCAATTGAGGTGTTTTTAGTCAATATAGGTCACTGTAGATATTTAGTTTATGTCCATAAAATTTCATAGCAATCGGACACGGTTTGGTACATGAATGACACAATTTCATTTCAGACTAGTGGTAACAGTGCACTAACCAAAACCAGAAAATTCTTCAACTTCAACAATTCGCCAAATATTCCCTAGACCTCCAAATATTCTATACTTTATCTTCCTAAGAAGTTCTCAACAAACTCTAGATATATGCCAAATTTCATATTAAGAAGAGCGCATTTGGTCATATCTTGACAGAGCTCATAAATTTAGCAAATTTGACACCATAAATGGTTCAAAGTGGGTTTAAATAGCCTCCTACATGCTCTAGCACCTCTTGGGTAAGTTTTAAGTATAAACACAATATATATGAATTGCCCAAGTGGTCTGAACCATCATGCATCTCAAACTCATTATGTTACGGGCAAAAATGCACTACTATATAAAGTCACCAAGGGGTCAAATATCATATTTCCATTGCTTTGGCTTTATAGATGATTCACACATCATTTATACATACATTTACACTTGTTTAAACATTTACATCTAAAAAAGAATATATATACATAAGCACCTTGACTTTTCTATACATCAAACTATGCATAATTGTGTAAAAGTGTCGAGACATGGTCATCTATGCCTCATGGCCTCCACTTTTTGGCTCTTAAACTCCACCTGGACCATATAAGATGGGAGAGGGAAGGGGGTGAGATTCATGAAATCTCAATAGCTCATACACTCATTCAAGAAAGCAATCAAGGCATATAAATATGTCAAAGCATACAAGTGGGCATCCAACCCTTCAAAATCATACACCATATGATTTACATGCCATGAATAGCATATCAATGCCAAGAATAAGTTCTAGAGACTTTTGGTCTAGCCTCACTTATTTTTAGGACTTTTAGATTGGCCTTACCTTTAATTTAGGGACTTTTGACTTGGCCCCACTCATCCATGAGACTTTCGGCCTTGTCTCACCTATTTCTAGGGACTTTTGGCTCCACCTCACCTATCACAAGGGACTTTTGTCACTACCTCACCCTTTAAGAGCAATTTTCACAACCCAAAACACAGGCATATTGGTACCAATGCATCAAGGCAACATCAAATGGCATGTCTTGCAATACAAGTTTATATATAAGCATACAATGACCATCACACATCCAAGAATACATCAAGAAAGAGTGGAGAGCTACCTTACAAGCCAACACAAGCCTTCCCTTTCAACTTTTCTTCTCCTTTTTTGGTCTCACAATCACAACTAAATGGAGTTTGATCTTTTGGGCCTAGACATAACAAATAGCATACAAGTACTTTCTTATAACTCAAATAAACACTCACAAGACTAGGGGGTTCTTACATCAAGGCAACTTTACAAGGTATTTAAGAATCCCTAATTTCTTTCTCTTGAATTTCGCTAGCTCTTCTCTTAGTTCCTTTGTATTTCTTAACTTTTTACACTCTAATTCAGGGGTTTCCTACTTGTTCTAGGTCAGAACAGAGCTATATTACTTAATAACCCATGGAAAGGAAGCTTAGAAGGAGAAGAATAAAGTTTCAAGAAGAAGAAGTATGAAAATCTTTAAGGGTTCTTACCTTTCTTCCTTAGTTTCCTTCCTTCTTCTTGGCTTCTCTTGGTTTTTCTCTCTTTCTCTAACCTTCTCCTCTATTTTGGACGAAGTATAAGTCGGTTAGAAGAAAAAGGGAAGGTCTAGACTCTTTAAGAAGCAAAATTCTCTTTTTTCATGCTTTTTCGGACCAACCCTCGCTATAGCAGAAAATAACCATAACTGCCGCGAGCACGTATTTACGAAGAACTCCCTGGTTTTTGTATGGGAAGCCCGAACTCGCTATAACTAGAAGCATTCTCACTATAGCGAACGGGTACATTCGCTATAGTCAAGCTGTAGCCAGTAGACTTAGAAAAATTTTAGGACTTAGAAAATTTTCAAAAATTCTGGTTGTTATATTAATCATCTTTAGGCATGCTTGTGTAGGTGTAGTTTCAATTAAGAATTAAGACAAGTTCTAGAGTAAATATCACATAGGCGAATGTTCACACAAGAAAGAAATAATACAAGGCCCAAAATCGTCATAGGTTTAAAACTACCAAACTCAATCCATTGAAATCAAATTCATTGCTAATTTACTTGAATTCCAAAAAATAAGATTGATCCCTAATCATGTGAAAATGCTTCCAAATTTAAATTACTTTAGCTTGTATTTTTAACACAAAAAGAAAACTAAAAGATATAAAAATTGCACGAAAGACAAGGAGAAAACAACAAAAATAACAAAAAGAAAAATACACAAAAAAGAGAGCAGAATGATTCTTAGCCCCCTATACTTAATATTTACATTGTCCTTAATGTAACAGCAATCTATTTCACTAGTTAAAGAGAGGATAAGAAAAGAAAAGAGGAGGGAAAGAAATACAACCGGGTGGGTTACGTGTATGAAGCGTTGTAAAGATGTAACTCTTCCACTGTCTACTCTTGAAATCCCTCATAAAAATGTTTAAGCCTTTACCCATTCACCGTGAAGCACTTGTTAGTTAACTCATTCATAATCTCAACTGCACCATAAGGAAAAACATGAGTAACTACAAATGGACCAATCCATCTAAAATGTAGTTTACTGGGCATCGATTTTAGACGCGAATTATAGGGGATGACTATTTCACCAATATAAAGCTATTTTCTTTCAATCATCTTATCATGCACGGCCTTAGTTTTCTCTTTATAAATTCTAGAGTTTTCATAGGCTTTTAATCAAATCTCTTCAAGCTTTTAAAGTTGTATGTTTTTTTTAGAATTGCTTTGAGATAGATCCATATTACACTTCTTCACTACCCAATAGGCTTTATGCTCAATCTCAACTGGTAAATGACATACTTTGCCAAAAACCAACCTATAGGGTGACATACCTACAGAAGTTTTATAGGTAGTACAGGAAGCCCATAGTGCATCCTTAAATCTTTTGCTCCAATCCTTTATGTTAGGTTGCACTATCTTCTTTAGAATTTGTTTTATCTCTCTATTTGAAATCTCAATTTGACCATTTGTTTATGGATGGTAAAGGGTGGCTACTTTATGCATCACACCATACTTGCGAAAGAGGGCTTACATGTTTTCTATTACAAAAGTGGAAATCTTGATCACTGATGATTACTATAAGTGTGCTGAACCTATAGAAAATATGAGATCTAACAAAGTCCATAACAATAGAACAATCATCAATCATGGTGGCTTTTGCTTCCACCCACTTTGAAATACAATCAAATGTTAAAATAATATACATGAAACCAAAAGAAACAAGAAATGGTTCCATGAAGTCAATATCCCAAACATCAAATATTTTACAAAACAACAATGGTTGTTGAGGTATCTCATTCCTACAAGAAATATTACCTGTCTGTTAGCATTGTGTACAATTCTTACAATATGCATATGTTTAACATCCAATTCTCTGAAAATGAGAGAAAACGTGAGAAACATAATGTACGATTTCTCTGTCAACAAATGAAATTCACTAGATATAAAAGGAAGTCCCCAGAAATGACTTAGTTAAGGTCCCAAAAAATTTGGGAAGCATTTTAGACTTCTAAAAATGAGAATCTTAGGCTCAGAAGGAAAGAAAAATGAAGTTAGAATGAAAAAATGAATTGTGACAAAAGATTGACAAAATGTAAGGGCATTTTTGTCATTTTGAGCGAATTTTGGAATTCATATAGGAGGGCTTTTTAAATGAAAGTTTTGAGTTCTATGGGGTTCTCAGAGGCCTAAAAACCATGAAAAGCTCTAGGACAGGTAAAATCCCTCCGGTGGACGTTTTTTAACGTCGATTGACCTGAATTTTAACTGATTCGTTCAAGAAGGTTTTAGCTCCAATTTGAGTGATTTCAAAGGCATTTTACTAAATTGGGAACCTAAATTTCATAATGGAAAAATGACTCTAAAAAAGGAAGTAAAATGAGTTAGAAACAAAAATGCCAAAAACAAAGGGCAAAATTGAAAATTTTAAGAAAGTAGAAGCTTCTTGAACATTCTTTAAGTTTCTTATTTCTTCTTCCCTTCATTTGCACGACCCATTCTACCCAAAAACCAGAGAAAACACTAGCTCTCTTAGGCGCACCATGGAGGAGAAGAAAGGAGGAGAAAAAGCAAGGAAAAGGTAAGAAATTTCATGGATTTTCATGCTCTTTCTTTTTCCAAACTTATTCCTCTTCTCTTGAGCTTTCTTCCTATAGTTTTATTGAATTTTTTGGATTTATTTTGAAGGAAGAACAGAGGGGAAGATTTGGATTTGAAGGGAGGAGGTCAAAGAAGACAAGATTCAAGTGAGAAAATAAGGAAAAATATAGTAATTTCTTCTTCCATGGTTGCTACCCCTTGCTCCTCTTCTCCTTATGGTTCATCCCTCTCAAGAAGTCATAGGAGGGCTTGGTTTTTAGGCAGAACCAAGGGTGATCCTTAGGAAAAAGGGTGTGGAGATTAAGAATATACAAAGAGAATTAACAAATAACCATGAAAATTCAAGATGCAAATTCTAGGGTTTCATATGTTCTTTATAAAATCTAATTTGGTACCTTGATTTCTATGCCTAAATGAGAGTTTAAATGAGCTCCTAAGATTCCTAGAAGTTTCCCCATGTGCTTTCTCCATCAAGAAAACAAAGCAAAGTCCATGAAGGCCAAATTCCTCCATAGGTTCAGCCAAGAGAGGTTTACATACCTAGGGAGAGTTTTAAATTTTTTTAAGCCCATTTTTTAGTCATATATGATGAATGAATATGAGGGAAAGTCTTGGAAAAAATTTAGGAAGTTTAGAGAATGAGTTAGTGCTTTATGTTCCATAATATGACCTAAAGAAGTAACATGTAGTTAGGCTATTTATTTTAATTATGTGATGACTCCAACATGTAGTTGGCCTTTTATTTTAATTGGAACCATAAAGGCATTTATAGGTTAAGCTAGTGTTTAAACAAGTTGTATGGCCTTAGACTTTACTTTGAGGGTATAATTAGCTTCCATATGATATGTATAGGCCAAGAGGAATGATCTCCACCTTCTTGGGTGTGTGAGGTCAAGGGAGAGGATTCAAGGCTTAAGGAAAAAATGTACAAATATTAGCAAGGTAACTCTTTCCACCTTTTCTCATACATAGATGTGTGCTTACATTGTCTTGAATGTGTGTATGTATGTTTTAAGCCATGAAAAGTATTCTAGCATGATTTTATATGCCATGGTACTATGATGATGCATTATGTCTTCCAAATGATGTTTATGATACTTGCTTTGGTTTGCTTAAGCATGGTGAGGCCAAGAACCCTTAGCCATGGTAAGGATGAGCTAAGAACTCTTAAGATTGGTTGAGACAAAGTAAAGAGTCTCCTAAAAGTGATGTTAACTCCCAAGAGCAATGTTGAGTCCAAAAACCTCTTAAAGAATGGATGAGGCAAGTCCAAAGTCTACAAATAAATGGGTGAGATCAATCCACTTACTTGGCAAGCCTTTGTATACTATGTATGACTTACTCAAATGTTAAAATTGCTTCTTGAATGTTTGCACATGTCAACATGACCATACATACATTTATGAGACTTGTTTGCATCTTTTATGTATGATTGAATAGGAGATGAGCTATTGAAATTCTTTGAATCTCATCCCCTCCTCTCCAATGATCTAACATGCTAGGTGGACCAAGAAACCAAGGAATGGAAGCCAACCACATCAGAGATGAGAGCTTGGCATCAAAATGGATATATTTTGTTACTTTAAGGCCTTATGGATGGCAATTGATGTAATCCATAGTTGTATATGCCCTAGGATGATATGATATGAACATGTGTAATTATGATAATATGTCATGCATAAATGAGAGATTATGTTATGTGCCCATTAGAATATAAAATGAGCATGTTATGGTAAACTAGCTTCTTGAATGACATTATGTAATTGTGTACAAATGAAAGTAGAATGGTCAAATTGAGATGCATGAAGTTTGGGACTATTTGGGCAGTTCATACAAGGCCTATTTATGCTTTTCTACTTGCTCAAGAGGTGCCAAACCCCAAGGAAAGCTATTTGGACATTTTGGTATCTTGTATAGACCAAGAATTGACCATTTTAGAATCCTAGACCACTTTTTGTCTAAATGAGCTCTTCTTGATCTGAAATTTGGCATGAAATTAAGGCCTGTTAAGAGATTTTTAGGAACCTAACAAATAGAATTTTTGGAGGTCTAGAGAATATTTGATGAATTTTCAAAGTCGGCAAAAATTCTGATTTTGGTCTGATGTACTGTTCACTTGGTCCGAAAATGATTTTTGTCACACAGGATTCAAATGAAGTCCAATTGCCACAAAATTTTATATAAAGAAACTAGACATTTCCAGTGACTTGTTCCAACTAGAAGTACCTCATTTGGAGGTTTAGAGGGAGAGATATGAATTTTTAAAGATTCTGCCTAGTATCAGTTGCCCCAACTGACCTCATATATTGTTTGATTAGGTTTTGAGGCTTAGGTGTGCCCAAATTGGTCTGGAGTTATTTTTTTCCTCTAGCCAACATCTGTAGCTTTCTAGATTGGTATCATTTACATGGAGTGAATTTTTGTGAAACTAATTGGACATTTTTACAATTTGCTATAGAAACCTGTGATAGTACCAATGGATAACCATACCTCTAGACCTTTTCAAATGTTAAACATCTTTTGTGCTGTGTTTCAAGGTCCGAACATATTTTTAGAATAAATTAGACATGTGTAGCTTTCCAGAATGGCCAAGAATTAATGATTTTAATTTTTCTAGAATTAGTTATGATTTTTCAAAATTTGTAACAGAAATGACAAAATTCTGGTCAAAAATACAAGTATGAGTTTTATGCTTCCCTTTGGTTTCCATAAGTTGTGGGCTACTTTTAATGATAAAAATGAGTTGCATTCATGTAATTAAATGTGAGAATATGATACATAAGCCCATATGACCCACGGGACTTCGAATGAAAAATTTATGCATAGCGTTACGCTAAGAAATTGATTTTCTTGCTACTTTTTTCCTTGCTCCTTCATGAAATACATGATGTGAAACATGAGAATAGTATGAGATAAGCTAGGAAATTTATGGTGTTACAATATGCATCCATAAATAAGGTAGGCTAGTATAGTTTAGAATCTAAAAACCTTCATAGTAGTATATTGAGGGCTAAAATGGCCACCACATGCAAGTATATGACAAAGATATAAAATAGATGTAAACTTATGGTTAGGAATACATCTCCTAATAATCTGGTCACTACACATGCGCGACAAGTAGGGGTTATTCCAAACATAATATTTTGTCTCACTTTTAAGTTTACTAATTTGGTACTTTTTAAAATAAGCAGGAAATTCAAAAGCAATTGAGAAATTTACCATATCTGCATGCCAGGCATCTTTACCATGCAATGAGTACCACTGTTTATTTGGAAAACTATCTTTGATAGCAGATGATTCTAAAGAGTGAGGTATTCTACTCAAATGATCATAACAAGATTTTCTGCTCCACTCTTATATCTGATTTCTATGTCAAATTCTTGTAGAAGCAACATCCATCTAATGAGCCTTGGTGTTGTATCAGGCTTCTCAAGTAAGAACTTTAAAGTTGCATGATCAGAATAAATAATAACTTTAAAACCAAGCAAATAAGAACAAAAATTATCTAAAGTAAAAACAATAGCTAAAAGCTCCTTTTCAATAGTTGTATAATTAGCCTGAGCCTCATCCGAGGTGCAGGATGTAAAAAAGATCACATGAGACTTTTTGTCTATCCTTTGGGAAAGAATTGTACCTACAGTAAAGTTGGATGCATCACATATCAATTCAAATGGAAACTCCCAATTGGGAGGTTAGATGATAGAAGGGTGGTTAGCCTTCTTTTTAACTCATCAAATGCTAATATGTATGACTCATTAAAATTAAAATTTACATCCTTTTAAAGGAGTATAGACAATGGTAGAGAAATCTTGCTAAAACTCTTGCTGAATCACCTGTAAAAACATACACGGCCAAGAAAAGAATGTACTTCCCACATATAAGTGGGATAAGGTAAAGAGGCAATCACATCTATTTTAACTCTATCAACTTCAATGTCATTTTTAAAAACTACATGGCCTAAAATAATTCCTTACTTTACCATAAAATGACATTTTTCAAAATTTAAAATTAGATTTTTCTCAATGCATCTTTCTAAAACCTTACTTAAACTGATCAAATAGTCATTAAAGGAAGTGAGATAAATAGTAAAGTTATCCAAAAAAACTTCCATGCACTGTTTAAGGAAATTAGAAAAAATACTCACCATGCATTGTTGGAATGTGCCTGGTGCGTTACAAAGCTCAAATGACATCCTCCTATAGGTAAAGGTACCAAATGGGCAGGTGAATGTAGTTTTTTTTCTGGTCTTTTAGCGCAATATGAATATGAAAATAACTAGAAAAGCCATCTAAATATAATAATAAGATTTGTTTGTCAATCTTTCTAACATGTGATCTATAAAAGGAAGAGAAAAATGGTCCTTTCTAGTGACTTGATTTAACTTTTTGTAATCAATGCAAATTCTCTAACTATTCTAAACTTTCATAAGGATATGCTTATTCTTCTCATTGGGCACCACTGTGATACCGGTCTTCTTGGGAACTACCTACACTAAACTCATCCATTTGCTATCAAATATGGGGTAAATAATATCAGTTGAAAGTAATTTACTTACCTCTTTCTTCATGATATCCATAATCATGGGGTTGAGTCTTCTCTATGGTTGCCTCATTAGTTTGGCTCCTTCCTCTAATAAAATTCTATGTATGCATATGGAAGGGCTAATCCTTGGAATATCTACCAATGTCCAACCTCTTACCTTTTTTTCCCTTCAACAATTCCAACAATCTCATTTCATGGTTAGGTGAAAAGTTATTTGCTATTATTACTAGTAATTTATCTTCTTCTTCTAAGAAAGCATAGTTGAGATCAGGTAAAGGTTTAAGTTCAAGTGTAGTGGTGAAGGTATTAATCTGTATGGATTTAAATTTATAACAGCCTCTATTTGTTCATTTTTATTAACAAAGGAAACAATATCAAATAAAATCATAGAACCAAAGTCTGAATTAGTAGCAAAACTAGAAGTAGAATCAGAATTCAAAAATGCATTAATCTCATACCATGCAGCACAGTTATTAAGTCCATCACACCATTCTAAACATTTAATCACATCTATAAATTCAACAATGTCAAGAAGTTCAATAGCCATATCCATACAAGTATCAACAGCTAAAAAGTTTATTATATTTACATTTAACATAAAGTGTTCTTCTAAAGGATGTTTCATGGTATCAAGAATATTAAAATGAACAATATCACCTCCAAATTCCATTGACAAAGTACCATTATGCACATTAATTATTGTTTTAGCAGTTTTCTACTTAGAATCAGTGGTGCATGTCCATGTATATTGTCATCCTCCATATTTAGAACATAAAAATTGGTAGAAAAAATTAAATCTTTTACCCTTACTAGAACATCTTCGAGTACTTCTACTAGGTATGTGGTGCTTTTGTTTACTAACTGAATCACCACTCCCGTAGGCTTCAATTTTCTAATTTGCAAAGAGAAATACACAAACTTAGGCATTACATTAATGGAAACTCTTAAATCTAACATAGCATTATTGAATTGCATATTCCCTATTATGTAAGGAAAAGTGAATGTTTCAGGATCTTTGCATTTAGTGGGCATAGTTAGTAGAATTAAAGCTGATACATTTCTCCCTATGTTAACTTTCTCATTCCCTTTCCACTTCCTTTTATGTGTACACAACTCCTTAAGAAACTTCGCATATTTTGGAATCTGTTTTATTGCTTCTAAGATAGGGACATTGACTTCCACTTTTCTAAATGTCTCCATAATTTTTCTATCTAATTTAGCCTTTGCAATTTTCTTGGACTATGTAATTTTGTTAGGGAATGGAAAGGGTCTAGTGTATGTGAATTTCTCTCCCTTTCTATGACATTTTTGCTATGGATTGAAGAGGGCTATTGTTCTCTGTCACTTTTTTTTTCTTGCAACACTTTTATGAGAGGTATGATTGGTCCATTCACTCCCTTGCTACTCCTCAAAGTTATTGCACTAATATTGGCTCTTAGGTTGGTCATAGGCTGTGAGGGTAATTGGCCTAAACCTTGACTTCTTAACTTGTTAATATTTGTTGCAAGTTGACCAATCTGGGCCTCCAAACTCTAAATTATTGTCTTTATTCACTATTGGAACTGGAGTGTATTTGTTGCCAATTGCTTTAATATATCTTTTAGACTTGGTTCTGATTTATTCATTTGTTGCATAGGTTGTCTCATGGGTTATTGGTTGTTTAGGCTAGGAGCATTGAATTTTTGTTGTTGTTGTTGTTGGTTAGACCTACTTCTATATCTCAAATTCGGATGACCTCTCCATCCAAGATTGTATGTTATTGCATAATGGTCGTATCTATTCTGTTGCTACTGCTGTAAAGGTCTACTAGGAAAAATGCCAGCACATGATTTTGTATTACCTTTCAAATGGGATCACTGATCTATGGCATGTGTGGTTAATAAACAAATACCATACAAAGGTGTAGGAAATTGTTGAGATTGTCTTTGTCTTAATGCTAGCTATCTGACTATAGATGCCAACTCCTCAAGTTTATTTTCTATTATCTGTTGATCCATATGAGTGGCATAAATTTCGTTTACACCTCTAGTTGGTGTGTTTATTTTGGTACCAAACTATTGTTTATTCTATGCCATATTCACAATGAGGCCTCTGGCAACAACTGGGGTTTTATTAACCAATGCTCCACCTGTAGTTGTATGAACTATACTTTTTCCCATGGGTGGTAAGCCTTCATAAAAGTATTGAATTAGAAGTTGGTCATTGATCTGATGGTGAGGATAGCTTGCACACAATTTCTTGAAGCTATCCTAATATTCATGCAATGTTTCTCTATTCATTTATCTAATACTATACATTTCCTTTTGGATGACAGTAGTTCTTGAGGTAGGAAAGAATTTCTCTAGAAATACCCTCTTCAAATTATTATAGGAAGTGATGGCTTGAGGTTGAAGATAATAAAGCCAATCCTTAGTTGCTCCATCTAGTGAGAAGGGACATGCTCTAAGCTTAATGTGCTCCTTTGAAACTCCTTGCGATGTCATGGTGGAACAAACCACATGGAACTCCTTGATATGTTTATGAGGGTCCTCACTTGCAAGATCATGGAACTTTGGAAGCAAATGTATTAATCTAGATTTAAGCTCAAAGGTAGCATCAAGTTTAGGATATTGAATACACAGTAGTTGGTAATTAACATTAGGTGCAGCCAATTCCCTAAGAGTTCTATCATTATTCCCATTACTAGCTATATTTACCTCTTTAAAATCAAAATCCAAATTCAATTCACAATGATTTCTTATATTATCTATTATCTTGGAAACCAATTCAGTAACTACAACTTCTTTAATCTTACAATTTCTAAGTTATTTATGAAAACTCCTCTCAATCTGTGGATCAAATTCAACCAAATCTCTATTGGAGGATCTTGTCATACATCAAGAATGAAATAAAATGAAAGAAAACACCAAAAAATTTCCCAAAAAAATAAAAAAAAAATTCAAAAAAAATTAGAAAATCACTAAAAATCAAAGCAAAAAATACTAAAAAATCAAAAAAGTAGTTTAAACAATAGAATTTAGCCAAAAAGTGGCCTAGCTCGCAGCATAGATGCAACTCTTAGTTCTCACAACACTAAAACCTATATACCAAGTTTCAACTCAATTAGAGCTAGTCACTCCTGATACTGGTATTGCCCAAAATAGTCACATAACACCAAAAATTGACCCTAAACATTAAGTAAAAATGTGAAAACTAAAATTGAAACTAAGGAATTTCCTATTCTAATTGATTATGATCAGTTGGCTCCCCTGCAACGACACCAAAATCTTGGTAAAAAAAACTGTTCACTAGCAGTTGTCTAACTGGCCAAGATTAATGAATTTTTGTTGGTTTGCAGTATAATACCCACCAAGTGTCTCCTAAGGAGCTCTTAATCAAATCGATTTATTTGGGAACCACAAAACTAAAATTAAAATGACTAGGGGCTCGAATATAAAATTACACACTAATTAAACAGAATAGTAAATCAATTAACAAAATGAAACGAAAATCAATTAAACAAAATGTAACCAATCCAGAGTTCTTCCCTAATATTTTCTCCATCTTTGTCACTTAATAATACCTTTGGTTTAATTTTAATTCTCTGGTTATTTCTAATTAATGTTCTTAAACTACCATTTAGGATTTTAATTAGTTTGCATCATTAATCCTAACACAACTACGCTTAAACCAATAACACAAAATCAATCTATTTCACATTTGACCAAAGACGCACACAGAATCCTTAATGTGTTTAGAATGAATTATTTGTTAAATCAATCGATTAAATTAAAATGCATTCTCATATAGCTCAAACGAATCAAAATTCATGCAACTAAAATCATTTGACCAAAATAACATAAATTACATGAAAACAAAGAGAACAGTAACAAAATTCCTATGAAATTAAAATCCAAATTAATGTTCTATACAACTATGGACTTAAGCTCAATATTAGGTTTAGTCTCTAGATTGATTACAAAGGGAAACTAGAAAGCCATGGAAAAATAAAAACAAAAATAGAAAATATTGAGTGCTCTTTTGGTGACAGCTCTCTCCTTTTGAATGATGTCTCCCACCTATTCATCTAACTAAAAGTGACCTAAGAAGGATCCAAGGGCTCAGATGGGTTGAGTACATCCAACAGTCCATAATTGTTCATATTAAAAGAAATACAATACTAATTCTAAAGCAACAAAACCCACATCTTTGGCTCAATTTGAAATATCCATGTCACTCCAATTTGTTGATCCATCTAGCCTGCAAAACAAAAATATGAATTAGGTCTCTGATGGAAAAATTGCAATAATGGCAATTTAACTCAGTTACAATAATAATGTAGTTAAAACTCATTTATCCAAATTTAGCCCATTTTATATAAAATAGACCTAAACTCATTAAATTAGCCACGATGAATTATTATTAAGACTAAATATAAGGATATAAAATATAATAATGTCGAATTATCATTAGGCTAAGTAAGTGAGACCATATCAAAGAGTGTGTGTGTGTGTGTGTGAGGCTGTGGGATCAAGAGAAGAAGAGTAAGGGACTTAATTGAGTTTGTACGTTAAGGTAGCTTTTCCTTCATTCTTATATGTATGGTTGGTTTGCTTGAGTCCTTAATTGCTTATGTGTATTATTTGAAATGGATTAGCTTGTTGATTGTTGAATAGAATATGCAATTGCATGATGCTATTTGCATTTGTGAGTGTAGTGGCTCTTTGATGGGTAAGGATAAGGAAGTAAGCTTGGAATTGCTCTACCTTAGACCAATAGTCTTTTGAGGACATGGATTTGCTCTTACTTAAGCCAAGGAAACCTTAGAGCATGGATTTGCTCTCTTGTATATGATTTGGCTATGATTGCATAACATGCATGTTTGCTTTCATATGCTTGAGTAAATCATATGTGTGTTTGAATATTGGTTTAGCTACTTGGATTTTTTTATTCTCATATTTCTATATCTTTAGGTGAAACTTTAGGAAAATAAAATAAAGATGCAAGGGCCCAGAAAAAGAAAATTTTACATATGAAAAGCTTAGAACTTGATATTATGTACATAAAGATATGAATCCATATTTTGATATGTAATAGTAATACATGTAAGAGTGTTAGATTATGATTTTGTGATCCATGCATATATGTATAAAGAATTAGAACATGATTTAGTAAATGGTGTTTTATGTGGAATGCATGTATATTTGCATGTGGGATGCTGATTTTTAGTCTCAAGGCAATTCTCATGTGATGAATTATTGCTATATGATGTGTATATGGATTGAAATATGCTCATAAAAAGAAATGGCATTTTAGAGCTCAATTGATATCAATTGGAACCAAAATTTTGTCTATTTAAGCTATAAGATGTCCCTATACCTTTGATAGCCTTAGTGATCAAATTTAAGGCTAAATTTGGTAAGCATTTAGGTTTTAGGGCTTTATATAGAGTTAAAGATCATAATTTTTAGAGCTTTATAAAATATTTAATGAATTTTTAAAATTGGCTTCAAAAAACTACCATGCACTGTTATTATTCATTCTTGTACAGCTGTGAATTTCATATTCTTTGAGGAACCACATGAATTCATTTTGACTTGAAGTTTTTTTACAAGAGAAAGTTCACATCTTAAACTTTCTAAGGACAACTATCCGCATTAATCAGAATTGTATAGCTAAAATTATGAATGTTTGAAATTTGGGCTCTATTATCTATTCTATAGCCTAATTGAGCAAATGATCATCTTTATGGGCTTAAGCCTTATTTACATGTTAATTTGGATGGAACTAAATGCTTAAGCATGAATTTATGAGTAATGGTGAGAATCCATATTTGAGCCTTATGAGTTTATTTGAAATATTTAATGACTAAAATTTCTACTGCTAAAAGTTTAATTGTGGTTGTTTTATTCTAAATGGACCACTAATGGCATAAGATAATTATAATACAATATGGTGTAACATTTTTGGCATTAGAGCTAAGGTTCAGGAAACCTAACTTTCTATTTTGGTTTAGGGAAGTGCTTAAATCGTTTGTATATATAGTATGCAAATTGTCAAGGATATTGAGAATTATTAACTGTGCTATGAATATATGTGTTATATGTTAAGGTTGTGGTTATTTTTAGATAAAATGGTAAACACAAGAAGGGATAGGTCTGCTTGGGTAGAGCTTGAAGATCCTATGGCAGCCAATATGCAAACTACTATAAACTACCTAGATCAATAATAGGCTATGATCGAATAACAAATGCAGATTATATAACAGCTGTAACACGCCCTAATTAACAGGGAAAATGAAAGAGTAAATGCCCCAATACCATAACAACCAATAAATATTCCTGACAATCCACCTGCACCCCCTCAAGACCAATTACAAACCCAGCTTATTAATAAGTAGCTTTTGAATTAGTTTAGAAAGAACTATCCACCCTTATTTGACAAAGAGTTGAATATGCAAAAAGTAGAGGCGTGGATTATGTAGTTGGAGAAAAATTTCCAAGTGATAAGATGCACCTCTAAACAAAAAGCTATGCTAACCACATTTATGCTAGAAAAAGAAGCCGATCATCGGTAGCATAGTACAGAAATGATTATGTAGATATGGAATATCCTTATTAATTGGGAAATTTTCTCAACTGAGTTTTATGAAAAATATATTCCTAGTTCAATTAGTGACTAGACAGGGATGAAATTTATCAACTTGAAGCAAACAAAAGAGATGATAGTTGATCAATATGTAACTAAATTCATAGAATTATATTGATACTCCTCTTACTTGTGGAAATGTGACAATTAAAAATTTAGGTATGAGCAATTTGAGAAGGGATTGACACCCTTAATTAGAGATAGAGTTGCTTTACAGAGAATTAGAACATTTAATGCTCTTATGGAGGTTAGTAGAGTAACTAAAAACAACTTGTAGGATATAATGCAAGTAGGGGCCAGCCAAAGGAGGCCCTAGAATTGAAAAGGCCAAGGTAAAAAGATAATGTGAGTGCCACTACTAGTAATAAAAAGAAAGGTAAGGTACCCTAAAAAAGAAAAGGCCAGAAAAGGAAGAAGTTCTAGCCTAGTAGAGGATAGCCATCTGAGATTACATGTTATAGATGTGGGAAGCCAGAACACAGAGCCTAGAATTTTTCTTAGACAAAGATGGTGCCTCCACCTAGACTACAAACCTAGGGGAAGGTGTTTGCACTCACTCAATAGAAGGCCAGTGCATCTTCTAATTTGATCAGAGGTATGACTAAAGTTAATGATTCTCCTATTATTGCTATGTTTGACTCATGTGCTAGTTACTCGTTTATATCCTATGATTATGAGAGAAAACTAGGTCTAGGTATTGGTGTTTTGCCATATGATTTGTTTGTATCTACCTCTACTAGAAGCCATCTGATTACTTTCTAGGTTTGTTTGAATGTTACTGTACAGTTTAACCATTGTTTCATGTAACACCATATTCATCTACCCAGTTATATTCCCTTAGATAACACAACTTCTCAAGAAAACTCAAATACAACAATAACAACAAAGCCTTTTCCCACTAAGTGGGGTTGGCTACATGGATCAATCGACGCCATAAACACCTATCGTAAATCATATTTTTAGACAAACCATTTAAATCTAAATCCCTCTTAATAATTTCTCCTATAGTTTTCCTTAGTCTTCCTCTACCTCTAATTATTGGACTATTCTCCATCTCATCTACTCTCCTAACTGGGGCTTCTATAGGTCTCCTCCCAATATGACCAAACCATCTAAGTCTTGATTCTACAATCTTTTCCACAATAGGGGCGACTTCCACTTTCTCTCTAATGTATTCATTTCTAATCCGATCTCGTATAGTGTGTCTACTCATCCAACGTAACATTCTCATCTCTGCAACATTGAACTTATTCTCTTGTTAATTTTTTATTGCCCAACACTCAGTTTCATACAACATTACAGGTCTTATAACTGTATGACAGAATTTACCCTTAAGTTTGAGTGGTACTCTTCTATCACAAATAACACTCAAAGCACTCCTCCATTTCATCCACCCCGCTTGAATCCTATGTTTTACGTCTTCTTCTATTTCCCCATTATGTTGTATGACAGATCCAAGATATTTAAATTATGTGACTTGTGGTATAATATGTTCTCCAATTTTCACTTCTACGCTAGAAGTGGTGTGTCTCTTACTAAACTTACACTCCATATACTCTGTTTTATTTCTACTTAAACGAAATCCATGAGTTTTCAAAGCTAATCTCTACCTCTTTAATTTCTCATTCATTTCCACTCTCGATTCTCCAACTAAGACAATATCGTCTGCAAATAGCATACATCATGGTACCCGGCTCTTGGATATGTTCAGTAAGCACATCCAATACTAAAGTAAATAGATAGGGGCTCATGGTTGACCCTTGATGTAAACCAATAGTTATCGAAAAATCTTCTGTACGTCCACCTTTTGTTACTACACTAGTTGTAGCCTCATCATACATATCTTGTATTGCTCGGATATAAGCTATACGAACTCCTTTTTTCTCCAAAGCCTTCCATAGAACCTCTCTTGGTACTCTATCATATGCTTTTTCCAAATCGATAAACACCATGTGTAAATCTCTTTGATTCTCTCGATATCGCTCCATTAATCTTTGCAACAAATATATTACTTCCATAGTTAACCTTCCCGGCATAAAACCAAATTGATTCTCTGTAACTTGGGTCTCTTTCCTTAATCGTTGCTCAATTACTCTTTCCCATAATTTCATAGTGTGGCTCATGAGCTTAATTCCTCTATAATTTGCACAATTTTGAATGTCCCCCTTATTCTTATAAATAGGAATTAAAGAACTTCTCCTCCATTCATCTGGCATTCTCTTAGATCTCATAATTTCATTAAATAACTTTGTGAGCCAACTTATACATTTCCCTCCCAAACCCTTCCATACCTCAATAGGTCTATTATCCGGTCAAACTGCTCTGCCACTCTCTATTCTCTTTAATGTTTCTTTTACCTCTGCCTCACAAATCCTACGATAAAAAGTATAATTTTGATCATCTTCTCTAGTATCTAACCTATCCGATTGCAATGCAATCTCATGGCTTTCATTAAAAAGCCTATGAAAATAATTCTTCTACCATTTTTTGATATCTTGTTCCATGACCAAGACTTTCCCTTCTTCATCTTTAATGCATTTTACTTCGTCAACGTCTATTGTCTTTCTTTCCCTACTTTTAGCTAACTTGTAAATATTTCTTTCTCTAACGTTAGTACCTAAAGATTGGTATAACCCATCGAATGTCCTCATTCTCGCTTCGCTCACTGCCTTCTTAGTATCTTTCTTAGCTACTTTATATTTCTCCCAATTTTTATTACTCCTACATAATGACCACACTTTATAACACTCCCTCTTAACTTTAACCTTATCTTGCACGCTTGCATCCCACCACCAAGATTCTTTATCTCTAGGTCCAGAACTTTTTGATTCACCTAATATTTCCTTTACCACTTTCCTAATCTCTTTAGCCATTCCATTCTACATATCGTTAGCACTTTCTTGTATTTCCCAAGGTCCTTCCTCCACAATCCGTTTCTGCACATTCTTTTCTTTATCTCCCTTTAGTTGCCACCACTTAGTCCTTAACACCCTATTTTGGCCTTTGTTTTTTACTCCCCTCCTAACTCATACATCCATAACCAGAACTCTATGTTGAGTAGTTAAACTCTCTCCAGGTATACCTTTGCAATCCATGCAAAGTTTTCTATCCGATTTTCTTATAAGAAAGAAATCGATTTAAGAACATACCCTTCCACTTTTGTACGTGATAAGATGTTCCTCACGATTTCTAAAACAAGTGTTAGCTAATATAAGATCGAACGTTAATGAAAAGTCTAGAATAGTTTTACCCTCTGCATTTGCTTCCCCTATGCCATGTTCTCCATGAACACCCTCGTAACCTGAAGATATACTTCCCACATGACCATTTAGATTCCCTCCTAAAAGAATCTTTTCTCCTAATGGTATTTCCTGAACTAAATATTCTAAATCCTCCCAGACCTTTACTTTATGATATTCTTCTAATCTTACTTATGGTGCATAGGCACTAATGAAATTAAAAATTTTTTTTCCACTACTAACTTTAATGCAATGATTCTATCTCCTAACCTTTTTACGTCCACTCAAGAAAACTCAAATAAAATAATCAATTATTTTTAGGTAGCGTAGTACTTGGATTTCTCATTTTACATTCCATGGACCATATTGACTCATTCACATCATTCTCCAATTAAAATACATTCACAGAACTCAAAACCATCTCAAAATGTCATGAGAATCCTGAGTTTAGAGCATAGATACACAAAACAACACAATTAGCCTCGGGTTCCGCTGCCAGATTTCTGGTACTAATTTTGAAAAATCATAACTAAATCTAGAAAACTCAAAATCAAGTACATTATATCATTTTAAAAAGCTACAAATGTTAAATTTATGTAAAAATAAGTCCAAACCAAAATAGGAACATCTAGCCATTGGAAATTGATGGAATAATACCAAAGGTATTACTGTGTTACTGGTACTAACTCCAAACTTCAAAAATTTATATCTCTCTGTTCAGACCTCTAAATCAGGTAATCTTAGGGCCATAAAAAACTTATTATGTCTAGTTTATACTTGTAAAATTTCATGAGTATTGGACATCATTTGGCCTTTGAACGACATAGGAGAATAAACTAACTATATAAATAGTAACCATATCAGTATAGCAGAAATTTGACAATTTTGAAAATTCATAATTAATTCTATAGAGTTCCAAATAATATAGTCTTAGCTTTCCAAAAAGCTTTGAATGAGATCTATATGCATGCCAATTTTATGAGAAAATTCATCCATTTGGTCAATTTGTGTCATAGGGTTGTGATTTGGTCATTTTATACTTTTTAAAGGGTCACACAGGGTCCAATTTAGTTTCCAAAACTTCCAAGGCCACTTGAGCACTTGGAAAAGTGTAAGAATAGCCTACTAAACATGTTCCCAAGGTCCAAATACCCAAACCTTACAAATTCACTCTCCCACTCCAAGGTATACACAAAAGCATACATGAGCAATTCTTGTCATTCATTGTAAAAAACTTGCTATATCATTCAAATGGTGCCAATTCTCATATATACATCAAGTATCCATATAATTATACATGTTCAAAAGGGTTTACATCACATTCATCATAAGGTTACATCATATGCCATTAAAATAGTTACAAAGTGAATACATAAGGCATTTCCATGTCAATCCTCTTCCTTTAAGCTTGGTGTCTTCCTTTTTTTTGCTTACTTGGTCTACCTAGACATGTTAGGCAATGGGGAGGGAAAAGTGAGATTCTAAGAATCCTAATAGCCCTTTTCCTTTTCAACCATACATAAAGGATGCAATTTCAAATCTAAAAATGCATGCATGACTATCTTGGAATCCATAAACATACATGAAACATGTTTCACATTTAAAAAGGCATACTTATCATGCATAGGCTTGCTAAGACCATGGTTTAGTCTCACCTATCTTTTTTGGGACTTTTGGACTTGCCTTACCCACTTTCAATAAAATTTTGAATAAGCCTCACTCTTTCTAAAGACTTTTAACTCATCCTTACCTTTACTAAGAGACTTTTAGCCTTACCACACTCAAGCAAGCTAAACACATTCATAAAAATATCATTCAAGCACATAAACCAAACATCATGGTACCATGGCATATGAACACTTGCTAGAAACATTTTTCATGGTTTAAACATACACACACACATTCAAAGACAAGAAAGCATCCAAAGATGCATGAGAGAAAGGAGAGAGAACTACCTTATATGTAAGAACACACTTTCTTTCTTGGAAAATCTTCCTCTCCCTTGGTCAAACACTCATAAGGATGCGAAACTTGATTCCTTTGGCCTAAACACATTAAATGGGATCTAATTATGCTCTTGAAATCAATTTTAATGTTACACATATATTAGAAAAGCTAAATGGCCCATATGATTCAATTATGGTTCCATAAGGCACCTAATGAAGAAACCTTAGGAAAAATATGATCTTGGCTCCATTCTTTCCCTTAATATATGACTCTGGACTCCATTTAAACTCCTTGGAGTCATCACATATTCATTTCAAGAAGCCTAACTATGTGTTGCTACATTATGTTATAATATAGAACTTATATCTCCATTACACTTTCTAGGCATCCTAAATTTTTTTCAAGGCCTTCTCTCATACTCTCCCATCATATATGATACAAAACTAGGCTTAGAAGAAATTAAAACATTCCCTTGGTGCTCCTTATAAGCTAGGCCAACACATTGTTTCTTTTTGGCACCAAGGAGGTTGTTTTGTTTTCTTTGATGGGAGATACATGTGGGAGGCTTTTTGATGTCTTAGAAACTCATATGAACTCTTAGACACCTTAAATTATGACTAGGAATCATCTTACAAACCAAGGTGCAACTAAAATCGTAGATTATGCATCTTAAAAAATCATGGTTCTTTCTTTGTTTTCTTTGCATATTATTGTTTTCCACACTTTAATTCCTAAGATTCATCCTTGGTTTGGTTCAAAATTCAATCCCTCTTGGATGTCCATATGGTGGTCGAAATACACAAGAAGAAGGATAAGGAAGAATAAGCATGGAAGTAACGACACTACCTTAGTTTCCTAGCTTCTTTAGATGCTTCTTCTTTTACTTGGACTCTCTTCCTCAAATTTGAAATTCTCCCCTCTGGTCTGACCTCAAAATAGCACCAAAAACTTCAATAAAACTATAGGAAGAAGGAGGAGATTAAGTTAAACCAAGAAAATCCATGAATTTCATACATTTCTTGCCTTGTTTTTCCTCTTCCTCTTCCCTTCTCTTATGTGCCTCTCTCCCTTGGTCTCACTTCTGTTCTTGGGCAGAAATAAAGTTAGTCAAGTGAGGGAGAAAAAGGGAGCACACCACTTAAGAAAAAGAATTAAAAATTATTGCAAGAAAATTCCAAATACGTCTCGTCTTCTTGACATTTTTGTTTTTAATTTATTTTAGCTCCTTTTTTAGAATTATCTTTTTCATCATAAAATTTAAGTCCTCAATCTTATAAAATACCTTTGGAATCACTCAATTTGGAGCTAAAACCTTTTCGAATGAAATAGTCAAAGTTTGGGACAATCATCGTTAGAAAACATACACCTGAGGGGTTTTAATTGTTTCGAGACTTCCTATAGTTTTTAGGGCCTTTGAGAACTCCAAAGAGCTCAAATTTTCCATTTAAAAAGCCCTTCTATGAGTATTCTAAAAATTATTCGAAATTACTAAAATGTCATTCCATTTCGTAACTATTTTATTAAATTCTATCTAGTCATTTTGGCTCCAGTTTCAGGGTACCTCTAGCCTCCTATTTTCATTATTTTATATATAGATTATTATCCTTTTTTTTTAGACCTTAACTCTTTCATTTTAGAGGACTTGTTTTTAAGAACTTGGACATTACATTTCACTACCATTATTTTGATTTGTATATCTTTTCATGATATTGACTTGATTATTAGCATGAATTGGATGGGTACTAACAATGCTATATTGATTATGTACATAAAACCATAACCTTACTTAAATGTAGGACCATACCTAATACTGAAATTGAGTTATCTTTCTTGTCCATTAGTTAGGTTTGGAAATACTTAGAACGTAAATGTCAAGGGTTTCTAGTCTTTTTCTTTATACAGGTAAAAGTAGAGGAAGGGATAGATAAGATCTTTATAGTTAGGGAATTCTCAAAAAAAATTTCTAAGGATTTTGATTTTAGTGGTCTACCTCTTGAAAGAAAAATAGAGTTTCTCTATTGATATTGTGCTTCGAGGTAGACCGGTGTTTAAAGTTCTTTATAGGATAGCTCCCACTAAACTAGTATAGTTGAAAAAGCATATTGAGAAATTGTAAGAAAAAGGGTTCATTACGCCTTAGTGTTTCATCCTAAGGAGCTCTTTTTTTTTTTGTTAAAAAAAATATGGTAACCTACCATTATGTATAGATTATAGAGAAGTTAATAAAGTCACTGTTAAGAATAAGTATCCCTTTACTAAAATTGGTGATCTTTTAGATCAATTAGCAGAGGCATCATTGTTTTCTAAGATAGACCATAAATTTGGCTATCATCAGTTAAAAGTTAAAGTTGAAGACGTCTCAAAGATGACCTTTAAAACTAGATATGAGCATTATAAGTTCTTGATCATGCCATTTGATTTGACTAATGCACTGGCTATTTTTATAAACTATATGAACAAGGTATTTTGACATTATTTGGATTAGTTTGTTGTGGACTTTATTGATGATATTCTTGTATATTTTAGATTATTTGAGGAGCATGAGAGGCATTTGAAAGTAATCCTAAAAATTTTGGGAAATAAGAGATTGTATGCCAAACTTAACAAATATGAGTTTTGGCTTACTAAAATGAGGTTTTTAGGTCATGTGATCTTACAAGCAGGGTTGCAATAGATTTTCATAAAGTTGAGGTCGTGTTATGATGGAATAAGCTTAAAACTATCATTAAAGTTAGAAGTCTTCTAGGTTTGGCAAGTTATTATAAAAGATTCATACATGGTTTTTCTTAGATAGCCTTACCATTAACTAGGCTAACTAAAAAAAAAGACATCATTTGTGTGGGATGATAGATATTAGGGGAGTTTTCAGGAATTAAAACTCTTTTTGACCACTGCCTTTATGTTAGTTATACTTGACCCTAGCAAACTTTTTATTGTTTATAGTGATAATTCGATGAAAGGGTTAAGATGTGTGTTGATGCAAAAGGATAGAGTAGTGGCATATGCCTCTAGATAATTGAGGCCTCATGAGAAAAATTATCCTACGAACACATGATTTAGAATAAGTTGCAGTGATTTTTGCCTTTAAAATATGGAGGCATTACCTGTATGGTGCTACAATAGAAATATATAGTGACCACAAAAGTCTGAAATACATGTTTAATCAGAAAGAATTGAATATGAGGTAGAGAAGATGGATGAAATTCTTAACTATACATTGAAATACCATCCAAGTAAGGATAATGTAGTAGCCGATGCTTTGAGTAACTACTCTATACATGCAACCTATACGATGATCAAAGGACAAGAACTCAGAGAAATTTAGGAATATGAATATTTCCTGCTAGATGCTTTCAGGAAAATTATTAATGAGTGAGACTAGAATAGAGAATGACCTAGGAACTCAGATCTTAGATGTCTACAGAGAAAATGGTTTTTTAAGTCTAATCAAGAGTAAAATTTCCCAAGGTAAAACCTCATAGTTCAAGATGTTTAAGGATGGTATGGTTATGTACTGTGATAGAATCTGTGTGCCAAATAAAATTGAATTAAGAGAAAAGATTTTAGAAGAGGCACATAAGAGTAAATATACAATTCATCCAGGTGCCACAAAGATGTATTAGGATTTGAAAAGATTATTTTGGTGGCCTGGGATGAAAACAAACGTAGCCAATCATATAGCTAAAGGTCTAGTATGTTAAAAGGTAAAAATCGAGCATCAAAGGCCAGTATGATTGTTGCAGCCTCTAGATATCCCTAAGTGGAAATATGATAGTATAGTTATAGATTTTATCATAAGATTACCAAAGACATCATCAGGATATAATGTTATTTGGGTAATAATGGACAGACTAACAAAGTTTTCACACTTTTCACCGATTAGGGCTATGTATACTTTAGATAAATTAGCCTAATTATATATTAAAAAAAATAGTGAGACTTCGTGGGGAGGTCACTTCAAGCAACTTTAAGGACTAAACTTAGATTTAGTATTACCTATCACCCCTAAATAGATGGATAGACAGAAAGGACCATCTATATTCTAGAAGACATGTTAGAGGCATGTGTGTTAGAGATTAAAAGAAATTAGGATGTGTATTTACCACTAGCTGTGCTTGCATATAATAATAGCTATTATTTTAATATTTAGATGGCGTATATGAGGCTCTGTATGGGATAAAATATAAATGACCTTTGTGTTAAGTTGAACTAGGTAAAAGGAGTCTGATAGAACCTGAGATAGTAGATTAGATCACCAGGTAGATAGAATTGATTAAAAAGAAACTCTTTATGGCTTAGACTAGACAAAAGAGTTATATAAATAAAAGAAGGAGGTTGTTAGAATTTGAGACTAAAAACCATGTATTTATTCGAGTATCTTCAATTACTAGAGTGAGTGAGTCAGTCTATTTAGGTAAAGAAGCTCAGTCCTAGATATATAGGTCCATTTGAAAATTTTAAAAGAATTAGATCTATTACTCACCATATTACTTTGCCTCCTAATCTAGCACAAATTCATGATGTATTTCATGTCTCCTAACTTAAAAAGTACTTACCAAACCCCTAACATGTTATAGAATATGAAAATATTCAATTATAGGATAATCTTTCTTATGTTGTAGTACTAGAGAAAATTGTAATACCAAGTCAAACAGTTAAGAAATAAAAGCATTCCTTTAGTAAAAGTGGTTTGAAAGGTCCTATCTTCTAATTAGGCAATTTGAGAATTAGAGGATGAAATGAAGAAGCAACATCCATAGTTATTTACTTGAGGTATGTTCTAAATTTTAAGGATAAAATTTATGTTTGGTGAGGTGAAATGAAATTTCTATGTTTTATAAATTAAAATAGCTCATAAAGAATGGAAAAGAATAACTAAGAAAGGGTCACAAGAAGAGGAAAGGCCAATTAGGACTAAAAGAACCGATTTAGGCCTAACTGATAAGAAAAATAAGAGATTTAAAAAACATGAGAATTAACTTGAGAAATGAATATCTCATCATAATGTAATGAAATAAAGTCAGTAGAGTAATTCGATGAGGTTGATCCGACTAAATCTTTGATAGTGTATGGTTTAGGACCTCAGGTAGCGATAACTTTGACTAACTTTTTCAAACTATTTTAAGCCCCTGTAACCCTTAAACAAATATTTTCAATGAAGGAAAAAGTATAAATTTTAGTGAGGAGTTGTCTGTTTATGAAAATATTGAAAAATAAGCTTAAACTATGGAATTAAAATGTAAGGGTAAAATTAGTATTTTTAAAAAAGTATCACCACACTCATTCTTCTTTCCATAGCCAACTTAGGACAGCTCCAAAGGGACTCTTGGTGGCATGAAGAAGCAAGAAGGAGGAAGGGAAAAAGAAGCTTCATATAGGTAAGAAAACTTGCTAAATTTAATTATGATATTGTTATAAAACTTTTCCTACTCCTTTTCCTCATTCTCATGGTGGTTTTGGTTTCTTAAAAAGGTGAATTTTGTGGCTATTCTCTTAAGTGAAGAAGCTCTTTTAAGGAAGTCAATTGTCCCACAAGAATTTACATAATGAGCACATCAAAGCAATGCATGATTTAGGCTAGGAAAATTTTGTGTTCTTGGAACCCTAACTCCTTTTATGTATAGCCAAGATGAGAAGAGAGGGAAACATGTATTTATTTCATGAAAACTTGGTGAAAACAAGGGTTTTGAAAGATGAAGAAAAAGAATCTGCAAATAGAATTGGTTAAAGATAAAAAGAATGACATATGTTTTCATTTAGGGTTTAGTTTTGGCCTTGAGAGATTCAAAGCCCTAGGAGCATTAGTTAATCCCTATAATGCCATAATTAAGTTAGAAATGAATTATGGATAATCCAAAGCCTTCAAATTCCCTATGGAACAAACAAAAATTCCATGATGGAAGGCTATGGGTGTGTCTTGGCCAAGAGATCAAATTGCTACCTAGGGAAATTTTAAATTTAGTTTTATGGTTTGAGAGTCCTAAATGAGTGATATAAAGACTAGGTGAACCATTAATTTGAGGAAAAGAGTGAGTTTGGATGATGTGTAAATTTGTTACCATGAAGAACCCTAATTGGCCCTAAGATTGGAATAGGTGATATGGCTAGGCTTTTAGACTTGCTTTAGCAATAAAAAAATGAGTAAATTGAGATAGATTGTCAACATCGTATTTTGTCCAGGCAAATTCAAAAATAATAGCAAAATTAAATAATAAAAAAATATAAAAAAAAAAAGAGAATTATTCAAAAGAAATTTGAGAGGAATTGAAAAGGTTTAAATATGTTTTAAAATCATACAATTGAAGAGCCTTGGAAAAATTACCAAAAAAAAATTATTCAAAAGAAATTTGAGAGGAATTGAAAAAGGTTTAAATATGTTTTAAAATCATACAATTGAAGAGCCTTGGAAAAATTACCAGAAAAGAGAGGTTAAAAAAAAAGGAATTATTCAAAAGAAATTTGAGAGGAATTGAAAAGGTTTAAATATGTTTTAAAATCATACAATTGAAGAGCCTTGGAAAAATTACCAGAAAAGAGAGGTTAAAAAAAGAAAGAAAGAAAGAAAGAAACAAATGAATTAAAAAGGAAAAAGTAAGATTCAAAAAAAAAGGGGGGGGTTAAAAGTAAATACAAAAAAAAACTAAAAAGAATAAAAAGAATGATAATTGAAACAAAATAAAGATCATCATAAAAAAAAACAAGAGACTAAAAACAAAATGAAAGAAAAATTGAATTCAAATAAAAATTGAAATAGAGGGTTAAAAGTAAATGAAAAATCAAATATAAATAATAATAATAATAATAATAATAATAAGGATAATCCTAAAAAATAAAACAAATAAAAAATGTGCAATATATCCAAAAAATAATAATAATAGAAACCCAAAGCAAAAAAAAGAGTGAAGAGAAGAGAGAAAAGAATGGAAAAACTCATTTGGGGAAGAATGGGCCAACTCAGAAAAAAAAAAGCCATATCCAAAACAAACTCAGAATTGGGCCCAGAAGAAAAACAAGAGTGGGCCTGTCTCGCTGGATCTCTGATGTCACTAACCCACTAACCCGAATGGAAAGAATCAGGGGGCCCGAATTATAGGAAAAACCCGAAGTGAAAGAAGCAGAATCAAAGCCCATTTGCTTAGCCCAACTTCTTTGCCCCCTAACCCGAATGATCAGCTGAAACCCGAGGTAGGGAAAAAGAAACCCTAGGCAGACTGGTCCCCCCCTCTCGTCTGTCTGAAAGCATCTCGCGAGGCGCCTGTAGGAGCAAGGCGATGCGATGGTACGAGGGGGGGTGCGCAAGCACGATGAGCCGGTACTGGGATTAGTGGAGCAGAGGGGTACGGAGCGTAAGGGGGACCAGGTGCCTCGTCTATAAAAGCGGAGAGAAGAGAGATGCTGAGGGGGTTTTTTTTTCGGTAAGGGGGAAGCCAGAGAAAAATCAGGTGATAGTCGGAGAGACGAAGGGGGGTCGAGTGAAAATCACTGCAGGAGGTTTTGTGTGTTCTGTCGAAAGGGTTTGGGAGTTTTCTGGCTAGAGAGGAATTGGAGAGACGGAGGGTCGGAGTGAAAATCGCGACGGGGCTGTCTGGTTTAAGGCCGAGGGACTCGAGTTTGAAGGGACTGAGTGAAAGTTGTGAGGAATCGGGGAAGGAGGAAAGCTCTTGGTTATTCGATTTGAAGGAGGAGCCTGAGATTGGGGAACAGAGGAGACAAGAGTCCGACGCGTCTTGAAATCGAGCGAAGCATTCCGAGTTGAACGAAGGTACAGGTCAGTTGGCGTGATGATGGAGCAAACGAGAGAATGCCCAAGCCCACTGGAAATGGCCCTCTCTTCCACAGCAGTAGGAAGGAGATAAAGTGTAACATGTATCATTTCAATTCTATTAGCCATGTAGCTTGTAAATGTAATTGAGAATAATGTACTGGGGTATGGCTGCACACCAAGCACACATCTCACAATTATCTGGTTATTTGCATTTTCTTTTTCTTTTTTTTTTGTTTTTCCTTTTTCTTATTATCTGTTTCTTTTTTTTATTATTTTTATTTTTATTTTTTTTATTTTTTTATTTATTCATTTTCATTTCTGATTTTATCCTTTTTTACCTTATTAAGGTAGCTGTGTGGGATTCTATATCCCCTCAGGCATCTAGACACAAATTAAAAGGCCATGTGTAGCAATAAGCTTCCATGATGCCTCTTGGGTTTTGAGTAGATTTAGTATTTTTGGGCTCCAATAGCCCCACTCGAAAAAAAGGTTTTGGGCTTCTAGCCCTACTCAAAGTATTCCAAAATGTTTTGGGCCCCAATAGCCCCATTCAAAAGAATGCAAAAGAGAAAAAAGAAAAGGGAAATAAAAATAATAATAACAAAAACAAGTAGATACAGCAAAATGAAACCAAAGCAAAAATAAACAATAGAAAACAAAGAAAAAAAAAATGAAATTGAAATAATAATGTATAGAACAAAACGTGAAAAGAAAGAAAAATTAAAAGAAAAAATCAAAAGGAAAAAATGAATAAAATATATATATATATACCAAAAAGAAAAAGCAAAAAGAAAACATCAAACAAAAAACAAAGAAACACAAAATAAACTAAAAATTAAAATAAAATATGCTAAAGAACAAAGGTGGAAAAACCTAGAAATAATAATAATAATAAATAATAAATAATAATAAATAAATAACAACAAATAGAAGCAAGAAAAGACAAAAATACAATAACAAAACAAAGTATCATAATATATATAAGCAAAATAAAAAAAAATCAATAACACAAAATCAAGCAAAAATTAAAACCTCAAAAAACAATAATAATAAAAAAAACAAAAAAAGAAACAATAAGAAAAAACAAAAGAGAAAAGAGAATCAAAAATCAAGAGAACAAGAAGAAAAAATAACAAAAATAAAAACAAAAATAATTCAAAAAAAAAACAAAAAATGGAGAACAATAAAAAATATATATATATAAAAAATATAAAAAAATCAAGAAAATAAAAAAGGAAACAAAAATCAAAAAATTCAGAAAAAAAAAGACAAAAAATAGAATTAAAAAAAAAGGAACAATTAAAAAGGGAAAAAAGAATCAAAAATCAAGAAAACAAAAACAAACAAAAGAAAAAACAAAAACAAAGATCATAATAATAATAAAAAAACAACAACAAATGAAAGAAAAAAATGTTAAGAAAAAGAGGGGAAAAATTGGAAAGACAAAGGAAAGTAAAATTATCTTTTTTTTAGCAAATTGAAACACAATCAACCAATTTTAAAATCGTTTTGTTTACTAAAAGGAAAGGTAAATTTTAATTTCTTAGTCTTTTCGAAAAAAACAAAACAAAACAAAATAAATAAATAAAAACAAAAAAAACAAACAAACCAAAAAATAATAATAATTAAAAAGAATGAAAAATTAGCAAAAGACAAAATAATAAAAAAACAAAAGACAAAACAATAAAATAAAATAAAATAAAACAAAACAAAATAAAAACAAACAAAAAACCAAAGACAACAACAACAAAAAAACATAACAAAATCAATCAAAAATTAAAAATCAAACAAAATAAATAAATATAAACAACAACAAAAAACTAAAACAAACAAAACAAAACATCAACCAAATTTAATTTTCATCGAACTACGTGGACTTTGATCCCTCCTGAAGGGTACGTAGGCCCTAGGCTCTCATCCTAGGTCAAGTCCGCTCATGTAAATAAAATATTTCTCTTTTAATTTCTTTTCTTTTAATTCTTAAATTTCTTTCTGTTTTATTTTAATATCGATTTCCATCCTTTTCTATTTTTATTTTTATTTCTTTTAATTTCTTTATTCCTATCTTGCATGTGGTTTGTTAGGGAGAATTGAAATAGAATTTAGGCCATTTTATTTTTGCACGACTAACTTAGGACAATCGTTCTTAGTAACGGGTGTAATGGGGTGCCTAACACCTTCCCCACTCACAATTGACTCCCGAATCTATTTTCTGGTTCGTAGACCATTTTCCAAAATAAAAAGGCTTTTCCAAAGTTTTGCCTTTTAAAATTTAAAATTTTGGTGGCGACTCCTGAACCCTATCCATTACTTTATCTTATTTCAATTTTAATTCCATTTTTCAATTTTATTCGAAATTTTTTGAATTTCTTTGGGAAAAAGGTGCCACGCGGTCGCATTTTCAGGTGTGACAGTTTGGTGACTCCACTGGGGATTTTTTTTTTTTGAGAGTCAAGCCCAATTTAAGTTAGCTGCGCAAGAATATTATGGCCTTATCTTATTTTGATTCTCTTTTTGTTTGTTGTTTGCCTTACATGGTTATGGTAGATAATATGCCTTTCACATGCTTGCTTTATACATTTTATTTTTCGTCTATGTACATAATATGTGTAGGATAGATAACATGAGAAAGAAACCTTAAGATAGATGACCATGTTTTTATATCTTACTTCTTGTTTTTGGTTTGTATATGTTTCTATCTCTTATTATGTTTCTATTTTTATTTCTGTCAATCTGCTTAGCAGATGAGGGTAGGGTAGTTCATAGGATAAAGAGGTAAATGCCCTCCCCACACACGTCACGGACACAAAATTCTCACACACGTTATGGGCCCTATACCCGGGTCTGAATGTTCCTAGGTTAGTAGAGGTTTATATTGATTTCCCTGTGAAGCCTTGTGCTTCCTGAGGCTATCATGAAGACCTCGCCTAAATTGTATCTTGTTATATGGATTGGACCTGTGTAGGATCTCTTTTCCTCTCAAGGTTGGGTTCATATAATAAGATCCTCATCTCACGGTGAGGGCAATTTGGGGACCAATGATTAGGGGTTATAGATCCACCAAAATTGGCACTGATAATCAAGCCATAGATACTTCCTAAATAGGTAGAGCCGAACTTCTATGAACCAATACTCCCAACCTAAGATCTATCCATATTAGGACAAAGGAGGGTGCTTCCAATCGCTTATATATCACATTCATGCATCCAATGATATCCATAGGGAAAGTGACGCATTGTCGCTATTTACTGGAATAATTAATGATATGCCATTGCACAATAGGACATACATTGATTATGAGGAAAGTATGCATTAGCTAAACCAACCCTTACCTAGCGAGTTTCCAACCCCAAAAAGGCCATAATCGCATTCCTTAATCCCATAAAAGGGAGCTCATTCAGCATACATTTATTCTCTTCACATATTCATAACATACTATGAAAGAAGATAAGATAAGCTAATAAACAATATCTAATCTATTTTCATTAAAACAAACCTCCACAAAACGACGAATTTTCAATAAAAAGTGGGTATGTTCAAAACTTCGGATGATTATAAAGCCCATAGGTTTTGCATCTCCAACATGCAAATGTGGCGTTTCGACTAGGGATTTAAATCTTTTAAGGCACCGAATCGTGTAGAAAGGTATATTTCTCCCGATTTAATTGCCATCTCTTTACTTTCATGAGGCAATAGGCCCCTCAAGAAAGAGTGCAATATTTTCTGTCATTTCCCATGTCGGAACATTACATTCAAAATCATAGTATGATTGTTAGTGGATCGTTATATTAACTTGCTGAACACTTCGGTGTCAATTATGTAGGGAGTTATTCCTTCTTAAATTGATCTTTACGCCTCTATTCTCTATGGAATAATAAATTCCTTAAGGATTGGGCAAGTTGTCAAGTTAACAATAATGATACGCCAGCTAACGAGTTTTGAACATTTTTGAAACAGTGGACGATTAACCGGATTGATAGGCATAATATTGGTAATGGAACCTTTGGGCAATGGGCGATATCTAGATCCGAGGCAGACTGGCTTAGTTGCAACGGGAGTGAAGCTCAAAATCAAGGCGGAAGCCGAATCAGTCGAAAGTTTAGTTGCTTTAAGTGGGAAGTTGAATGGAAAACATATCCGAGATTTTCGAAGGGATTATGGGGATATTCTAGACTTGCTACGAATACGAGTCCAGCCAGAAGCACTTTCTGCCTTGGCCCAGTATTGGGATAGCTCACTAAGGTGTTTCACCTTCCCTACGTTCCAGATTACACCTACTCTAGAGGAATATGGGAGCTTCATGAATGCACCTACTATCCCGGACATTTACCGTCGAAGCGCACAGTGGCTTAAATTTTAGGGGAAGATCCTAGTAAGGTCCAACTTCATCAGAGAGGACAAACTGAAGGTCTTTCAAAGAAGTATGTGGAAAGACGTTTGGAGATCTTAGCTGAAAAAGGGGATTGGGTGACTTTTAAGAGGCTCCTCGCTTTAGCCATATATGGAGTGGTGTTATTTCCATCGGCCGTGGGAGTAATCGATTTGGCAGCCGTGAGTGTCTTATGGATGGTGGAAAACCATCGCGTAAATTTAGTGCCCACAGTTTTAGCAGAAACATTCCTGACATTGAGTTTTTGTCAACTAGAAAAGGGAGGAAAATTAAAGTGTTGCTTACAACTCCTCACAGTTTGGGTGTTCAATCATGTTTATGGGAGAAAGTATCAATTGGGTCAACGACATGACACCATCCACCACCCGATTAAGGATTTCCTTAATCGTGAAGGTTCTACTCTGTCATCCTCAAGAATGACTCGTGATGATTGGGCTCAATCCCTTGGTCAGTTAGACGAAAACACAGTCTGGTGGAAGCTTGCTTGGTGGGAAAGCGAGAAAATCATATACTGTAGCGGGGAATTCCTGAATGTACCTCTCATAAGCCCTCGAGGATGCATCAACTACAATCCATCGATTGTTCATCAACAGTTTGCATACAAGCAAGGCATTCCATCTGAAGAGGCTACGCGGCTAGTTCACTTTTATCATGATGATCCGGAAGCTAAGACGCTTTGTCAAAAAATAAGAAATGCGTGGAGCCAAGTGGTATGTAAAGGGAAATGCGAACTGGGCAAGCGAATTGTAGCTGCAACTAAAGAATATCAAGAGTGGTTGAAGGATAGAACAAAAGGGGCTAATCCTTCTTTTGGACTGAAGGATCCCATGCTCGGCAACGATCTGCGTGTGATTGATGAACAGTTAGCACGACAAGTTGAAGAGAAAAAGGAAAAATTGAAGAGTTTAGAAGAAAGAAGACAAGAACGCCTGAGGAGTTTGAACCAAATGAGAAACGAATGTGTAGTGTTGCGAGCAGAGATCGATAGGGTGAAGAGGTATAAAGGAAGTAGGGGGACTGTCGAGATGAAAAGGCTGAAAGAAGAAAATACAAGATTGAAAAGTACGATTGAGGAAGCTCAACAACGTGTGACCGAAAATGAAAAGAAGATATATATTGGTAAGGCTCAGTTAATGAAGGTCCTTAAAGAAAAGGATGCACTAGAGAGGCAAATGCAGAAACTTGAATCTGGTGGGACTAGACATGAACTGAATATGCTGGCCAAGAAATTGGAACAAAAAATGAATGAAATATCCCTCATTAGAAGTGATAATGCTGTAGTAGTGCAAAATTTGGTCGAACAACTTAATCAGCAAGCTGAGACAATGGAGACGTGGAAGACACTCCATGCAGAGCAAGCCGCAGAAAAAGAAAGGTTCCGATCCTGGTTCAGAAAATTGATTCTCTTGGCTGATGAGATCCTCCCTAGTTTCACAAGCACACTGAACGTAGCTGAAGGTTCAACTAACCCACTGAGTACACCAAAGGAAGTGACAGAATTTTTTATGTTATGCAAGGACATTGTAAATGAGTTGAAATAACTCAATAGCTGTTAAGTTTCAAAGAATGCTGATGTAATGTATCCCTCGATACTGTGGTCTGAAAAGCAAGAATTGTATGTTCCTAATGGTTTAAATGTGTCTCAAATGAATACAAAGACCTAAGGGTGTAGGGTCTTTAGTTCCCTCTCGTGTTAAGTGTCAACTTTGAGATTCTTATATGGGTTAATAAAATCCTTTAAGTATCAGAGGGCCCGATGTTCCTTTGCCAATTGTGCCAAAACGGTTAAGCTAAATTAAAATCAAATATACATATATTACTGACGATAATAATAAAACAAGAGAAATATTTTTTAAATACCACTAAATTTGTTTTCTCTTCACAGAAAAAAGAACAGTAAGGGTCAAATACAGAAAGACAATATTGCGCCTCTGAAACGTGTCCCATCTAACCAGACTCGTCCCACAAGGATATACGACACGCGTTCAAGAGCTAGGCTGATGGAGGAGCATCAAAGGGAAGGCAGTCAAAGAGCTGAGGAGGACACAGTCGCCTTGAATAATCGCATTACAACCATGGAGAACCAGATGGCTCAAATGAGGGAGATAATGAAGATGTTGTTGGAAGCCTTCAAAGGAAAAGGCATTGATAACTCCCCTAGTGCCTCTAGTCATCCACCCATTGCTACACAAGTGGGGGAAGTTCGCCTGGAGTGGTTATAACTAAGGCACAATCTAATCGAGTGCCGGGTCCTGGGTTGCAGCAGAAGAGTACACAAGAGGCTCCTATGATAGTGGCTGATAAACAGTTTCTCCACGATGAGGCAAAGGATATGCACAAGTTCCCTGGATATGATGACACATACACCTTCCAGATTCCTACGGTAGATGACAAAGGGAAAAATAATGACGCCAAGGAGGACTGGGAAAGAGAATTGGGGAAAGTCAGGGACCAACTGCGTGATTTACAAGGTCCAACCACATGGGGGTCATTGGATATAGAAGAGTTATGCTTAACTCCCGGAGTGTCCATTCCAAAGAAGTTCAAAGTTCCTGACTTCAACAAGTATGATGGCTCTGGCAACCCAATCTACCACCTTAAGTCATACTGCATAAAAATGACTGTTTGGTCAAGGGACGAAAAGTTCCTAATAAATTTCTTCCTAGAGAGTTTGACTGGGTCTGCCTTACTGTGGTATATGCAATTAGACCATTCCAAAATTCGCAAGTGGAGAGATCTCACCAATGTTTTTATGAAGCAATACAAGTGCAACCTTAACACCGCTCCAACTAGGGAGCAGCTGAAAAGAATGAGTAAAAAACCAACTGAGTCATTCAAAGAGTATGCACAAAGATGGAGATTAATGGCTTCTCAAGTTCAACCTCCGATGATTGGGTCCGAATTCTGCTCATATTTTATTCGGACACTATCCAATCCGTTTTACAAGATCATGTTGGGAACTCACGTTACCGACTTTGCTGATTTAATCGAGGTTGGGGAGAGAATTGATGCAGACATTCGGGACGGAAAGCTCGCATCCCCTTTGATGGAAGGCGGATTCAGGAAGGGTCAAGGTATGAAGAAGAAAGAGGGAGAGGTAAGCTACGTTCAACATACAAGACCATTCCAGCACCAACCTGTGTCCTACCAGATTGGTAGGGGAGGCGAAGGCCAAAATCAACATAGACCAGTTATGAATGGACCTAGGCAACAAGAGAGGGGAGTGAATGTGCGGCCAAGGGACAATCGTCCGTGGCCTAATTTCAGCTCAACCAACGCGGAGTTGTACCAGAAATTATTAGAAGCAAAACTTATAGGGCCACGGTATGTGAAAGCATTGCAACCACCGTACCCAACTTGGTATAACCCCAATGTCTCTTGTGAGTATCATATGGGAGTCTCAGGACACTCAATTGAGAATTGCACAACTTTCAAGAAGAACGTGTTGGATTTGATCGAGTCCAACCATATCCAGCTTAAGTCCGGAGAAAATTCAACAATAACTACCAATCCCCTGCCTAGTCATGAGCGACAAGTGAATGCCATCGAAAATGAGTCAGAATTTTCTAAAAGCCTCGATGCCATTGAGTTACCCTTAAAAACTCTGGTAGTCAACCTCCGATTAGCTGGGTATATGTTGGAATTGCCATCAGAAGAGTACATCACTGGGCCACAGACCATATTTTGTGATTACCACCAACAAAATACAGATCATGACATCAAGAACTGTGTTAAGTTCCGGAAGGCTTTGAAAGAATTGATGATCTTAGGTGTTGTGGTTGTGGGAAAGTATGAAGAAGAAATTTGTGTAACAAATGAGAGATATGTTGATATTGTTATTCCTACTAAACAGATGAGAACAATTACTTTAACAGTCGACGAGCCTTTTTCAACAACAGTCCCGTTCATTCCAAAACAATCGCCAGTGATTATTAATATGCTAGCCCCTTTTCCATATGAGAGTGACCGAGCCGTACCTTGGAGATATAAGGAGAGCATCAAGCTACCCTCGCATCAAACGGTGGTCGCCAAAGCGGAAGGAGAACCCGTCACCAACATAGCCAAGAATAGGAGGGTCACCCGAAGTGGTAGGGTCTATGCCCCTACAAATGCTGACCAATGCCTAAAGGGAAAGGGCATTGATGCTGATGATCAGAGAGAGGGAAGAGAGGATGACACTGACGAAGAATTCCTAAAGATCATGAAGCAGAGTGAATACAACGTAGTGGAACAATTGAAGAAGACCCCAGCTCGAATTTCGATGTGGTCTTTAGTCATGAGCTCGGAGGTGCATCGCCGGGCTCTGAAAAAAGTTCTGGAGGAAGCGTTTGTGTGACCTAATGTTACCCCAGAAAAGGTCGCTAGTGTGATGAATATCGTTAAGACCACCTCTGCCATCTCATTCTCCGAAGAAGAAATTGTGGGGACGTCTGCTAACCAACCTAAGGCCTTGCATATAACTTTAAAATGCCATGGTTTTGTGGTCGCAAAGGTCTTAATTGATGGGGGGTCAGCACTCAATGTTCTACCATTGATTACTTTTGAGCAGTTGGCAATAGGAACCTCACATGTTGAAAAAAGTGATATGGTGGTCAGAGCATTTGATGGTTCTAAAAGAGCGGTGATTGGCACTATCTGCCTGCCTCTGGAAATTGGACCAAAGCTCTTTACAGTGGATTTTCAAGTAATGGACATTGATCTATCTTACACGATGCTACATGGGAGGCCGTGGATCCACTCTGCCCATGCTGTCCCTTCGACTGTTCATCAAAGGGTCAATTTCATTGACGAAGGAAGGATAATCACCATTAAGGGAGAGGAGGAAATAATATTGAGTAAGCCCAGTTCACTGCCATATATCGAATCTGCTGAACAAGAAACGGAAATGCTGTTTCAAAGCCTGGAAATGGATGGACCCAAGCCTGCCACCGAAAATGTTAATCAGATCGTGATGAAAATGTTGAAAAGGAATGGGTTCCAATCTGGAAAAGGACTGGGGATACAGCTGCAAGGAATTGAACGACCTATTACTCTCTCGGAAAATCTTAAGCGTCAAGGATTAGGGTATGACACTCTATTGCTAGACCAACCGAGAGTACAACCAAACATAAAGGGGAACAAAGGCCAAGAGAAGCAGAAAATTCCTCATATTAGGGAAACTTTTCCAAGTCCTTCAGAGGTCATGAATCGCCTGAGCATTTCAATGGTTGACGATGGCGCCGTGCAAGGAATTAAGGCTTGGATCGTGGTCGATGACTCCTGGGAAAGATTGGATAACTGGGAAATTGAGGATATCACTGATGTCATAACTTTAGAGTAATTGTTATGATCACGTTGTTCCTTTGTTTTAATTTGTTTAAGACATTTCTTTTTGCAATTTTAATCAGTACTTTATGAATGATAGTGGTATTTTGCGAATGAATTTAAAGCCCTTGGATATCCTACATTCTCTTTCTTCGCATTTTCTGGCTTGTTCATTTGCATTTCTATTTCTTCCCCCAGGAAATCGTTTTCCTCGGGACTCCTGTCCAACGCATAAGTCCCCGAGCCCCCACTGCGTGATTTATGCGTTACTACAGATATGCATGATTCTGAATCTGATAACGAAGAATTAACCCAAATCTTTGAGAAAATGCCTGATTCCGAAGATAAAGGAATATGCCCGCATGAAGAAATAGTCGAAAATGTTAACTTAGGGACAGAGGAAGATAAAAGGGAGGTTAAAGTGGTGGATAATCCAGAGAAGAAAGAAATGATTCATCTTTTTAGGGAATACATGGATGTCTTTGCATGGTCTTATCAAGACATGCCCGGGCTGGACCCAGAGATTGCCTCTCATAAGATTCCTTTATTCCCGAATGTTGAGCCGAAAAAGCAAAAGTTGAGGAGAATGAGCCCCGACATGTCTTTAAAAATCAAAGAAGAGGTTATGAAACAATTAGAAGCGGGATTCCTTCAAGTGTCCACATACCCTCAGTGGGTGACAAACATCGTACCAGTCCCGAAAAAAGATGGAAGAGTTCGCATGTGCATTGATTATAGGGATTTGAACAAGGCGAGTCCGAAGGATGATTTTCCCTTGCCCCACATCGATGTGTTAGTTGATAATACAGCACGCGCACATCGGTATTCCTTCATGGATGGTTACTCAAGGTACAATCAGATCCCTATGCATAAAGATCACAAAGAGAAGACTACATTTATTACACCATGAGGGACATATTGTTATAAAGTGATGCCATTTGGATTAAAGAATGCAGGAGCAACTTATCAACGAGCAATGATGGCACTCTTCCATGATATGATGCACAAAGAGGTTGAAGTGTATGTTGATGATATGGTGGCTAAATCTGGAGAAGGGGAAAGCCACGTGGTGGTTCTGAGAAAGCTATTCGAAAGGTTGCGTGAATACAAACTCCGCTTGAATCCCAACAAGTGTATCTTTGGGGCTGTGACTGGAAAATTGCTGGGTTTCATGATAAGCCAGAGGGGAATAGAGGTGGATCCCGATAAAGTCAAAGCAATTCGAGAAATGCCGTCTCTACAAACAGAAAAAGAAGTCCGGAGTTTCTTGGGGCGACTAAATTACATAGCAAGATTCATTGCCAACTTAACTGCAACCTGTGAGCCGATTTTCAAATTGTTAAAAAAGAATTACACTGGAGGATGGGATAGTAATTGTCAACAAGCCTTTGACAAAATTAAAGAATATCTGTTAAATCCCCCAATTTTGGTTCTGCCCACACAAGGACGACCGTTGATCCTCTATTTAACCATTTTGCCGAGATCGATGGGGGCGGTATTGGGACAACATGATGCCTCTAGAAGGAAAGAGCAAGCAATTTACTACTTGAGTAAAAAATTTAATGAATGTGAGGCCCGCTACTCATTGATCGAGAAGACTTGCTGTGGGTTAACATGGACCACTAGGCGTTTGCGGCAATACATGCTCTATTTTACCACTTGGCTAATTTCCCGGATGGATCCCATCAAATATATTTTTGAGAGCCCACATGTTTTCGGGAGGGTCTCGAAATGGCAAGTGATTCTATCAGAATATGATGTTAAGTATATGACGCAAAAGTCTGTGAAAGGGAGTGTCATAGTGGATCACTTGGCTGAAAATCCTTTAAATGAGTACCAGCCATTGGATTTCCATTTCCCTGACGAAGACATATTGGCTGTTGAGGAGGATGAAGATGAAGGGGGCGACGATGATGGGCAGTGGAAGATGTATTTCGATGGGGCTGCAAACATGCATGGTTACGGTATTGGGGCAATAATTATATCCCCCGAAGGAAAGCAGTTTCCAGTGGCCATTAAATTAGAATTTGAATGCACTAATAACGTGGCTGAGTATGAAGCTTGCATTAATGGGCTAAATGCTGCTGTAACTTTGGGTATAAAGAGTCTCGAGGTTTATGGTGACTCAGCCCTTATAATTCATCAGGTGACCGGAGAATGGCAAACTAAGGATTCAAAATTGATTCCATATCAGAAATTTTTAGCCCAGTTAGTCAAGCAATTTGAAGAAATCAATTTTCATCATGTTACCCGAGACAAGAATCAATTTGCAGATGCTTTAGCCACCTTAGCGGTGATGATCCGACTCGACTATGGAGTCCAAGTCCAACCACTTTGCGTGAAAGCTAGAGACTTACCGGCATATTGCTTAAACATAGAAGAGGAGCATGACGGGCGACCTTGGTATCATGACATCAAAACTTATATGACGAGTAGGAAATACCTAGCTGAGGCCGTGGAAAGTGATAAAAAAGCCATCCGGCGTCTAGCCATGAATTTCTTCGTCAGCAATGGGATCTTATACAAGAGAAGTCACGATGGCACACTGTTACGATGTGTAGACGCAAAGGAAGCCCAGAAGATAGTCACAGAAGTACATGAAGGAATATGCGGTACACATACGAATGGGCTTATGTTAGCCAAACAAATCCAGAGATGCGGATATTTTTGGTTAACAATAGAGAAAGATTGCATCGATTATGTTCGTAAGTGTCACAAATGCCAAATATATTCGGACAAAATCAATGCGCCACCAGTTGCGCTACATAACTTGGTAGCACCTTAGCCGTTCTCTATGTGGGGCATTGATGTAATCGGCCCAATTAATCCCAAGGCCTCAAATGGACATCGTTTCATTTTGGTTGCTATTGATTATTTCACCAAGTGGATAGAAGCCAATTCCTTCGCCAGTGTTACTCAAAAGGCTTTCTGCAAGTTCCTCAAAGCAAACATCATTTGCCGTTATGGAATACCTGAAAAGATTATCACAGATAATGCTGCGAACCTGAATGGAACAGAGATCTCCAAACTCTATGAACAGTTTAAAATCAAACACCATAATTCGGCACCGTATCGACCACAGATGAACGGAGCAGTGGAGGCGGCAAATAAGAATATAAAGAAGATCATTGCTAAAATGACAATCACTTACAAAGATTGGCACGATATGCTCCCGTATACCTTGCACGGTTATCGCACGACTGTGCGTACATCGACTGGGGCAACTCCGTACTATATGGTTTATGGAATGGAAGTTGTCACGCCTATTGAGGTTGAGATCCCGACCTTGCGGGTATTAATTGAATCCAATTTAGATGAAAGTGATTGGGTGAAGGCTCGGTATGAATAGTTGAATATGATCGAGGGGCGCAGACTTACCGCTATATGCCATGGGCAGTTGTATCAAAAGAGGGTAGCACGAGCTTTTGATAAAAAGCTTCGTCCTAGAGAGTTCAAGGCCGGTGAGTTAGTTCTTAAAAGAATTTTGCCAAACCAGGATGATTCTCGGGGCAAATGGGCTCCTACCTATGAAGGGCCTTACATTGTGAAGCATGCTTTCTCAGGAGGGGCATTAGTTTTGACGGATATGGACGGTCACGAATTGCCTAAGCTTTTCAACTCTGATGCAGTAAAAAAATATTTTGCGTAAGAAAGAGGGGGAGGCTCGCTAGGCTGGAAACCCAAATGGGCAGCCTAGGAAAAAGTTAAAGCATGGTAAAAGCTCGCTAGGCTGGAAACCCAAATGGGCGGCCTAGGCAAAAATTAGAGCAACAAAAAGAAAAAGGAAAAGAAAAGCAGAGGAGGAAGAGAAGGACTGCCAAACAATATGAGAAAATGCTTAGGTAAAGGTAAGGAGGAATCTGAAGTTCAAGTTGGGCCAAAGTGCAGAGGTCACAGGCTTCATGTTGGATTCGGAGGAATGCATGTCTTGTATGATGCAAAGAATCACCTTACGTGGGGGAGACCGGGCTAATTGTAGAGGACATTCTTTGAAATACTTCTCAATCTTCGTCTTTTCTTTCTTTTTCATATCTCAAATTACCTATTGTCTTAACTCTTATGTGCTTAATAAACTTCTAATTGGAACTTATTCTTCCAACGATTTCTATTTTTGCTACAAGTCATGGTTCATTTACATTACAACCACTACGTTCATGTTTTTCTACAAATGAATTAATGACCAAGGAACGGCGTTTGTTAAAGCAATTATTTGGGATGTCAGTATTACAATCTTCTTTGAACTAATTGTCTTAATCAATACCGGGAAGATAGACTGGAATCCAACATCAAATAAATCAGCATGTCATCTTCATCTCGAACTTGATCATTGAGACATATGTGAATTATATGACGATTTCTTTCCCAAAAGACAAACGACAAAGATAACTGCAATTTCCAAGATAAAAGTGCACAATACCATGTTGGTGGAGCTCTAAGTATTCCTGATTGGATGTGGGCCGAAATACCCGGGGTCTGGTTAAATGGGTAGCGTTTTGAACAAACAATATGCTTTGGCCACACCAGAATTTTTCTGAAAAAATGTGTAAATAAATAACACAAAAATAAGATATAATAATAAAAGGTATGTTTCACTCGTCAATTCAAAAGAATAATAATAATAATAATGATAATAATAATAATAAAAAGTCTGAGAATCCAAGATTCCCGATCAAGCCAAAGTCATAAAGAAAACTGATAATAATAATTAAAAGAAGTAAAGGGCAACTTACACTTCACATAGCACATTAAAACTAAGCTCACATTGGGGCAAACAAAAAGAAAAAAATGATGATAAAATAATAAAACATAAAAATCGTATATTTTCTCTATCCGCACACTTGCCTCTCGTTTACACTGGGACAAGCACAAAGAAGATTTGCAGTTCATCACATAAAGCATAACATGTTCCATGCATTTTACACTTGCATACCCTATATAAACTGTGGTTCATACCGGGGCAAGTAAAAACAAATATTTGACTTTTTATTAAGCATCTGAAGTCCTACGCAGAATAGGCACCTTAAGTCCTATGCAGAATAGGCAACCAAAGTCCTACGCAGAATAGGCACCCAAAGTCCTACGCAGAATAGGCACCTTAAGCCCTACGCAGAATAGGCAACCAAAACCCTACGCAGAATAGGCACCAATAAAAGTCCTACTCGAATAGGCATCCAAAGTCCTACCGGAATAGGCACCCAAAAGCTCTACATACACTAAGCATCCAAAAATCTTGTATAAATTGAGCATACCCTCAAAGATCTTGTATTTACAAGCAACTTTTATCAAGTTCCAGCGCATCCAGGTAAGTTAACTCTCCTTGACCTATTAGCTCCCCAAACAAAATACATGTTTCCATCTTTACTTACTCTTAAGCTAAGGATATCAAAATTGTATTTTCGATCTCCTTGCTTAAAGAATAAGTAAAGAGGGGCAACCTGTAAACACCATATTTTGTTTGGGTCGCTCTTTCCTCTTACATTTGTCAGAAGACAATCAAATTGCTTCAGACAAAATACGTGTTCTTATCTTTACTTATTTCTTATGCAAAATATATATATATATATATCAAAAATTACATTTCTTTGCCTAAGAAACAAGTAAAGAGGGGCAACTGTGAACACCGTATTTTGTCCAGGCAAATTCAAAAATAATAGCAAAATTAAATAAAAAAAATATAAAAAAAAGAGAATTATTCAAAAGAAATTTGAGAGGAATTGAAAAGGTTTAAATATGTTTTAAAATCATACAATTGAAGAGCCTTGGAAAAATTACCAAAAAAAAAATTATTCAAAAGAAATTTGAGAGGAATTGAAAAGGTTTAAATATGTTTTAAAATCATACAATTGAAGAGCCTTGGAAAAATTACCAGAAAAGAGAGGTTAAAAAAAAAGGAATTATTCAAAAGAAATTTGAGAGGAATTGAAAAGGTTTAAATATGTTTTAAAATCATACAATTGAAGAGCCTTGGAAAAATTACCAGAAAAGAGAGGTTAAAAAAAAAGAAAGAAAGAAAGAAACAAATGAATTAAAAAGGAAAAATAAGATTCAAAAAAAAAAAGGGGGGTTAAAAGTAAATACAAAAAAAAACTAAAAAGAATAAAAAGAATGATAATTGAAACAAAATAAAGATCATTATAAAAAAAAACAAGAGACTAAAAAAAATGAAAGAAAAATTGAATTCAAATAAAAATTGAAATAGAGGGTTAAAAGTAAATGAAAAATCAAATATAAATAATAATAATAATAATAATAATAATAATAAGGATAATCCTAAAAAATAAAACAAATAAAAAATGTGCAATATATCCAAAAAATAATAATAATAGAAACCCAAAGCAAAAAAAAGAGTGAAGAGAAGAGAGAAAAGAATGGAAAAACTCATTTGGGGAAGAATGGGCCAGCTCAGAAAAAAAAAAAAGTCATATCCAAAACAAACTCAGAATTGGGCCCAGAAGAAAAACAAGAGTGGGCCTGTCTCGCTGGATCTCTGATGTCACTAACCCACTAACCCGAATGGAAAGAATCAGGGGGCCCGAATTATAGGAAAAACCCGAAGTGAAAGAAGCAGAATCAAAGCCCATTTGCTTAGCCCAACTTCTTTGCCCCCTAACCTGAATGATCAGCTGAAACCCGAGGTAGGGAAAAAGAAACCCTAGGCAGACTGGTCCCCCCCCTCTCGTCTATCTGACAGCATCTCGCGAGGCGCCTGCAGGAGCAAGGCGATGCGATGGTACGAGGGGGGGTGCGCGAGCACGATGAGCCGGTACTGGGATTAGTGGAGCATAGGGGTACAGAGCGTAAGGGGGACCAGGTGCCTCGTCTATAAAAGCGGAGAGAAGAGAGATGTTGAGGGGGTTTTTTTTTCGGTAAGGGGGAAGCCAGAGAAAAATTAGGTGATAGTCGGAGAGACGAAGGGGGGTCGAGTGAAAATCACTGTAGGAGGTTTTGTGTGTTCTGTCGAAAGGGTTTGGGAGTTTTCTGGCTAGAGAGGAATTGGAGAGACGGAGGTCGGAGTGAAAATTGCGACGGCGCTGTTTGGTTTAGGGCCGAGGGACTCGAGTTTGAAGGGACTGAGTGAAAGTTGTGAGGAATCGGGGAAGGAGGAAAGCTCTCGGTTATTCGATTTGAAGGAGGAGCCTGAGATTGGGGAACAGAGGAGACAAGAGTCCGACGCGTCTTGAAATCAAGCGAAGCATTCCGAGTTGAACGAAGGTACAGGTCAGTTGGCGTGATGATGGAGTAAACGAGAGAATGCCCAAGCCCATTGGAAATGGCCCTCTCTTCCACAGCAGTAGGAAGGAGATAAAGTGTAACATGTATCATTTCAATTCTATTAGCCATGTAGCCTGTAAATGTAATTGAGAATAATGTACTGGGGTATGGCTGCACACCAAGCACACATCTCACAATTATCTGGTTATTTGCATTTTCTTTTTCTTTTTTTTTTTGTTTTTCCTTTTTCTTATTATCTGTTTCTTTTTTTTTTTCTTTTTTTTCTTTTTTTTTATTCATTTTCATTTCTGATTTTATCCTTTTTTACCTTATTAAGGCAGCCGTGTGGGATGTTATATCCCTTCAGGCATCTAGACACAAATTAAAAGGCCATGTGTAACAATAAGCTTCCATGATGCCTCTTGGGTTTTGAGTAGATTTAGTATTTTTGGGCTCCAATAGCCCCATTCGAAAAAAAAGGTTTTGGGCTTCTAGCCCTACTCAAAGTATTTCAAAATGTTTTGAGCCCCAATAGCCCCATTCAAAAGAATGCAAAAGAGAAAAAAGAAAAGGGAAATAAAAATAATAATAACAAAAACAAGTAGATACAGCAAAATGAAACCAAAGCAAAAATAAACAATAGAAAACAAAGAAAAAAAAAACGAAATTGAAATAATAATGTATAGAACAAAACATGAAAAGAAAGAAAAATTAAAAGAAAAAATCAAAAGGAAAAAATGAATAATATATATATATATATATATATATACCAAAAAGAAAAAGCAAAAAGAAAACATCAAACAAAAAACAAAGAAACACAAAATAAACTAAAAATGAAAATAAAATATGCTAAAGAACAAAGGTGGAAAAACCTAGAAAATAATAATAATAATAATAATAATAATAAATAATAGTAAATAAAAAACAACAAATAGAAACAAGAAAAGACAAAAATACAATAACAAAACAAAGTATCATAATATATATCAGCAAAATAAAAAAAATCAATAACACAAAATCAAGCAAAAATTAAAACCTCAAAAAACAATAATAATAAAAAAAAACAAAAAAACAAAAAAAGAAAAAAATAAACAATAAGAAAAAACAAAAGAGAAAAGAGAATCAAAAATCAAGAGAACAAGAAGAAAAAATAACAAAAATAAAAACAAAAATAATTCAAAAACAAAAACAAAAAAGGGAGAACAATAAAATATATATATATATATATATATATAATATAAAAAAATCAAGAAAATAAAAAAGGAAAAAAAATCAAAAAATTCAGAAAAAAAAGACAAAAAAATAGAATTAAAAAAAAGGGAACAATTAAAAAGGGAAAAAAGAATCAAAAATCAAGAAAACAAAAACAAAGATCATAATAATAAAAAAAACAACAACAAATGAAAGAAAAAAATGGTAAGAAAAAGAGGGGAAAAATTGGAAAGACAAAGGAAAGTAAAATTATCTTTTTTTTAGCAAATTGAAACACAATCAACCAATTTTAAAATCGTTTTGTTTATTAAAAGGAAAGGTAAATTTTAATTTCTTAGTCTTTTCGAAAAAAACAAAACAAAACAAAATAAATAAATAAAAACAAAAAAAAACAAACAAACCAAAAAATAATAATAATTAAAAAGAATGAAAAATTAGCAAAAGACAAAATAATAAAAAACAAAAAACAAAACAAAACAAAACAAAAACAAACAAAAAACCAAAGACAACAACAACAAAAAAAAACATAACAAAATCAATCAAAAATTAAAAATCAAACAAAATAAATAAATATAAACAACAAAAAAAACTAAAACAAATAAAACAAAACATCAACCAAATTCAATTTTCATCGAACTACGTGGACTTTGATCCCTCCTGAAGGGTACGTAGGCCCTAGGCTCTCATCCTAGGTCAAGTCCGCTCATGTAAATAAAATATTTCTCTTTTAATTTCTTTTCTTTTAATTCTTAAATTTCTTTCTGTTTTATTTTAATATCGATTTCCATCCTTTTCTATTTTTATTTTTATTTCCTTTAATTTCTTTATTCCTATTTTACATGTGGTTTGTTAGGGAGAATTGAAATAGAATTTAGGCCATTTTATTTTTGCACGACTAACTTAGGGCAACCGTTCTTAGTAACGGGTGTAGTGGGATGCCTAACACCTTCCCCACTCACAATTGACTCCCGAATCCATTTTCTGGTTCGTAGACCATTTTCCAAAATAAAAAGGCTTTTCCAAAGTTTTGCCTTTTAAAATTTAAAATTTTGGTGGCGACTTCTGAACCCTATCCATTACTTTATCTTATTTCAATTTTAATTCCATTTTTCAATTTTATTCGAAATTTTTCGAATTTCTTTTGAATTTCTTTGGGAAAAAGGCGCCACGCGGTTGCATTTTCGGGTGTGACATAGATGAATAATGGAATTACTACATGAAATGTGGTAAATGGGATGGGTTATTCTGGAATACTTAAAGTAACCAAAAGCCATACTTTGAGACCTAACTTGCACATGTATTGCTAAAATTAGATTGAATATATCTTAATTGATTATTTTATGTTTTAATTGAAATGGCTAGGCCAAGCAAGTGATACTACACCAAAGTGTGTTTGTATGTGAAGCTGTGGGATCAAGAAAAGGAGAGTAAGGAAATTGATTAAGTTTATTTGTTAAGGTAGCTTTTCTTTCATTTTTATATGTATGGTTGGCTTGCTTGAGTCTTTGGTTGCTTATGTTATTGTTTGCAATGGATTAGCTTGTTGATTGTTGAATATAATATGCAGTTACAAGATGCCTATTTGCATTTGTGAATGGAATGGCTCTTTGATAGGTGAGGATAAGGAAGTGAGCTTGGAATTGCTCTAACTTAGGACAAAAGTCATGGATTTGCTTTTGTTTAAGCCAATGAAGCCCCTAGAGCGTGGATCTACTCTCTTGTATATGATTTGGCTATAATTGCATAACATGCATACTTGCTTTCATGTGGTTGAGTGAATCATATGTGTGTTTAAATGCCAGTTTAGCTATTGGAATTATTTAAATCACATTTTTCTAACTCTACTAACCATGGCTAGGTGAAACTCCAAGAAAAGAAAATGAAGATGCAAGGGCTTAGAAAGGGCAAATTTTACATATGAAAAGCTTAGAATTTGGTGTTATATACATAAACATATGAATCCATATTTTGATGCTAATTTAATAGCAATATATGTAGGAGTGTTAGACTATGATTTTGTAACTCATGGATACATGTATAAAGAATTAGAACATGATTTAGTAAATGGTATTCTATGTATAATGCATGTATATTTGCATGTGGGATGGTGATTCTTAATTGTAAGGCAATTCTCATATGATAAATCATTACTATATGATGGATATATTGATTGAAATATGCTTATAAAAAGAAATGGCATTTTAGAGCTTAAGTACTACCAATTGGAACTTAAATTTTAACCATTTAAGTCATAAAACATCCCACCACCATTGATTGTCTTAATGATCGAATTTGGGGTTGAAATTTGGTGAGTATTTAAAGAATATTTAGAGTTTTCTATAGAGTTAAAGATCATAATTTTTGGAGCTCTATAAAATATTTGGTAGATTTTCAAAGTTAACCACAAAAGCTATCATGCATTGTTACTGTTTATTTTAGTACAACCATGAATTTTGTATTTTTTAAAGGACTAAATAGATTCATTTTTACCACAAAAAGTTCACATCCTAAGCTTTTTAAGGATAACTAATTTGCATTAATCAAAATTGTATAGTTCAAGTTATGAATTTTTGAAATTTGGGCTCCATTATATGTTTTATTGCCTAATTGAGTGAATGATCATCTTTATAGGATTAATCCTTTTTTACATGTCAACTTGGATGGAATTAAATGGTTAAGCATGAATTTATGAGTTAAAAAGGTGAGAATCTATTTCAGTCTTGTTAGTCCATTTGAAGCATTTAATGACCAAAATTTCCACTATCAAAGGCTTAGTTATGGTTGTTTTATTCTAAATGAACCATTAATGGCATAAGATAATTAGAATATGATATGGTGTAACACACTATCCCAAAAATAAATAAATAAATAAAATTTAACATAGGAAAATTCTCTCACTATTCTATCATTATATGGCCTTAGTGAAGGTATTGTGAAGGAACAACAAGGAAATGCTCCCTCGTTATATTAGAGTCACTAAGCGACAAAGGAACTTTTCCTTTCTCAATCACTCATTGACAAAAATAGTTACGAGAAGCCCCTTGCTAGTTTTCATCATTATAATGAGATCATTCTTTCCAATTTCCTCGACAATTAGTGAGTCAATGAAAAGGGATATTCCCTCACTAATTTGTCTCTCATTTTCAACATTAGTCCCTCATTATTCTTTCTCTATTTTTCCTTATTAATTGATGTGAGTGTAGCCTCTTTTGAGTGTTGTGACTTAGTGATAAGTCTTAGTCACAACGCTAACAAACACATTAGTTACATAAGTAATAAAGTGGACAATGAATCTAAGTATCAATCTTATGAAAATTGTCAAGCAATATTGAAGAATTTTCAATACCAAAGAATAAAAGAATAGGGACTACTTAATTACAGTTAATTAAGTTACATACTAGTTCTTATGTCACCCTGAACACTAATGACCCAATATAGGTTTGTATTAGGGACAAGTATAAAAGTGTAAAACAAAACAAATAAAAGTATTAAGACTCTGACTCCAAACTATGACTCTAGACTTTGGCTTAAAAAGAAAAGAAAGGCAGACTATATATCTGACACTAGATCATTAAAAGTATAGACCTTATTCCATTATGTTCTATTGTTATGCATAGCTTAACTCTAAAGTGATAATAGCTGAATAAAGTAGACCTCCTATCCTATGATAGACCTAGCCTTCCTCTAGCAAGCTGAAAGTAGGACATCTTGAGTTGGACTAACCTTAGAACACATTAAGCACACAAATTCCTATTGCACCAGTAGTAAAAAATACAGCTTACTGAATTATCTTAAAGCTAACTTCCACCTAGGTGAGCCAAATATAAATCATGTCTAGATCTACTTAACTATAAGAATCCATAAAGTTCAGTGAATTTTGGATTAACTATAAATGATTACACTCTATCTAAGATGAATTCAAGTATATTAATCCTAGATATACCCATCCTAAACAATGGATGTTATGCACCCATCATTAATCTTCCATATGCACGACCAGCATAATGGACCCAACATCATATGGACTCAATTGCAATATTATTATAAAGTTAATATTAACATCACTATTAGCAAATCTTAATTAAAAGAAATTAAAGAGTGATAATTAATCTAACTAAGTAATAATAACAACAAAGACATTAAGAGTAAATGCATACTTCAATTAATAAAATCATAATATAAATCTTCATAGCAATCCACACATTAGTGTCAAATACAATAATCCTAAATTAATACTAGAAAATAGAAAATAAAAGTGGAGAGAGAAGGGATACATTACCTAGGATAGATGCCATGAACAACTAACCATTTGGGACTGCAGATCTTCAACTTTGCATAACTTCTATAGGTCCCTAAGCATTAGCAGTGGTATGGATCATCAAAAAAATCATTTTGGCAGCATAAAGGCACTCAACTAACGTTGCCCCCTTGTTTTTCATGTTATAAATGGTGTAGAAAGGGATGCTAACCTATGCCACCACATATTATAGTTGCAAAAGATGCACCTTCCTTAGTTGTACAAGTTCCTCAACATTTAAGGTTTCCAAGATTCCTTGGATCATAACTATGCAAAATCTTTCAAACATAACTTCAAAAATGTCTTCTCCGGTCTTTTTGCTTGAATTGTAGCTATGTAAAGTGACCTTTAAGGTTTCAGACTTTTTTGCATAGCAATTGCAAAACCTTTACTTTTTGTAGTTGTGAACCTCCTATGGTTAACCCTCATTGACTTACAACTAGCTCTTTCCCTACAAAGATAATTACATCTCCAATTAGATTTATTTATTTAATAATTAAATAAATATTTGTACAAATTATAAAAATGAATAAAAACTCAAGAAAAAAATATGAAATATACTAAAAACCCAGTGTAAGTCCCTAAAATAGATATGAAAATATAAGTAAAATCGAGACTCATCACTTGTCACTTTCAATTCCCTTGCTTCATTTTCTCACTAATTCCTTTCAGTTCACTTGCTATTTCATTACTATTTTCCTTACTAATCCCTCATTATTTCATTGCTAGTTTTAAAAAGAAATTGCAATGTTTTATTTGTTTTATATTTATTACCATATTTAACCAACCATAAAAGAGTACTAAATACAATGGCTAGCTTGCAATTGAAAGTTTGAAACAAAGAAAAATACATAGCAAAGCTATACATTATATTACAAAAGTCTTAAATATCTGCAAAAATTTTAATACAAAACTCCTAACTATTGTTATCTAAGCCTTCTTGTTCTTCTTCTCTACGGAGCAAGTCCTACACATAGGAATGCTTCATGTCATCAACATACATAACCACTTACTAACATGAATATGCTTGGAAAAATTGAAGTGCTGACATTTGTAAATCATGTAACAATAATGGTGTAACATAAATGAAAAGACAACTTTCTCAAGATGTGTAATGCCAAAATAAGAAAAGAGAATAGGAACTTCTACATACCTTGGATTTAAGAACTACTAAAATTTATATCATTTAGGTAAACATGTTCCTCCTCCTTCTTAGAGATCTTAATATCATTGGTGTCTTCGTTGTCATCAATAAAGTCATTGTTAAAGTGACTATCCAACAGGTTATGTTTTTCATCAATGGTAACTTCCTCCGTTGGAGCATGTTTATTGAACTTCATCATCCCTATTTGAGACATGTTACACATATCTTAAAGATATGTCTTCTTGGTAGAAATCATTGACATTAACTTCATTATAGACTTTGCTCCTTTTATTGAATGTCCTAATTACAAAATTTTTTAGCCTAACCTTGCAAACTAGGCACCATTCACCACTGCTTCTACCACTACTTGATCAACACAAAATTTAGAGGATTGAACAAGGTTTGACATCAAGCTTAATACCATCACTAAGTATACTCAATGGCACCAAAACAAAATTACTTTATTATGGATTCCTATATATGAAAACCATATGATCATTTTATGAATGACATAGTAATATATTTCACTTTCTCCATGTAGAATACTCCTTATCCAACATACTATTCATTGTTGTTTTATTCTAGTCTTATTCTTTTGTATGAAATCTATATCCATTAACTGTCATGCTATTATAGCATTTTACAACCTTTGAAGAATTGGAGATTAAGTTTCAAATAATTAGTTCATCTACTTCACCCATATTTACTTAGGGACCATCAAACGATTTAGTTATAAGATAGGCATGCTATATTACTATGCTATAGATATAAACTTACCAGTTGTTTCAAGTAACACCATATTTATCTAGCTTGCCTCATGATATTTCTAGATCTTATGCCATGTATTTCACAAGGAAGCAAGAAAGATGGCATTAGAACAATGAACATACTTGCATTATGTCACGGATAAATTTTCTCATTCAATATTTCATAGGCCATATGGACTCATCCATCTCATTCTTATATTTAAATATACAAATACAACTTATAACAAGCTCAAGAAGTGGCCTATACTTTGAGAAAAGAGAGTGTTCACATAAAATTCATTGATGGAGCCTCGAGTAGAATTCTAGATTTTGTGCCTAAACTTTGAAAAATCATAACTAATTCTAGAAAAATAAAAATTATACACATTATACCATTATGGAAATTTATAGATGTCTACTTTATACTAAAAATAAATTTAGACCACAATAGAGCCTACTAGCTACCAAAAATTGATGAAATAATACTAGAAGTCGAGTGTCATTACTGGTACTGACCTCCAACTTCAAAAATTTATATCTCCCTGCTTAGAACTCCAATTGGAGTGATCGCAGTGGCCATAGAAATTTATCATGTCTATCTTATACTTGTAAAATTTCATGAGCATTGGACAACATTTGACCCACAAATGATACACCCCAAGTTTCTGATTATATGAACAGTGTCTGTATCAATTCAGCAGAAAAATGCCAACTTTGGAAATTCATAATTAATTTCATAAAATTCTAAATAATCTGATCTTTAGTTTCCCAAAAATCTCTAGATAATATCTATATGTGTGCCAAATTTCATGGGCAAATCCGTTCATTTGGTCAGATCTTGACATTTGGTTGTAAAATGGCTTATTTGTGTCATCAAAGGGGTATAAATGGTCCATTTCAAGTTCTAAGGCAACTGTGACCACTTGAGTACATAGGAATGCACCAAAATGGCACTTTAAACTTGTCTTAAAGGTGTATAAATCCAGATTTCTTAAACTCACTCTCTCAACCCATGCCATACATAAGATTTCATAAGTCTAGTTTTGCTATTCCATACCCAAAATGCATATCACCTTTCATTTGGCACTAAAACTCATACATACATCAAACATTTGGATAATTACATATGTTCATATGATTACATAACAATTTCATCATGGGATTATATCATATACCATGTGTATGGCTACAAAAAAACAAAACTAGGTAATTTTAAACACTTTGACATCAATCTCTTTCTTCTAGGCTTGGTGGCTTTCATTACCTTATTCAATTGCTTCACCTAACATGTCAAAGTATTGGAGAGGAGGGAATGAGATTCAAAGAATCCCAATAGCTCATCTCCCTTTCAATCACACATAAAAAATGCAATATAAGTCTTGAAAATGCATGTATGGGCATATTGAAATGTGTAAGCATTCAAAAAACATCCTTGGCATTTGAACAAGTCATATATAGCATACATAGGCTTGCCAAGTAAGTAGATTAGTCTCACTCAATTACTTATAGATTTTGGACTTGCCTCACCCATTTTCTGTAAGAGGTTTTGACTCAACCTCACTCTTAAGAGACTTTTTACTTTATCTCAACCAATTTCAAGGGTTTTTGGCTTCTCCACACTCAAGCAAACTAAGGCAAGTATATAGAATATCATTTGAGTGCATAAAACATCATCATGGTACCATGGCATATGAAATCATACTAGAACACTTTTCATGGCTTAAAACATACATACACACATCCAAAGACAAGGTAAGCACACATTCATGTATGAGAGAAAATAAAGAGAGCTACCTTTGCTATACAAGTATACTCTTTCCTTGAGCCTTGAGTCCTCTCCCTCGACCTCACATACACAAAGAGGTGGAGATCATTTCTCTTAGCCTAGACACACCATATGGAAGGCAATTATACTCTTGAATCAAATTTAAGGCCATACATTTATTAGAAAAGCTAAGTGGTTCATATGGCTCTTTTATGGTTCCATAATGCACTTAATGAAACAACCTTAAGAAAATATCATCTTGGCTCCATTCTCTCCATCTATTTATGATTTTTGACTCCATTTAAATCTCTTGGAGTCATCACACAATCAAATCAATGAGCCTAGCTAGGTGTTGCTTCTTTAAGTCATAATATGGAACCTATCATACCATTTCACTATCCATGGCTTCTAAAATTTTTCCAAGGCTTCCTTTCATCCTCTTCCATCATACATGACTCAAAATTAAGCTTAGAACAATTTAAAACTTCCTCTTGGTACTCTTTCTAGCCTAGGCCAAAATCATGCTTCATATGAGTACCAAGTGGGTTTGCTTCATTTTCTTGATGGAAGATGCATATGAGGAGCTTTCTAGGGATCTTAAGAGCTCATTCAAATACTCATTTAGGCCTAGGAACAATTGCATCAAATCAGATTTTTAGTGGAGGACTTAAAACCCTAGGTTTGTTATCTTGATTTTTCATAGTTATTTGTTAATTCTCTTTGCATATTCTTACTCTCCTCCCTTAAATTCCTAGGATTCACCCTTGGTTATACCTAAATTCCAAGCCTTCTTGAAGCTACATACATGGGGCGAACTAAGGAGAAGAAGGGAGCAAGAGGTAGCTACCATGGAATGAAGATTTACCTTGTTTCCTTAGCTTTTTTGGCTTGTTTCTCACTTTCCTTAGCCTTCTCTCTTTAAATACAAATTTGTCCCTTTGTTTTGGCCTCAAAACAAATCCAAGAATTTCAATAAAGCCATAAGAAAGAAGAGGAAATAGAGGAAAACAAGTTTGTTAAAGAAAATGCATAAAAAAGCCAAGAAAATCCATACCTCTTCCTTGTTTTTCTCTTTCCTTCCTCCTCCTTCTTGTGCACCTCACCCTTAGGGTTTTTCTCTAGTTTAGGGTAGAAACAATTATGGCTAAATGAAGGATGAGTTGGGGCGCCTCATATATATAGGTGGGTTTAAGAACCACTTTTCAAAAATTTTAATTTTACCCCTCGTTCTTGGCATTTTCGTTTCTAACTCCTTTTAGCTCCTTTATGAAAACCATCATTTTCATTATATAATTTAGGTTCCCAATTTAATAAAATTCTTTTGGAATTACTCAAATTGGAGCTAAAACTTTCCCAAACGAATTTGTCAAAATTCGGGTCAACTAACATTAGAAAACTTCCACTGGAAGGGTCTTAATTATCCCGAAGCTTCCCATGGTTTTTAGAGCCTCTAAGAATGCCGAAGAACTTAAAACTTTCATTTAAAAAGTCCTCATGTGAGAATTCCAAAATTTTCTCAAAATTACAAAAAATGCCATTACATTTCGTCAACCTTTTGTTCAAATTTGTTTCTTCATTCTAGCTCCATTTTTCTTTCCGTCTGAGCTTGGGATTCTGATTTTTTGGAGTCTAAAATGCTACGTAAAATTTTCAAGATCTTAAATCACTCTATCTTAGGGACTTTCTTTTGTATCTGGTGAATTTCGTACATTTACGGAGAAACCATATGTTACATTTCTCTCATTTTCAAAGAATCGGATATTACATTTTTTCCCCTTAAATAAATTTTATCCTTAAAATTTGGGATACTCTTTCCTCTTACTTTTATATATTGGCTAACTATTCCTTTCTTTCCCTTCTTCCTAGCTCTATATGCTTCTCTCGATGATTTCACTCTTTTGAGTTTCTCTCGGGTAGAGAATTTTCATTGCTAGCTCTTAATGAGGGCTCTATTATTATAGAGTACTAGCTAGTTCTTTTCATAAGGGAAAGAAATTTTGACTCTAAAGGCATATCCTGGGAGAGCTCACTAATCATATTTGATTACTCTTAACCTGTCTGTAGGGGTTAACATTCTTTTTAGTGGATTCATTTACATATATCGAGAGATAATTTATTTAGTATTAAATCTCCCGTATCCTCTCCTAATGGTTTCTTATAAGGTCTCATTATCTTTTTCTGATCATTATAGCCATTAGAGATTTTTATCTATCTGCTTACTTATTTAAATGTACCATCCACTGTTTATCTCTACATTCTTTCCTACTAGCTCATCCTGAAATCACAATTCACATTTCTTTCTATCATAAGCCTTATTTTTCAATTGCTTATTGGGATTACAACTCCTTTGGGGAGTTTTCACTTTTAATGATCCCAGTTTCTCTGTTTACTACTACATCTGTCTCTTTAGATCGGGACTTTTCCTTACTCTTTTTGCTCACTTAAGAGTGGGCACTTTGTAGTCCTTCATCTCAACATTAATAAGCCTAACTTATATTCTTCATATTGGTATCGAAGAGTAACTACCACTAACTAATGCTGAATTCTAGTGGGATGCTAATTATACTCACGGTCTCAATCACTGAAGACATTATGTACCATTTATCTCATTTAGAATTGCACCTTACCCCTTTTTTGAATACATAGTCTAGCATATAGAAATTTCTCTATCCCTCAGTCAGGGCCAATATCTGTTGGGTAGTGGTTTATCTAACTCTAACTCTAGAAAGCTAATTTCTTGCTTTCTTCATCTCATATACTATGCTCATCTCTTAAGAGATCTAGTCAGTGGTCCAACTATCTGAGTAAAGCCTTCATATCTTTGTGGCAATAGTCTACCAGACTTAGAAGGTCTCTAGTCTTTAAGACAAAACTATCTATGACTATATTGGTCTCTAAGACTAACTGATTTGGAAAAACTATCTCAAGTTGTCATCTCACTAGAGAATTACTATGCTGTAACTGTGGACTCTCTATAACTTTGTGGGATCTGCTGCGACCCCTAGGTCTACTGTAACCTCTCAGAGCTCTGCTAGGATTTACTGCAACCTATTATACTATGCTAAGATCTACTACGTCTATCTCTGGGAGACGTTAAAGCCTAAGATCATTATATCCAACAGTAAAATACATGCTCACTAAGTCTGGTAACCATCGCTCATAATAACTGAGGCTAAACTCAGAAGTATATCATGCTCTTCATATTGATGCTTAGGAGCATTGTAATTTTTTTATTCATCACTCCTCAAGGATCCTCAGGTTCTCACTTCATCCCTTTTTTATTTAGGATTTATTTTCTTACTCTAATTGTACTCGACTATCTTTCCTCTCATATCCTATAATTTTTTACTATACCCATATTCTGCTTTTGAGTGCCTTAGCACCTAGGCATCTCACACACTGAGTGTGCCTAACATCTCTGGCAGGAGAGAGGCTATACACTGATCCCTTCTCATTTCATTTACTTATACTATAAGGGACTCAGGCTATGCATACTAAAATCATGCTATCTGAATCTGAACATTTCTTACTACTAGCATGTTCTTTTCTATGTTACTATTGTTTACTGAGGATTCCTTTCTACATGCTTTTCTTACTGTTCTAATATTTCTGGAATCCCTTTACCTCTCTTTTCTAACTTATCTCATTCTTTAACTAACTAGAATACCTTTCGATTATCGAGATACTTTGGTGATTGATGTCATTATTTGCTACGCACTCAAGTCACATTACTACTAGGTTAGCTAGACCCAATATTATGTAACCTTTGTTGCAAGAAAATCATATTATCAAACACTAATATACAGGCGCCTCATGATTGGGCTCAGAGCCACTATCACTAGTATATTACAAGTTTTTCAATAATCTAAAGTATTCCTCTCTTATTTTTCTTTATCTGCCCTATTCTTGTAATATACTCAGAGAAAATAAGATTCTTCCTCTATTTCATCCTGAGATCACTTTACATTGCCCGACTATTTTTACTTCAGGCAATATCATGCTAGAAGGCCATCTATGCCAAGGACAAGTGTGCTTTCTCAACTACTCCAGCACATCAACTCAATATTTATTCTTAATCTATTATGTCCTTAGCTTGACACTGTCATATATTCTCTCTCTCTTACCTCTACTATCCTTTTACTTAGGTAAAAAGATGTTCTACTATTAACTGTCCCTCTTGCTATCAAGAGCACCTGCTCTAGGTTGCACAAAATTCATATGGAGGAGAACAAGCAAGAAGTGCAAGAAAAGCCATGAAAAGGAATGGGAACCTGCCTTAAATTCTTACTCTTCCAAATGGTTTCCTCTTGCACCCAAGCCTTCCCTCCAATCCTAACTTCTCCTTGCTAGACCAAAACCAAAATAGCATCAAAATACATTCTGAACCCATGGAAATATGGAGGAGAAGGAGGGGAATATTTATTGTAAAGACAAAAGGAAGAAAACACACCATTTCATACCTATTCAAGGCTTCTTCTTCTCCTTCATTGTTTCTCCTTCCACATGATGCCTTGGTTAGAGTTTTTAGCAGTTTCAGAAATGGATAAAACATTAGTGCAACTTGGGGAGGGATGGAACGTGTTTTAAGAGAGCAAAAAGAAACTTTTCTTTTTTACATTTTAGTCCCTATTCTTGGCTTTTTCATTTTAGGCCCATTTCAATTCCTTTTCAAAATTCGTCTTTTCCATCATAATATTTAGGCTTTCTAACTTATAAAATACCTTTGAAACCACTCAAATTGGATTTAAAACCATTCTGAATTGTTCGGTCAAAGTTTTGGTCAACATTTGCCAAACTCACTCACTGGAGGGATTTCAACTGCTCTAGGGCTTTCCATGGTTTTCAGGGCCTCTGAGAATCCCAGAAAATTTAAATTTTTCATATTAAAAACCCTCCTGTGAGTTTTCAAAATTTTCAAAAATTACAAAAATGCCCCTATTTTTTTCGGCAAATTTTCTGAGTTTCTCTGGCTCTGGTTTTCAGGCATCTTAAACCTCAAATCCTCATTTTCTATTATTTAGAATTTGATCCTAATTTTAGTTGGCATTAAACTTCTCTATCTAGGGGACTTCCTTTGGAAACTGACTCATTTTCATCATTTTTTGAAAAATCAGACATTACAATTTGCTTGCAACATGGTCAAAATATGAGCAATTTCATATTTGATGTCACATAAAATGATTCATTGAATTTTAATGTAATATTATAAAAGACCTTTAAAAAGTCGATAAACACAAAAGCATGATTCCAATCATATGCCATAGAAGGACCAATTCGATTATACCTTCCTTAAACTACACATTATAGGCCTTATCTTCATCTTCCATTCCTTCAAATACCTTTTAGAACTTCATAGCATGTTCTAACATCATGTAAGTGGAATTTCACCTAGTCATAATATCCAAACACAAAAGACTTTTAGAGTCTATTTTTTCCTTTGCAATAAAACTCTTGAATTTTTGAAGTCTTATAGGAGAAGACCTAACATAACTAACAATATTCTGAATGGCAGAAATGTAATCTTGCAAATCCTTCAATCCATCATTTATCGCTAGGTTAAAAATATAAGCACAACCCCTCACATGTAGATAATCCCCATCACACACTGACCTATTCTAATTTTTTAATAGTTTTTTCAAGTATGCCACCACTGTGTTATTGGAGTTTGCATTATCTATGGTTAAAGGGAACACGTTTTTAATCCCCCATTCTGACAAACGCTTCTCAATTGCCTTTCCTATGGTGTTACCCTTATGGTTTTCTACTATACAAAAGTTTAAAATTTGCTTTTACAATCTCCAATGTTCATTAATAAAATAAGCTGTAAGGCACATGTAGTTAAAATTTTGACTTAACGACCAAGTATTTATAGTGAGGCACACACAAGCACATGATTTTTTTAACAAATCTTTCAACTTCGTGGATTCTTCTTGGTAGAGTTTTAAACAATCCCTAGCAACCACTCTTAATGGAACTAGAAATCTAGATTTCAGATGATTCAATAACTCTAAAAACACATTCCCTTTTACAATTTGAAAGACATCTCATCACATATTACAAATTTAGCTAGAGCCCTTCAACATTCATCAAAATGATATGTGTAAGGGACCAAAGTTCCTGCAACCCTTGCATTGTCTCCTTTAGAAGGCTTAGTATATGCTAAAATAAGTTGATTTTTTGCCTTATGTGGGTCCTTAGTAAATGCTTTCAAATGCCTATTCAAATAATTCATTCTATGTTTAGATGGGTGATAAGCAGAGAAAGCCACACAATATCTATATACAGCTTTATGTTCCCTTCCAGTTTCATCCAACGGAAGTTTTCTAAAATGCTCACAAACACTAAACTTGTTTACAAGGTGTTTTCTCTTTCCACCCACATTTGTAGAAGGTGCAAAAGTAGAGGCTGTAGTAGTAGCAACATCTAAAACAAGAGAGTTTTAACTGGGAATATTGCTAGGTTCGGATTGGGATTAGGATTAGGACTAGGATTGGCCTTGAGTTTGTTCAGTATTATGATTTGCCATTGGTGCCTTTGTCCCAAAAAATATGATTCACATTAGCTAAAATAAAGTTTAGATAAAAACAAAACATAATCAACCATGACTATCAATAATCTACCTAAAAAGGCAAAGTGACACCATGAACAAAAAGAAAGACCCAGAGGGAGAAAAAAATAAAAAAGTGTTATGCTTTATTCCTTAGATGAAAATATAACTATTATAATCAATTGATTAAATCTAGATTCACTTAAAATAAGTTATATTCAAATATGATAGCTTTTGCCTAAATCATTCAAAAAAAAAGTAGAAGATCATGCTACACTAAATTTGCAGTCACTGAATCAATAAGTTTCCTAATTAAACACTAATATTTGTTATATAATCATTTTAATTATAACAATAAACACATATCTTTCCAGGGCCACCATGACACCATCTTTAAAACTCTTCATGTCATTTAAGGACAATTTAATTCATTTTTTAAGAAAGATTCATCCCAAACTGATCATTTAAGATAAACAAAATTTATAGAAATTACTTGCATATAATGTTGTGTCAACTAACTAAATCATGAAATTAAAAGGTATAAAAACATCAATAGCATTTTCCATAGAACACTTTATTATGCTAGCAGAGAGCAAAATACAAATTGTAGAGGAAAATAATTGTTTGAATTCACTTCCAGGGTTGGAGCTAAATTTCAGCTTTTTGAATTTAAAGTCAGTTTTCCTAACCAAAGACAAAATTGCTAATTCTAGAAAAGATCTAAGCAAAGGTTTTAGCTTTCATGAATCATAGCTTATGACATTTTTCTTATGAACTAATAATTGAAATGTAAAAACATCCCTTTTGCAAACTCATGGTTGGATATTATAGGAGTTCATCTATGTACATAATAAAACTCAAAAATCAAAGGCAGAGCAGAAGGGAGATAAAGACAAAACTATAAAGCTAAAATTTTTGGATGGAAAAACACATACCAATGCCACAAACAGAGCTGCTATACCTGTAGCAATCATGGCTAAGCAAGGAGACACGAGTCATGAGAGTGAAGAATAGATTATAATGGAGCTACTATACCTATAGTAGAATGAGTGCATGGTCAGTGTTGTGCCTGTGCATGTGTGGCAATCTAATAAAAGCAAAATAATAACTATGTGGTTGGCGTGGCTCAATCTTGGACTCTTGGTGGCAATAGATGGGTGAAAAGAAGATGCAAAAGCAATGCAGTCTATGTTAAGCATGTGCATGCATGGTAGTCTAGCAAAAGCAGAATGATAACTGTGTGATGGGTGTGGCTTAGTCTTAGACTATTTGTGGCAGTAAATGGAAGAAAAGAATATGCAAAGTAGGGAGGGTATAGGTAAGGAAGGAAAGCTATAGCCAACAAAGAGAGACAAATGAAATAAGAATAAAGAAAGATGTAAGATGTCAAGATATTGATTTACCCCCAAAAAAATGTAACTCTTGGGTTGGGCCTCCTCGTGGCCCAGCCTAGCTCGGATACAAATTGATAGTTTTCTTAAAATTCTACCTATTTACTTTTTTGACTCAACTTGATTAAGTTGGGTAGGATTGGGCCTTTTATGCCTAATGAGCTAATGAACACCCTTAAATTTCACTTGAAGAATCATCACCAAGAGCTCTTTCAAATAAAGTATGATTCAAACCATGGAAGTGTGTAAACTTGAAACCCTAAACCTTTGTCATTTCACCTAGAGAGAGAAAGTGGATGGTGTGATGTTTTTCTTAATGAAACTTGGTGTTTATGATAATGAGATTGTTAAATATGATATGTATTTAGCTTGAAATCTTGAAAATTTAAGTTTGAAGCATGTATAGCCATTTTTGGCCAAATGAAAAATTATGTAGTTATAATGTTTGTTTTGTCATTATGATGATAAAAGAGGCTTAATTATGAATTATAAAGATGGTTTGAATGAGATTTAGTGTCAGAAACTTATAATTTTGATATATTGAAAAATTGAGCTCAAGGATGGCCTAAATGATCATATCGATGGAAATTGTGTTTTAGCATGATTATGGCTATTCAAGTGACTTATGATTTAAATGAGTTATATATATCATTAAAATGAAGTCAAGATATTGAGAAAATGACAACACTTGTTGTAGTTCAAAGTTGTTTCATGCCTAAGTATGTCAATTAAAGGAAATGACTAAATGAATAATAAATAACCAAATAAATAGTAAAAGTACTATTTTTGGTCAAATTTATGAATTTAGGAAGCTTAATTTAGTTAAGAAAATGTGCATAAGAGAAACCCTAATTTTGGCCCGAGATGAAGAGCAAATGAAGAAAAGTATTGTTTTTAAAACCGAACTGATCATTAAACCGATGAAGGCACTAATTCACAGTTCATTGGTCAAACCATGGTTAAATTGACAATAATTAAATATATTTTTTTAAAATTTTATGTACTAAAATTTTAATATAACAAGAAAATATTAACAAATTTTAAATATTTGATTATTAATTTAATATTTTTTATATGTTTAAAAATTTATTTTTTAATTAAAAAACAAAAACTATCCATACTTAAAAGTTAAAACTATTTAATATTGAATTTTTGGAATTTTTAAATTGTATTAAGATTTCACTTATTATTAAAAAAATAACAATTTTAGTCAAATACTTTTATATTTAAGAGAAATGCTACTAGAAGATGAGGCATACTGAAGAGGAAGCACTGAATATAACTAAATGCGTGCCTTTTATTTCTTTTATATTTTCTTTTTTTTTTAATTTCTTTATGTTTCAACCCTTCTTTCTTCTAGCATTTTTTATTTTTAATTTATCAAATTTATTTAAGATAAATTATCTTATTATATAAGAAAATTTCCTAAAAAAAAATTTGCTAACTAGTTTAAACCAGTTTTTGACTAATCCAATTTTAACTAATTTAGTCAATTTTTGACTGGTTTGACTAATGCAATTATTCATGCATAAAAGTACATACTTTCTTGCAAATGTGTTTCAATATGCATAAAATATGTTGAGATAGCCTATGTGGCAATTGTGTAAAGGCTAAGAGGTTAAGGTGTTACACAGCACAATATGAATAGTAATTACTATTTAAGAACTTCTTGGGGTTAATTTTGAAAATTCACTAAGTATTCTATAAAGCTCAGAAAAATGCAAACTTTGGCTTGTTATAGAGCTCTATATTTCTTTAATTGCTTACTAAATTTTAGCTCCAAATGAGGTCATTCAAAGTGTCAAGAGTAAGATTGCATTTTATGACTTATTTGAATCAAATTTTAAATCCAAAATAGTCCATTTGGGCCCTAATATGCAATCTTTTAACTTGAGCAAATTTCATTCTATTCATACATCATTTCTATAGGCATCAATACATAAAATGTGTCTGTCTAGCCTCTAAAATTCATCATCTCACATGTAATTATGCATATATAACCAAGGATTTCTCATATACTAAAACACATTACATTTACATGTATCTATATCAAAATAGCATACATTCATAGTTTTCAATTTCTACATGAAGTGTTATTACATATCATCATTATATACCTCATGCTTTACTACTATTTTGTCTCATAATATACATTCAAATTAATATATACATTGTAAACATTCTAACTACATTCTCTAAAGCTTTAATTCTTCTCTAGTTCTTTCTTCTTGCTAGTTACGCCTGTCATAATTAATGGGGGATGAAAGGGGGTGAGATTCATGGGAAAATCTAAATAACCACACTCAATCCAATTCATTGCACACAATGAATGATTCAAAGATAAAATGCATGTAAGTAAGGTCATATGCACATAAAACATCTCAAACATGGAATTGGCATGAAATTTTCATACTTATCTAGCCATGGCATAGAGACATACTAATTAGGTTCAATTGTGGGCTAAGGGAAAAACTATTGCACTCAATTCCTTAACAATCATAGTAAGAGAAAAATTTAACTCATATATGCATAAAAACTCATATTAAGGAACCAATTCAAAACATAATTCAAGTAATCATCAAATAACCAATACACACAAAGCATTTCAACTCAAATGCATTTAAATGCATGCAAGAAAGGAAGAGTAAACTATCTTATGAAGCTAGGAGCTTTGATCAACCATTAACCCACTTGCTATTTTCTTTTCCCTTGGGCCTTCTTGGGTTGGCACACACTCACAAAGGTGGGATTGCACTAGCTTGGCATAATTACATTAATTTAGATACAAGGAAACTAGTTAGAATTTATTCCATCTCATTCCTTCAACACATATGCATATTAAACTTAAAACATAGACTTAAGTTACTTTAATTACCTTACTAAGGAATTCCCATGATTCAACTTTTAGGCCTTAAGATTTTATCATGTATGAGCTATATGATTTTAATGGAACTCATTAGGGTTATCATATGCATGCTTAAACTTGTATAGGATTGTATTGCCCATTTAGGTACCTTTGAGCCCTAAATTTTCATTTATAAAAATAAGGCTCCTAAATTCATTCTAATGGTTACATTGGTGTTCATAACTCATATCTAGACCATCTACGACCTTAGAATCAATGAAACAACTCTCTAGGTGCTTCATCCCTACCTTGGTTGAGACACACACACATACCAATGCCATACATGGAGTTTTTGCCATTTTCCTAAGGAATTTGGAGGATGTAAGATATCCATGACTCATTTCTAGTTCAAGTATGGCTTTAGAGGGTTCAATTTATCTTTCTAGGGTTTTAAAACATCCATGGTTCATTTAGAACCCTAGGTGACCCTAACTTGTTTTCTATAGCTTTCTTTAGGGTTTTCTTTGCATAATCTTATTCTACTTCCTTTTTAAACTATTGTTTTTATTAAGTTTTCATGAAACTTAAGCTTGCTTCTTCCTTTCTCTCTCTCTCTCACAGCCAAAAGCATAGAGGAATGGATATTCAAAGAAAAGCAACTTTTTGGTTTAAGGCATACCTTGTTTGAAAGCCTTTCGAAGGGTAATTCTTCTAGTATATTTAGTTGCTTCAAATTTCTTCTTTTCCCTCAAGAGGTCAACCACTAAGTTTACTATTTTAAAAAACTAAAACTACTATTAGAAAGAGCATAAAGAGGAGAAGAGAGTTTCTAAATAGCATATAACAAGAATTTACATAAATCCATACCATTTTGGCCTTTCTTTTTCTTCCCTTTCCTCTTCCTTTTCATGCCACTTAGTTACCAGTCTAAGGCTGAATATGTCAATTCTAATATGGGGGAGCAGCTAGCATGCCATATATTAAAGGAGAAGGAAGATATTTTCAATAATTTAAAATTTTCCATCATGTCCTTTTACTTTAACTCTCCCGTTTGAACTCATTTTTTATCATTTTCAAAAACTATATATTCCATACTAAAATTTAGACTCTCTACATGATTAAAAATAGTTTTTTAAAGATTTAAGGGATTTTTGAAAAAGTCCAATTTAAAATATTGTTACCAAGAAGCCAAATTTTCACATGGTTAGGAGTTTAACTGATCTAATCTCATAAGGTTAATCTATTAATCTTATTTTATCATATTATGAAGAGGAATATATGTTTCTCTTATTAAATCTCATAATATTTAAATTCCTAATTTTTCCACCTTTCAGTACTTCCACTATTTGCTTGCATCTTTTTGGGATCTTAGCCAAACTAGGGCTCTCTAATTAAACTTTATATGCTTTTTTACTTTAGGCTAATGAGGATTATCTTTATCTCTATTTATTTTTTATTTAAAACAAAACTCTTGTTTTTTGTACCGTTTTGATCGAAATTATGATTTTGTCAATACATTCATTTCACTCTAATTTTGGCCCAAAAACTTTAATCTTTTTAAATAACTTTAAAGCATAATATATTTTAAGATCGTTTGTACTCATAATCATTCTCTAGGTCTACAGTGGCTCAAAATAACTTAAAACAATTCTATGTACAGATATACTACTAGTTACCTCAATTTACATGCAATCAGGGCTTTGGCCAATTTCATTAACTCTAGTTAATATAGCAACCTTATAATCAATGCAAGCACATATTTATTATACCAACCTAAAAACTAAAAGATTAGTATGCATTGATTACATAAAACTCCAGCATCTAATTAGAATTTTATTCCTTATATCTAAACAAGCCAAAATGAGCAAAACAAGCTTTATAGAATGAAACAAAACTCAACAAAGCCAACAATAATCGTAACAACAAAGGTAATAAATAGAAACCAACAGAAAGAAAAAGAAAGTCAATAGCAAAAAAACCAAAAAAGAAATCCCCTTTGCTACAACGCCATTGTAGTGCAAGGGCAAAATTGCCCTTTTGCCCTTGCTAATCATCATTTCCCAACAAAGGCTAAAAGCAAAGAGGGAGTAGTGCGAGGGAAAGAAAGCACCTAAGAGAGAGACAGAGAGAAAGCACACATCAAGACATAAGTGAGAAGGGGATATAATTGCTAAATTAGTGAGGATTAGCAAGGGAATTTTCCCTCACTAATTTTAAAAATTGTTGTCATATTAGTAGCAAAAATATTCCTCTTTAGTCCTTCAATGAGCACCAATAGTAAAGGATAATGATGCCTTCGCTAATTCCTAGCAATAACAAGGGAATGTGTCCTTGCTAAAGCCTTGGCAAAGGAATTTTTTAGTGGGGGAATTACGATTTGCTAATCCCTCATAATTCATCACAAAGATTGTTGCCAACATTATTATGTTTGTTTTTCTACAATCAAGCAAGTTGGCAAAGGAATTTCTTAGGCTCGCTACTCCTTTGCCAAATAGTGAGGGATTAGTGAAAAAACTAGAGACGACATAATCCTTCACCATTTTGCAAGTGCATTTCCCTTGTTAAGTTGTTGCTAATATGTAGAAATTTGTGCCACCCCTTCAATGTTTAGCGAGGGATTTATTCTCTCATTAAATTTTCTTCTTATTTTCCTTTTTGCTTATTGTGTAAGATAATACATAATTAATTATGTCAAAAAAATTAATAGAATATAGATAAAAATTTGACAATATAGGCTAAATTAAAAAAAATTTAAACTATAAAGGATTTAATTACAAATTTTTAAATAATAAGAACTAAATTAAAATTTTGATAAAGTATAAGGACCAAAAGAATAACTTTTTATTTAAAATATTTATTTTGATAAATTTTTATTTATTATATAGTTAACTAATATGTATTGAAAGTTTTTTTATTATGAAAATTATGAATAATGGATTTATAATGCTCTCCGCGCTGGCGTGGACCTCTATCTTCAAAGGAAATATGGGATCTGTTTGCCATAAAACGCGATTTCTGGCAGCTGATCTAAAGTCGCTGAATTGAATGTACCGCAAGTATGAAATTATCAACTGGCGACGCAGTTGGCGTCGTGAAAATCAGATTGACTTTATCTATCGCAAAATTCAGATCGTGTTTTATGTAATCCAAGTGCTATTTTTGCAAACTCGTGAAATAATATTAAGAAAAAAATTACAGTTGAAAATTTAAGTTAAAAAAAGTATATTAAAAAATTTTTAATTTTAAAATTATTTTAAAAGATTCAAAAGTCAAAAATTTTAACTTAATCTTAAATTATAATTTTTTAATTTATATTTTTTTCTTTGAGTCTTTTAAAATAATTTTAAATTTTAAAATTTTTTAATATAAATATCACCAACTTGATGTTCTTAAATATAATTTTTCTTAATACCAACCTGATTTATCTGATGTAATATAATTCAATTAATTAAGTCACTTAGCAATTTGACTCATACATATAGAGAAACAAAAAAACTTAAGTGTATAACCACTAAAACTATTTCTCCATATATATAACTTAATTTCTTTTTCTCCATGTTCAAGAATTTATTTTTTGAAAAAATAATAAGGGGAGGTAGGGGGAGAATGGGGGGCAGGTTTTTTTGGAGGGGTTGTGTATAATATAATAAAATATATTATATTAAAAATTATTTAAAATAAATAATAAAAGTTTAGATTTGTAGATTTTACATTTTTATACCTAAAATTTTTTAAAGGTAGTATTTTTTTGTTACTATAATATCTAGATGGTCTGCTGTATATATATATATATATATATTACAATATATGTCATAAAATATATTTTATATAATAAATATTATATATATATATATTCTATATTACATAAAACATATATGAAATATTATATTTCTACTAAAAAATATTAAAATATAATTAATTATAATAAATTTAATAACAATTTTATTGATAAATTTATAATTTAATTATAATTTAATAAATATAATATATTAGTAATATGCTTAATGAAAATTTAATAATAATGAGTAAATTAAAATTTTTGTTATTAGATATTTATTATTGAATCATTAAACTTGTTATTAATGTATCGTATTTATATCTAAAAAATTCTTCTAAAACAAATAATAAGATGTTAGATTCCTAAATTTTAGATTTTTATATCTAAAATTCTTTAAAACATATCTTTTTTCTTTTGGAATTGAATGCTCAGTGCGAAAACCAATTTAGAGCTGACGTGAGGTGACCTTTTCCTTAAGGTTAAGGAGGTTTATTCTCATTGTTGAACCAAGTATTATCAAAGACTTAAAAATTAAAATGCAATTTGATCATAATTAACCGTAGCAAATTATTTAAACACCATGGTAACAACAATAAATGACTTTTAGATAATTTTAGTTATGAAAATATAAAATTTAAAAAATTTAACATCTTATTATTTATTTTACAGAATTTTTTAGATATAAATATAATATATTAATAACATGCTTAATGATTCAATAATAAATATCTAATAACAAAATTTGTAATTTATTCACTATGACTAAACTTTTATTAAGCATATTATGAATATGTTATATTTATTAAATTATAATTAAAATATAAATTTATCTTAAAAATCATAATTTATAGATTTATTATTATTAATTATATTTTCATATTTCGTAGTAAAAATATAATATTTTTTATCTATTTTATGTAATATAATATTTGTTATATAAAATATATTTATATAATACAATATAATATAATATATGTACACACACATAGCAAACCACCTAGATATTATGGCAATAATAATAAATTACCTTTAAAAAATTTTAGATATAAAGAAAAATTTGTTTTGAACATTGAAGTATTTCTTTTGCATCCAATAATTTTTTAAAAAAAAAAATTATAGAATGCAAAGACAACCCTTCTACATTCTCTAAAAAAAAAAGAAATTAAGTTATATATATATATATATATATATATGAAGAAATAGTTTTAGCAGTTATACATTTAAATTTTTTGTTGAGTCAAATTGCCTATGATCTTTGCTGATCAGTGAAGCCGCATGGCTAGAGTTAGGGACGACCACACGAAGACTTCATCATTGGGCAAGATCATATACGAACTACATATATGCACGAACACACACTAGAATGAGTAATGACTAACGGCTTCCATACAGTACATTGATAAAGGGTCAACACGTGACCCGCTATTTGATGCCTATTGACCCTTTGATGTTGCGCAGCAAGGGACATTTAAAGGAAAAAAAAAAAACAGGAAGAAAAAAAATAAAACGGTGCTCCTGTTTGGGTCTCTCTCTGTTTGGGTCACAGCACTAGACATCATAATAAAACGGTGCTCCTGTTTAACATGAAACCCCCATTGATATAAAGACCATTCTACCCCTTGGTGTGGCCTACATAAGGACCAACCACCATCCAAATATTTTGTCTCACTCGTCATTGTTAGTGCTCCAAACTAGATTCATTGTTGAGGTGTTTACAGGGGTCCCTCCCCTCCCACATAGTAGACTACCACATGAAACCAAAACCCAGATTACTATTTATCAAAAAATGGAGATGATATTTTGATACTTAAAAGTATATTATATTTAATCGGCATCATGATTAATTAAGTAGAGTATCAATATATTTTAAGTATCATAAAACTTTTTTAATTATAAAATATTAATATTCTTTGTTGTTGTCTGAAAAAATAATAATTATTATCTAACAGGGTGCAATGCATCTCATCTTCATGGCGTACAGAGTTACATTCAGAGGATGGACAAACTTTTGTTCCTTTCAGTCACCGACCATAAACTAATCTTCTGGTTGGCTAAAAAAATAAAAATAATAAATCTTTCTTTAAAATGGACCACCTGAAATCCAGTAGAAGAGAAATTATCCTCTACCCATTTCTTGACGGGGTAAATTAAAAAAAAAATGCCCAAAGAGGAAACTCTTCAGTATTTTACACTTTTTATTTGGGGATAAAAGTTGAAACTCATGTGTAGTGATTGAGGTTGATGGCTGTTTATTCGTAGTTTAATTTAGCATTTGGCAATAACTCCCACGGGCCAAAGTGGGCCTTAATTTCCAGTATATGGGGCTATGCTATGACCTGTTAAAATTGATTTTGGGCTTCTAAACGCGCTTGACCATTGGACTAATCAATTTCTATTTATTGACTATTTTTTTGGAGCCAATTACTTATTGACAATTGACTTCCTGACTGCTTCAAATTGAAAGGAAATATATCAAGGGATTTTAGTTTATATTTTATCATAGATCAAATTAATCATAAATAGATATATAAACAAATAAGCAATAAATTATATTAAAAGTTAACATAAATTATAGTAAAAGCTAAGATTGATATTTTTATACGTCTCTTTATAATTAATTTGATTCACTTGTTTTGTCTTTTCGGTGAAAAAATTTATCTATTTTTGATAATTCGGAATTACCAGAGAGTTTTTCATGTATATCAGATCACGCATCTGTTGTGTACTTGTTCAAGAGCTTCGCATTGATAGCCATGATTCCTGACATGGCACTTCATTCCCTTCTTGCATTACTCATTAGAAGTTCTCTCTTCTGTTAAGAGGATAATATTTTCATATTTATAGCTAAGCACCTTATTTTACAGGCTTAAATCTTGATACAAAATTGCAAATATTGTGAGAGTAAAAAGGGCAATATGCTACGTTATCCTCCACCATAAACAGCATAGTCTTTAACCAGACAAAACCGATGTTAAATATATATAAACAAAGAAAGGACCACTGAGTTTACAAACTTTAGAAGGATCGAAGCCTTCTTAAAAAACCAGCTTCTTCATCACAATGGAAGCCTATAAAAGTATATAATTTAGAAACAACATAATTTATATTATTCTGTTGGGGGAATCTAAGGGATCCCAACTAATTAAGAAGAAGACACTACATGTACAGTCAATCTTACCCTTTCTGCATAATAAGCCAACAAGAGACAACCCCCTTCCCCTTCTCCTTTTCCAGAAATTAATATTAAAAAAAAAACCAAAAAAGTTGAATAAAATTATAATGTAGATGAATGAATATGACAGTCCAATTAGCTTCTGCGTGTTTTTAGCTTCTTTACTGGTTGGTCAATGTCTTCAGTGTTGGCAACTCTAGAGCGTGCCATATGTTGATTCCTGGAAACAAGCTCATCATTCTAGAGCAAGATGATTCATAAATTAGCTAATAGTCCACAATTCTACAATATGAAACTTTAATATAATTGTACAATTAAATTTATGTTCATGAATAAGACCATCCAAAAGACTATTGAAGTGTCAATATATATACCTTGGCACCTGACATTGGTACAGATTGTTTGATGTTTGCTTGCTTACCAAGCTCAATCTGCACTGAGATGTTAGCTCGTGACAAATCCACTCCTGAACTCTGCAGTGCTTGTGTTAGTGTATTTAACAACCTGTTCAAGAACAGTATATTTTAATTAATAAAGCACAATCAAATCAATGCTTCACGAAGCCAATGTTGCAAGCCTATTACAACAGTTCCTACAGAAAGCATTTAGGGATAAGATAGTTAACCAAGTCCCCAAAATCACAAAATTAAAAAAAGATGGCATTCTGTATTAACAAGGACAAAAGCAACTTATAATTTCACACAATAATAAGTTCAAATGTTGTGCAAAGATTGACCAGTTCAATCCACATGCTAGAAACATGAAAATCTGAAAATATGTAGAATGATTAGTTTGAAAAGAAAAATGCAGCACCACTATCATCTTAACAGAAGATATTTGGACTAGTACATGTCAGATCATAATGAATTAGATTTCTCATGGTGCCAAATGGTAAACACAGTCCGCTGAATTTGCTGCTAATCATTTCTTAGGCCTCATGTCAGGGCCATGGGAAATATGTTATGATCCAACAGGTGATTTAGATGATTAAAGAGCATGTCTCCACAAATAGTTTAACAAAACATGAGGATGCAACCCAACTTTATGCCCAACATAACTCAAATTAGTTTAGAAGAAATAAATCTTTTACCATTAATAACACATTGAAAAAGAAAAATCTTACCTTCTTGAGTACACACTTGATATGCTAATGGCACCACCTTCAATAGTGAGCTCTTTCTCTTTCAGCTTATCATTAGGTGTAGTCACCCCTGTGGCGCTAGAGTAAGTCTGGCACCGCACTGAAGGTTGATATATGTTGTTCTCTGAGTCAGATGCCAATCTATGCGTGAGCTGAGACACAATATCTGGACTACCCCTTTGGGCTGATGTAATGAGATTTGACTGAGAAAAAATTGGAATTTTCATGGCCTTATTTATTATTCCACGATGTTGATCTATTGCCTTGATGGTAGTTGCAGGGCTTGTGCCAGATTCTACATTCTGAGTGCGCCCAGGAAATGATGAGGAGATAGTAATATTTTCCTCATCAAACTTGGAAGCAAACATCAAGGTTGAAGATGGACCTGACTCGCCATTTGTGCCACGAGATTGATCAACATAACTTTCAGCAGGCCTGTGATTATTTCTCTGCTTGAATGAAAGGAGGATAGTCATTTATTCGTTAAAGAGGTCACAATCTTTCTGGTTATTTTTAAATTCAAATACATTTACCCCAAACTTAAGATAGTAATTTGCGTATCCACTTTTTTCCTTCTTTGCCATAAATTCTTGTATCCAATTGAACAACTTAGGAGCATCATAATTTCATATCACACTAACATATAACCTTGCTTGTCCATTTCAACAAGGAGAACACAAACAAAAGATAGAGACGTGATAAATCCCTTAAGAAAGCTTTCTTATGTTCTTCTTTCAAATCCTGCACAAGTTATGAGAGACAGGTACGGTGATTACCCATGGCATCAATTTTTCTGCTTCATGATTCCACCCTTGGTATGACCCTTCATACTTATGCACCTTCTCTTGTAAAAAATGAATATACTCAATGACCTGCAAATACTTAAGTTAAACCATCATTAAACAATTAAACATACAAATATAATGAGATTCATTTCATATATGAATGTACCTCTAACAAAAAAGATGCCTTATCCCTCTTCTGGTCACTATGTGGAATAAGCTCTCTTAACATCTGGAATCTGCATTGCATAATTTCCAATATTATAATCAATAATATCAGCTCTGATTCATGATCAATCAATTAAGCGCACCCAATACGAATGAGGGCAACAATGGAAGCAGTGAATGCCCTCTGAACATTTATATTATCTTCCAGATACTGTGAGAAATTCCGAGAAGACATGATGAGCAGGACAAAAGAATATCTCTCATCATTATATGGCACATTGAAAGCATAATTGTCCACACTTCATAAGTCCATATAAAAAGAAAAAACTAAAAGTTGAGTACTTGACTTCTGTACATACACATTTTATTGCAATATTACAACAAAATATGTCTGATAGTTCCAATACATATGGAGTTTTTTGTAGATTCTCTAAGTTATTAAAAAAATAAAAGAAGGAAACTTGCAATAATTGACTCAAATTACAGATAAACGAGACAGTAGATCGAGAAAATCTCTACTCTAGGCATTCACTGGGACCTCTTTCTCTATCTCTCTCTCTCTCGCACACACACACTTTTAGATAGTCTTCAAATTCCATGAGTTCGAGCATTTTATCTTCCTAAACACGAGAGGAATCTTAATAACCGATGTCTTGGCTTGAGAAGGCAGAAAGGGAGACAGAGAGCGACAGATGGTGCAGAGGACAGAACAAAAATATCTATTTGCCAACTGGTAAGGGGATAACGAATCGGGAGTGACCCTCCCTGTCCCTACATAAGATCAAACCCAAGACTTTAAAATCCTCGTTGCACTTGGCAATGAGGGTTGCACGCTAGGCTATAAGACAACGGCCTCTATCAAATGCTATAGTAGAGAGACCATGAATCTATATTGCACTAATTGATCGAACAGAAATTACAAAGCATGGGAGGTAACACTTGCCTGTCATTGATTTTGCTTCTTCTACGCTGCTCTGTTGCAGAATGTTTTGATCGTGGTGTGTTTGGCTTTTGGTCAGCGCTCTTACCATCAACTTTCACTCTCAATTCTCCTGTATATAATAATCCGTTTTAGCCTATGTCAGAACATTTCAAACAAGTGACCTTGATAGTTTAGACCTCACCAGACCCAAAATAATTGATAATTAACAACTAATTGAAGAACAAAAAAGTCGTTATGGCATTTATGATTTTCCGTTCGATCACGAGTCACTGTAATAAATTACTCAAATGATAGCAAAGACAAGAAGGACAATCTTTGAAGAACAACGAAAATAGATCATGAAATAGAACTCCGCTGTTAGACATATTCACCAAAATGTATAGCAAAATTTAACGAGTAATTAAAATCAATTGAACCATCTCCCACAATGCTAAAATTATCCTCAAAAGAGATATGGTCTTGCTGCAGCCTTTCTCAGGAATGAAATATTAACGAGCATAAGTTAAGGGCTAAATTACCTATTGGGGTATTGGAGCATTCTTTCTTAAGAATGAGTGCTTCATTGTCAAGCTCCTCATAGAGGGCACAATCGCCCTTGGCGGATTTTATCATTTCAACAAAACTCTGGTTCTTCTGCCCAGTTGTCCTGTTCAATTAATTCACACAAATCCCAGTACAAACTCGCAAATAACCCACGTTGCAAGAAACATCACGTATATAAACATAAAGCAAAGAGGAAGAGAGTGTCACTCACTGAGAGGAAGGGAGAGAGTTGAAGCTGTCGTGATGAGTGTTGGAATACGGCAGTGACGTTCTCTCCGCTAACGCCCACTGCCCTAGCTTCGCCGCAGAGTCTGTCGTGCATGAGCAGGAAGGCGGGGCAAAACGTTATTACTTAATTATTACTGTTGCGGAAAGATATGGAATTTGATATTATTATTTATTATTACCATGCTTTCTTTTTGTAAACTCTAGTAAACAGTAAGTGGGCAATCTAGCCCACAATCAAGGCCCACTTGACATTTTTTAAGTAATTTTATTAAATAATCTATCTGATATTGACCCCCCAAAAAATTAATCTATCTTGCAAAAAGTTGAGTTTTTTTTTTAAGTGTCAAATGCATCTTGTTATCACTCTAGTAACTTAAAATTAAAGTGAAAAGACCATGTGAGTCTTTCTCAAATGGTAAAGATAGGATGGGATATAAATAGTATCCACGGTTCAAGTCCTTCCATGTTTAAAAAATAAAAAAACAGGAGTGGAAAGTTAATTTAATGAAAAAAAAAATCAGACGAAACTCAGATAAATGAGTAGCGTGTGAAAGAATGTTTTCAGTACATTAATCATGTGATATTGAATGATAAAAAAATTTATATATCGTGTTTTTATTTAAGAAAGTTTAATAACAAATATATAAACAATTATTACTGCATTAATTTGTCCAAAGAATCCTCCACCCTTCCCCAAAAAAAAATTTCGTTTAATCATTGTGTTATTATCATTTCAAAATAAATGTATGATTTATACTTCTTCCTTCAATCTCATATATAAGAAATAAATAACTAATTTATAAGTATTAAAAAAGTTATTTAAAAGTAATTAATCTTTTTAATTTTATTTCAAATAAAAATTATTTTTTAAAAATGCTCCTATTTAATATGTATACTTTTTTTTTGAAATTAATAATTACCACTACTCATAATTTGAATGACTTATTTAATAAAAGATATAATTGAAATATTGTAATTAATATGATAATTTATTTTTTATATATAAGATTAAATTAAATCTCAAAAAAAATTTATATATGAAATCAGAAAGAATATATATATTTTAATGCTTATGCTGACGTAAATAATTTTCAGTTCATCTAATAATGAAAACAAATATAAATGGAGAAAAAGAATAGTGCTCAACATTTGAATAAACAAAAAAGTTTTACCTCCAGAAATGGGCTTCTTTACCGCATTATTCTCCTTCCCTGTCTTTCCCTTGTTAACTGGAGATTCTTCCCACAAAGTGAAACCACTTCCAGTATGAGAACTGCTGTTAGAGTTGTCATCGTTTCTATCCGTACTACTTGCTTGAGCCACCGTGAAAACGGATGCCTCCGGCTTTTGATTCCTTTGGTTATTAAAATAAGGAAGGTGGTTGATACTGTAAGTCCCAATCCCTCCAGGTAGGAGGTGCTCGACCAGAGGTGGTGGCTTTTGAACCACCGAAGATATTTCCTCCGTTGCTTCTTCCTTGGCACTACTAGGTTTCCTTTCTTTGCGTTCTAGTGGCTGTAAGAAATCATGGGTTTTGAGGCAACTTCCTGTTCACACATGATCAAGGCAAAAGAATGCTGCTCAGACTTGAGGGAAGAAAGAACTAACAAATTAATGCTTCTAAAGAAAATGAGAAGAATAAACTAATAAATTTGATACTTAAAATAATTTTGTACGAATTAATCTTTAAAAATAATAAACTTAACAAAAACATTAATATATGTAATGAATTTATTATTTTTAATGACTGAACTGGTTCATTATCTAAACTTTTTAGGGCTAAAACTAGATATTTCTAGTAATATGTGAATGAAAAAAGAGCAAAGCTAGCTAGGAGCTTTCGAAGAACAGCTATATTTCGTTGTCAAATTTTAGGGTTTGCTTCGGTGCTCAAAGATGGACCACATGTAGGTAGCAGTGGCCCAAGAGAGTTCCCAACAACGAAAGAAAACAAAGTGATCTAATTTGTTTTACACGGTTGAGAAGAGTAACAAAATAGGAACATATAATTAATAAGGCAAAAGTATCTTTTTCCTTTTAAAATTTTTAGATTATTGCTAATTTCGTTTCAAGCATTTTTTTTATTAAATTTATCTTACATATTTATTAAAATTCTCAATGTTATCCTAAATATTAACTTTGTCAAATTTGATGAAGCTAAATTCAAGTTGTGAAATAGGGACTTTAATGGGTTTGATTTCCACCTTGGAAGAGGAATATTTGTGGGATAGCATAATGTTAAAAATAAACAAAGGGAAACAACGCAGTTTAGGGGTTAGAATTATGAAATTAGATCTTATATAATCTACATTAACATGTTATAATTGTCAATTCATGTGTAACAATATATTATCAATATTTATTAATTTAATTGACAAAGTTAATTTTTCAAATTATATTAAAAATTCAAACTAAAATGTAAGACGGAATTGACCCTTGTTCCAAAAGCAAAAAATATACTTTTATCTTAATCAAATATTTTTGCCATTGAAAAACAACTATTTTCCATTTAAAGTTATTTAATAAATCAGACATGATTAACTATTATGAATAAGGAAAGAAAATAAGAAATGAAAATGAGGATGAAAACCAAGTTTGACGAAGGCCGAGAGATAAGAGAAGACACTTGGGAAAGACATGGCAGGCTATGCCAAAACCGAAACTATCCATTTCGGCCAAAAGGACAAACATTTGGCTTTGAAAAGAGAAGAACGCCAAAGTAACAAATACTACACATCTATGCGAATCTTTCATTTTCATTTTCATTTTCATTCTCTTCGCGGTTAAAGGTTTTCGTGGATTTGGACTATAAGTTCATGAATGAAAAGAAAAAGCAGGTCCGAGTACGCTCTCAAGGACACCATTCCCTTCCCCGCATGAGGCCTGATTTGAAACGTCATATCATCTGCTTGTGGGTCCTACCATACACCATCCCCCCTAATCTGACCGTCCTAAATATTTGGGCGATAGTGTCCATCATGGTTAGGTACAAAATTTAATAAATTTTAATATAAAAATACCGAAAACTTCAATCACCGTAAATCTATTTTGGTGATTTTCAATATGGACGTGGAAAAAAAATTATAAAAATTAAAACTCTATATATATATATATATATATTTGTCCGGTATATCAATTTTATTTTTCAATTAAAAAGAGGTGGGCCAGTAGATTCATGGCTCAGATCCATGATTCAGTTGCAGTCACGTGCAGGAACAACGGTGATGGATAATTGCGACATTTACTGGATGCGATCTCACGTCCGAAGAGCGCACACACACAGGGTAAACAACAAAAATTTGGATAAAAATGAGAACGGAGGGGATACCTTGAGAATGTGGCCTTGGAGGATCTTGTTTGGCAGTTGAGTGACTGTACAGTGACAGAAAGTCATGCGTGGGTTTTCTTCTTCCTGTTTCGCACCTCAATATCAGAAAAATCTCATTCCAGAAGATCACGTGATTATAAATTGATTAAGTGTGAAGAAAAAACAAGATGAAGATCCGTTTCAGGAACTAATGAAACTACCTTTGTTTCCAAAGGGACGCGCTTGAGGAAGCTCCATCCAGAACTCTTCCCTCTTAATTCCCTGTAATTCAACAGAATTTTGAATTCCTTACTTTCCAGAACCTGAATTCCCTTCCAAAATTTGAATCCTGAGCGGGATTGTCTACGGTACTAGCTTCGATCAATATCTCGCTAGAGACTCTTAGATCCGAATTGCATAGAACTCATATTCTCCTTTCTCTCTAGTCCAGAAGATTACTCCACCTACTGGTATTAAAGAAAATCTCTCTGATTTAAAAGCGAGAGAAGCATTTGACAAACAGAACCTCCAATCAGAGATTTAAAAAATTAGTCTGAAATCGGAACTACACATAATAAATTATAATTTCAAAATTATACTATGCTACATAGTACAGAAAGTGATTAACAATATCAAAATTGAGCTTCAAATAATCACGAAAACACATTAACAACGCAAAACCAACAAAATTATGAGAAATTCAGCAACGTAACGAACAGGGGGCCAAAAAGCAAAACAGGAAAAAAGAAAAGATCCAGAGGAAAAGATGAAAGTATGAGGATACCATATACAGGAGTGTGGACGTGAATAAGGATAGTGAGAAAGGCTCCGTGGAAGCAAAGCATGAATTGGAGTATGGATGAGTAAAATGGAACAGCACAAGAATCTGGGAAGGTGGACCGAAAATTAATATATCTATCTTTCTTTCATTCTTTCACCTTCCCTTTCCTTTTCGAATCCTTTGCTCTGAAAACGAACAGTGCAGCGAAAGATGAGGCCTCAGGTCGGATTCTTCTCTCTCTCTCTCTCTAGTGGGACGAAATGAGAGATCTTTCTATCTCGCGTCGTTCCCACATGGTGTATGTTGGTTTTATCCCATCCACTGAAACTCCGTTTGAGAACACGGTTGCGCGGATAACGGCGTTATGAAACGGTTACTTCTGTGGCAGACGGCGCCGTTTACCGTTAGCTGAGAACACTCGCTTTTGTTTTTTTCTGTTAAACCTTAGTATTGTATGGTTTCGGCAATCCCTATGTATGTATGCCCTGCAATCCCAATTTCCCCGCCCCTCCTGGTTAAATCTCTTGAATTGCGGCTTCAATCATTTAAAGCCAATTAGATATTTAAAAAAACAGGAGCTACACTTTTATTTACCATTATTATATCCATTATCATCAATATATATTATAAAAGCCGTGGAACCATGGATAAATTAAATTTTGTTTGATTAGTCATGATTAATTAATTTGGTTTAAAATTAATGTTTAGTATTTTGTTTCTAAAAAAAAGGGGCTTGCAGGAGTTTAATTAAAACAAAATTCTTATATTTAATACATTTAACATAATTATTTTGCCTTTTCAATTTTTACTATCCATATGTAATTAACTAATGTTACACTTTTATTCCTTCTTTTTTTAATGTCTATGCAAAAGAGTACACAGTTTGTTTATCAAAAGGACAAAAAATATGATAAAAATGAGAAAATTTAGTTAAAATTATTTTTAAGAAATGTATTTATATGAAAATGTTATATATCTTTTTTTTAAAAATTGAATGTAATAAGAAGAAACGGATGAATTTCTTTGTGTATTCTTTATTCTTTATTTGTTCTAAAATAAAAAAGTGTGTTTAGGTTTCATTGTAAATGGATAGAAAAATGCATATACCTAATTAAAAATAATAAAACAATTGATAGATTAATAAGGAACTGATGAATTTTTGTGGATATCCGTTATTTGTTTTGTGATATAAAAGTGAGTTTTTGTTTCATTGTATATGAAGAAAAAACTCTCAAATGACACAAAATTAATGGTTTGTGAATTAATTTCAATGAAACATGGCTTGAAATAATATGGAATTAAATGTATATATATAAATTAATGACTATTTGTGTTCCGATGAATCATAAAAGTAAATACATTGCCCAAATAAATAAAACAATAATTGATTCCCAACAAAAACAAAAACAAAAGGTGAATTGATTTTGAACAGAAAAGATTTAGATAGCTACTCATAAAAAAATAAAATAATTAAATATTTACATTAATTTTTTATCAGAATTTTCATGAAATAAAAATAAAAAGTATTGACCTTTATAAAAATTTAATATATAGAATTTAAAAAAAATCAAAATTCCTAAAATGACTAATTTATAATTAATTAGGATGAAAATTGAAACAATCAAAAACAAGAATTTTAATATGAAAATAAAAAAAGTTACCACAAATATTTATACTTTATGCTTTGCCATCTTTCAATCATACATTGTTTGTGTCTATTTGTGTAACTGCTTTTATTTTCTTAAATACTATCTTACATAACAACTTTGTGACTCTATATATTCCCATATTAAAAAACATATCACTTAACACCTAATAAAATTGAGACAAGAGTAATCAAATCACTTCACCATTTTTTGATCTAAACAACATTCTAGAAGAAAACCAACATATCTTGCAACATCATGTTTTCAAGTGTACATGATCCGATAAAGAATATAAATACAAGCAAGGAAACATGGATAATTCAAGCAAAAATTCTAAGACAATGGTACTTGAGATAGAAACTCTCACCGCATGATATTTGGAGTATTTCGCTGATTCTCATGGATAGTGAGATGACATTTTAATATAATTTGACCTTTCAAGTATTTTCAATATCCATACACTAAGATTTACTTAATTATTAAAATAATGAAGGTGATATGAAAGATACAAAAATTTTCTTATTCAATATACATCTCTAATGATTACGAAAGAGGACCTTTTATAATTTTTAATATTATTGTAGGGCACCAAAATTTAAGCATCAATAACAAACAAGAATTTGGTCCCTCACTTTCAATCTAAGCCTAATGAAGGTGAAACATATGTTTTTGAGAATGTTCAAGTATCTATGAATTCACTTAAGTTTAAAGCTACAAAATATCTTTTTAAGATCACATTTCACCAAAATACTCATATGCAAGCTGTCAAGAATCAAATAATGATAAGTGGTTATGAGTTTTGTCCAATATCATATATCATTGAAGGAGAAACAATTCCTGATATGTTGATTGGTATAAATTCTTTCATTATTTGTTTTATCTTATATTAGTTAAACTCCATGCTAATTTGAATTGCTATTTGTCAACAATCAATGACATTCTTTTTTATTCTATTAAATATATAGATTGCATACATTTGGAAGGCTTTGTGATATTACCACAAACGGTTAGCCCAACCATCTTCTATGTTTCATAATAGCAAACGATAGGTAAATTATTTATATTATAAAGTTTTATAGTATACAATTAGTAAAAAAATCATAATTCATCATATGTATTTTAATATAAGGGGAAAAGTATTAAGGTTACTCTTTTCTGACAATACACAATAGACACATTTTATGAGAAAAAAGATGATTTAGAACCACCAATCATTGTTCTTATCTAGTTGGGAAAGATCTAATTATACAAAGATTTTTTTATGTTATCAATGACTAAAAGATTAAATCTAATTATTTTCCCTATATTATATTCTTTTGAATTTCTAATACAATTGTTATGTTAGAACTAATTGTTAAATAAACTAGGTTAAAAACAAATAACAAATTCTTTTTTTGCAACAAATGTGCTTTTTAATCCAGATATACCTAAGGCAAAAAAACTCTTAAAAAGGTAAGCTGTTATTAAATTTTTTTTACGTATTATATATAATCATAGATAAATCAAGAAAATTTCTTTTAATTATGATGGATGAGTCACCTAACATATCTCAAGAGTTTTCCCAAGCAACTCCTTATTGTCCTATTCTACATGGCGTTTCAAACTTAATCACATTTGAACCAAAGTTACAAATTTTTGAACTTGGAAGGATAGAAAAGATACTTTTTAAGTAACTTTTTTCTAAATACAACAAACATACAAAATATTCAAAAATTATTTATTTGTGCACTTCTTGTATGTAGGAATCTGAAGTTTTAATCAAGGGAAAAGTTATTAAAATAGAAACAGCTCCTGGGTGGTATTATGATGGATGTCCATCATGTGACAAAAAACCAGTTATTAAAGAAGGAAGTATCTATTTTGAGGTCTGTGGTATAAAAGATTTAAAAACATCCCCAAGGTATACATTCATTTAAAATAATATTGATACAATTAATCACAAGCAATGTAAACATAATATTTCCCAAAAATAAAATTAAAGCATAATATAAACAAAATAGATTGAATTATTTTGGTATATTTCTTGCTCTTTTAAATTAAAGATATGACTACTAATATATAGAAAGAGCAAATTTTAACTGTTAATAACATCATATAATATATTAAAATTTTATATTTTTATTCATTTTATAGAATTGTATGTTAAACAATAGCAATATAAAAACTGTTAAATTATTCATATTTCAGGTTTAAAGTACACTACAAAGCATCTGACGATTCTGGACAAATATCAATTGCATTTTTTTAACCGGCTTGCATGCTTTTATGTCATTACTTAGCACGTCTTGAATTTGTGTGGAATAAAACAACAAATATAATATCTGAAGATATGTTCTAAATCCCACACGCCAACCAAAAATTATCAGGTATACTAATAAGAAGAAGATTTTTAATATTTTTTCTTCAATTTTATTGTTAACAAATTGAAAACTAAATAATATCCAACATGAAAGAAATATGATAAACATAAAATATATTCTTTTCTTACAATTCAAAAAAAAAATTTGTAGATTTATAATTTACAGGGGTAGAAAAGTAAGATATAGCATTGTCAGAGATTAAGAAAATGTTAAATGCTAATGGCAAGTCATTAAGTGAGTTCCATAGAATGCCAACTCCACAGCTTCATTAACAAATTGATATGGGAAACTTCTTCATGTTACAAGAACTAAACTTTAATGCAACGTCACAAAAGAAAGAATCAAATAGATATATTGATTCGATGACGCAAAAACAAAAACAATTTTTTGATCAAATTATCTCAATCATTGACACATTGACTCCAAGCTTCTTTTTTGTTTATGGTTGTGGAGGAACAGGAAAGAAGTTTTTGTGGAATGCACTAATATCAACAATACGGGCTTAAAAAGAATTTATTCTCAATGTAGCTTCTAGTGGAATTGTAGCAACATTGCTATCCAATGGTAGAACAAAACATTTAGGATTTGCAATACCCATTACGATCAATGAAGATTCTACATGCAATATTAAGCAAAACTCACTGCTTGCAAGACTCATCAGAATCATAACATTAATTATTTGGGATGAGGCTCCCATGATCAAAAGATATTACATTGAAGCACTTGATCACACCTTAAAAGATATAATGCATAATGACCAACAATTTGGGGGGAAATGCATTGTAATGGGAGGAGATTTTAGACAAATGCTTCCAGTTGTGCTTAATGGAGGCCCTACAGACATTGTCAACGCATGAATAAACTTATCCTACTTACGAAAAAATTGTAAGTTGCACAAGTTGACAAAAAACATTAGATTGACATCAATTCAAAACCCAGATGAACAAGAGAAGATTGAATCATTCTCAAAATGGCTATTACAGGCAGGTGATGGAGATTTAAACATGACCCACAATGGAATATCAAAAATAGATCTTTCCCCTCAACTTCAATAAAGAACTTTGATGATCCTCTAAAAGCAATAGTTCAAGCAATCTTCCCAAATTTATTAGAGAACCTTCAAAATCCACCATATTTCACAAACAAAGCCATTCTCACAACAACTATAGAAATAGTGGAAAAGATTAATGATTATCTTTGCAACTCATTGCTAGGAACTTTGGTTGAATACTTCAATTCTGATTTTGTATGTAAATCAACACAAGACAATGACTGCTTTGAAAACCTTTATTCAACAGAGTTTCTTAATAGCATAAATGTCTCTGGATTACCACTTCACAGACTAGTGTTGAAGGTAGGAGCACTAATTATGCTTATACGAAATATAGATCAAGCATATGGATTATGTAATGGTACAAGACTTCTCATTACAAACCTTGGCAAGCATCACATTAAAGCAACTCCACTTAGCAATTGCAACAACAAGGAAGAAGTTCTAATTCATTGAATGGACATGAATCCATAAAAAACAAGTTTATCGTTTCAAATGCACAGAAGACAATTTCCCATTATCCTATCCTTTACAATGACAATTAATAAAAGTCTAGGTCTGTATCTTCCACAACCAGTTTTTACTCATGGGTAGCTATATGTCGCACTTCCAAGGTCAAAAAATATCAATGAACTTAAAATCATTGTCCATGATTTAGATAAAAAACCAAGAGACACACTAACCAATATTGTATACAAAGAAGTGTTTCAAAAGTTATAATGAAAGTGGTTGAGATGGATAGTAATTAGTACTCCCTCTGGTCCAGTATATAAGACAATTTCTAGAAAGTTTATTTGGTCTAAAATATAAGACACAATGTAATTTTTGTGTTGACTTTCCAAAAATGCTCCTCTTCTTTTTTAAAAAGAAAATGTTAGTTTAACTTTTTTCTTTTTCATTTTTCTCTCTCTTTCATAAATAAGGGTAACAGTGGAAAAAAGTGATAAATTTAAAGAGTTCGAGGTAATTAGGTAGTTTTATTAAACTGTATGAAATAGTTGAAAGTGCCTTATAATATGAATCAGAGGGAGTATTTTATAATATAGATTTACTTAAATACTTTTTAAACAGTGAGAACCATATCCGTGCAACGCACGGGGTTATTCTTAGTTTATATATAATTTCTTATTTTGTTTGTCATCAAATTTTTTAAATAAAATATGATTAATATATAATTTTTAATAATATGATAAATATATAATTTAATTAAAAATTATATAATTATCTATAAAAATTATACAATTATCATATTATTATTAGAGATTTATACATTATTATGTTTTAATTAAATAATATTAATGGTAAGAATATAAGAAATTATATATAAATATTTTTCTTTTATTGATCATAAATTGATTTTTTAACATCCTTTTCTCTAGGAATTTTTATATCTAAAAAATTAATTAATATTGGGCATTATAAAATTGGTCTAATTTCTTTATCTAATTCACTAAAGTTTACTCTAAACATAAAGAAAAGTAATTTTAGGAGCATTTCACCACTATTGACTATTGTGATTAGTAATCAGTTTTTAACGCGACGTCACAAATTTCAGTCACATGTTTAGAAAACAAATTTCAGCCATTGACATTGGACAAGCAAACATCGAGAAAACTCGTCATCAGGCATAAATAGCAGAAAACATGAAAAAGTGAAATTAATTTATTTATCTTTTAAATATAAATAGAGTGTATTTAAATAATTTTATTGAGAAAACAGAGCGTTGATCGGGGGGCAGTAAGCTTTGGACGTCAATTAACAAAGGATACATATACTTACACCTGATGATTACTTTACAGATCCCTAGTCATGTTATTATCTCAATTTTACTTAAGTCTTGAATCAATTTCATGTTTTCTGGCTTTTGGTTGTTTTCGAAACGGAGTTTAAAAAAAAAAAATAGAAAGAAGCAGAGGATGTTGGTGGTAAGGGAGGAAAGGTCACGTGCAGCGCCACCTCCGTTCCTTGATATCCTGAAGTGGATCTTTTTAGTTGTACCGGGAGACGCGGGACTCTTTTTTTTTTTTTTTTTTCATTTTCTTAATGTATTTATCTTTACAAATTGATTACAAATATTGTAGTTAGAAAGAAATAAAGAGAAAAAAAATAAAGTAAGTATCATATATATTCTTATTTCTTTATGCCACACTTTCTTTAACTGTGTGATTGATGATTATAGAAGATTTAATTTTGTTTGGTATACAATATTTTTCATTATAAATTTAATAATGGAAATGGAATTCCAATAATTATGCATGGTTGGTTGAATCTTTGATTTTCATTGCATTCACTTGACAATGGAGATTTTCTCATTTAAAGGAATCAACATTGCATCCCAAAAAAAATAATAATAATGGAAAGGCTGACGTTACAAGAAAGCGTGAGTTAAATCGTTGAAATTCCCCTCTTCTGTTATGGCTTGAACACGACATGTTTTGCAAAATAAAAAAAATAAAATTCTGTATTTTAATATTTTCTTCTATTAATGATAACTTGTGAATAAATTTTTACAAAATCAAAAAATAATGATGAATATCTTAATATTTTATAAAAGTATTAAATAATTTTAATATTTTATAAGGGTATTTAAAAATATTTTGTATAAAAATATTATAAATTTCTTTTATTAAGAGTATTTAAAAAAATCAATAGATTAGACCTAAAAATGAATATTTTAATATTTGTTTATACTGGAATATTATGATTATTTGTTCAATTTATTTTTTATTTTTATATATTTTTTAACAATGAAACACAAAATTAGAATATAATATCTATTTCTAATATAAAAAAAGAATATAATATCTATTTCCTTGTACGATATATCAAATATAATTATAATTTTTACTATTCTATTTTATCAAAACTTATTGTCATTTTTATTATTATTTTCATCCCCAAAATTATTTCATGTACAAAACGTGAACTTAGCGTGCCTTCCTTATCCGCCTCCTTCCTTCTCCATGTGCATATACGCTTCAGATGCTCCTTGTCTCTATCACACTTGCACTCCCAGAAACAATATATGTAATGTACTTTCACTTCTGCTATTTTAATTATATTTTATATCAATACTTGATAGACAACAATTGGTTACTTAATGAATATAATGTTTAAATACACTTTCGATCATTTAAATTTTATAGTTTTAATTTAATTACTCTGATTTAAAATTATTTAATTGTTTTCTTATATATATATATATATATATTTAAAAGGATCCAATTTATCCTTTTATCATATCGTTCATCTAAAATTTAATGTCAAACGAATTGTTGGATGACTAAAACATTATTTATTTTCTGGCAACTAACTCAAACTCAAAGTTAGATTTAGGGTCCAAACCAATAGATTGTCAAAGTTAGTGTTGTATTTTGAATGAAATTGTGACAGCTACGCAAAATTAAATCATTTTAGATTGTAGAAGGTAAGGCTGTACATGGGCAGGGTCGGGTTGGACATCTAGTAGGCCCGATGTCCTGCTCGATCAAGACATCGGGTTTATTTTGATACCCATAACCCGACCTCATCCGAACAAACCCAATTTTAAGATGTGTTAGGGCCGCTTGAACTTTTTTTTTTAATAAATTGATACTTGTAATATAAAAATATCTTTTTACAGACTCATAGATATATATTTCAAAACAATAGACCTTTAAAACTCTTATATTTTTATTAGTAATAAAAAAATAGTCTAGTATTATCAAACAAAATATAAGTTATACTAGTATAATTAGCCTTAAGTAAATATATGTATTTTCATTATTCAACAAAAAAAATGTCAGGAAGCATACACATCAATGATAAAAATAATTAAGAAGTAGGGAAAGTTTGCTTAAATAATAAAAACTACAATATGTAAAGAGAATCGGATGAAATAAAAATTATATATATATATATATAATATGGCAAAATGTTAATGATTAAAAAAAAAGTAATTATTAGGATAAGTTGGGCAGAACATGCTTTCGTCCGTGACCCGAGCTAACTTGATATAATTTTATTTAAAATTCTGTCCATTTATATTTTTGATCCGACCTGATTAGATCAAGTTAGGGCGGGCCCCTAAGGCATATCGAGCCAATGAATACTTCTAGTAGAAGGACAACATTATTTGTTTTGGAACAAAGTTAGAACTTCTATAAAATTAGAGGAACTAAAAATGTATTTAAACCTAAATTTTATGTCTCATTATTATAAGTTAATCAATTAATTACTTAAATTTTTAGCTCTTCAATATATGATTCCATTATAAACAACAATTAGACATGAGGGTTAGTAAAGTTAAATGTTAATTATACATAAAAAGTTAGTAATGTTCTATTAAATGATCTCACACATTAATATAATTATACATAAGTTAGTTATATATTTATAAAAATATCATTTTTTAAGGTATGGACCTTTGTGCATAAAAATTTGTTAAGACTTTAATTATAATTGATAGGCCCATAACACTTCAATTATGCGCAAAGAATTATATTTGTATTAATTATATTTTTATAAAAAAATAATTTAAATACCACTTTACTTATTTTGTCTTTTAATAAAAAGATGATGACTATTTTATCCAAAACACAAAAAAAAAAAACCATCACAACCCTGATGATGATAGCAAAACTTATATATAAATATATGTGTGTTTGTTTCAACTAAGTGAAAGAAGCTTCTCCATAATAATTTGGAGAAACATATAATAAAAGAAAAATGACGTAGGGTTTGGGAAGAAGATGGCATCTAAGGAGACAAGGGTGAGAGATAAAAGGATTCGAAATCTTCTGGGTAAACAGCTTTAATTAAAAGATGAAAGGAATATTGATTAGTTAAATAATTCTTTAGCTTACCGACAATCATGGCGACCATTCACACTAGTTTCCAAACACACACAATGGGACAGCTTGGACTGACTATTAAATCTATTAACCTCTCTTTTTTTTTTTTAACCTTTTTAATCCAATCTAATTATATATATATATATATATATTGTACTAACCATAATATCTTCATCTCCTCACAAGATTTATTTTTAATACAAAAACAATTCATGATATTCCTCCTTAATTCCTGCACATGTAAGACCGCCCACCAAAATACACAACTGGCTTTTCCCTCCAACCTTAATTAATTTAATCATAGAAAGTTTTAAAAAAATTATATACTACTATATTTGTTATTTTTATCACATTTAAATGAAATACACAAATAGTTGCGGCAAGCACATGCGTTTTTGGCCATGGATTGTTTATACCAAAAAATTTTCTCAATTCACATTTTTTGAGATGGACAAAAAGGAAAGCTCGCATACATGCAAGTGCAGTTGTCGTGATTTGCTGGGACGTCGTCCGACGCTGTCTCATCATTCATAAATTCGACAACTCTTGTGTGTTGACTTTTCCTTTTCTTAGTTATATATATGTATATATTTTCTTAATTAATAATAATCACCCAAACGCGGTTTTACAAGTTCATTTATTCATGTAGTATTGACTGCTTAATCATTCATAATTTATCAAATATTTTAATTTTAATTTTAATAAAAATTGCGCAACTTAATTTTAAGTTGTAGTTGAATCAATTCTAAAATTTAAGCGAGAATTACGTAGCTATTAAAATATGAATGAGAATAATATAGAATTCTTCAATGTCGTGAAAAATATAGTAAATGTTTTCGTTTTACTCACCTGGATTCCGTAAGGCAAAAATATTCAAGTTAACAAACTGGATAGAGCAACTTGTGTATACATTGAATGATAATAAAAGCTTGCTATAAAAAAGTTCGATTGTTTGTAATGTCAAAATTCTTGTTCGTTTTATTGATTCATATAATATTTAAATGATATGAATTATTGTTAGAGTTTCTATCATTTTTATGCTTTTTATTTTGTTTAATTATGTTAAATTTTTTAATATTGATATATTAAATTCAAATATTTAAATATCATTTGATATTTTAAATGTTAAAGCCAAAATGACCATATACCAAAAGTGTATATGTGTGTGTAAATATATATATATATATATACATATACATGAAAGAAGGAAAGGAAAGAAATAATGGTAAAGATAAGTTTATCGTCTAATTGGGGGGATTCATTCACTAAGGATGGCAAAAGAAAAGAATTTAAATCTCTTTTAAAGTGTGAAGCGTATAAAGTAGGATTTGGATCTTTTATATTTAGTAAGTAAATACATAATAAACATTTGAAAAGAAATAAAAAAATAAGAAGTGAATAGAAAGAGAAAAAATTAGTTCCATACATACTTGTTCAAACTTTTTTGTATTATTTTTTCTTCTAAATGCATGGTCCATTATTGTAAAGAATCATAATCTTATAAAGTGTCACTAAAGTGAGTGAGTAATATTAAAGATAAAAATATGTATGAGATTTATTTTATTTTTTTATTTACTCTTTTTTATTATTTTTCTCTCGCTTTATAAACATACTTTACAAGTTAGAGAATTCAAATTGAAGAGAAATTGGTATTGAAGAGGTATACTGGTAAAAAACGCAGGCTACAGGGCATGTATGTTGGTGATTGGAGAAATAAGGCAGCGAAACCAAACGACATTAACCTGAAGACCTGTAAAAATCCAAACAAGAAAATAAAAAATGAGGTTGTAACGTGACATAAAGCGATGAGATGTCACTTTCATTGGACAAAGGGGATGGGGGCCACGTGAGTTGACCCCTAGGTCACGTGCACAATACACGTCAAGCACCTTTGTAACTTGGCCAACCACCTCGTCTTCACACTACTTTGGAAATTGAATGGAATCATGGTAAAAATTTAAAACTAAAACGTAACCTGTTATTAATATTGCCCTGAACGAAACTATATCATAAAAATTAAGAGAGAGATATATATATATGTATAATTAAAAGGAGAAAAGTGAAAAACACAGTGAAAGTTCATTGAATGAGGAAAGCGCTTGAATTTCTTCAACTTTCAAATTTGCAAAAGATTTTTTGAGTAAAAGCAAAAAAGTCAGGCAAGTTACTTTTGTGACGGTGTTGGCGAGGCAAGTTGAAGTTTTATAATTTATATACTCCACAAATGCCTTAAGGATAAAACTCTGTCGTCTAGCCATCTGGCTTGTGGGTTAATATATATATATATATATATATATATATTTGACAAATGAATAAAATTTTATTTTGGTTATTTATAAATGACGTATTTTTAATTTAATTTCTTGTAAAATTGTTTTATTAATTTATTCTTTTATATTTGGATAATTTTTAATTAGGTCTCTCACAAATAGAACAGTTATCATCAATATCTTTTTATTAATTTACTATAAATAAAATTAATAAATATGATGTCATGTAATATTTTTTTGATAATTTATAAATAATATTCTTCTATTAATTTATTGTTAATTTTATTTATAATAAATTGATAAAAATAGTATTAATAATAGTGTTATTTGTGGGTGATTAAATTAAAAAAAAAATCTATGTGTGTGACATTAAATTAAGAAAATAATTTTATAATACATAAAATTGGAAAATTTTTTGTTTGACTAATGGCTAATGAGTAATAATGAAATCCTTGTTAGCATATCGGCCGGACTTGTGTCATGCCGCAGGAATGCTACTTTACCGTTTACATTCACAACTTAATTGTATTATTTTAATAATTCTCTACTTTTCAAAGGATAAATTAAATAATAATTCAACATCCGTTGTGATATAAGTTTTTAATTCTGAATTTGTATTTAAATATTTGCAATTCTACGATCACGCTACTAAAACCAAGTCGCCCACCACTACCACAGTGCTGCACCTTGACGTCGTTCAGTGCCGTTAGCAAAAGGCGCACAACGATCCCTTAACTTCCGTGTATGGCCTTGAACATCCAAATACAAATCCAATGTAGTGTCCCAATTAATGTTTGGCGTAATCCCTTAAATCCAGCGTCATGCGAGCACAGCCCCATCTGGGATTGGGACAGTTTGTTTGGCATGTTAATCACTTTTAGGAGTTTGGATCCTCTTGGACGACGCCGTTTATCTCTTTATTTCTTTCATTGGACACCGAACAGTATCAGAAACGGTCGGAATCCCACTTTTGGCTCCGGAGAGCCAACCTTTCCTTCCCGTCCTCGTTTATATAACATAAAATTATTAGGTATTAAAAAATAATAATAGTAAAAATGTGATGCGAAATAATTCTTATATTTTTATTTAAAAACAATAAAAAGCATTACTAAATAATAATAATTGTATAATAAATATTATATAAATTGGATACCCTTATTTTTAGTATTTTCCTTCATCCTTTTTCCATTTTTTTGGCTAACCAAACATGCCCCTTAGATACCTTTTTTTTAAAAAATATTTTTGTCATTAATTTTTTTAATTAAAAAATAATAAGTATATGATTTGTTAATAATAATATGCAAGTGTATAGATAAATTATAAAAATATACAGTTATTTATATAAATCATACACTTATCATATTATTATTAAATAATTATTTATTTATCATGTTTTTATGAAAAAAAATCTTATAACAAAGACATAATGAACTGTATATAAGTTTTTACTTTCATATTATTTAGTTGAATGAGAAATATAAATTATAAAGTTTGACACACTTACACACACTATCATTTTAATTATAATGTTTTAAATATTAAGTAACATTTAAAATGCTTATATTCAAAATATTGATTGTTATTTGAGATATTTGAAATAATAGAAATTTCACATCACTTTACATTTTACTTAATTAATGTTTATAAAATATTAATTGTATTTTTTTAATAACAACTCTTCTAAGACAGTTGACAAATTGATATCTTATGTTCTATAGTATATTCACTATCATGGTAGATGATACTAAGATATATACACACTATAACATATAAGGTATTTTATATTTGGTATGATAATATAAATAATATTTTATAAAAAATATAAAAAAAAGGTTAAAAACAATGTAATATAAGATTCACATGGTTTTTTTTTTTTTACTACCTAAAATGGTGTTATAGTACCGGAACACATAACATTCCAATATCACTACCCAGATTAATTATTATTATATATAAAAAATCTCAATAGTATAATATCTTATAACATAATAACTAACATATCAAAAAATATATATATGAGAGATAGTTGTAACAAACACCTAAATTTGGAGTGATGTTTTGCGCTGTCCAAAAGTGTGCAAGAACAAAAATGTCCTTGCTCCAATTCAAAAATACATGGAGAACCCTCCATGAGTGATTAACCATTATTATAATTTTCAACTTTAGTTCATTTTATAAAAGCACGTAATGAATATGAAAGTCGAAGCTTTTATGAGTGGACAGCTCAACAGAAATTGGTATTGGACAGTCACAGCTCTGCGTAATATTGTGGATTAATAAAGTGATTAGTGAGAGAGAGGCCAAATGCTCTTTCCCGTGAGGGGGTGGTCACGTGGGTGAGGGAACCCACCAAACGACCCCGTCGTATATGTGTTAGTGGGGGCCATGTGCACTTCTTTCTCTAATGAGGAATGACCTGTCGTTGAAGAGAGAGCTGCCTCGTCCCCCCATCACTCACGTGCGCCTTTTGTCTCTAGGCCTCCTTGCTGCGACGTGGACCCACTTTCAGTAGGACAAGTGTCTCCATCCACCCATGCATTTCTAGATTAAATTAAATTTAAATACATTAATTTTTCAATTAAAACATAATAAAAATATAATTCTCTAATAAAAATATAATAAGTATATATTTTAATTAAAAAATATATAATTTTTTTATAAAAATATATATATCTATCATATTTTAATTAAAAAATATATATTTATTATGTTTTAATAACAAAGCTTAATAATAAGAATATGAAAAATTGTATATAAAATTTTTCTTTCTAAATTCACATTCACACTTATTCACTTGTTCTAATATTAAGTTTGGTAAAGTAAATTTTTTTTAAGAGAATAGAAATAAGAATAAAATAGAATCTTGTGATTTAAAATTACCTTTGGTATGACATGAAAATAAATAAGAATACTTTTTTACTTGAATATTTGATAGAGTAAAAAATAATATAGAAATAAGAATAAAAGAGAAGTATACTAAAACACTTTTGGAGCTAAAAAATATTAAAAAATTAATTTTTTAATTAACAAAAAAACAAAAAAAACAAATTATAGTTGATAATCTAAAATTGAAGATATTTATACCAAAGGATATTAAATTTTAAACTTATTTTGAATGATTTAAAGATAAAAAAATTTTAAATTTCCCAAAAAAATTATAATTTAAAACCTCAAATTAAAATTTTGTATCATTAAGTCTTTTAAAATAATTTTAAAATTTAATATATTTTAATATAAAATATTTTTAACTTGACATTCTTTACTGTAAATTTTTTTTAAAAAAATAAAACATTAATGCCATTTAAACAAAATAATATATATTTTTTGTTTTCTTTCTATCTTTAATAATATTATTCCTTTAATAAAATGATAGAATACATAGTGCAGAAACCATAAAAGGGAGAGAATCCATCCATGAAAGCAATTTAAATATACCAAACACACACACACACACACACACACACACACACATATATATATATATATATTATTACTTTCATCTATCTTTTTTCCCTTCTTCGCCTTGCGATCTATCAGATTGTAAGAGACTTACAAACTGCGTTTTTCCTTCTTGGTATCAAACAAGAGGAATAAAGAAAAAAATATTTATGAAAATTATGTATTATTAAGGTAATAAAAAATTATGTGGATATTTTAGAAATAAATTTCACTGAAACAATTGTTTAACAGATGACTATGGTTGGTTTGAACTGATTAAATTTGATTATTCTTTAAAAAATTGTTTGTAAGAGAAATTATTGATGTCAATATGTACATTTACTATCAACATGTAGGGACTAGGAATTCAAAGTTTAATCCGCGTATGGTGGTCCATTGACGTTTACCTTTAATTGATGAACTTTGGATTGGATTGATGGCTATGCAAGACAGAGCACGATAAGGTCAAGTCAATGATTATTTTCATAATTGCAAATAAAAATTCAAGACTATATATAAAGAGAGAGTGTATTCTAATTGAGAGATAAAATGACATTACTGGAATAAGGAGTTGGGGAGAGTTCTTATACAGCAATAAATTGGTGACCGTATGATACACTGGGGCTAATTTTGAACGATTAGTCCTATGTGACTCGAGGAAAAATCTAGTGTGAACAAATGCACTCAGTTCGTTCATGCAGTTTTACCAAAAAAACAAAATGGGCCAAGTTTGTGAGCCCAATCAATCGAAAGTATGCAGGGCTCTGGATGAACTCGAAAGATAAAGAGCATGTGTGCTCGACCATTTTAGCCGTTGGATGGGAGCATTGAAATGTGTGCATCCCATCCAAAGGCTATGCATTCCCTTTGATCTCCATCTAAGTAGGTCTATTTCAACTCGATCAAGTCCCAAAAAATAAATGATTAGTTAGGTTCAGGCAAAGTAATGAGTTCATGATAGTAAAGTTTTATGTAAAAAATTGGATTTGTTCGATCAGGTTTGAAGTTTTTAAATGCTTGTAATGTAGGGTATATGAAAATTAGTATATTCTGTAGTATATAACCTGGTCAAACTTGATGATCTTGCCCAATCCTGACTTACATGGACCCGACTTTCTTTGATAAACAAAAAATGCAATTGGTTTTGGATGTCAACTTTCTCACCCCAAACAGCAATTGGGTGGGTTGGTGACCCTATCTAACCCGACCAAACCAAACCCCCAGGTGCTCACCCCATCGTGGAAGGACATGAGAGTCTTTATCATTACGTGATTATCAACTTTGAAGTTAACAACACTATAAGAATATCTCTTTAATCCTCTTCCATGCCATGCAAAATCTCCCATCTTCCTTGATTCTAGTCATAAACGAATGAACATCTAGGCTAGAACTCTCTCCACCTTTTAGGTATGTTCAGTGGTTCAGTTTGGTTAGTTTTTGGCACATTGGCCAATGAATTGCTGCAATGGGTTTGGTGTTGGAGGAAGTCAATCTGCCTGGTTTGATAGTATAAAAGCAAACCAAAAGTAATTGTTTCGGACGGGTTGGTTTGGGCAATTTGAGATTAATTTTTGGCCCTTTTTTTTAATCTTGGGTTAATTTACCCACTATCAGAACCTTTTTTTTTTCTTTTAAACAAGGTAGGCCTAAATACAATAATGTAAAGGTACAAAAAGCTTATTAACAATAAGCCCGTTATAACAAGCTCCTTTTTCTTATACAAATCAAGTAAAAATGAGCCGATCAAAAGAGTACCGCTAATGTCATTGTATATTTATATTTAATATATGTAATATTGTGGTTCGGTTTAATATGACATGAGACTGAAAATCAAACCGAACTACCAAAAAATTAAGAAATGCAAACTGGTTGAAAGAAGTCAATTTTGAACAACTTGTGACCGATTTAATGAGAAGTCTATTTCAATTTTTGACATCCCAACTACTTTCTTTCCTAGAGTGTCCTTCTCTGCAAAAAACCCATATCGTTATGTTTTAGTTTTGTTTCTAGAAAAAGAGTGTACCAGGTCGGTTTGAGAGTGAATGAAACCCAATAAAGGATATACAAATTGGCCCGGTTCACAGTTTACATTAGGCTCAAATCAACCCAACCCAATCAAGCCCACTTAGGTCAAGCAATAGTTCATGGATCCTACGATTTCATTCAATAATCTGCTCCGCAATTTCATTGTAGCAATCAGCCTATCAATCACGCTGAAATTCTCCAGCTTTTCACGTTCGAAACGCCATTCCTTTTTAGGCCAACGTAATTTTTTATTCAAAGACAAATACAAAGATAACAAAATATAATGTTAACAACATATAAATAGTATAATACTTTGAATACAAACCAATATCTGCGGACGAGAAATTGAAATTTTAAACAAACACACACACACACACGCACGCACGCACGTGCACACACACAACAATAAAGTGGGAACAATAATAGAAGATGAACCAATGTCTTTCACACTAGAGCTAGAGAAATGGGGTTAAGTCACCCAATCCGCAAGTCGAACTCTCTTTTACGGCAAGTAGTAAATTGCTATCCTTGCATGTTTGTAGAATATTCAAGTCTCTGTATAGAAAATGGTGCAAAATTTTTTGTTAAAATGAACACTATTCTTCAAGCATCATCCTTCAATTGTGAAATTTAACCTTGTAGGGACATTGAATTAAAGATCTTCATCAATTCATCTCAAGGCAACCAAAGTTGCCCCATTAATAAAAGCCTTATGATAAATCAAGACACGGATTTAGTGATTGTAGGGGATGCAATTAAATATAAATTTGATATATGTCTATTTTTCTTTTTTTAGAAAAATAAAAAATTTAATTGTAAAGATAAAAATTTTAGTTATTAAAAAAATTAATTATAAAGACACAAAATTTTAACTATAAGAACAAAAATTTAAATTGTAAGGACAAAACTTTTAACTGAGTGTAAAAACTTTTCACTCTTTACAAATTTTTATTGTAAAAATAATTTTAAAATTTAACTTTTTTTACAATAAGTATTTTTTAACTTATAATTATGAAATATTATTTTTTTTAAATTTTAATTATAATTAAAATTTAATAACTTCTTATAATTAAATTTTTGTAAAAAAATTATATTTCATAATTATGAAATTTTAGAAAAGAAAATTCGACCAATAAGTAAAAACTCTGAGGCAAAAGAGAAAAAACCTCTCACCAAGAAGGGGCTAAGTTCCGCTTAAACAGAGTCTCGAAACCATGTGAATGCAAAAAACGTTTTTGGGAGAGTTTCCCCTATTTTGGATTCGACAACAGCTTAAATCTGGATTAGTTGTGAATTGAAAAATCCAATAATAGGTTCATGTCCTGTCGATGATACTGGAGATGTTTATTGTTTTAAAAAAAAAAAAACCTCTGAAAGAAAGAAGAAAGGAACCGTCACTTTAATTTGGAACTACTACGAAAAGAAGAGCACACGTTCACCAAGCAATTAAAGGAATAATTTGCAACCTATCTTATATTCCAGAGCAGAATATTGTAAATCAATTAGACTTCCTTTCTTTTAGCATCTAGTTCTTAGGCAAAGTTATATTCTCCACTTTCTTTCCATGAGATTTGAGAAATTTTTGAGTACTTCTATATTGTTATATTATTTATATATTTTTTTAAAATTTAATTTAAATAAAATAATACTCATTTACTAATAAAATAACATTAAATTTTATAATTAGATTTCACATTTAATTATTTATTACTTAGTTATCACATAAATGAATTATTGTATAATATTCAAATTTTATTATTTATTATAATACTAATATTATATAAGTGTTACGTAGAATCTATAATATAATTTAACTTTATTTTATTGATTAATATATAAATAACATGATATAGTATAAATGACGTCATATATCAGTCCATGTATCCATGTTAAAAATTCTCTCGAGATTTCCCATCATCAACTCGAATTTACTGAAAATTGGGTACTACAAGAAGACTAGATATATATTTCCTCATTTCCTAGTCCTATGTTTATTCATTTATTCCCCCCCACCCTCTTTTCTCCCTCTTCTCCAAAAAAAAAAAAAAAAAAGAAGCAAAATCAAATATATGATTTTTCCTAATTTTCTCCCTTCTCGTTTCTTTCAAGATTCTCACAATTAGCATCCAAAACTTAAATTGCGGAAGTGCATCCAACCATTTTTGCACATTGAAGATATGTATTTGATTGAAAATGTTCTACGGAACGGAATATTTATTAAAAAAAATTATATGTAGTTGTTTATATTTTTATTATTATATTTTTTAATACCAAATGACAAATATGTGATTTTTTAATAATAGTATAACAGATATATAATTTTTGTGGATAAGTATATAATTTTTTATTAAATTATATAATTGTCATATTTTGTTTTAAAATTATACACTTAATATATTTTAATTAAAAATATAATAATTAAAATATAAAATACTACATCTAAGTCCAATTTTTTTTTAATTGTGATGCAATCCTTATTTTGTAAAAAAAATGCCTAGGTCCTCCGAGATTGATCGAATTTTTAATTTGAAATTTATGTGAACCAAAAATATGCTATAAAAAGTTTTTTTTCATACTTTTTTTTAATTAAAACATGGAGAAAATTTCTTTGTGATATTTTAAAACCAAAAATATGCTATAAAAAAGTTTTTTTTCAACACAACCCCGTCACTAATCATCCACGAACACTTTTCTACAATCCGGCTGAGAAAACTCTTACAATCCAATTTCTTTGTGATATTTTAAAAATAATTTTAAGCTTTCAAAGTAATTTAGAATAATTAACTAAAAATATAATTTGAAAATAATAATAATATTATTAGAGCAAATTATATATACTTTTCTTAAATTTTATTAAAATTATATAGACCTCCCATTTATTTCTAAAATATATACTTTAGTTTAATTTTAATTTTTTTAATTAAAATATTTTTTATAAAAAATGTGTAAGAGAGTATTTTAGTTAGAAAACTGAAATATACATTTAGGTTAATTGAGGGTAATTTAGTTAAAAAATTAAAATTGAACTAAATTATAGTAAAATTTTTTATTTCATAAGAAGTTTATATATATTTTAAAATAAAATTGAATGTTCATATAATTTTAGTAAAATTTAGAAAAATATTTTATAATTTATTATTATTATTATTATTATTATTATTATTATTATTTAGACTTTTTAGGGCTTTGATTCTTATATTCTATGCGTAAAATCCCAAGCGGTTGCGGATTTGCCTTATATATTGATGTTTGGAGGAGCAAGAAATTAAATTATTTCTCCTTTTTTCTATTTCTGTTCCCTGCATTTATTTTGGGCACACTCTCACTGATTGATATACATATATTACATATACTACATAGACACATGTAAGATGTAATTCATATTCATGATTTTAGATATGAATAAATCACAGATTCTCAAATTTAAAATGTCTCATTCAAACATGTGAGTAAGCAATGAAATTCTTATAATCCATGTCAAGAATTTCTACTCACTAAATATATACATAGGAGAAAATGAGCAAAAGCAAATTAGGCATAAATACCTTTAACCATATTTAAAGAATTTGAGGCAAAACTCTAACTCAAATATATGATTTTAACAACTTAAATCATGAATAAAAGAAAGGAAGAATATAATCTTTTCAAACGTTGTTTTTGATAAGTGTGGGAGACTTTAGTAATTGTATTTTCTTAAGGAGATCTCTCTTATTAGGGCACTTATCAATATTAAAAAAATAATCAATTGTTGTACCATGTACTCTCTTATCAAAAGATTTATTGTGATAATAACTGATCACCCGCTAACTTATTATCCTATCATTACTGTTTATACTAGTAATTAAAAAAAAGAGAATCATCTAAAATATATTTTAAAATTCAAATAAATGAAATATAATAAAACATTTAAATTAATAAAATAATGAACAAATATTTCCTTTTCCAATTATAATTTTAAGATATATTCCAACAACACATACTCACACTTTAAGAAACAAGGAGAGAATTACGATAATCTAGATGTTATTATCTCATTCTATTCTCTTTTGCTTCTGCATTCATATTCCTTTTAGCATCTAGTTCCATTGCATAATTCTTCCTTCCTTTAAGCATCTAGTTCTACCGCATAATCATCTTTTCCACTTCCTTTCCAATGGGATTTCACACGTTCCATTCGTTAATTACCCTATATATATATATATATATATATATATATTTGTGCATTCTCCGACTTATTCGTTTCTTTGAAAAAAGAAAATGAAAAAGGAAAAAGAAAAAGAAAAATCCGAAATCAATATATGTGGACATTCCTAATCTTTTCCCTTCTTGGTTCTGGTTAGATTCTCACGATTATAATTGTAAACGCAAATTGAGGAATTGCATCCCACAATTATTGCGTTGAAGAGATGATATTTCACATGAATGGATTTTATTTTTCTTAAGAAAATTTAATACTTTAGAATGAAAAATTTTAAATGCATAGGCTGGTTGTCGAACAGTTATTAATTTTTTTTGTCACTGAACCATTGTCACATCCTTTACAGAATTATTTGAAATATTTTCTAAGACAATCACAATAATTTTTTCAATTTCAAAAATTTAACTTATGTTTCTTTTCTTTATTTTACTTAGTCAATTTATCCTACCCTATTTTGAGGCCTTTTCCTATATTAGTTATGACTCGGTTCACACTTTTACTTAGCTAGGTTGCCCTAGTTTAAATCCTATATAATTTAATTACACTTTACCAATTCCCTAGTTTATTTTTACTTTAATTAATTAACCCTTGACCTATGAAATATTATTTAGACAATTAATTTCTACTCTACACTAGCCTCCAATTATAAGTCCACATAGATTTGTTAATTCACTACCTATATTAATGCTATCCTAGTGCTAGCCTACATAAAATCATATTAATTTTGATTCATATTAATTCCCTCTTTCCTAGACTCATAATGGTACATTAAATTAAAATAAAAATGATAATTTTCTTAGTCACAAGCAAGAGCCTAACCACTAAGAAGGCAACTTACCAAGTATATGAAATTCAAACTTTTTATGCTACCTATCTTAGTGTTTGACTTACTGTAATTGCTTTATTACCCATTTAGTTCCTCTTTTTAGTATAATTCTTCTTGGCTAGATTATTTAATTTAATTTCCATTCCTAGCATTATCATCAACCTTGTTTTATTTAGGAATTTTAAATTGCAACTTGCAAGGGCTTTAGAAGTTACCTTAATGTTTTGGAATTTTGTATGTCTTTCACCTAACACTAAGTGTGTTCTTCCTTCTAAAACCTTAATTCTAATCAACTTAAGTTCCTAAAACATTTTAAAATAAAAATTAACTTTCAAGGTCTTTTTTTTTTGCTACACTTGGAGCACAATTGGACGGAAGATAAAAAAAATTACTCAATTTGAAAGGTGCTTCCAAGTACCCAAGTCATCATAACCTAAAGAAACCTCCACCAAGGCCTTGATCAAAGTGCCTACTTGCTAAAACAATGAAGCATCAATGGAAAGACTTATTAGTCCACCTAGCCTTGTTAATTCACTACCTATATTAATGCTATCCTACTGCTAGCTTACATAAAATCCTATTCATTTCTATTCATATTAATTCCTTTTGTAACACTCGTTTCTCTTAAACCTGACCTAGAATAAGTCAGATAATGAAAGAGGACCCAGAGTGAAATGAATTAAGGCCAAGCAATGATAGAATATTAATTAGAGTATCTAAAAATAAGATTATGACATCATCAATAGCCTGAAAACGGAATTGAAATGGCTAAATAGAGAAAATCGACCTACAAGTAACAAAATTGTAATTTTGAACAAAAATTTAAAACTTAAAGGAAAGAATTTTAAATGTTAAAGTTAAATTCATTAGAGCTTTTTGAGGTCCTAAAAATCATAGGGACCATCATAATGACTAAAACTCTTATAGTGTATGATTTATGATATCCGTTGACCATAACTTTGATAATGTTTTTTGGGATTGTTTTAAATCTAAAAAATTTCAAAGTAAATGTTTTTAATAAATTAGAGAATCCAAATTTTCATATAGAATTGATGATTCTTAAAAAGGATTTAAAACGAGTACAAACAATATAATCAAAATGTAGTAGTAAAAGTATAATTATAGAAAAAAGTTAAAAAATATATATTTTTAATATAATGCATTAACCACTTTCTCCTACATTCCAAAACTGACATCCACAACCCTGAATCAGCATGAAAATGGCATAAAAATGAGAGAAGAGAGAGGAGAAAGAAAGGCCAACAAAGGTAAGAAATTATGTAAAATTTTATTACAAATTACTTATGAAATCTTCTCCTTTCTTCATCCTCTTTCTAATGATGGTCTTGGCTTCATGAAAGGATGATTTTGATGGTTGACCACTTACAGAAAAGAGTGGATTTAGAGTAACCAATCATATTAGAAGAATCACTATTAGAAGTGCTTTCAAACAAGGTATGATTTGAGATAGAAAACTTGATATTTCTTTGGGTTTTTCCTCTTTTTCAATCCTATTAGAGAGAGAGGAAAATGAGAGATTTTTTGTTTGGAGGAAACCTTAATAGAAATAAGGTTTTAAAGGATGTGGAGTAAGATTATGTAATTGGAATCAATTAAAGAGCCATAGAACTCAAGTTAAGCTACCTAAGGTTCCATTTGCACCATGGAAGTTATAAAACTCTAGGAAGACATTTTAAGCTATATTAAATCTCCTAATGAGTTTCATTAGAGTTTTATAGCAAGTGAGATTTGGGATCCTAGAACGTGAAATATAAGAGTTGCCTCTTAAGGGAGTTAAAATGATTTAAAGTTGCATGTTAGGTTCTAATAAAGTTAAGTGTTAATAACAAGACTTAGAATAGACCTTAATGGCTTATTTTATATTGAAAATTGCTATATGTAGGCCAAACTAACCCAAGTTTATCTATTGCAGGAGTCAAGCCAAGGAAAGCCAAGAAAAGAAAAGGGTTTAAATGGGAGTGAGTGGTAGCTTAAAGCTCCTAGCTCTACAAGGTAGCTTTATCTCCCTATCTTGCATACACTTAAATGTTTGGATGACTTAAGATACTTATATGTATGGTTGCTTGATGTATTCATGAGCTATGCTTTGATATGATTTCTATTATAAGTTTTATGCATAAGTATTGTATGTTTTTGGTTCCCAGCTCCTTATGGTGGGGAATTGGTTGTAGTAGTTCTTCTTTGGCCTAGAGTTGAGCTTAGTTGAGTCTAGCTAGTATGTTTAGATGCCATGGCCTAGTGAGAATTGAAATTTTATGCTAAAAGTGTGTTTGAGTTACATAATGTATATGATTCAACTAATTAAAAGATAATAACACAAAGACAAAGTGACTCCTAAAAAGACCTAAGACTTTAGGCTAGATGCCACTTCGACCTATGCATCTTATTAGTGATTTAAGTTTAACATTAATTCCCCATTTACAAAGGCTAGTTGAATTCTCAATGTATTAACACTTGTAGTCGAAGTCTTGAACTACCTTAGTCTTAATCTCCCTTAAGTGGTTGACTTTGCTTTACTCAAGTTTAATTAGTCTTAGGATGCATAAATATTAAATGAATTCAAGTTTAATGTGAAAAAATTTGATCAGATGTATTCATGTTGTGTAAAATCTACAAGCGCATGGGTCACACAAGTAATATAAAAGTGAGTAAAGTATCATCCTATAGTAAAAGTTAATTGAGTACTAATTTCCTAATTTCTATTATCTAGAAAAATTGCTAAATCAAATGAAGGCAATTAAACCAACTAATAAATGAAAAATGGATCACAACTCACAAAGAAATAATGGATTACTAATTTTATGAAAAACCCTAAAGTCTGGATTTCAATGTTACTTCCTATGAACAATTAAGAATAACTAATGTAATTTATTGTTATCTTAATTAATGACTGATTCTTTAAATTATGTGAAATTCCATTTCAAAATAAAAATATATGTATTTTTGCTAGGCCTGCGTCTATTTTCATAATCATACGCTCTAAGGAATTCAATGTTCCCTTGCATGTCATAATTTGGCATGTATGTAGGTTACAACTTGCCTAGGCAAGATTACTTTCCCTAAAAAATCTAATTTTAAATTTATTATTTAAGTGATTCCTCATAGTGATTCACCTTTTAGTTCATCTCACTATATATCAAAGATGCATAAACAATGGCTAGCAATTTGCAAATAAATATAAACTAAATAATAAATTAATTAGAGTAAAAATCATTACATGAATATTCCTAAATTAAACACAATCCATGAACATCTATATCTAAACCCTAAATTTAAGGGGTTTAGCTACTTATGATAAAAAAAAATCCTAAGTACTGAATCAAATGAATTCATAATAATAAAGGAAAAGAAAGTAGAAAGATGAAAAATAGTTTGGTCATGGCAGCAATCTTTAGAAATTCATCAAATCTTTGGTGTCACAACTATTCTCTCTAAAACTCTTATTGATTGAAGCATGCCATCTAAAATGCCTCTTTAAATGTCCTTAAGAGTTTCTACCCTAAGGTTCCTTAAGAACTTTCCAAACCTACCCTTGAACTTTCCAAAAACATGTTTCTACTGATGCACATCTCCAGGCCATGTAAAGTTGCCTAGTTCATGGCCTAGTCATGTGATGCACTGTTCTCACAACTTCCTTAAGTCTAGCAAATTACTTAGGTCTTATGCTTACGCATAAGGGGCCATGTTATACACTAATTTGGTAGCTTTCTTTGTTGGAACCTTTATAATTTGCCTATTCCATCCATTCCCAATCAAAACATAAAATTTACATAAGAATAATCAAATTTGTGGTTTGATATACTAATTTCATAGCTCAATAATCATACATTTTACACTTATCAATTCATTATTGTCTAAATTAGGCAACACTTCATTGAACACCTAACGACTAATCAATTCAATGGTATACACTATATCTTTGATTATCTTGATGCAATGACTCCAATCGAATGCAATTACACTTAGATTTGATTGTGAATTACTTTAAGTTTCCTAGCAATAATCTCATCTTAGTGACTTCGATTGGATATGACAATTTCAACAATCAATTAAGAACCATAAAGCAAATAACAAAAGTAGTGGGCACATAGCATATGCCCTATAAATAAATAGTGAATTGACATATCATTATTAGTATAAATATCCAATACCATCAATAAAAAATCCATCTAGTCCTAAAAAACAAGGTTAACTAATCAAAAGAGAAACAAAATAAAAACAAAAGATAAAAAGAGTGGAAGAGTAATGAAGAAAATCACTTAAAACAAATGTTTTTAATGATTGACCAAAGGAAGTCCCCATGGATCTTCCTCTAATCCATCATTATCCTCATTATTTTAAAATCCTTTAAGCATCTCCAAATATCACCAAAGACTATCAAACCTCCCCCGTCATCATCTAAATAGGTTTTCTTATTTATATGTTACAAAATTAGGTCAAATTCACAAAACCTAAAGAATAGAGGAAATTGGTGTTAGCTTTATAGAAAATGAGGTGAAATAATGCATCATGGTTATGGCTGTGAGTCTTCATTGATTAGGCTTTGAAAGATCCAAACCTCTATTAAGCTCTTCTATTTAGGTCTTTTGGCTTCCACTTTGGTCCAAAACAACTCCATGCTTAAGGACTTCAACTTCCTTGAAAATTCCAACCTACAATATGAAGAACAAGATCTTAATTAGGGTTTTTTCTTTTTTTTTTGGGGTTAAGATTCACAAATATACAATTATGTCAATTCCAGTTACAACATAGCCTTGAAATCTATCAAGAAATGGAGACTGTTAACTCAAAATGTATGATAAGTCCTTACTAAAGGATGTGAATATATATATATATATATATATATTTGGGACTTATCAAGGAAGCTTGTGCAAGCTCTCTTGATAGGACAACAAGGATGTGCAAATATGGATAAGCATTGACCATAACTTTCATCCCTACCATCATCATTCTTAAGAATTTGAGTGCATTTAGTTTGAAAGTATGGCTCACAATTTACAAAAGTGAAGTTGGATATTTCTTTCAGTATATATGCCACACAAATAAAACCCTTAACTCTAACCTTATTTTTCACTTCCCCTTTAAATACAACATACATCTCTCAAATGGATACATCCACTTATATTATATAAGACTTCCATCCTTAGCCTCATATGGTAGATGCACAGCTAAATGTTCAATTACATTGAAGATTGCATATGGAAATAGTTTTCTAACTTAAAAATCATTTTAATAATGAACCCTTTTACCTTCTCCTTGTCAAATGCATGAAACTTGGAGGTGCATAATTCCTTAAAAAAAAAAAGACAGAGTATAGTTGATGCACCTCATATGGACATTGACAACACATCAGAAAATGTTAAAGGAATTAACCTTTTTACAAACACATAGCAATCATGACTTTTTATTCTGCATATCTTCTTATCATCCATATTTATGTAACACCCAAGATTTGATGCTTTAGCTATTGGGAAATTTTACTTATTTAATCCATTCATGGATTGTCTTCTTCTTAGTGGCATTAAGAACATATATGGGCTTTGGTTTTTGACATTTCCTACCCTTATGAATCAACTTTAAGGCATGTTGTTTAAAAATAATCTTCACATATTCTTATAAATTTGCATTGTCCTTCATCTTCCCTTTTATGTCCATAATGGTATTGAAGATATTGCTAAACTCATTATTCTTTACATGCATGAAAGGTTATATTGTATTAAGTTTTTATGCCAATAAGTTAATTCCTATAATATGCTCCTTTTCACCTAATTTTGATCTTTCCTAAACCAAGGTAGCCTTTGTAAACTTGAGTATATCCAAACACAACTTCTTTTAGTTGCCACACCTTATTAAAGATATCCCACTTAATTGATCAAGTGGGAAAGACTTCTCTAATTTGGATTTCTTATTGAATTTTTATCATAATGAAATAGATATTCAAGAGGTAGATACTAGCCATGGCAATCAAACCAACAACATTCTAGCCATGCTTTAACACAAATGACTTGTTATTCTCCATGCAATAGGGATAGGCAAGCAATCAAACAACATCCCATGAGTAGGGAAGTCATTGATGGTCCATAATAATCCCTTATATTAAAATTCTATTTCTTCACTACATCATACATACTAACCACATCCTCCTATAACATTCTTAAGTCATCAATCAAAGGTTTAAAGTACACATTTAAACTTATACTAGGTGACTTCGGATGAGGAATTATCAATGTTATAAATAAATATATATATATTCCTTATTCAAACATGTATTGGGTTATAGGTTGTATATTGTTACAAAAATTGACCAACATGATTACAATATAGCCTAGCCATTAAATGGATTGAAACTATTTGTGCATAAGCTGAGTCAAACATTTAGGGCTTCATTGGAAAATGTCAAATAGGTTGAAAATTTGAGAAACTTATGAACCCCATCTTCAAACTATGCAGTTCCTTGATTAGAAGTGGGATCCTTTCTCCATAACACTTAATTTTGATCAAGTATGAGTTGTTAAAAATTAGTTAAATCAATTACTTTGAAACCCATTAGCACACAATGTTATTGGCACTATAAGAATAATGTATGGCCTTATCCTATTTGAGAAGACACTTTTTCAAACCTAGGTAGTGACACCTATAAAAACCTCACACCTTATACTTGGTGAAATTGTGGCAACATTTTCCCTTAGTCGTTTAAGTGCACAATGAGATTAGGGTAACCCCAACTTAATCAAGTATGCACCCAGAGAACAAAAAGATATGTAATGTCCAAAAATTTTAATAAATACAATATGACATTTCTATAAATACTACTATTTAGGTGAAGGAAAAAAAATCTTCTTAAACTGTCCAACATTGGATAACTCAAGATTTCATACAATGATAGATGCCACATGTGCTCACTTGTATCAAATATTGAATGAGAAACTAAGGTTTTCTACAACATATACCATAATATTTCTATAGTAATTTTGGCAAAGTCCTCCTCCCAAAAAAAGAGTCTCTCCAAAAATTTATAACAATGTTTTTCAAACTTTTAATTTAAGATTTCAACAATTTAAGCAAATAAAACTTAATTTCTTCAAACCGAATTCTAGATTTCAACAAAACACCACTTTTTTTAATAACATGAGAATAGTATATTCAAAATAGAAATCAAATGGCACATAGAAGATACTCAATCATGTATAAGATCATAGATGACCCATTTCCTTTCAAGTAGTTAAAGTCTTAAGAATAAAATATTATGTTAAATGTCAATGTATGTTGTGTAAAAAACACATTTATTAGAAATATCAGACTAATCATTTTTACCTAATAATAGGAGAAAATAATTTAGAAAGCAAGATACAAGTGTAACATATGAAAAATAACTTTTTCTTTACAATGAAAGAAACTCTACTAAGAAATGAAGGTTTACTTTTTTGCTCTATCTAACTTAAAAATTGATGTAAATACAAAATTATTCTTAGATGAAATCATAAAAAAATTAGTCAAGGTAGTCTTCAATTATGAATTCTCACTGCTAGATCCTTGTTTCCAATAAAATACTTGATCAAATCTAACAACTAAATCAATGATTCATTTGCTAGGTCTAGTTAAGCACCTAGTTGAAATAGGAGAACAACTGGTGCATCTCTAAGCAATGGCTTGGCCTTTGCTCCAAAGAGGGGCTCCTCACACCTCTTTGAATCAAAATGGTTTGAACTAACTAGTTGTAACCTCCTATCTTCAAGATGGTATGTATCCAAATATTGTATTAGAGTGGCAAAAGTAGGGCGACATTTTTTACCACTAAAATTTCTCTAATTTTATCTAGCTATATAAATTCTAAAATAGATCTCATATTTAATCAACTACCACATATTAGATAAACGATTACATATATCTAATATTCATATATAATAAATAATGTTAATCTTGTCCCAATATTACACAACTCAATCTTAAGCCTTAGGACTATATGTACACTAATGATTGTTAGATTTATTCAGGAACTAAGGTTCTTGCATCTTCAAATCACTATCTTCTTGATGTTGGAAGTTTGGTCTAATCCTAACACTTCCATCTACTATTGTTGTAGCCTCAGCAACATCGATATCTCTATCTAAATACATTTCCAAGTGTAGTAAGAATCTACATTCTCAATAGGAACATAATTAGTTTTTAGAAAACTAGTAATGTTCCAAATGCCACAGGTGCAAAAAATGTTTTATTTAATTTCCCTTTGTCTAAAACATATAAATGCAACAGGCATATCACGACATACAATTTATATAAACATATACAAAGAAATATACATACATGAGCACATAAGACATTTCAAAGTACTTTGAATATCACCAAATGAACATAACCAATAATAGATTCCATTCATATCATAATAGCTTAATTCATCATGTCTTCATAGTATATGAATTTGATAGCTAATGGTCTACTTCATAATTGCATATAAAACTTGACGTTATTCATATTTCTATACTTTAGTGAGTACATTATCATATTTAAGCATCTTAGAACATGGCACAGTCAATCATACGTGATTGTATTTAGATAACACAATTTATGTTGGGAAATATACAATCATGTAAAATATGTACGTATTTGTTTCATAGCTTATTCAAACTATATTAACCTTTAACAGAACCATTTTTACATATGAAATAATATGCTAAAGAGATCATATCTAAATATTGCAACTTATGGCCTAATTAATATCAATATGCCTTATATGATAGTATATTATGTATCACACATAATCACATTCAATATCATATTACCATATACTTCTAGCTAAATCTTTTAAGGGCATCTTTTAAGTAATATTAATTCAACATAATTATAACAAGCTTAATTTCTTATATATAGTCTTTGTATGTCACATAACTTAATACACACTGGCATGCCTTATCATTTCATTCATAACGCCTATACAATACTCTAATAAGTACATTTGTAAATATCTTTCTAAGAAGACAAATAATTTTACGTTAAAAGTACTGGTATAAAGAAAAACACTTCCACAAGTCACGTATCAAGTGTCCCATGTCATAACCACTATTTCTGCGATATTTCTATACATTAAAAGAGAGGATAAAAGACACGATAATAAGGAACTAGATATCTAATTAAAATGAAAGGAAATGGCTAAAAGTGAGAAAAACATCAAATAGGAGGAAAAGAGACAAGTCTAATCGAAAAATAGGAAAAATCATATATTTAAATATCACGAAATTTAACATGAGAAATACATATCTCTCATCATAATATGATAAAATAAGACTAGCAGATTAACTAGATAAAGTCGGTTCGGTTAAATCCCTGACATATACAAATTAAGGTTCGCAGAAGCTATATTTTAGATTAGATTTTTTTTTTGGACTATTTTAAACCCTAAAACCTCTGAGTAGATATTTTTAATAAAGAAGAGAGCCTAAAATTTAGTACGGAGTAGATAGTTTTCAAAAATAATGAAAATTGAGCTCAAATAGAGAAATTAAAATAAAGAAACATAATATGTATTTTTAAATTTATTAAAAATATCTTAGATTTTCTTTCCTCAAATTCATGCCTTTCTTCCTCATCACTTGGCATCAACTTTCAACAACTCTAAAATAGATCCATGGAGGTGTGAAAAGGAGGAAGAGAGAGAAAGAAAAGAGAGGCAAATTAGGAATGTAAATATGCAAAATTTTGCTATGTAGTAGTTAGGAAACCTTTTCCTCTCTTCATGCTCTTTCCAAGAATGGTTTTAGTTTTTTGAAAAAGTTAAATTTATGGTTGACACCTTGAGCAAAAGAGGTGATTTGAGGAAACCAAATATACCACAAAAAACTTCAATCAAGGAGGTTTCAAATAAGGTATGTATCAAGCTATGAAAATTTCTATTCTTTTAACCTTAAGCTTTCTTATGTTTAGCCAAGAGAAAGAAAGGGAGAAAAAGGCATGAACTTTAGGAAAACTTGATAGAAACAAGGAATTAGAAGGAAGGAGAGTAGGATTATGCAAAGAAAATCACATAGGAAGCCATAGAACTCAAGTTAGTATCATCTAGGGATTTAGATGATCTATGGAATTTTCAAAATCTTAGGAAGATGATTTGAACCTTTTAAGGCCATAATTGAACTAGAAATGAGTCATAGATACCTTGAATCCTTCAAATTTCCTATTAAATTGACAAAATCCCATGGCTAAGGCAAGAATGTATGTGTTTTGTAATAACTAAAATTTCTGAAATTTTTCTAAATCTGCTACCTATAGCTAGGATCTCTGTTGGCTATAACGAATATACTTGTTCACTATAGCGAGAAGCCAACTAGCTATAGCGAATGTACCAGTTTGCTATAGTGAGATTGCATTTAGCTATAGCTAGTTTAGGTGTCTCATATAAAAACTAAGGAGTTTTTTGCAATAGTGTGCGTTGTAGCGATAACAGGGGCTTGGGACTAACACGTGCCCGCCGTAACGAGGGTTATTTTTCGCTATAGTGAGGGTTATTTTGGAAAAAGTGAGAAAAAGTTATTTTAACTTCTTAAAGACTCCAGAAACTCTCCTTTTCTTATAACTGACTTATGCTTCAACAAAAATAAAGAAAAGGGTTAGAGAGAGAGAGACCAAGAGAAGTCAAGGAAGAATAAGGAGAAAGGTGAGCAAAACTTGAGATTTTTATAGCTTTGCTTCTTAGAATTTGTTTTTCTCTCTTTGTCCTCTCTTTTTTTATGGTTTTGGTTGTTGAATTGGTTTTGTTTTAAGCTTGGTTTAGAAAAGGGAGAGCAGAGATTTAAAGGGAAAGTGAAGGCAAAGGGAACCACTCTTGAAGAATGCTAGAATTTAAGGTAGATGCCTATGTATCTTGCTTCTTATGCATGTTGGTTCTACCAACTTGAGAGCTAGTAAAGGGAAGAAAGTGCTGACCTAGAACAAGTATAAAACCCTTAAATTAGAGTATGGAAAGTTAGAAAATGCAAAGGAATTAGAAGAAGAGCTAGTGAAATTCAAAGGGAGAAACTAGAGATTCTTAAACACTTTGTAAAGTTTGTTTTGATGTAAGAATCCCCTAGCCTTTTGTGAGTATTTGTTTAAGTTCCAAGAGAGTAATTGCATGCTACTTGTTATATCTAGGCCCAAGAGAATCAGCTCCATCTAGTTATGGTTGTGAGACCAAGAAAGGAAAAGAAAAATCAAAAGAGAAGGTTTGTGTTAGCTTACAAGGTTGCTTTTCACTCTTTCTTATTACATTCTTAGATGTATGATTGTCATTGTATGCTTGTGTGTATACTTGTATTATGAGACATGCCATTTGATATTGCCTTGATGCATTGGTACCAATATACTTATATTTTGAGTTATGAAAATTACTTTTAAAGGGTGAGGTGGTGCCAAAAGTCCCATGTGATGGGTGAAGTGGAGCTAAAAGTCCTTAAGAATGGGTGAGATAAGGCCAAAAGTCTCATGGATGAGTGAGACCAAGTCAAAAATTCCTAGACCAAGGGTGAGGCCAATTCAAAAGTCCCTAAAATAGGGTGAGGTTAGACCAAAAGTCCCTAGAACTTATTCTTGATATTGATATGATTATCATGGCATGTAAATCATGTGTTTTATGATTTTGAATGGTTAAATGCCTACTTGCATACTGTAACATATTTATATACCTTGATTGCTTCCTTGAATGAGTGTATGAGCTATTGAGATTCCATGAATCTCATGAATCTCACCTCTTCCCTCTCCCATATGAACATGTTAGGTGGAGTTCAAGGAGACCAAGGTGCAAGTCCAGGAGCCTAGTTGAGCATGCTTAGCTAGTTGTATAGCTTGTTTTAGTTCTTTTGATGTAAAGAAGTGCCAAAATATATATTTATATATTATTTTTTATATGTAAATAGATGAACAAGTGTAAAATCATATGTATATGATGTATGAACCATTTGTGGAACCAAAGCAATGAGAATGTAAGTTTTGGATACTTAGTATCCCATCCTTAGATGTGTATTCTTGTGTGTAGCATAGTGAGTTTGAGATGTATGATGGTTTGGACTACTTAGGCAATTCACATGTGATGTGTTAGTGCTTTTAAACTTGCCCAAGAGGTGTCAAATACTAAAAGAAGCCATATGGACCAAAGAGTTGCATTATGAGAAGTAAAAGTGACCATATTGGTGGACTATATCACTTTTTATCTGAATGAGCTCTTTTTGATCTAAAATTTTGCATGCATCTAGAGCTTATTAATAAATTTTTGGGAAGCTAAAGTATAGAACATTTGGAGTTCTATGGAATATTTGGTAAATTTTTGAAGTTAGGAATTTTTCTGGTTTTGGTCAGTTCACTGTGCAATTGGTTTGAAAATAAATCTATGTCATTCATAGGGCAAACGATGTCCAATTGCTATGAAATTTTATATGAAGAAATTAGAAATTTATAGTGAACTATAATTGGAAACACCTTAATTGGAGGTCTGTAGGTGGAAAAATAATTTTTTGAAGTTTTATGTTAGCATCAGGGATGCCAGCCAACTTTTGTTATTGTTTCATTAGTTTTTGAGTTACAAAGGCTACTGAAATGATATGGAATTGTTTTTTTTCTTCTAATTAACATCTGTAAATTTCCAAATTAGTATAGTTTTCCTAAATTGGATATTGGTGAAATTAGTTATGAATTTTTGAAATTCATGACAGCAAACTATATTAGTACTAGGGATAACTAGACTTTTGTGCCTTTTTTGATATCAAACATGATCCAAAGGCTATATTCATGTCCTAGAATTATTTTTAGTGTGAAGTTAACATTTAGAGCTTTCCAGAAAGATATGGTTGGTTTGATTCCCATTTTTCTAAAATTAGTTATGATTTTCCAAATTGGAGCAAAAAATCTGACTTTTGGACCCATAAGAGAAATTTGAATTTTCTGGTTTTTGGCTTTATATCCATGGTTCATGGATTGTTTTATACTATGTATGAGTTTTATGAATGGATTTTGAGTAGAGAATGTGATTAATGGGTTCATGGGACCCACAAGGCTAAGTATGACTGTTTAAACCCTGACTTAAAACTTTAAAATGCCATAATTTACTTTTTTTTCTTTGGGAATCATATGGAATCAAGCCTAAGTGGAGGCTAGTTGAGGTTAACACATTATAGTGTCACATGTCTCAGCCAAGGAAGAGTTAGAGTGCCTAGGGAGTTGTTTCATTGATTCTAAAGTTTTATATAATCTAGGTATAGAATATAAACATTAATGGAAGCATTGGAATGAATTTAAGGACCTTATTTTTATAAGTGAAAAGTTAGGGTTCAAGAATGCCTTATAGGACAATATTACTTTAAGTATGTTTAAGTATGCTATTGATGGCTCTAATGGGTTTTATTAGAGTCATGAAGATCATACATAGTGCACTTTTGAAGTTAAATTTTGAGAGTTATCCTCTTAAGGTACTTAAAGTAACCTAAGTTTATACTTTAGGTTCTAATTGGTATTTAGTGATGGAATGAGATGGCATAAATTCTAATTAGTTGCTTTGTATCTTAATTTATGTGTTTAGGCCAAGATTTAGTGACAACACTATTGTGTATATGCCAAGCCGAGGAAAACAAGAGAAAAGGAAGAGAGTGAGTTAGTGTGGGGTCAAGATCCCTAGTTTCAAGAGATAACTTACTTTTCTTTTCTTGCATGCATTTAAGTTGAGATGCATTGTGTGTATTGGTTGTTTTATGATTTTCTTGAGTTTATGTTTGAATTGGCTTTTTAGCATGAGTTTTAATGTATATAAGAGTTATGCTTAGGCTTTTAACAAGAGTAAGGAGGCATTGAGCACAAGATTTCTTCCTTACCTTAGAGATGAACCTAGCTAGTATATTTTTATGCCATGGCTAGATGGGTATAGAAGTTTTATGCCAATTTCATGCTTAAGTTGTTTTTTGTGTATATAACCTTGCATGCTTACATTTCATTCTCGAATCATCTATTGTATGCATTGGATTGGATTGAGTATTGCTACTAAAATTCTTCTCGAAATCTCACTCTATCTCTCCCATTAACCATGTCAGGCGAGCCTAGCAAGGAAAAAGGGAAAAGAAAAAGAGACAATGGCTTGAAGTAAGTAGTAGCTAGGATTTATGCATTGTATATGTATGATATATATACATACATATATATATATATATATATTGATGTGTATTATGATGAATTGTAATAGAAACTCATGCCATAGTATTAAACCCTAAATGTAAGACTACTTAATATGTGTGTGTGTGTAATTAGAACATGTTATGTTATATAATGGTCCATGAGGAATGTATGCATAAGCATAAGTAGAAAGGTGATTTTAGATGCTAGCTGATTTACATGTGTTAAACTAGTTATAGATGATGTAATTATAGGTTGAAAGTTTCTCAAGTAAGAGATTACACAATAAAGTCCAATTGAACCACTTTGGAATCAAAATTTGGTCCCAATGAGCCATAAAATACATCCTTACCATTGACATCCTAAATGATCGAGTTTGGGGCTAAAATTTGGTGAACAATTAGAGAACATTTAGAACTTGTTATAGAACCAAAGTTTCTATTTTTTTAGAACTCTACAAAATATTTAGTAAATTTTCAAAATTGACCTAAAAAAGTTGTATGCACTATTATTGTTCACTTTGTTTAGTTCTAATTTTCATAGCTTTTGAGGGATTGAATGGATTTATTTCAACTTGAAATTTTTATAATAGAAAGTTCTCATCATAAGCTTTAAATGGACATTTCAATTGTATTAATCGGAGTTGTATAACCAAAGTTATGAATTTTTGAAGTTTGGATTGCAATATGTGTAGTAATGCCACTTGCTCCCTTTTATGCATATGGTGTTTATACACTTGATCCATGTGATGAGTGTAACATCCAGTCTCTCGGTAAATGTGAGAAATGCAATGTTCGGTTTCTCTGTAAATGTAAAAAATGGGCTAAATATAAAAGGAAGTCCTCGAAATAAAAGGAATTGGGGCCATCTAAAATTATGATAAAATTTTAAATATTAGAAAATGAGGATTTGAGGTTTAAGATGCCCAAAAACTAAAGCCAAAAGAGCTTAGAAAATTTGCCAAAGGAAGTAGGGGCATTTTTGTAATTTTTAAAAAAAATTTGAAAACACTCATAGGAGGGCTTTTTAAATAGAAAATTTGAGCTTTCCGGGGTTCTTAGAGGCCCTGAATACTATGGGAACCATTAGAACAGTTGAAACCCCTCCGGTGAGCAATTTTGGCCATCAGTTGATCGAAACTTTAATCAAATGGTTCGGAATGGTTTCAAATCCTTTTTTAGTGATTTCAAAAGCAATTATTATGATTAAGAGCCTAAGGAATATGATGGAAAAGACAGTTCTTCGAAAGGAGTTGAAATGAGCCTAATCGAATAAAACTATGAAGAGGGACTAAATTACAAATTTTAAAAGTTGCTTAAATGAATCTCTAGGCTTATAAAAATGTCCCACCTCTGGTCAGATCTCCTCACCAACTCTCCCACATGTTAAAACAGAATTAAGAAGGGTTAAGAGTGGCACACAAAAGGGGAGGCCAAGGAAGGAAGAAGAAGTTTTGAAAAGTATAAGTTTTAGCCACTTTTTCCTACTCCTTGCCTTGTTAAATTTCTTCCCCTCTTCTTCCTTTTCCTTCTCATGGTTTTGGCATTTAATTTGGTGCTAATACGCGGTTCATTTAGGAGAGGGAAGAGAGGATTTGAGAGAGTTCTTGGTAGCATAAGGAAGCTCCCTTGGAAAGCTTGTAAATAAGGTAAGTAAAGTGGGACTTTGTTGCTTCTACTTGAATTTCTTTTCCTTTATGGTTTTGGTCAAAATAGGGGCTGTATAATAGGGGTCCAATTCTGGTCTAAACATGATAGCAAGTGAGGCTTTGAGGCATGAGGGATCTAATAAAGCAATTAGGGATCAAAATGAACCATTAGAATCCAAGATAGCAAAGTTAGGGATTCTTGAACATATGGAAAATTCTGATTGGATTCAAGAATTCCCTAGCTTATGTAAGTGTTTGTTTGAGTTCCCAAGACCCTTAGAAAGGCTCCTAAGTGCCTCTCCCTTCAAGGAAAAATTGCAAAATCCATGAATCCAAAATTCTTGCATTGTCTCAGCCAAGCATAGGGGGAGTAGCTAGGGAGTGTTTTAATTTTCTCCAAACTCATTTTTGAGTCATATATGATGGTAGAGGATGAGAGGAAGCCTTAAAAAAATTTTAGAAACCATAGATAGTGAGATGGAGGTGTAGACTCCATAGTGTAGCATAATGAAGCAACTTCTAGCTAGGCTCTTTAAAATAATTGTGTGATGACTCCAAGAGGTCTAAATGGAGTCAAGAATCATAGATTAAAGGAGAGAAGGGAGCCAAGATCATAAATTTTTGTAGTTGCTTCATTAAATGCCTTATGGAAGCATAATGGAGCCATAAACCAAAGTAGCATCATGTAAAGTATGTATAATGCCGAGGCTTGTTCCCATGAGTAATTCATGTTTCTTTTGGTGTGTCTAGGCCAAGAGAAATGATCTCCACCTTCTCAGGTGTGTGAGGTCAAGGGAGAGGATTTAAGGCTTAAGGACAAAGTATGTAATTGCTTCCAAGGTAGCTCTCTCCACCTTCTTTCATGCATAGATATGTGTCTAGCTTGCGTTAGAATGTGTGTATGTATATTTTCAAGCTATGAAAAGTATGCTAGCATGCCTTTATATGCCATGATTCTTGATGCCATGTTATGTTTTTCAATGATTACTTTACTTGAGTGTGGAGAGGCCAAGCACTCTTCCCTTTGATTAAGATGAGCCAAGAACCCTTAACCTTAGTTGAGATAAAGAAAAGAGTCTCTCAAAAGTAAAGTTGGGCTTCCAAGAATATGGTTGAATCCAAAGCTCTTAAAGAATGGGTGAGGTAAGTCCAAAATTTATGAGGAGAAGTGTGAGGCCAATCCAAACACTTGGTGAGCTCTTGAATGTCTTGTATGATTTATTCATATGCCAAACTTGCTTTTTAAATGTCCATGACTTCTATTTTCTCCATGCATACATTTGTAAAGCTTGCTTTGCATATATTATGTATGATTGAATGGGAGATGAGTTATTGGGATTCTTTGAATCTCATTCCCTTCTTTCCAATAATTTAACATGCTAGGTGGACCAAGTGGGTAATGTAATGGAAGCCAACCACCTTGAAGATGAGAGTATGACATTCAAGTGCATGGTTTTTGCTTTTTTAAAGCTATACAAGTGGAAAATGTTGTGATATAATGTTGTATATAACCTATGACCCCATAAATATATGTAATTATGCTAGTGTATCATGTACAAATGAGAAATTATGTTATGTGAATGTTGTAATGGAATTTGGGTATGGAATGCCAAGATTAGCCTTATGGAAATGTGTGTATGGTATGGGGTGAGAGTGTGAGTTCCTGAATTCTGGGTTTGTACACCTTTAAGACAAGTTTAAAATGTCATTTTGGTGCAATCTCACATGCTCAAATGGCCACACAAGTTTGGGAAGCAAATTTGGACCATTTGATACCATTATGGAGCTAAAAAATGACCAAAATGGAACCTCAAGACACAAACTGACCAAATGAAGGAATTTTCCCATGAAATTTTGCAGACTTGTAGGGCTCATCAAGAGCTTTTTGGAAAGCTAAATTTCAGAAAAATTTGATTTCTATAAAATTAATTATGAATTTTCAAAGTTCAGATTTTTCTGTTGTTATAAGGCATGTACTGTTCATATGGTTAGATTTGTGTTCTATGTCATCCAATGGGAAAATGGTGTCTAATTCTTGTGAAATTTTACAAGAATAAACTAGAGGTCATAAAATTACTATGGCCTCTGAGATCACCTCATTTGGAGGTCTGAGCAAAGAGTTATGCATTTTTAAAGTTTTCTGTCAGTAGTAGTGGCACCTCAAGAGTTCAGTCATTATTCTATAGATTTCCAATAGCTAAATGTATCTGTTTCATTTTATAATTATTTTTAGCATAAAGTTAACATTTTTAAATTTCCAGAATGGTTGAATGTTTATGATTTCAATTTTTATAGAATTAGTTATGAATTTTAGAAGTTTATATTAGTAATATGAAACAGTAGCCTAGGCAGCAGCGACCTCAGTGGATTTTTGAATGTCAAACTTCTCCTTTTAATGATTCATCAACTAAAATTATTTTTTCCATGGGGTATACATCTAGATCTTTCTGGAATGGTAAATTTTGTTGGATTTCAATTTTTGTAGATTTAGTTATGAATTTCTGAAATTGTGATAGAAAAAACTGAAACTCTGACCATGCCAAATTCGTGGGAATTGATATGTTTCACCCACTTGTATGAGTTCCAAGCCACTTTCTTGAATGGTTTCAAATTGTATTAGTGTAATTAAATATGAAAATATGATACATGAGCTCATATGGTCCACATAACGCTAAACAAAATTTTCATACACTATGTAACGTGAAAATATTTACTTTTAAGGCTATTTTTCTGTGTCTCTTTATGAAATACTTGGCATGAGACATAAGAATTGCATGAATAAAGCTAAGAAACTATGGTGTTACAATGAGACCAAATTTGTAAAAATGAATTATGAATTAAACTGGGAAAGAATACTACTTTTAGGTTTTAGAGGTCGATTTGACATTTTTAGTAGTTGATTTTTTGCCATTAAAAGTGTTGCTATGAAAGTTATAACTAAAATGAATGCTTCAATGTACTAAGTGGAGGATAATCAATAAGTTGTAACATCCCATACCACTTATACAAGTTTGGGTTTTTGTAATCTTCGATAACTCATTAAGTATCCTTGGTGTGAGACTTATGGTTTTAGCACCATCAAGGTGTACAAGCTTGGGTCCCTTTAGTCATTTTGATTAATGGAATCATCATCTGACAAAAGTAAATATAACTAGAGTGTCCTCTAGAATGGATCCACAACCTCAACTTGAAACCCAAAAGCCACATAAAGGCCTTTCAACCTACTTGTGACCCTCTTGTCATAACCTTGTTCTTAGGAAAATGAGACTTTAAACCATAAAGGACTGTAACCCTTGAGTTGATTTAGATGATTATACATTTCCTTTCATATAGATAGAAAATCTATCTTTGCTGATGGAAACCATCTCTTGGAATCTCATCTTTCGAGAACTTTATTTTCTGGAGACTTATTGTAAAATTAGGAATTTATAACATCCCATATGTAAAGACCATCTCTTATAGGGAATCATTCCTTGAGGACCCTGCTCCATTTTTACCCTACCTCGACTACTTTGTCAAACATAAATAGGTATATATATTAAAGATATTTATGAATGTCATGCAATGATAACAAGATTGTATAACATTCAGTTTTTGTAAAAACAACAGAAATAAGCCAAATATAAAAAGAGAGTTCTCTAAAATGAATGAATTGAGACCAAATAAATTAGAATAAAATTCTAAATAATAGAAAATAAGGATTTAAGGTTTAAGATGTTCAAAAATTGAAGCCAGAATGGCTAAATAAAACATGACGAAAGGTAGTGGCATCTTCAAATTTTGAGCATTTTAAATAGAAAAATTGAGTTTTCAAGGTTCTTAAAGACCTTAAAAACTATAAGAATGCCTAGAATGGTTCAAACTTCTCCGGTTTATATTTTAAAATGTCAATTGACCCAAACTTTGACTATTTCATTTGGGAAGGTTTTAAATTCGATTTGAGTGATTCCAAAAGTAATTTATAGGTTAGAGGATCTAAATTTTATGATGGAAAAGACAGTTTTTGAAAAAGAGTTGAAATGAACCTTGAGGAAAGAAACCAAGAATGAAGGATAAAATTGACATTTTAAAAAGCTTCTTATGGAACCCTTACTATATATAGGTGGCGCCCACTTTTCTCCTCACTTTAGCTGACCAAGCTTCTACCCAAAATAGAGGGAAACTTAATCAAGAAAGGTGCATAAGAGGAAGGGCGACGGGTCGTGTTGCGCAACCCTTAAAATAAAACTAGGTTGGATTAAATTTTATAATTAGTGGCACAACCTAGGTCGTCTCCCTTGGAAATAGAGTTCAATGTTTAATTAAGTTTTCTAAGTGTTAAAAGACTCTAGAACTACCTAATTTATGGGGGTTTTTGATCTAATTAGACTAAGTAAAATGAAATTGAATTAAAATGACTAACTACCTAATTACATGGATTATGGTTGAATGATAGACTTGTGACTAGCTTTGGATTCATCCCTTGGTATCCACTATCCTTATCCTAATTCAATTGTGATTAATTCTGGTCTAAGAATCTTTAATTATGTCCATTAGTAAATGATCTTAAATTACCACTCAAGATTCAAGAACTTAACAATTTGATGTTAATTGAGACCTCAACTACCATTAAATGACTAATTCTTGTAATTAAGATCTATGAACATTTGAATTGAATGATTAATTGATCAATTGGCATCTGAATTAATACCCTCGGATATTTAATTAACTAACTAAACTCTAAGAAATTCTCAAATCAAACAATAAAGCTCATAATTTCACTCATATATTTCATCGAACACTTTGATGGCATACATGAAAAATTAAAGGAAAATGCAAAATTCAATACTTAATTCATGCAATTAATCAGTCAATATCTCTCCTAATCAGTATCTAACTAGTCACTAAATACAATTACACAAATTCCTAATCAAATACAACTTAACCAAGCATATATAAGAAAAAAAAAGTGTAGGAAATTAAGAAAATCTTAGCCAAAAATTCTGATTATAATCCATAGATTCAAGCTTCTCCAAGGTTGTCCTCCTAGCCAGCCACAAGATGGAAATTAAAGCTTTATTGGAATGGAGGAATGGAGGAAAATGGATGAAGATGGCTACTGGCATAGAGTAGAGTGGACGGAAGAGTGTCTGGATGGTGTGAATGAATATATGATGATCAAAATCGTGTGAATGATGGATTAATTCATGTGTTCAGCCTCAGCCTCCTCATTATAAAATCATGTGCCCAGCTTTTTTTATTTAATTATTTCCTTATGCTTTCCACGTGTAGCTCTTTTCAAATCAGCCCATTTACATAATGATGCATAAATGGAATGGCTTTAGTTCTCATGTTCTGCCCACGTGTTCCTTTGTGTGTGCATGACTCCTTCTTCCATGTGATTTCTCCATGTAATTCCTCAATGTGAATTGCTCTTCTCCAGCTTGTGCCTCCTCATGTAGTTGCTCTTTATGTAATTTCCACGTGGCTGCTTCCAGCTTCTTCATGTTAGAACCAAGCTCCTTTTCCACATCTCTGGAGCTCATCTAGCCAGCGTCTTTTTCCTTCTCAACCAGAAGCAACTCATGCTTCTTCCTTTTCTCGACATGTAGCTTCTTATTCTGTTGCTTGCTGCCCTTATGTAAATCCCTCATGTTGCTTCTTCTTTTGTCTGCCCAAGCTTCCATGTGATTCAGCTCACCTTATTTTTATGTTGTTTCCATTCATGCTACTTGTAGCTTTTGTGCTTTCTTCCTTTTCACACATTAAAACTGTAGCTTTGCCTTTTTTGTGCAGCTCGAGACTCATCTTTTATGTGGCTTGCTTTGTTAATTCTTCGTGTTGCTCAACGTTTGTTCCAACCACGCCATTTTTTTCTCCTTTGTTCAGCTCATTTCTTCATATGTTTTATTTTCATTTAAACTTCAGCCTAAGCTTCTGCATGCTTGTTGCTAAATATTGTGGCTTCCTTCTTTTCAAAAACCCATAGCTCCTTCATCACTTTCTCCCCATGCCTCTCATATGTTTTGCACCTTAATGAATCACATGCTGCCACCCACGTGTTTGTTTATTTTATTTCCTCCTACATGCAGAGCCTTCCTCATACTTGTAGCTTCCCTTTGTTTTTACTATGCATTGAACCCATGGTTAAGCTAGACATGGTTCTCTTCATTCATTACCTTAAACATGTTCTGAAGCCTTTTTTAATCCCTTCAAAACTATAGCTTCTTCTTTTCCTTCCATGCATATCTCTCTCCATCTTCTTCTGTTCACAAGCTTCTTCTCCACGTGAACATGCTTTTGTGTGTATCTTAGCTTCATGTAGCTCCTTAGCTGGAACCCGTGGCTAGCTCTTTCTCAAATCCCTTATTCCATGTGCACTTCTTTTAATCATGTGGAGTCTGTGAAAACCATGGAATGAGTTACAACAATGCCAACACGTTGGAAAAACAAAGAACCCATGCATGCTACCTCTTCTCCAAACCAACCTCTTATTCAACCTCCAATTGTCAATTGAAAAATCTACACACAAAAATAAGAAAAATTAAGTAGGAAAAATTCACAAAATTATTTAAAAGAAAATTATATAATAAAATTCAAGAATTTTGTAAATAAATTCCTTGAGTGCAGAAATGGCTATTAAAATAAAATCTTATCTAATTAAACCCCTAAAGCCATATTCACTCATCAAAATGCTTAAGTTTAGGAGGATTAATATGTCTAAAATTGGCATTTATCAAGGGGAAAAAGGGAGAAGAAAAGCTGAGGAAAAGGTAAGAAAAACTATAGATTTTCTTATTCCTTTCTTCATTAAACTTGTTCTCCTCCTTCTCCTCTTTCTTTCTATAATTTTGGTGTGTGATTTGGGATCATTTTGAGTCTTATTTAAATGGAGGATGTAACACCATAACTTTAACACTTAACTCATGTAAATTCTATGCCTCATTTCATGTAAATTCTATGGGAAGCAACATAATGACATAGGGAATCATAAATCAAGATACCTTTCTCCATGGGTAAAAATTTCCTTTCTATGTCTTGTGGGTTATATGGACTCATCCTTCTCATTCTCACATTTAAATACATAAATGCAACTCATAACAAGATCAAAAAGTGACCTATACCTTGAGCAAAGGGAGCAAATACACAAAACATACCAATGCAGCCTCGGATCAGTTTTTTAGATTCAGTGCCTAACTTTTGAAAAATCATAACTAATTTTAAAAAATTCAAAATTAGACACACTATACTATTATGGAAAGCTACAAATGTTTAATTTAGAATAAAAATAAATTTGGACCACAACAATGGCTTCTAGGTACTAGAAACTGATGGAACAGTATCAGAGGTTAGCTGTCATCCCTAATATTTATCTCTAATTTCAAAAATTCATATATCCCTGGTTAGAGGTCCAATTTGGGCAATCTCAGTGGCCATGGAAATTTTATCATGTCTAGTTTATTCTTGTAAAATTTAATAAGCATTGGACATCATTTGGCCTATGAATGATACAACTTAAGTTTTTGACCATGTGAATAGTACCTATATCAATTTAGTAGAAAAATGGCAACTTTGAAAATTCATAATTAATTTCATAGAGCTCCAAATAATCTGGTATTTAGCTTACTGAAAATATCTAGATAAGATCTACATGTGCACTAAATTTTATAGGAAAATTCATTCATTTGGTTAGATCTTGATATTAGGTTGTAAAATAGTCATTTTCAAACTTTACAAAAGGTCTAAATGGTCCAAATTGAGCTCCAAGGCAACTATGACCACTTGAGTATGTGGAAATACACCAAAATGATATTCTAAATTTGTTTCAAAGGTGAAAAAACCTAGATTTATCAAACTCACTCATCCACCCTATGATATACACAAGATTACACATGCTAGCTTTAGCCATTCAATACCCAAATCATGCTATTTCATACATGTGACATCAATTCTCATTCATACATCAAACATTTAGGTAATTACATATGCTGATATTCTTACATAACAATTTCATCATGAGATCACATCATATGCCTTGTGTATGGCTACAAAAGAAGAAAAACTAGGCCATTTCATGTATTTTGGTGTCAATCTTCTTCTCCTTGGCTTGGTGGCTTCCATTACCTTACTCAATTGATTCACCTAGCATCTTAAGACACTGGAGAGGAGGGGATGAGATTCAAAGAATTCCAATAGCTCATATTTCTTTCAATCACACAGAAAGTATGCAATATAAGTCTTGAAAATACATGCATAGGCATATTGAAACATGTGAGCATTCAAGAAACATCTTTAGTATTTGAACAAGTTATACATAGTATACATAGGCTTGCCAAGTGAGTGGATTAGTCTCACCCATTCACTTATGGATTTTGGACTTGTCTCACCTATTTTCTTTAAGAGGTTTTACCTCAACCTCACTCTTGGAAGTCAACCTCACTATTAAGAGACTCTTTACTTTGTCTCAACCAAGTTCAAGGATTCTTGGCTTATCCTCACAATGGCTAAAGGATTCTTGGCTTCTCCACACTCAAGCAAACTAAGGCAAGCACATAAAACATCATCTTGCATGCATAAAATATCATCATAGTACCATGGAATAAAAGCTCATGCTAAAACACTTTTCATAGCTCAAAACATATATACACACATTCAAAGACAATGTAAGCACACATTCATGCATGAAAGAAGGTGGAGAGAGCTATCTTGTTTGCATACACACACTTTTTTCTTGAGCCTTGAGTCCTCTCCCTTGACCTCACACACCTAAGAAGGTGGAGATCATTTCTCTTGGCCTAGACATATCATATGGAAGCTAATCATACTCTTGAATCAAATTCTAAAACCATATATTCATTAGAAAAGCTAGGTGATTCATAAGGATCTTTTATGGTTCTATAATGCACTTAATGAAGCAACCTTAAGAGAACATCATCTTGGCCCCATTCTCTCCATCTATTTATGATTCTTGACTCCATTTAAACCTCTTGGAGTCATCACACAATCAATTCAAGGAGCTTAGCTAGGTGTTGCTTCTTTAAGTCATAATATGGAACATATAAGGCCATCTCACTTTATATGGTTTCTAAAATTTTTCTAAGGCTTTCTATCATCCTCTTCCATCATATATGACTTAAAACTAAGCTTAGAACAAATTAAAACTACTCCTTGGTGCTTCATCTAGCCTAGGCCAAAACTATGAACACCAAGTGAGTTTGCTTCATTCTTTTGATGGAAGATACATATGAGGAGCCTTCTAGGGATCTCAAGAGCTCATCCAAACATTCATTTAGACCTAGGAACAATTTCATCAAATCAGATTTTCAAGGGAGCTCATGAAACCCTAGGTTTGCTATCTTGAAAATCAATGGCTTTTACTTAGATTTTTTTGCATATTATTACTCTCCTCCCTTAAATTCATAGAATTCACCTTTGATTTTGCCCAAAATTTAAGCCTTCTTGCAGCTACATATATGGGGCGAAATAGGGAGAAGAAGAGGGAAGGAGTAGCTACCACAGGATGGAGATTTTACCTTATTTTTCTTTGTTTTCTTGCTTGATTCTCACTTTCCTTGGCCTTTTCTCTTCAAATCCAAAATTTTCACTCTGTTTTTTCCTCAAAATAGATTCAAAAAACCTCAATAAAATCATAAGAAAAGAAGCTTAAGAGGAGAGGAACAAGTTTGGAAGAAGGAGCATGAAAATCAATGAAATTCCTTACCTTTTTCTTGCTTTTTCTCCTCCTTTCTTCTCCTCCATGGTGCGCCTAAGAGAGTTGGTGTTTTCTTTGGTTTTTGGGCAGAATAGGTCGTGCAAATGAAGGGGAAGAAGAAACAAGAAACTTAAAGAGTATTCAAGAAGTTTCTACTTTCTAAAAAATTCTAATTCTGCCCTTTGTCATTGGTATTTTTGTTTCTAACTTATTTTAGCTCCTTTTTGAGAACTGTCTTCTCCATTATGAAATTTAGGTTCCCAATTTAGTAAAATGCCTTTGGAATTACTCAAATCAGAGCTAAAACCTTCCTAAATAGATTTGTCAAAGTTCAGGCTCACCATTGTTGGAAAGCATCCACTGGAGGCGTTTTAGCTGTCCTGGGGCTTCCCATGGTTTTCAGGGCCTTTGAGAATCTTGAAAAACTCAAAATTTTTATTTAAAAAGCCCTCATATGAGAATTCTAAAATTTTCTCAAAATGGCAAAAATGTCCTTATGTTTCGTTAATCTTTCGTTACATTTCGTTCTTCATTCTAGTTTTATTTTTCTTTTCATTTGAGCTTAAGATTCTTATTTTTAGGAGTCTAGAATGCTTCTCAAATTTTTTTGTGACCTTAACCAATTCATTTCGGGGGACTTGCTTTGGTATCCAGTGAATTCGTTCATTTACAGAGAAATCGTACATTACGTTTCTCATATTTTCTCTTATTTTTAGAGAATTGGATATTACAGAAAAAGTTAGAAATTCAAGGATAAGCCTATAGTAAAGGAGAGAGCTCTTGAAAATGCTAAGGAATTAAGGTAACTTCATAGCTTTTCTTGCTTCCTTCTTCTTGTTTTTCCATGGGTGATTTTTGGCCATCTAGAGAACACCTAAGAGGGATTGAATTCTGACCTAAACTAAGCATAAAACCTAGGTTTTTGAGGTTGAGAAACAAGTATATGCAAAGAAATTTCAAAAATAAGCATTAGAAAACTAGTTTAAAAAACCTAGGGATTTTGTTGCACTATGGTATGTATGAAGCTTTCTAATGGTATTTTTAATTGTCTAAGAGTATATATGGGTTCTTGAGATACCTAGAAAGCCTCACACGTGCCATTCCCTTCAAGAAAAGTTGTAAAATCCATGGGTGCTCCTAGGCTTGCTATGTCTTAGCCAAGACCACCATGAACACCTAGAGAGAGTTTTAAATTTTCTTAAGGCTAGAAAAAGACTAAATATGATGAAAAAACATTAAAGGAAGCCTTGAAAAAAAATTTAGATACCTTGATTTGTGAGATGGAGGTGTAGGCTTCATAATAAGACTTAAAAAAACAACTTGTATCTAGGCTATTGGCAATAAACTTATGATGACTCCAAGGGTCTAAATGGAGTCAAGAGACCTAGATAGAAGGAGAAAATAAAGCCAAGAGCATGGATTCTAGTAGTTACTTCATTAGGTCTTGTATGGAACCATTATGTAGCCATATGAGAAAGTAGCTTCACATAAAGTGTGTGTGATGGTAGAGCTTACTTCCATGATGTAATTGTGTCCCATTTCATATGTCTTGGCTAAAAGAATCAAGCTCTATTTAGTTGCAACTGTATGGCCGAGAGAGGGGAAGAATAATTAAGAGAAAAGTGTGTGAATCTTACTTCAAGGTAGCTCTCTAACCTTTTTTTTCATGCATAGCTTAGATGTTTATTTGTCATTGAGTGTTTGTGTATATGTTTGAACCATGAGAAACATTTCTAACTATTACTTACAACTTATGGTACCATTGTGCTTCTTGAAATATGTTTATGTATGCATTATGGCTTGAATGAGTTTGGTTCTACCAAAAGTCCCTTAGCAAGGATGAGAATGAGTCAAAAGTCCCTAGAAATGAGCGAGACAAAGCCAAAAATCTCAAGAAGAGTGAGGCTAGGTCAAAAGTCCCTTGAAAGTGAGTGAGACAAATCTAAAAACCCTAAGAAAGATGGATGAGACTAGACCAATACCCTTGAGAGCTTATGTTTGCTATGTATGAGTTTATGTGACAAGGAAAATGTTTTATGTATGCTCACTAGTAGCTTGAGTGTCATGCATGCATTCTTTGACATGTATATGCATCTATTATGTATGTTTGAAAGGGTTAAGAGCTATTAGGATTTTTTGAATCTCACTCTTCCCCCACACATGCCTAACCATGTCTAGGTGAACCAAATGGACCAAGGAATGGAGGCCAACAACCTTGAAAAACAAGTCTTTGCCAAAGAGATAAAGAATTGGCCTTTTTCTTTACATTTTGATGTCAAAAATTATAATCATGAGATATATATATATATATATATATATGACATAAACCATTGAACATGTCTAAATGTATGTATATATGGTGAATGTATCAAGCTTGGAGCCAAATGAATGTATATGTTGGAGATTGACATTCCAACACCTTTACATGCATGTGTATAAATGTGAATGGCATGGTGAGAATGAGCTCTATGCTAATTTGGATCATTTGGCATGCTTTTATATATTGTATTTATGCTTTTGGATGGGTCCAAGTAGGTATGGGATGAGAGGAAAGCTTTTTGGTGCCTTAAGATACCAATTTAGACTTTAAAATTGACCATTATGTGTGTTAAACCAAAGTTTAACCAAATGAGTGATTTTTTTCATGAAATGTGGCTACTAAGTAGGTCTCATCTAGAGCTTTTCATGGAGCTAAAGAACACTTAATTTGGAGTTCTAGAGAATTTATTTTGATTTTTCAAAGTTGGCCAAATTATGTAGAAATGGTATGTGCACTATTCATATGGTTAGTTTATGTTTCTATATCACATGTGGGCCAAATGAAATCTAATACTCATGAAATTTTATAAGCATAAACTAGACATCATAAGATTTTCATAGCCACTAAGATCACCTCATTTGGAGCTTTATATATGAAGAACCAAATTTTTGAAGTTGCATGATAGTACCAATAATGCAGCTCAACCTCTGATACTATTCTATCAATTCATGTAGACTTAATGCCATTGCATTGGTTTAGAATTATTTTTATTCATTAGTTAACATCTAGATATTTCTAGAAAGCTATCATATATATGATTTCAATTTTTTTAGAATTAGTTATAAATTTTCAAAGTTCACACTAGAAAGTTAGACATGCCAACCCAAGAGCAAACTTCAATTTTCTGGTGCATGGCTTCCAAACCTGTGATGCATGGGTTAAATGATGGTATTTATGACTTGAATGGATATGATATGGATAGGAAATGATATGGATGAGTTCACATGGTTTCTAAAGCCATGAATCATGAATATGGTTTTCCAATCATGCAACTTTCCATGTATGAAAATATATGCTTCCTTGTAAATGTTGTCAATATGCTTGAAATGGAATGGGATAGACCATGGGACCTTTGTGTGAGGTAAAGAGGTTAAGGTTTTACATAATTCTGATTTTCCAAGTTATCCGGGTTATGTTTTATTGTCAATTTATAATTATTCTTTAAAACCTAAATAAACAACATATCAATATGTTGCATGGTTACAAACCATAGATAATTGCATTGTATAAGGCATAATCTTATATATGTGTAAACATCTGTCACCACCAAGGCATTTTAAGAATATCAATCATACAAAACATACCCAACCTGATGTGTTACATAAGATATGGTGTCATATAAGTAGTGTGTAACTTAAATTTATATTCAAGTCATATTCATTATTAGGCATAGATAATCTTTCTTAGCAGGTATTAAATCCTTACAAACATACGAATGTCATGAATCATGCATACAAACACACACATATATGAATAATGTATATATACATATATTATATATGTAAGCACACACATATGAATTAAACATGTATATAGGCATACATATGCTTGCTTTCTTATCCTATATAAGATGTAGATTTTAGTAGTTGCCTATTTAATTCTGATAGAAACCTTTATTTTTATTACTGTGTTTTTAGTATCTTCATTATCTTAATTAAGTCAATATTAGGGTATTCTAAGTACTAAGGTCATTTATGCATGAGAATAGACCAAAGTTCAATCATTCATGTATAAGAATTATAACATCTTAGTATCACAATCATCCATATATAAGAATAGTCTAGGGTTTTAGTCTTTTGTGCATAAGTCTTTAAATATTCTCCTTTACATAGAGAATTAAGTGAGATATTACTATCTATTAAATCTTTAGGTTCTAGGATAATTTAATTAGGCTACTAAATAATCAAGCATGCATGACAAACAAGCATTCAATTTTGCATAAGCACAAGTATTTACAGTTAACCATCCATCCATAGCATGATTTAATTCATTTATTATGAAAATTACATTTTTATCACTTACCTGAGGATCATACAACCCATGTGGTTTCACATGACCAAATTATGCAATTTTGAAGCTGGAAACAGGGCTAAAACATTGAGAAATACACAACTATGTGCATATTTATAAGGCCAAGCTGTGCAATTCTTAAGTGGTAAGGTCGTGTAGCAACACACGATTTGTGTGCTAAAAATTAAGGTGTCACGTGACCTTGTGTTGATTTGCATTAGGGAGAGGCATGCATTTTTCCAAAACATGATTTGTGAACATGAACTATGTGTTTTTACATGACTGAGCTATAGAAAACACCCTTGTTTTGGAAAACTTGCTACAATCCATCCAAAAAGATGTTGTTTTGCCATTTTATGCATCCCTAATCATCTTAGCATGATTATAGTCATGTAAAAGCCTCATAAACAAACACAAAGCAAGTTAAAAGAATGAATTTCATGATTCATCCCTAGTTCAACCGAAAGTTAACCCAAAGTTTAGAGGAGAAGAATAAGATGGAGGAGAGGATGAAAGAGAGAATGCTAGCCACTCTTATAGGTTAGGCTAAAAGGGATGTGTTCTTACCTTAAATTCCTTTGAGATTTCCTGTCATATCATTCTCTTTTTGCTTTTCCTTTTTCTTCTTCTTCTTCTTCTATGTTCTCTCTCTCCCTTTTCTCTTTCTCTAGAGTTTTCTCCCTTTCTCCCTCTTTCTTTCACACTATCATTCTCACAAATTCTCCCTTCCTTTCTTGGTGTGTATGTGTGTGTAGTGCTTAGATAGAGCAACAAAGGAGCTACAGGGAGGGGTTTCTCTCTTTCTTTCTGAAGGGTGTTATAGGGGCAAAGTGAGGGAGTCTTTTTCTTACAAAAGAGGAAGTTGGAGGGAGGTTTATATATAAAAGGGAATGAGTTGGTGGCTTCCTCAAGAAGCCTTATCTCTTCCTTCTTCATGTCATCTTTCTCTTCTTTAGATTATTTTTTCTCCCCTCCCCCCATGTTGTCCCCTTAGAAAGATTCTTAGAGATATATAAGTTGACCATTCCTCATATTCTTTGACTCAAGATATCTCACTTTGGGTCTTGATTTGTGGGATGTTTTAGTTATGATTATTTTCATATAAAGATCTTTTCCTAACTTTATTATTTTCATTTTAGGAAAAATCGTATTTTGACCCTTGTGAATGTTATATCTAAGTCTTTGGCAAAATTATACTTTAAACTGTAAACCTTTAATAATTATATTTTGACTTTTAAATTTTACTTAAATATTTTTATCAACCAAATAATCTTTTATATTCTAAAAGCCATAATAGTCCATGGGATTTACTAAAATTTCTTTTCTAAGTATTTCTTATTTATTTCTTTATTATTTAATTATCTCTAACTAATTCTTAAAAATTTCCAATAATTCTTCTTAAATTCTAAATTAATCCCATAAAATTTTATTATATTCTTAATACTTTTCTCAATTTCCCTAAAACCAAATAACCAAAAAAAATTTCACATTTCTTGATGTAATTATTAATTAAATATTAATTTAATTAGAAGCCTAATTTTGTGATGTTACGCTAATCTTTTTGTGTTTCAGAGGGATTAATGGGGAGGGAAAGAGAGAGAATAGGGGTTAAGGCATATATGAGGGAAAAACTTAACTAGGGACTAGCAATGGTAGGGTTCACTACAACAAAAATATCAAATATCAACTAAAAAAAATAATAGAAAAAAAGGAAAAGCAATTGGAAATCACTTCTTTACAACTGAAAAAGCAATAAGTAGACTCAATTGGATTTTGCCTAGTTAGTAATGCCTTATCAACTGCTTTACAAACATAAAACAAAAAGATGCATCACTTAAAGCCATGGTAGCTTTCATACAAAAAAAAAAATATAATTTATGTGAGAATAAACAAAAGCAATATTGAAATTTTGTTTAATATATTTTAATATAGTATACTTTATTAATATATTCTAATATTTTGTTAATGTAATTTGTTTAATTTAATATATTTTGTTATTATTATATTATTTCATAATATATGTTAAATTATATATTTTTATTAATTATAAGACACAGCATCTTTCAAGACATATGATAGAATATCTCGCTAAGATGTGTTCGATCGAATGAGAATCAAGCACACTATCATTTATGTATTAATATTTTTTAAACTAAATTATTTTATTTTTAATATTTAATTAAATACAATTTATTTATATTTGAATACTGCAATCATAATATTTTTTGCATTAATAAGTATCACTAATTCTTTTTTAATTATATTACATTAATTTTTTTTTTTGCTTATCGAGCTCCTTTCTCTATTCTTTTTGTTCATCTTTATTTCACTAATTTCATTTTATATTTCTACTTATCATCTCTTTCTCTGTGTCTTGTCTTTAAACATGATTGCTTCAACCCAAATAACAGATAGCAAAATCAGTGTATACATTAATATATAAAAAAATTAAAATAATAAATAACAAATGATAGAAATATATTAACCAAATTAAACTTACCTTTTTATATTCTATTTAGATAAATAATCTGTAAAAAGAAATGATAAATAAGAAAGGAAAAAAAGGAAGGAAAAATACTAAAAAAAAAGAAAAAGAAAAATTTAATCAGAAGTGGAAAAAAACCAATGATACAAAAAAGAAAAAGAAGAAAGATGAGAGTTCCAGTGTAGAAGATATAGAAAGAAAAAGAAAAAAGACAAGAGAGAACAATAGATACAAATCATCTCTTCATGGCAGCGAAATTGAAGGAATTAAAATTGATGAAGGAGAATAAATGGATGATGGTGGTAATGTACTGGAGTGGCAACGTGCAGATGAGTAAATGAAGAAGCAACAAATCCAATCATGCTCCAGGTCCAGCGAGAGAGAGGAGTGGTTCGTCCAGAAAAGGAGAGAATGAAGAAGATATAATTCGTTCTCTCTGCTCCAAGTCTGGCGTCCTCTACTACATTCTAGAAAAACCAAAGAAGAATCAATTAAGAAGAAGCCAATCGTTCCTCCCAGCTGCGCCCTCCATCTCGTGAAGTCTGAAGAAGTTCGAGAAGAATGAATCACGCAATTCTTTTCTCCAAGCGTGCCTTCTGCTCTGTGTCCGAAAAAGTGAATGGATCAACTCCTTCCCCCTTTTTGGCGTCTCCAGGTCTGCACGTCGCTCCCAGTGCGTTTTCTTCTTCTGCGTGAAGTCTAGAGAGCCAATGAAGAAGCAGCAGCCCCTCTCCACTGTTTCGGCGCCTCTCCTCTGTACAGTCCCGAAAACCCAATGAAGAAGCAGCCAAAATTCTCTCCCAGCGTTCTCCCCCAGGCGCTGACTTTTCTTCACAAGAAACAAAAATGAAAACCTAATATATTATTTACAAAAATTGCCATTATCAAAAAATTAATAAAAAAAAAATTTGCTCCAATCTTGACCCTGAATCCACTTTAATTCTTTAATTTATTTACCCAAAAATTGTGCACAAATTTAATAAATATTTTAAAGATTAGAAATATTCAACCTAACAAAGAAATATGAAAAATAAAATATTAGCAATTTAAATCCAAAAATTTTCTTAATTAATTCAAAATTATATTATTTTTCAAAATTGACCAAAAATTCAAGTATTGTATAATAAATCCATTTAAGCTCAAATTAATCATTAAAAACAATAATAAATGTGGATAAAAATATATAAAAATTAGCATTTATCATGTATCATCAAAGATATTTACTCATTAAAATATACAAAATCATTTAGTTCCCTTATTAATAGAAATTTTGAGTTACTTTATATAATTATTTGGCCAAAGGAGGTTGTTATATATACTAATTTCGGGATGGCATGAAGCGTGATGGTGGAAGTATATAGTCAAGAAAGTTTATCTGTGCAAAGGGGATAGATTTTTTGAGACTATATATTTCCTTGATTAGATTGAGATATATAGTCTGAGAGACTATCCACTCATAGGGGATAAGACCTTTGATATTGTGTATTCTCTTTTATATTATTTAACTTCATGCTAAAGAGACCAAATGCATGTTATGTTCTCTGCCTAAAGGGGAGTTCATGATGATGCACTTGATGCTCTTCAAAGATAACTTGTTCAATTTTAAGTTATTTTGAAATTGCCTACTTTACTAAGCATATTGCATTTTTTTTAATGAATCAGTCTCCTTTGTTGCGAGCAACAACAATGCCACCATTGAGGTTCTAACAGGTTCCAACCATAAGAGATGGAAACAATATGTTAAATTTGCCTTCGTAATAGTGGATATAGATTTGGCACTACATGAGAGTGAACCACTAAAACCCATGAGAATAGCACTACTAAGCAAAAGGAGTATTACGCTAAATGGGAGAGATCCAATCGCCTCAGTCTCGCAGCTATGAAGAGATCAATTACTGAACATTTCATAAGTGATTTACCAAAGATCACAAATGCTAAGGAGTTCTTTAATGCAGTGGGAAAAAGGTACTGTGTGTTTGACAAGGCTAAAGTTGGATAACTCATAAGTGAGTTGACAAGCATGAGATATGATCGAACTAAGGAAGTTAGGGAACATGTCATAAGGATAGTGCATGCTCAAGTTAAACTCAAGGATCATGATATTCCAATTTCTAATAGCTTTGTCATTCACCATACATAATTTGCTTCCGTAAGAATTTAGTCAGATTAAAACTGCTTAAAACACACAAGATTAGACTTGGAATATTAATGACTTGATCTCTAAATATGTGGCCAAGGAAGAAAAGCTAAAAAAGGAAAAGAATGTGACTACATACTTGGTTTCCTATAAGAGGCCGAATTTCCATAAGGAAAAAGGGAAATTTTTTTTAAAAAGACACATGCTCTTAAAAAGGATTAAGACTGCAAAAGGCATGGCAAGCATAAGATTACTGGTGATAGAGATAAAAAGAAGGATATGAATTGCTATTTATGTAAGAAAAATGGTCATAAAAAAGGTCGATTGCCTTAAATATAAAGATTAGCTAGCAAAGAAGGGTAAAGACCAAGGTGAGTTATTGGCTTATGTTTGTTTTGAATCAAATGTTATTAATATCCCTTTAGATTCTTGGTGGCTTGATCGTGGTGTTTGTGTTCATTTTACATCTACCTTATAGGGGTTCAGAAACGGCAAGAAGCCAAGCTAGAATGAGTTTAAGCTAAAAGTTGGGAATGGTACCGATGTTAAAGTTGAATATATAGGAACTTTTTCTTTTTTGTCATTAGAATCTAATTATCAACTTTGTTTGGAAAATACTTTTTATATATCATCATTTAGGAGAAATTTAGTTTTTCTTTCCTTATTTGATAAAGTTGGATATTTTTTCAATTTTGAAAATAAAGGAGTTGAAATTTCTTATAATTCTAATGTGATTGGTAATTGCATCTTATTTGATGGACTATATAGACTGTCCTTGAATTCTAAAATTAATAATCTATCTTTCACTATTGAAAGCTCCACGGCTAAACAACCCTTAATTAAGGAGAAATCTCTATTATTGTGGTATAAACGACTGGGTCACATCTCAAAGAACTTGAATTCTAAAATTGATAATCTATCTTTCACTATTGAAAGCTCCACGGCTAAACAACCCTTAATTAAGGAGAAATCTCTATTATTGTGGTATAAACGACTGGGTCACGTCTCAAAGAAAATAATTGAAAGATTAATCAGAGATGACATCCTTTCTTCGCTTAACATAGAAGAGATAAACATATGTGTTGATTGTGTCAGGGGAAAATTAATCAAAACCAAAAATAAGGGTGCAACTTGTAGTGGGAGCCACCTAGAAATAATACATACAGACATCAGTGGACTTTATTCTTCACCTATATATGGCAAAAATTATTTTATAACATTTATTGATGATTTTTCCAGTTATAACCATGTCTTTCTTATTAAAGAAAATTATAAAATCCTTGATATGTTTAAAATTTATCGAACTGAAGTTGAGAAATAAGTAAGGAGTGTCATCAAAATAGTTAGGTCCAATCGTAGTGGTGAATATTATGAAAAATATGATGAAAGGGGACAACAAAAGAGGTCTTTTGCTAAATATTTATAAGATTTTGGGATTGTTGCCCAATATACAATACTTGGTAGTCTTTAAAAAATGGTATGGTAGAAAGAAGAAATCGCACACTTATGGATATGATGAGAAGCATGATGGTAGATTTAATTTACCTAATTTTTTATAAGGAGAAATAATAAAAACTAATAATTATATTTTGAATTAAGTTCTTAGTAAATCCATTCCTAAAACACCTTTTCAGTTATGGATGTCACACCATATTATTCCTAGCATCAATTTCCTTAATCAAGGTGGGATTACACAAAGTAGCAAGAAAATTCCAAGACTTTTGCATTAAAATCATGACTTAATGGCGTTATGTCAGGGTGAGGATTCAAATTTCGATTTGTGAACCCCCAAAAACTTACCAACAATATCTTCTAATTATTTTCCATTCCTACAAGTCATAAACATCTTAAAACTTCACATGAATCACGGATCAAGAACCAAAAATCACTAATTCTCATGTTTTGCCTCAGGTCCCAAGGTGGCAGATTTTGAAGCAATTTTGAAAAATTATAACTAAATGTAGAAAAATAGAAATGAGGCAAAGTATCTTCCCAGAAAGCTCTGTATGTCTACTATAAGGTAAAAATAATTCCAGGTATGAAACACCCAGATGGACTACGTTTGACAACCGAAAAGTATGAAAGGTCTGGCTGCTCTTGAGTTCTGCTACAGCTTACTGATATGGATTTCAAAAATTCATAACTAATTCCAAAAAAATAGAAATCAAGTAAACTATACTAATATGGAAATCTACAGATGTCAACATTAAGTTAAAAATAGATCCAGACCCAGAGAATGAAAATAAACTGGAGAAACTTGATGGAACAATGCTGAGGGTCCAGCTGCGTCACTGACAGGGAGTTATAACTTCAAAAATTCATTTATCTCTCTCTAAACCTCCAAATGAGGTGCTTCTAGTTTTTGTAGCTCACTATACATATCTAGTTTATCTATCTAAAATTTCAGGACCATTGGACCTCATTTGGCCTATGTTTGCCACGGATGTATTTTTGGACCAAAGTTACAGTACACTGACCCAAATCAAAAAAATTCCTAACTTCAAAAATTCACCAAATATTCCATAGAACTCCAAAAATTCTGAATTTTAGCTTCCAAAAAATTTCTAAATAATCTCTACATGCATGCCAAATTTCATGAGGAAATTTGTCCATTTGGTCAGTTTGTGACATAGGGTTGCAAAATGCCCTTTTTAAGCTTCATATGGGGTCTCAAGGGGTCTATTTTTGCTTCTTCTCATTCTATGGCCACATGAGCACGTGGGAAAGCATTAAAATACTCTATCAAACATGTCTCAAAAGGATAATAACCCAGATTCTATAATCTCACCCATCCACTCCAAGATATACACAAGAGCCATACTTGTATAACTTGGCATATCCAAGTCAAATTCATGAAATATCCTTCACACGGGTCTAGTTCTCATACATATACAATATACCCATACTTTTACAAATATTCATAAGTTCATACATCATATACATTATGGAGATACATCATGTGACAACCATATGGCTATAATACAAATATTTTACAACTCCATTGCTAATCTTCTTGCTTCCAAGTGTGGTGGCTCCCATTTCCTTGCTCTCCTGATCCACCTAGGCATATTAAGTAATGGGGAGAGAAGAGTGAGATTCTAGGAATCCCAATAGCTTATCTCCCATTCAATCATGTATAAAGAATGTAATACAAATCTTAAGGATGCATGTATGGCATATCAATATAGAAAATGGTGCAAAATACATTCTTGGCATTTACACAAAGCACATATAACATACTTAGGCTTGCCAAATGAATGGATTAGCCTCACCCACTTTCTTCAAGGTTTTTGGACTTGCCTCACCCTTTTTCTCAAAGGTCTTGAATTAAGCCTTACTCTTGGGAGACTTTCTTTTGGTCTCAACCACTTCTAAGGGTTCTTGGCTCATCCTCACCAAAGATAAAAGGTTCTTGGCCTCTCCACATTCAAGCAAACCAATGCAACATTTATAGGCATTATTTGATTACATAGAGCAATACTATGGTTCTATGAAACATAGGTATCATACTAAAATACAATTCATAGCTTAAAATACTAATACACATATTCAAAAATAATGTAGATATTCATTCATGCATGGGAGAAAAGAGAGAGAACTACCTTGCTTACATTCACACACTTTTTCCTTAAGCCTTGAGTCCTATCTGTTGACCTCACACACCCAAAAAGGTGAAGATCATTTCTCTTGGCCTAGATACACCAAAAGAAACATGAATTACTCATGGGAACAAGCCTTGGCATTATACACACTTTACATGATGCTACTTTGGTTTATGGCTCCATTATGCTTCCATAAGGTACTTAATGAAGCAACTACAAAAATTCATGATCTTGACTCCCTTTTCTCCTTCAATCTATGATTCTTGATTCCATTTAGACTCCTTGGAGTCATCACACAATTATTTTAAGGAGCCTAGCTAGGAGTTACTTCATTATGCTACATTATGGAGCCTACACTTCCATCTCACTATCTATGGCTTCTAAAATTTTTTCAAGGCTTCCTCTCATCTTCTTCCATCCTACATGACTTAAAAATAAGTTTGAAACAAATTAAAACTCCCCTTTGGTACTCTTTCTAGCCTAGACCAACATTATGGAAGCATTTGGGGTTCAAGGGGTTTCCAATTTTTTCTTGATGGGAGAGTCACTTTGGAGGCTTCTTAGGGGTCTTAGGAACTCAAACAAGCACTCACATATGCTAGGGAATGTATGAATCAAATCAGTTTTTATAATGTGTTCAAGACTTCTTCACTTTCCTAACTTGAATTTTACTTGCTTTTCTTCCCATTTCTTTGCAATTCTTAGGTGCCCACATACTAAATCAATGGATTCTTTCTTGTTTTTGGACAAAAAATCCTCCCCCATAATGGTTCTATTTTTGGCCATGACTCTCACATACAAGAAGCAAGAAGAAGAAGCAAAGTTACAAGGATATCTACCTTGAATCTAAGCTTCCATCAAGAGTCTCTTCCTTTGGTCTTGGTCCCTTTTTGAAACTCTAATCCTTCCCCTCTGGTTCAAGGCTAAAATAGAACTATTTCATCCACCAAAACCATGGAAAGATGAATTAAGAAGAGAAGAACAACTTTAAAGAAGAGAAAGCCATGAAATTCCTTGAATTTACCTATCTTTCTTGGCTTTCTTCTCCCTTCTCTTGTGCTTCCCTTTGTGCACCTCTTTCCAATCTGTTTCAGACCAAAAAGTCATCGGTGGAGAGGAAGGAGAAGGGCTGGACGTGTTTTTAAAAGCAAAAGGGTAAAGTTAACATACTTTTTAACTTTTCATTTTAGTCCCTAATCCATGGTTTGTCCGTTTGGTCTCATTTCAACTCTTTTTCAAAATATGTATTTTCCATCATATTCCTTAGGCTTTAAATCATAAGAATTGCCTTTGGAATCACTCAAAAAGGATCTAAAACCATTCCGAACTATTCGGTCAAAATTTCGGTCAACCGACGACCGAAATCGCTCACCGGAGGAGTTTCAACTATTCTAGGGGTTTCTATGGTATTTGGGGCCTCTGAGAACCCCGAAAAGCTCAAATTTTCCATTTAAAAAGTTCTCCTGTGAGTTTTCAAAATTTTCTAGAAATTACAAAAATGCCCCTACTTTCTTCGACAGATTTTCTGAGCTCTTTTGGCTCTGGTTTTTGGCATCTTAAACCTCAAATCCTCATTTTTTTAATATTTAAAATTTTATTCTAATTTTAGTTGGCCCCAATTCTTTCTATTTCGAGAACTTCCTTTTATATTTGACCAATTTCTAACGTTTACAGAGAAACTGAACATCTCATTTCTCACGTTTATGGAGGGACCGAATGTTACGATGGACTAGTAAAAAGCTTAGTCTTAATCACTTTTGTGTCTAAGGGTGTCCTATAGAGGTGAAAATTTATAATCATTCTTGAAAGAAAAAAGATTTTAGAACTTCCTGTTACTTTTTCATTGGGTATCAAGATCACTTAAAAGGGTATACATTCTACTACCTCAGAAGGGGTGCTAGAATTGTTGAATCACTGATCGTAAAACTCTTGGAGTTTGATGTTGTTAAAGGAAGTTGTTCTCATGCTTTTGAAGTAAATAAATAGCATGATACAGTGTCAATTCCTTCGCCACCTACAAATGAGGTAGTCATACCAACGAATGTAAAGGAAGAGATTATGGATTTATCTATCTAGACAAAAGTACTCATTGTAGGTGAGGTCCCTCAGATAGTTGAGACAATTCCTGAAATAATTAAATCAACACTAGATACACATAAACCAATTTCAGAAATTCGCTTAAGGAGGTCCTAGAGAGAAAGAAGATCAGCAATCTCAAGTGATTATTATATTTACCTAAGTGAAGCATATTTTGACATTAGTCAAACTATGGATCCTTTGATTTACACTTAAGCCATCAATAGCCCTCAGTCAGACAAGTGGAAAAATGCAATGACTGATGAGATGACTTCTATACCAAAAAATGGAGTTTGGGAACTTGTTGAATTGCCTACTAGTTGCAAACCAATTGGTTGTAAGTGGGTATTTAAGACTAAGAAAGATTCTAAATGCCAAGTTGAAGGTTTAAGACTAGGTTAGTAGCTAAAGGTTTTACATAAAGAGAAGGCACTAATTTCACAGAAACATTCTTAGCAATCTCCACAAAAGATTCATTTAGGATCATTATGGCATTGATGGTTCATTATGACCTAGAGCTTCACTAGATAGATGTAAAAACAACTTTCTAAATAAAGATCTGAACAAAGAAGTCTATATGGTATAGTCAGAGGTTTTTAAAGAAAGTGACAAGGAGTATATGGTGTGTAAATTAACAAAGTCAATCAATGGTTTCAAACAAGTTTTTCGCCAATGGTATTTTTAAAGTTTGATAAGGTGGTGATCTCATTTAGGTTTATTGAAAACAAATTTAATCAGCATATTTATATGAAAACCAGGGAGTGAGATTAGATTTATTTTTCTTGTACTTTATGTTGATAACATTCTTTGAGTTGTGATTTGAATTTGCTTCATGAAACTAAAGGTTTCTTATCTTGTGCTTTTGACATGAGAGACCTTGGGAAGGCCTTATATATTCTGGGTATTGAGATACATCGTGATAGATTACGTTATGTTTTAGGATTATCTTAGAGAGCCTATATGGATTATGTGTTGAAACAATTTAATATGCAGGATTGCAGACCTGGAGATGTACCTATTGTTAAGGTTGATGATGTTAGCAAAAGTCAGTGTCTTAGAAATGAGCTTGAAAAGGAAAATATGAAAAATACCTATTATGCTAGTACAGTAGAGAGTTTGATATATGCTCAAGTATATACTTGATTAGACATTGCATTTTCTATTAATGTTCTTGGTCGATATCTTTTAAACCTTGGATTTGAGCATTGGGTTACAGCTAAGAAAGTCATGAAATATTTATAGAAAACAAAAGATTTCATGCTTATCCAAAGAAGGGTTGACAACCTTGAAGTAATGGGGTATTCAGATTCTGATTTTGCTAGTTGTTTTAATGATCTCAAATTCACTTTTGGTTATATTTTCATGTTTATTGGTAGGGCAATCTCTTGGAAGAGCATGAGATAGAGTTTGACTGCATTTTCGACACTATATGTTAAGTTTGTTGCATGCTTTGGCATAGTTTTAAAAGTCATTTTATGATATCTAGTCCCTCCGTAAACGTGTGAAATATACTAGATATAAAAGGAAGTCCCCCAAAGAGAATGATTTAAGGCCAAATAAAATTAGGATAACATTTTAAATAATAAAAAATGAGGATCCAAGATTTGAGATGCCCGAAAATCAAAGCTAGAGTAGTTCAATTAAATTGCCAAAAGTGTAATGACATTTTCGTAATTTCGGGCACTGTTTAAAAAACACTAAGGAGGAATTTTTAAATAGAAAATTTGAGCTTTTTGGGGGTTTTTAGAAGCCCTGAAAACTATGAGAAGCCCTATGATAGTTAAAACTCTTTTGGTGTATGTTTTCTAACAACAGTTGACCTAAACTTTGACCGATTCGTTCGAGAAGATTTTACCTCCAAATTAAGTAATTCCAAAGGTATTTTATAGGATTGAGAATCTAAATATTATGATAAAAAAGACGGTTCTAAAAAAGAAGCTAAAATGAATTGAAAATGAAAATGCCAAGAAACGGGATGTAAACGGTGTTTAAATAAAACAATTTTAATCCTTTCTTGGTTATAAGAGGTGTCCCTCCACCTCCTCTCCAATTAACCAACTTATGGTCTTGTTTAGATCAAAGAATGAAGCTAGGGAGAAGGATGCATGGAGAGAGCCCAAGAAGGAGGAGAAAGAAGCTAAGAAAGGTATGGAATTCTAAGAATTTTCATGGATTCTCCTTCACATAACTTGTTCTCCTCTCCTTGCTTTACCTTTTTATGGTTTTAATAGATGAATTGGTTCTATTTTAAGCTCATACCAAAGGGGAGAAGTTCAAAATTCAAGAGGAGAGCTAAGGCAAAGGAAAAGGCTCTTGGAAACAAGTTAGAATCAAGGTAAGTTGCCTTACTTTTCATGCACTTCCTTGCCTGTCCACCTTGTATATGTTTCGTCCCTTTTAGAGCCCAATTAAGGGAGGATGAGTCCTGGTCCTAGGAAGGGAGAACTATAGGTTTTGGACTATGGGAAGTTAGAAGATGCAAAGAAATTGGAAGAAAACCTAGTAAAATTCAAGATAGCAAAGTTAGGTATTCATGGAGACATTGTGAAATTTGATTTGACTCAAGAATTTCCTAGCTTATGTAAGTATTTGTATGAGTTTCTAAGACTCTTAGGAAGCCTTCTAAGTGCCTCTCCCATCGAGAAAAATTTGTAAAGTCCATGGGCCAAATTCCCTTGCTATGTCTCAGCTAAGCATTGTGAGAGTAACTAGAGAGAGTTTTAATTCATTCCAAACTTAGTTTTGTATCATATATGATGGGAGAGTATGTGAGGAAATCTTGAAAAAATTTTAGAAAGCCTAGAAAGTGTGATGGAGGTATAGTTCCATATTATAGCATTGAAGCAACATAAAACTAGGCTCTTTGAAATAATTGTGTGATGACTCCAAGGAGTTTAAATAGAGTCAAGAACCATAGAATGGAGGAGAGAATGGAGCCAGAATTATGAATTCCTAAAGTTTCTTCATTAGGTGTCTTATAGAACCATAATTGAACATTATGAGCAACCAAGTTATTCTAGAGTGTGTGTGGCTTTAGTAAATGTTCCAAGAGTGAAATTGGATCTTATTTCATGTGTTTAGGCCAAAGGAATCAAGCTTCACCTCCTTGTAGGAGTTTGGCCAAGGGAGAGGAAGGAATTTCAAAAGGTTAAAGTGAGTTCTTGCATACAAGGTAGCTTTCTCTCCTTTCTTTCATGCATCTTAAGATTTTTTTTGTCTTTGAATGTGTGTGTGTATGTTTAAACTATGAAAAATGTTTTTAGCAAATATGTATATGCCATGGTACCATGATACTTTGCTTATATGCTTGAATGATGTTTTATGAATATGTTTTAGCTTACATGAGCTTAGTAAAGTCAAAAGTCCCTTAGCTAAAGTGAAGATGAGCCAAAAGTTCCTAAGATTAGGTGAGACAAAGTCAAAAGTCTCTAAAAAGAGTGAGACTTGGTCAAAAGTCCTTTAAAAATAGGTAAGACAAGTCCAAAAGTCCCAAAGAGAATGGTTGAGGTTAAACCATTGTCTTGGTAAGCCTATGTATGTGATATATGGCTTCTTAAATGCAAAAAAAAATATTTTATGTATGTTATGAATTTCAAGATAGCCATACATGCATTTTTAGACTTGAATTAGCATCCATTCTGTGTGCTTGAAAGAGAGAAGAGCTCTTGGGATTCTTAGAATCTCACTCTTCCTTTTCTGTTGCCTAAACATGTCTAGGTGGACCAAGTGAGCAAAGGAATGAAAGCCACCAAGCTTAAAGGAATAAGGTTGACATGAAACTGTGTTACTTGTTCACTTTGTAACCACTTTGATGGCATATGATGTAATCTTATGATGTATATAATGTAAAACCTTTTGAACATATGTAATTATATGGATACTTGATGTACATATGAGAATTGGTACCGTTTGAATGATATAACAAATTTTTGACAATGAATAGCAAGAATTGCTCATGTATGCTTTTGTGTATACCTTGGAGTGGGACAGTGAATTTGTAAGGTCTGGGTATTTGAACCATTGGAACATGTTTAGTAGGTTATTCTTGCACTTTTCCACGTGCTCAAATGGCCTTGGAAGTCTTGGAAGCTAAATTGAACCCTTTGTGACCCTTTAAGAAGCACAAAATGACTAAATTACAACCTTATATCACAAACTGACCAAATGAATGAATTTCCTTATGAAATTTGGCATGCATGTGGAGCTCATCTAAAGTATAGATTTATTGGAGCTCTAGAGAATTAATTATGAATTTTCTAAATTTCCAAATTTATACTGTATTGATATGGTTATTGTTCATATAGTTAGTTTCTTGTCCTGTATTATCTAAGGGTTAATTGGTGTCCAATACTTATAAAATTTTACAAGAATAAATTAGATATAATAAGCTTTCTATGGCCACTAAGATCACCTCATTTGGAGGTTTGAACAGAGAGATATGAATTTTTGAAGTTAGTACCAATAATGTAGTAGTACCCCAAGCACTGTTCCATCAATTTTTGTTTGCTTAATGTCATTTTCTAGATCTGGAGCTATTTTTCTCTTAAAGTAGACATCTGTAGCTTTCTATATTGGTATAGTTTGATCAATTTAGATTTTTATGAAATTAGTTATGAATTTTTGAAATTTATATAAGTAAACTATATTAGAACTAGGACAGCCAGATCTATGTTACTTTTTCTGCTATCAACCGTGGTCCAAATGATGTTTTTATGGCCTGGAAGTCTTTTTACCACAAAGTTAACATTTAGTGATTTCTAGAAAGCTATAGTTTATGAGATTCTAATTTTTCTAGATTTAGTTATGATATGTCAAAGTCCATATCAGTAATCTGTAGTAGTAACCTGAGACTGAACTTGTGAAATTGTGTGTGAATGCTTCAAGCTCAGGATTTTTGTAATATTTTGAGATGGTTCTAACTTGTATACATGTATTGGAAGTAGAAAATATTATGGATTTTTCCTTGTTTTACAATGAACTTATGCAAATGTATGTCTATAGATGAGCGAAAGAGGTCAGAGTAATATGGTGTTACAGTTTGGCTCAGGAATTTTATATCAAAAGTTCATAAAGTTAACTCAATCACTAAACTCCTAATTATTTATTATGATAACAATGTAGCAGTATTCTATTCGAAGAACAACAAGATTAGTTGTGGATCTAAGCATATAAAAATAAAATATCTTACAGTCAAGGACCTAGTCAAGAAAGGAGGCGTTGTCATAGAATTTATAAACATAGAGTCAATATTAGTTGATCCTTTAATTAAGGGATTAAGACCCATACAATTTAAACATGTCAAGAACATAGGTATCTTGAGGCCTTTTGATCTTTTAGGTTAGTGGGAGTTTATATATATTGTTTATTTGTTTTATTTCATGTGATAACTCCACATATGTCTTTTGCTTATGTTAATGAATTTCATGAATTTTCACATATCTGATATGTTATACTTTTTTTTTTTATTGATGATCATTATTTTAATGTTTCGCTTTCGCAAGGATTGAATACAACATGTATCTTAAGACATGGTATCAATCTTAAGGATGACTATTATATTTTATGATATGTCTCTTGTGGCACTATATTGTACCCTCAAGATAAAATATTTAAGATATATGAACTTGTTTTGAGTCATATGATTTCTCACTACGATTTAACATACGGATATTGAAAAATCATATAGAGAACCAATAAGAAATAATGTATTAATAATCACTTTGAGAACTATTTCTTACTACACTTCCAAACCTATGATCCATGTCAATACAACAATTAATATGTGTAAGTGTGGACTGGTCTTATGTCATTAAAAGGCATAATTATTGCCATTATCTTTTATTAATGGTTATATTGGACCCCATTGCATACATTGTACTATCTCAGGATTATTGTTTTAAAACAAAGTGCGCATGTATAGTTTTATTGTTTTGTCAATCTAAAAGTAGTTTTACAAAATAAAATAAATTTTCTTAAAACAAATTAATGTAGCCCATATAGGAGAAAGTTAGAATTTTTTTTTATTTTATATATGGGCTCACATTGATTATTGTCTACTATTTTTTAAAATTAGGTTGGTTATGGTCCATTGAGGTTTATTATAGACTTAATTATTATTTAAGTGATTGTACAGTTAATAAACCTTACCATACATTAATTATAAATTTGGTGAGTGAGTTAAAAATGTAAGCTGATAGTTTTATTGATATCCATGCTAGAAGGGTCTAGTATGATAACATTAAATAGAGTTAAGTCCCTTCTTCAACCTTAATAGAGTGTCTAAACCCATTGAAAGTCACTCAACTTAATTTAGGATAATAAAGTGGAAGAAACAACGATCTAAATTACTATTATGGCACCTGTAAGTACATATCTTGTTCAAATCTCACAAATTATTGTTTAGTGTTCTAATCTTCATACAAGATCCATAGACATATAATATATAATTATATATATAACTTTTATTTAAATTGTAAAATGCCTTTTAATCAATAAAAAATATATAATTTACACAAATAATTAAAAGCTAAACACATAACTAGAGCGAAAATTAATTATTAGATAAAAATATTAATTTTACACATATATAACTACGTTTAATAAAATTTGGAAAAATAAGGAGAAGTATATATATAATACATATATACATACATACATACATATATATATATATATAGTATTAAATGATTAAATAATTTTTTTAAAATGTCACCTTCACTTTTTTTATAAAAGAGAAGAGTGATGCATCACACTTTATCATTTTACTTTTGAATGATATTCGGTCAGACAACCCGAAGAGATTTCAATTTAAATATTAATTTTATTAATTATTATATATTTATATTTTTTTTAAATATTAACGTACATTTTAATAATATGGTTAAATACTTTAATTTAATATATATTTAAGTACTGAAATATATATATTATTTTAAATATTTTTACAAGCAATCCGACTCATAATTAGTGAAATTATATTTTTATACTAAAATAAATTTTAATTTATATTTTCTTATAACATAAAAGGTGATCCGTCTGCAATGTAGATGGATCAAGTTATATTTTTATATTTTGAGAATAAAAATATTATATTTTTTTATTGTATTAAGAAAAATAAAAAATATACACATTACAGTACACAAGAAAAATAGAGAGATAGAAGGAGAAAATAATTTTTTATTATCCTGTCTAAAAGTCTGTCAAAATTTGATGATAAATCCCTCAATTGGAATTTAGTCGAAAGTGGCAATTGGTTTTATTTAACATTTTTGTGGTGGCCCTTGGCTAAAAGTTATAAGTTTAAGCCTCTTTAGGGAGGGAACTATTTCTTTAGGAAGGAAACTATCTTTGGCAAAGGCTTTGTTTGATATAATAAGAGATAATAAGAAGAAAAGGAAAGTTTTTATATAATATTTATTTTATTTTTATAATTATTACTTAATTATTATTTAATATTATTAATTAATTATTACTCAATCATTAAAAATAAAAATAATAAAATTATTTTTATTTTTGAGTCATTTTTTATTTTATTTTTATTTCCTTACTCAACTTCTTATGTGTTAACTGAGCTCCAAATTGTCAGTAAGAGTCTAAGAGAATTGTTAGTTGTTAATTCGTCATTGCGTTGTTGCAAAACTTAGGGTTTGTTTGGTACGTAGAATAAATTTTGATAGGAAAAGGAATGAAAAAGGGAATAAGAATGGAAAAAATTTTAAGACTCAAATTTTGTTTAGTATGATCTAAAAATAAATAGGAATAAGATATCTATTTTATGTTTGGTTAGATAAAAAAAAAGAGATATGGAAAGGAAATAGGGCCAAAAGACTATAATATCCCTGAACTAAAAAATAATTAAAAAATGATTTGGTTAATTATCTTTTGCAAAAGTTTAACTATCTAATTGCTAGAATGAATAATAATAAAATGAACAGCAAATCAAATCAAATGGGTTATGAAATGAACTTAAACCTCCTGAACACCTAAAAATTGAAAACCCCCCATCAATAATCAAAGAAACCCGTTAAAAAATGTAAACATTTCACACAATACAGTAGCCCCAAAATTAAAGGAGAAAGGGTGCATCTAACTTTGTTCAACCTCAAGGAAAAAGCTACAAGAGAGTAATCGTTGCAATCTGTGTTCACTGACTGTGTGCAGAAGCTCTGATGGCTTAAGGAAGAGGAGTGGCGGGAAAGGTCGCAGTTTTCGCGTGTGATTATGATGTCTTTTTTCCAGCTGAGCTTATATATAAGTATGGCCAGTGATAGATAAATGAAGGGCAAAATGGTCATCGCAAGTGTCTCTCCCTCACATCTGTACACTTTTCGTCGCTACAACTAAGGAAAGTTGTCTCCTTCATTTACTGGAATGTTTTACACCATGGGAAGGGATCCACTGCTCCCAAACAAACAAAACTAAGGATGTCATACTTCCTTTCCTTCCTTTATGTTGCATAAGCCTCATACCAAACACGTATTTAGTGCAAGCTTTCACCTTTTTTTCTTTTTCCTAGATTGCAATAAATCAGCATGGGAGCTTTTGACTATTGCTAATCCCTCGCTATTCAGCAAGTATCCTAACTGATATTTCTAACTATTTTGCATTTTTTTTTTCTTGTTATATTCGCCCAAAACCGTTGGAATTTTTGTAATTGGCAAAAATACACTTTACTAATAAAGTCACAAAAACGATAAAGACATCGTTTTTATTTCTATAAGATTTATATAAAATAATTTTTATTATTATGCACAATAATCCCAATAATAAATCTAAGCAAAATCCAAATGATAAAGAGAAAACCAGATACCTGACACAGGAATGTCAGCGAGCATTTCTCTTTCTTCCCTTAGCCACACCGATCGAGCCGGAGGAGCACAAGTATTGACATTAATTCCACCCACCACCTTCAGAACAATAGACAAAAGCGGAACAAGTGTGACCACAACGAGCTAACCATGTCCTAACACTGAATTAAGCTCAAAGCTCAAGAGAAGGAGACGGGAAAAAACCTCATTAATTTAGCACTGCAATTAATGAAGAACACGCCAATTAATAAAAGCGTCCAGCAACCGCAACAATTAGCACCGTCAGCCTCATGACACTTGAAGAGAAAACAAAGATTTCACGTTTCTCAGTAACTTTCTTTTAAATATTATTTTATTTACATAGAAATTAAACCTACGAACTTCAACCCAACTTTACCTTCAGAGATCACCACTTTGAGCAAGACCAATGTCTTGTTCGAAATATCGTGGCTCTTGTTTTCAGTGCTTTTTGACTTCGTGAATTCCAGGATGCCAATAGTTGATACAAGTAAAAAGTTTTATCGTAATGGTATTAGCAATTAAAAATAAATAAATAAGGGATCAAATTGGAATTGATTCTAAACATTAAAGGATGAAAGGTATAATTTTGCAAACCACAAATGTGCTATGAAGAACTCAGGAGCACCCACATCACGAGATGTGACGCCACGAATTTCTTTCGTAAACACGTCATCGTAGGCGGGCCGAAAAACTCTCTTTCAATCCGTTTTTTCAAAACAATTTCAGATATCGATCAATACTTTATATTAAAATCCGTAGAAGTCACTTGGTATACGGTTTTTACATTGGGCTGTGTGCATTGTCAATTTTTTTTATAATTTCCTTTCATATTTTTACCTTCTATTTCTTATCTTTTCTTCTAATTTTAATCAAAATCAAATTTTCCAATACTGCACAGTATTATACAGATATAAAGTATTAATAATATGTTTAATTATTAATTATAATATTTCAGATTTAAAAAAAAAATCTCGTGCATTGTGTGACTATTGCCTAGTTATATATATTTATTTAAACATTATGATTATTTTTTTAATTTTTTCATATCTTTTTGTGGGATTCACGGCATGGATCCCATAGAATATTTTGAATTTGACCTTCAGCTAGATCAACATAATTCATAATAATTTTGTACGGCTTTCGGGGGCCCTTTTGCGACGTAAAATCCTGTAGCGATCGCGGATATGCATGATATATCCATTTTTTGGACGGTCAAGAAATTAAAATTAGTTCTTCCCTTTTCTATTTCCGGTTCATGCTTCATTTTGGGTACACTCTCACAATTTGTTTTATATATGTATATATACACACACACACATATATATTACAGTAAATAGTACAAGAAATAGTAGTATATATAAATTATAGGAAATGTTAACGGTGATTATAATATATAGTTAGAAAATATTTACTATTCTCTTTATTAATTTTTTTTATTATTTATTGATTTATTTATATTTTGATAAATAAGTAATTTTTGTTTAAAATTTAAAATTGAACTTAAATATTAATTAAATTTAGATTATATGATTTTTACTAAAATATATAGATAAAAAAACTCACATTCCATGCATTTACTACAGAATCACAGACATACTGTTGACTGAGGAAGAATACCAAGGAACCGCCTTAGTGTATATATTATCAGAGTTCATCAACACAACAACCGCACAACCTAAGGGATATTATTAAATTCTGATTCTGCGCAACTCAACAGTCAACACATCATCATGACCGTCGTAACCACCACCAGCGGCAATCGCAACGGCAACGCGCCGCCGCACGTGCTGGTGATTCCGTTCCCTGCTCAGGGTCACATGATCCCCCTCCTCGACCTAACCCACACCATCGCCTCAAACACCGGCTTTACCATCACCATCTTAACCACTCCTAAAAACCTCTCCCTCCTTAATCCACTGATCTCCTCTCACCCTTCCATCCACACCCTCGTCCTCCCTCTCCCTCTTCACCCGGACATCCCTTCCGGCTTCGAGAACACCAAGGATACGCCTCACTCCGTCCGAGCCATCATCCTTTCTCTCGCCAACCTCCACGACCCTCTCCTCCACTGGTTCCGCTCCCACCCCGACCCACCTGACTTCATTATCGCCGACATGTTCTGCGGCTGGACTCACCGACTTGCCTCTGAGTTGGGTATTCGCCGCCTCGTGTTCTCGCCTTCTGGTGCTTTTGCTTTGTCTACTATGTACTACGTTTGGAGGGAAAACCCCAAGAGGAAGAATGAGGAGGATGAAAACGAAGTCGTTTGTTATCATAAGCTTCCGAATTCACCAAAGTATCCATGGTGGCAGGTGTCTCCGATCTATCGCAGTTACGTTGAGGGAGACCCTGAGTCGGAGCATTTGAAAGATGGGTTTTGGTGTAATATATCAAGCTGGGGACTTATCGTGAACTCGTTCTCTTCGTTGGAGAAGGATTATTTAGATTTCCTACGAAAGTATCTGGGCCATGATCGCGTGTGGGCGGTTGGACCGTTACTTCCACCTGATAACACTATTACTCAGCGAGGTGGGTCCAGCTCTGTCTTCGTAAACGACGTCGTATCATGGCTTGACAGCCACATGAATCGTGAGGTGGTGTACGTGTGCTTCGGGAGTCAAGCTTTTCTGAGTAAAAATCAGAAGGAGGAGATTGCATCTGCGTTAGACAAGAGTGGAGTTCATTTTATTTGGTCAGTAAAAGAGGAAGCCGTAAAAGGTGGAGATCATGGGGTGGTTCCGTCAGGGTTCGAAGATCGTACGTCTGGGAGAGGCTTGGTGATAAGAGGGTGGGCCCCCCAAGTGGTAATAGTGAGGCATAGGGCGGTGGGTGCGTTTCTGAGCCACTGCGGGTGGAACTCCGTGGTGGAGGCAGTGGTGGCGGGGGGTGCCGATCCTGGCGTGGCCAATGAGCGCCGACCAGTTTGCGAACGCCACCCTGCTGGTGGAGGAGTTGAAGGTGGCGAGGAGAGTGTGTGAGGGTGCCAACTCGGTGCCTGACTCGAACGAACTGGCCCGGGTTTTGGCTGAGTTGGTGAGCAGAGGCGGTACTGTAGAAACAGCTCAGGCATTGAAACTGCAGGCGGAGGCTCTCGGGGCTATCCGAGAAGGAGGTAGTTCTGGAATGGACTTGCGGGGCTTGATAGACCGCCTATCCGCTTCTGCTTCGGATTAATTTTTAGTTTTCACGTTGGAGGGAAGTTTTTCTTTTTAAAAATAAAAATAAAAATACTAATTACTAACGAAGTTGACGAAAAATAGTATAGAATTATTAATTATATGACACTCGTACTACGTTATTTGTTCACGTAATATCCATTTTTTTTAATAACAGTAGGTAGTGCTAATGACGTCTTTAGTCTTATACATAAATAATTTTTTTTTGAGGATTTTCATCTTGTTGACAAATAGAAAATGCAAGAATATTTTCAGATAAAATGTTGCTCTTTAGAAAACAAAAGATCTTGAGCTGTCCAAGCTTCCTTGCTATATCCAGGGTACTAGTTCGCTATAACTAGGATGCCAGTTCGCTATGGTTATAGTGAGTTTGTGTCTCATATAAAATTTAGGGAATTCCTCGTGATAGCGCTAACTATGACGAGAACAATTGGGACCTGGAACTAATAAGTTTTCACCATAACAAGAGGTGTTTTCTGCTATAGCAAGATTCGTTCTGGAAAAAATTATAAAAAAATGAAAATTTGTTTTTTAAAGAGTCCAGAATCCTCTCCTTTTTTAATAGACTTTGGGCTGGCTAAAAATAGAAGAAGCTTTGTCTAAGAGAGAGAGTGATAGGGGGAAATTCAAGGAGAAAGGTAAGAAAATTCTTGAAATTCAAGCTCCTTCCTTTGGCAAACTCATTCTCCTCCTCCTCCTCCTCCTCTCCCTTTTCATAGTTTTGGTTGTTGAATTAGTTCTATTTTAAGTCAAGTATAAAGGGGAGAAATTGAGAAATTCTAAAAGAAAGCTAAGGCAAAGGGAAACACTCTTGAAGAAGCAAGGAAAATTGTAACACCATAGTCATTTAGCTCACCTCATCTTGTTTCTAGATTTACTTCTTTGAATCACACAAATTTCCAAAGAAAATCCCTTAAAAATATTCAATTATTTTGCATTATATCGTAGATGAAAATTTCATTTTGTGTCTCGTGAGCTATATGAATTCATTCATCTCATTCTCCTATTTAAATACATGCATACAACTTAAAACCATCTCAAAATGTTGCCAAACGCTCAAGCTCATAGCATACATACACAAAATAATACAAGTTCATTTCGGGGTCTAGCTTGATAGATTTCTAGTGCCACTTTGAAAAATCATAACTAAATTTAGAAAAATCAAAATTAAGCAACCTGTAACTTTCTAGAAAGATCTGGATGTTAACTTTATTTTAAAAATAATATCAAGCCATGAAAATATCATTTGGACCACGTTTGATAATAAAAAAGTAACATAGGTAAGACAGTCCAATGTTTCTAATATAGCTTACTAATATAAATTTCAAAAATGCATAACTAATTCCACAAAAATCCAATTCAAGCAAACTATATCAATTTGAAAAGATAAAGATGTTAACTAGAGGAAAGAAATAAGTCCAAACCAGTTCAAAAGCCTTTAGGGCTCAAAAACTAATGGAATAGTAACTAAGTTCTGCCAACATCTTTAGTACTAACACAGAACTTTAGAAAACTATTTCTCCCCTTACAGACCTTCAATTGAGGTGCTTCTAGTTGTCATAAGTCACTGTGAGTGTCTAATTTTTCTCTTTGAAGTTTCATGGCCATTGGATAACATTTGCCTTATGCATGACAAAGATGTAAATTCTAACCAATTACACAGTGACAGTACCTAACCATGGAAAATTGCCAACTTTAGAAATTCATCAAATATTTTATAGAGCTCCAAATAATATGCACTTTAACTTTCCAAAAACATCTAGACAAGATCTATATGTATGCCAAGTTTCATGAGAAAATTCATATATTTGATCAGATTTTGCCATAGGGTTGCAAATGGTCACTTTTTGGCTTCTAAAAGGGTCCCAAATGGTTCATTTTTGCTTCTAGCTTTTCTAGGGTCACTTGAGCATGTGGGAAAGCATGAAAATAGTCCACTAGACATGTCTCAAGGATCCAACAATCCAGATTTTACAAACTCACTCCCCTACTTGATGATATACATAAGACATATACATGCTCATTCTTGCCATACAATACCAAATACATGCAATATCACTTATTTGCTTCCAATTCTTATCTATACATCACATATTCATATAGTTACACATGTTCAAGAGCTTATACATCATATACACCTTGGAGATAAATTATTTGACAACAATATTGCTATAATACAAACATTTTTCAACTTCTTTATCAATCTCTTTGCCTTCAAGTGTGGTGGTTTCTATTTCCTTACTCTTTTAATCCACCTAGACATATGAAGTAATGGGAAGAGAAGAGTGAGATTCTAAGAATCCCAATAGCTCTTCTCTTTTTCAACTATACATAAAAAATGCAAATTCAAGTCCAAAATGTATGCATGGATAACATGGAGTGTATAATTATTCATGAAACAGTTCTTGCATACAAGAAGTCACATAAAGCATATATAGGCTTATCAAGCAAGTGGTTAGCCTCACCTATTCTCTTTGGGGATTTTGGACTTGCTTCATCCATTTTCTTAAGGGAATTTTGACTAGGCTTCATTCTTTAGAGACTTTTGGCTTTGTCTCACTTATTTTTAAAGACTTTTAGCTCATCTTTATCCTAGTTAAAAGACTTTTGGCTCATCTTCATCCTAGCTAAAAGACTTTTAGCTTCACCACACTCAAGCAAACTAAAATATATTCATAAGACATCATTTAAGTGCATAACATAGCAACATGGTACCATGACATATTGATACATGCTAAAATATCTTTCATAGCTTAAAACATACACACACACACACATTCAAAGACAAGATAAACACCCACTAATATATGAGAGAAAGAAGAGAGAGCTACCTTGCATATAAGAATACACTTTAATATCTTGAAATTCTTCCCCTCCCTCGGTTAAACATCCATAAAGAGATAGAGCTTAATTCCTTTGGCCTAAACACATGAAATGGGATCCAATTATACTCTTGGAACATTCACTAATGCTACACACACACTAGAAGAACTTGGTTGCTCATATGATTCAATTATGGTTTCATAAAGCACCTAATGAAGCAACACCAAGGATTCATAATCTTGGCTCCTTTATTTCTTCCATTCTATGGTTCTTGACTTTATTTAAATTTCTTAGAGCTATCACACAATAGCCTAACTATAGGTTATTTCATTATGCTATAATATGGAGCCTATACTTTCATCACACTTTTTAAGCTTTCTAAATTCTTTCCAAGGTTTCCTATCATTCTCTCCCATCATATATGATACAAATCTAAGCTTGGAACTAATTAAAACACTCCCTAGCCTATAGTCCTTGTCTTAGCCAAAACTAGGACACATAATAGAGTCCATGGAGTTTCAAATTTTTTTCTTGAAGGAGGAGCAACTTGGGAAGCTTCATAGGGGTCTTAAGAATTCATGCAAATACTTACATAAGCTGAAAAATTCTTGAATCAAATCAGATTTCACAATGTCCCCATGAATCCCTAACTTTACTATCTTGAATTTTATTAAGTTTTATTCCAATCTCTTTGCACCTACTTACTTCTCACACTCCAAAACCTATGATTCTTCCTTGGTTAGGTCAGAATTTTGTCTCCCTTGGCTGGGCTCTAAATGGGGAGAAATTCACACAAGGAGGAGCAAGGAAGAAGAAGCATAGAAGACAACAAACACACCTTGATTCCTAGCTTTTCTCAAGTGCTCTTCCATGTAGTGAATTCCTCTTTTCCAAATTCTACTTTCCCTTCTCTGTATATGGCTCAAAATAGAACCAAACACTTCAATAAAACCATAGAAAGAAAGGTGGGAAGAAGAGGAATCAAGTTGGTAAAGGAAGAGCCATAAAATTCTATCAATTTTTATACCTTTTTCCTTGTTTTTCTCCTTATTCTTCTCTTCCCATGGTGCGCCCTTTCTTGCTGGTCTCTCCCCTTGTCTTTGGCAGAAAAAGGTTGGTCAAAATGAAGGAGAAGAATGGGATGCTATATAAGAAGCAAGGTTACTTAATGAACTTTTCAAAAATTCCCATTTTGTCCTCTTTTCTTGGCTTTTTTGTTTTAGGTTCGTTTTAACTCCTTTTTTAGAATGTCTTTTTTATTATAAAATTTAAGTTCTCTAACTTATAAAATATTTTTAGAATCACTCAATTCGGAGTTAAAACCTTTTCGAATGAACTGGTTAAAGTTCGGGTTAACCGTTGTTGAAAAATATCTACTAGAGGGGTTTTAACTATCCCAGGGCTTCCCATAATTTTCAGGACCTCTGAGAACCCTGGAGAAGTCAAATTTTTTATTTAAAAAGCCCTTCTATGATTTTTCCAAAATGTGCCCAAAATTACAAAAATACCATTACATTTCGTTGCATTTTTGTTAAATTCTGTTTGATTATTTTCACTTTAGTTTTAGGGCACCTTTGGCTTCCTAAATTCATTATTTGAGGTCTAGAATATTTTTATAATTATATTGGACCTCAAATCATTCTATTTGGGAGACTTTCTTTTGTATCCGGTGAATTTCGTACGTTTATGAAGAAATCATAAGTTACGTTTCTCACGTTTTCTCATATTTTCGAAGACCCAGATATTCCAAAAACAAGGTATGAATCATGGTTTCTTGCTTCGTTTCTTTGGTTCTTCCATAGGTGTGTTTTGGCCTCCTATAGAACAGCCAAGGTAGAGTAAGTTCTGACCTAGAACAAGCAAAAATCCTATTATTTAGAGTATGGGAACCTAGCAAATGCAAAGAAAGTGGAAGAAAAATTATGAAATTTCAAGAGAGAGCAACTTAGGATTTTTGAACACTTTGTAAATTTTGTTTTGATTCATGAATTCTCTAGCCTATGTAAGTGTTCGTTTGAGTTCCTAAAACCTCTAAGAAATCTCCCAAGTGCCTTTCCTTTCAAGGAACAATTTAGAAGCTATAGATTGAGAGTTAGTTTAATAGGTTTCATAATATAACCTTAAGAAGCAATTTTTATCTACATTCTTGGAAATGAGTTGTGATGACTTCAAGAAGTCTAAATGGAACCAAGAGGCCTAGATATGAGAAGGAAATGAAGTTAAGAGATTGAATTATGGTAGTTGCTTCATTAGGCCATTAATGGAGCTGTTATGGAACCAATAGACCAAGTATGCTTCTTAAGTGTGTGTTACACCTTAGCTTGTTCCAAGAGAGTAATTGAATACTATTTGTTATGTCTAGGCTAAAAAAAATAAGCTCCACCTATATGTGGACGTGAGACTAAAAAGAGGAAAGACTAATCAAGAGGGAAGCTTGTGTTTGATTACAAGGTAGATCTTCACTCCTTCTTATTTGCATTCTTGAATATATAAAGGTCATTGTATACTTGTATGTGAATTTGTATTGTGAGACATGCCATTTGATGTTACCTTATTGTATTAATACTAATATATTTATGTTTTGGTTGTGAAAATTGCTCTTAAGGGTGAGTGGTGCCAAAAGTCCCTTGAGATAGGTGAGGCAGAGCCAAAAGTCCTTAAGAATGGGTGACATGTAACACCATATATTTCTAACTCATTTCATGACATTCCCATGCTTTATATCATCAATTCCATGAAAGAGTAAGAAAAAGGGATTAAAAATAATACATTTCCTTACGTTGTGTCATGTATAAAAATTTCATTCAGTGTCACATGGACCATGTGAGCTCATACAACACATTCCCATATTTAATTACATGAATACAATTCATTTGAATCATCAAAAGTGGCCTACATCTCAAGGAACTCGAAGGGAAACTCAAAATACACATACATATTTTCGACCAGATTTTTTCACTTTTTTATTACAACTTTGAAAAATCATAACTAATTCTAGAAAAATCAAAATCATATATTCTTAGCCATTCTAGAAAGTTACAAATGTCTAATTTATACTAAAAATATGCTCAGATCATAACATCCAATATAAAGGACGTTTGACATTCAAAAAGATCTAGAGGTCAAGCTGTCCACTAGTGCTTTCATAGATTTCTGCAGCAAATTTCAAAAATATCTAATTAATTTCACAAAAATCCAATCCATGTAAATGATACCAATCTAGAAAGTCGTGGATATTAGATAGAGGGAAAGAATAACTTCAGACCAATTCAAGCATGCACAGACCTTGAAACTCAATCAAATAGTAACTGAGATTGGGTGAAGTTCCTAATACTAGATAGATTCTTTGAAAATTTATAACTTCCTCTCTAGACATCCAAATAAGGTACTTCTAGTTGACATAAGTCACTGGGAATATCTAGTTTCTCTGTAAAAAATTTCATGACAATTAGACATCATTTGAGCCCTGTGTGATAGATTTAATTTTCAAACTTGAGTGAACAGTGACATGACTAAAACTAAAAAATTTACCAACTTTAAAAATTCATCAAATATTTTGTAGACCTCCAAAATTTCTGTTCTTTAGCTTTCCAAAAATCTCTCTACAAGCTATAATTACATGCCAAATCTTAGATCAAGAAGATCTCATTTGGACAAAAAGTGAGATAGAGTTTTAAATTAGTCAATTTTGACTCCATATGGGATACCAAAATGTTTAAATGGCTTTTCTTGGGGTTTGGCACCTCTTAGGCAAGTCTAAGAGCATAATTAGGACTTGTGTGAACTACCCAAATGGTCTTAACCCTCATGCATTTCATTTTGGCCATCTCATCCACACATGTGCACAATTCCATAAACTTATTTAAGAAGCCACATGGTCCATACATACTCAATTTGCATTCTAGTGGTCACATAATACATTCTCCTATTTAAACATGACATATTATCATAATTACATATGTTCCAAAGGTTATAGACCATATATAACAATAATTTACATTACTAGACATCATTATGGCTTTAAAAAGCAAAAACTATGCATATTGGTGTCAAGCTCTTCTCTTCAAGGTGGTTGGCTTCCATTACCTTGTCCACTTAGTTCACCTAGCATGTTAGAACATTGGAGAGGAGGGGGTGAGATTCAAAGAATCCTAATAGATTATCTTCCATTCAATCATATATAATGAATGTAAATAAGTCTCATAAATGCATGTGTGGTCATGTTGATATGTGCAAATATTCAACAGGCATTTTCATCTTTTAAGAAAGTCATACATAGCATACAAAGGCTTGCCAAGCTAGTGGATTAGCCTCACCTAATTTCTTACAGATGTTGGACTTGCCTCACCCATTCTTTAAGAGATTTTTGTACTCAACTATGCTCTTGAGAGTCCATCTTGTTTTTTGGAGACTCTTTGCTTTGTCTCAACCAATCTTAAGGGTTCTTAGCTCATCTTCACTATGGCTAAGGATTTTTGGCCTCACACACTCAAACAAACCTAAGCACACATCATAAATCTCATATGAAAGCATATTATAACATCATGGTACCATGGAATCAAAGTCATGTTAGAACACTTTTCATGGCTTAAAAATACACATATACATATTCAAAGACAAGTAAAGCAATAAATCATGCATGAGAGAAGGGGGAGTGAGCTACCTTGGATACAATTACACACTTTTTCTCTTGAATCCAAGCTCTTTTTTTCAGTCACACACACACAAAAGTGTGGGGATAATTTCTCTTGGCCTAAACACAATTTATGAAAGCTAATTAGATTCATGGAATTAATTCTAAGACCACACAACTTGCTTAGATACTATGTTGATCTATAAGCCTCATTATGGTTCCATAATTGCTCCTAATGAAGCAACACCCCTTAAATAAATTCAAGGCTCTATTCTTTCCTTTCAAATATGATTCTTGACCCCTTTTAAGCCTCTTGGAGTTATCACACAATCAAAACCAAGAGCCTAACTATATGTTGCTTCTTTAGGTCATAATATAGAACATAAAGCACTAATTCATTCTTTAAGCTTCCTAAAATTTTTCTAAGGCTTCCTCTCATATTCATTCATCATATATGACTCAAAAATGGGCTTAAAAAAATTTAAAGCTCTTCCTAGCTATGAGAACCTTTCTTGGCTGAACCTATGCTAGGTTTTAACATCCATGGACTTTGCTTTGTTTTCTTAAGGGAAGATGCATGTGGAGAGCCTTTTAGGGATCTTAGGAGCTCATTTAAACTCTTATTTAGGTCTAGGAATCATCATACAAAATCAGATTTTACAAGATGCACTTGAAACCCTAAAATTTGCATCTTGAAATCTAATGGCTTTTTGTTAATTCCATTTACATATTCTTAATCTGCACACCCTTTTTCCTTAGAGTCACCCTTGGTTCTACCTAAAAACCAAGTCCTCCTAGGGTTTCTTATGTTAGGTGAAATGGAGGAGGAGGGAAACCAAAAGTAGCAACCATAGGAAGAGAAATTACCTTGTTTTCTTATTTTTTTTCTCACTTGAATCTTGCTTTCTCCAAACTCCTCTCTTCAAATCCGAAATTTCCCCTAATATTCTCCCTTAAATCAGATTTTTAAACTTCATTTTAATCAAAGAAAACAAAGGAGAATGAAGGAGAGGAGGTTTAGATGGAAGAAAGCATGAAAAACTACTAAGAAACCATACCTTAAAGCTTGGATTTCTCCTTCTTCTTCTTTCCCTTTGGTGCACCTAAACCCTATCCTTCTTCTTTGAAATTGGTTAGAAAATTCTGAGTCTAAATGAAGGAAAGAGTAGGGCGCCACCTATTTATAGGGAGAGGAGGAAGCATTTTTCAAAAATTTCTCTTTTGCCCTTCGTTCTTGGTATTTTTGTTTCTCCTTCACTTTAGCTTCTTTTTTAGAATCATCTTTTCTATTATAAAATTTAGGTTTCCAATTTAGCAAAATGCTTTTGGAATCACTCAAATCGAAGCTAAAACCTTCTCGAATGAATCCATTAAAGTTCAGGTACACTGACATTGAAAAACATCCGCCGGAGGGGATTTAACTGTCTCGGGGCTTTCCATGATTTTCAGGGCCTCTGAGAACCTCAAAGAACTTAAAATTTTCATTTAAAAAGCCCTTCTTTATGAATTCCAAAACTTGCTCAAAATTATGAAAATATCATTACGTTTTGTAAGATTTTCATAAAAAATTTGTTTATTTATTCTAGCTCTGTTTTTCTTTCTGTCTAAGGCAAACATTCTCATTTTTAGGAGTCTAGAATATTACTCAAAATTTTTGGGATCTTAACTAATTCATTTCAGAGAACTTGTTTTGAAAACGTGCCTGTTTCCGTTGTTTAACAAAAACCAGACATTACATGAGATAAGGCTAAAAGTCTCATAGATGAGTGAGGCCAAGTCAAAAGTCCCTACATTAAAGGTGAGGCTAATCCAAAAGTCCCAAAAATAGGGTGAGGCTAGACCAAAAGTTCCTAGAGCTTATTTTTGGCTTTGATATGTTTTCATAGCATGTGAATTATAGTTTGAATGATTCTTAGTGTTATTGGATGCCTGCTTGTGTACTTTGACATGTTTATATGCCTTGATTGCTTACTTGAATAAGTATATAAGCTATTGATATTCTTTGAATCTCACCTCCTTTCCTCTCCTATCTTAATATGTCTAGGTAGAGCTCAAGGAGACCAAAATATAAGTCAAAGAACATAGTTGGCTACACTTTGATACTAATGTAATTTTGATGTATTCCATTGTCAAAGTTTGTATGTACATATTATTTTTGGGATATAAATATTTGAACAAATGTAAAAGTAGGTAAATGTAGTGTATGAACCAAAGTGGTGATGAAATGAATGAGAAAATGCCACTTGACCATTTGGTAGCTTATTCTTGAACATGTATCCATGTATGTAGCACAGTGAGTTTGAGTTGTATAAGGTTTTGGACCACTTGAAAAGTTCATACATATTGTGATTATGCTTTAAAACTTGCTCAAGAGGTGGTAGAGAAACTAAAGAGCCATTTGGACCAACCTTAACCCTTATATGGTGCCAAATTTGCCATATTCATGAGCTACATCAAGATTTGACCAAATAGGTTTTTCTTGGCCTAAAATTCGGCTTGCATATAGTCTCAACTAGAGCTTTTTGGGGAGGTAAAGTGCATATTATTTGGAACTTTAAAGAATTTTTGATAAATTTTCAAAATTGACAAATTTAAACAGAATTGGCATTGTTACTATGCAAATGGTTAAATTTTTTCCTCTATCACTCATAGGCCAAATGGTGTCCAATAGCTATGAAATTTTACAAGCATAAACTAGACATGATAAGATTTTTGTATCAATTAAGAGAACCTCATTTGGATTTATGTAGAGAGAGAAACGAATTTTTGAAGTTCTAAATCAGTATCAGGGATGCAGCCAGACCTTTATTATTATTCCATAGGTTTTCATGCCTTATTTGCTTTTGTTTTAGTCCAGACTTATTTTTTTCCTCAATTTAACATTCTTATCTTTCCAGAATGATATGGTTTTTTGAGATTGGATTTTTTTAAATTTAGTTATGAATTTTTGAAATTTATATTAGTAACCTATGATAGCAAACCTGGGCAGCCAAACCTTTTGAGTTTTTCTGACATCAATCATAGTCCAACTAGGGATTTCATGGCTTGGAATTATTTTTAACCTATAGTTAACATCCCGAGCTTTCCAGAAAGATATCATTTGCTTGATTTTAATTTTTATATAATTAATTATAATTTTTCAGAGTTGGGGTCAAAAATCTAAATTTTGGACTCGTGGGAAAATTGAAAATTTTCTAGTTTTTGGCTTCAAATCCATGGTTTATGGATTTTTTTATGATATGTATGAATTGTATGGATAGAGTATAAGTAGAGAATGCTATCGATGGGTCCACAGGTCGAAGTATGAACTTTTAAACCCTAACGTAACACAATAAAATGCCATGATTTCCACCCCTTTTCTTTGGAATTGCATAGGATCAAGCTTAAGTGAAAGCTGAGTGAGGTTAAATGAGGCTAATCAATTATAGTGTTACAGCTCACATCCATCGATCTTGTTAACTCTTTCCATATTGAATTGTTGGTTCCCAAGATCATTCACATATGTCCCTGTGTAGCTGACAAACATATGTGTGTCCAAGCTAAAACATGGCTAATTACAACAACGGGTTTCGTACTTTACAAATTTGAAAAAGTTAGCAAAACACGTTAGGATTTGAGATTTTGGCTGAACTGAAGTTAGGACCATTTTACAATAGAAATTTGTTTATGTTTACCTCATGCATGCTGTACCCGTTATAATCAATGGTCAAAATTTAATATATGCATAATAAGCAGGATCTATATATAAAGTAAATCTTATATAAATAACTTAACACTATTGTTGCATACATAAAAATTACTCTTTGTAATACCCTAAGAGATTTAGGTCATAAATGCAAACATGAGTCATAGCCATAGAAGCGGTTTAGCCCCATGCCACGAGCTAATCGTCCAACGTCGTCGAGCCTATGTCATCCATTTTTGCCATTAAACATCTATCTTCATCATTTGTCGTCACTATCTAATGCTATCCACTAGCGTTGTGCATCGTCTCCCCTTTTTGTTTCACTGTAAGCTTAAATATGTAGCTTAAATAAATCTCCCCTCCCCCATTTGGCTTATAGATATGTGATTTCTAGGGCCATTGACTTCTTTTTCTTTTTTGAAGCTTAAATAGATCTCCCCTCCCTTTTTCATTGTCTATTATGGTTTGGGTTTTGCTTAAATTTCTAAAACTCGTAGAACAACATGAAAGTAATGGGGTATTATGATATGAGAACTACAAGAACTTCACTTGGTTTTTGGTAGATGATATATGTGAATACCTCTTTGATGGTACCATTAGAAATTTAGAATTTATGTCTTTCCTTTTATAAATTTTTACTTTTGGGTTGTTTTACTGTGATGTTTAGGATTTGCATACTTGGAGGCTCTGATTTTTCTTACAAAATTTTTAAGGTGGAATGGTTGTTAATGTACTATCAAATAGCTAAAATAAGTTTCTTTCAATATTATGGTTTAAAATTGAGGAGAATATGCTCAGGGTTTGGGGATTTAATTTGACTTCCTTGATGTATGTATATAACTGAAAACCAAGTGAAGATCGTTGGGTTTTGTTTTATGAGATATATTAACTAGAATATTGATAAGATGAAGTGTATGAAATATGCATAATTAATGTATTCATGACCTTAACTAATTTCAGAGCTAGCCATTATATTTGTAGGTATATAACTGCCATGTTAATTTCATTACAGGCAGCTTATACCTGAACTTCAAGAGTTAACCTATGTGGAAATGCTTTAATAGTCATTCAAATTTTTGATGTCTGAGATTGGGTGAAAAATAGTAAATAACAAATTAAAAGCTTAGTTGTAAGTTTAGTCCTTATAATTTTTTAAATAGATCAATTTTAGTTCTTTTAATTGTAATTAAATACTTTATTGTCTTTTTAGTTTATTTAGCATAAAAATTAGTCACTAATTTATAATTAGATTATTATAAAATAAACTTTAACTTTTTTTAGTTTATTATCTTTTAGAAATGGATAAGTCTTGTATACTAAGTCTCAAAATATTTGAAAATATTTAGAGAGATTTAGTGAATTTTTAGACTTCACATTTGCTAATAGGAGCATAGAGGATAAAATAATATACCTGTGTTCTAAATATAATTTCAAGAAATGGCATATTAGAGAACATGTATGTGACTACTTAATTATTAAACCATTCCCAAGACACTTAGGCATGGGGAGAGACATGTTAGAGAAAAAACTTCTATAAAATCTCCAACCAGGCCATAAGTGAGAGAAGAATGAATTTGTAAAAATGACTTATGAATGATATGATTTGTGATGCATTTTGGGTTTATCATAAAATTGAAAGTGTATATAAAGTTAAGGATCCAACTTCACCCTTTTACCTAGAGATGAATGTAGATGCTAAATAGTTGTATGACTTAATCAGGGATAAGCAATAGAATCTATACAAAAGGTGCAAGAAATACTGAAAATTGTCATTATTGGAGAGACTATATCATATTAAGTGCATATATAGAATAAATAACAAGATTATGTTCATGATACTGAAATTATTGACATATGCTTTTGAACATGCAAGGATTCTACCTTCTTTTTATAAAGCTAAAAAGACCATAAGTGAATAAGGGCTTGATTACACCAAAATTCATATATGTCCGAATGATCATTTTATACTATATTGGGGAGAGGATGACACTACAATAAAAACAAAAATTACCAATGAAAAGAGCTATCAGCAAAATTTGAATTCTAGTTAGAAATATATGGTTTTTCTCTAAAATTAGTTGTTGGACAATCAACTGCTTTTTTTGTTGCTAATACTTTTTTCAAACTCAATTGAAGTCACTTAATAGTGTTGCACAATAATTCTACTTCATCTTTAAAATATGTCGTATCAATTCACCTTTTAAATTTATGAATAAAAAGTTTATTTAATATACAACAAATAATAAATAATGAAATATAATAATATATCAAATAATAAAAATTAATTATTAAATAATATCAATAAAAGATTAATGATAAATATTTTAAGTGATATAAATAATAACTAAAATTTTAAAATAAAAATTCAATTTTAATTTATTTTATTATAAAAATAAAATTATAATTTTTTTAAAAGGTCAGGACATATGTCCACTAGTGAAACACATGTCTGACAAATGAGTTATTAGAATTGTTTTCGACAACTTATTTGTCAGACACATGTCTAACCAATAAATTGTCGGAATCCTATTCATACAAAGTTTTAGTCAAATATATCTGACCACAACTTTGTCAAAAATAATTTAATTTAATTTAGTTTTATTCTTTAATACAAATATTAATGTTTAAAAGCTTCTAACAATTTTATTAATTATATAATTAATAAAATTTTATTAACAATTAATATATATTGTAATAAACTATTAATATTAATAACATTTGAAAATATTATATTATGATTATTTATAATTAATATAAATTAATGTTTTTTTAGTTGCTCATTATATGTTGTTGTTGTTGTTGTTGTTGTTGTTATTATTATTATTATTATTCATATTCTTTGTAACACCCCGAAAATAATTAATAGTGATTTTTGGGATTATGAAATTATTAAGAGGGATTTAAGGAAAGATTATAAGGAGATAGGAATCTTAAAGAAAATGACAAATTTGAGTATTATAACATAATAATTATTAATTGGATCATCTGAGGAAAGTAAAATATATTTATGGATTTAAATATGATTTGGGCTCATGATTAATTTATATGTGCCAAGAACATTATTAGAAGCCATTCTTATTCCTATTAGCAACCCAACTTTATCTTAATATGACCCAACTCCACTCTTAAGGAAGCCTAACCCATTTTGAACTCAATTAACCCTTATAGCCTGGTCTTACTTGTTATGCATTAGCCCACTTGAAACATAGGGCCCATTGGACCAGCCCACATATACTAAAACCCTAAAGAGTCTATTTGCATTTCATTTGGAGTTGAAAACATAAGGTTTTGCAAAACAAGGGGAAAAATTCGCACATATGAGAAGGGTGCTAGGGTTCCTCACCTTCTAAGCTCTGAATCGCTAGTTTAAAAGGAGATTTAGCTAAGGTGAGTTATACATAAGTTGATCCTCTCTTCTTCCTCTACGTTTTGGCTCCATTTGTTTGTCATTTAGGCAATTTCATCTCTTCTTAATAGAAAATCTAGTCTTTGGATGATTATTGTAAGATTTTTAGAGTAAGAGGTTAGAGAGATGATTGAGTAAGCATTTCCTTTCCAGTTTATGTATTATTTTGCTGGAAAATATCTTCAAGGATTAATTTTCATAATGGGTTATGCTATTATACGAAATTGCAAGGAGGTGAATGTGAAACATTGAAGTTAGAGGTTTGATGACTCAAATTCGAATTTTGGAATTTCCCATGGTATGTTTTTGGTAGTTGAGGCTCAACCTATGCCATTTGACCTTTTAGGTGTATGGGTAAGTATTTCCCCTTCTCTTGTAAGGTGTATATGCTGAATTTCCATCTTTTGGATTAATTTTTGGTACATGCCCTATATGTAATGTCCGATTTTCGTTAAATGACGGAAACATATGCATTTTCAAAGAAAATCCCTTAAGATGAGTGATTTAAGGCCAAATAAAATATGGATAAAATTTTAAATAATGAAAAATAAGGATTTATGCCTTGAGTTGCCTAGAAATCGAGGTCGCAGTGATTCAAAAAATTTGTCGAAAGACCAATGATATTTTCGTAAATAAGTACAATTTTGAAAAAACGCATAGGAGGGCTTTTTAAATGAAAGTTTTGAGTTCTCTGAGGTTCTCAGACGCCTTAAAAACGATGGGAAGTCCTAGAATAGTTAAAACCCCTTTGGTGTATGTTTTTTAATATCGGTTGACCCGAATTTTGACTGATTCATTTAGAAAGATTTTAGCTCCAAATTTAGTGATTCCAAAAGCAATTTATAAGATTGAGGACCTAAAATTTATTATAGAAAAGACGATTCTTAAAAAGGAACTAAAATGAATTAGAAATGAAAATGTCATGACAAAAGGGACATAATGGGAATTTTTAGTAAAGTATTTCATTTATTCTTCTTATAAATCACATCCAGAATTCTCTAGCCCCTTTAACCGACTTTGTGGCTGGCCAAAATAGAAAAGAAGACCTATATGAGGATGCACTAAACAAGGGAAGAGGAAGGAGGGAATGAAGACAAGAAAGGTGAAAATTTATGGAAATTCCTAAATTGCTCTTTAGCAACTTTCTCTTTTCTTTCCCCACTTCTTTTCCATGGGATTATTATAGTCTTTGGTTCTATTTTGAGTGTAAAACAGAGAGAGGGAGTTTGAAAGTTTAAAGAAGGGTTAAAGAAGAAGAAAAGGCATTCAAAGAAAGTTAGAAAAATAAGGTAAAATGCTAGACTCCATACTTCTTCCTTGTTCCCCTTCCTCTCCATTTCACCTCATATATGGATAGCTAAGAAGGAGTAACATTTGGGCAAAACCAAGGATGAATCATGTGATTTAAGGTGTGGGAATTAAATATATGTAAAGAAAACTAAGTAAGAACTATTAATTTACAAGATGGAATGGTTAGGGATTCAAGAGTTCAATTGAAATTCTATTTTAACACAAGTATTCCTAGGCTAAAGTGAGCCCTTGGCTGAGCTCCTAAGACCCTTAGAGACCTCCCCACATGCCTCATCCATCAAGAAAACAAAGCAAACCCATTGTTTCCCTTTTTCATACATCATTTTGGTCTAGGGTAGAACTATAGGTTAGGGATGGTTTTAATTTCACCCAAGCTCATTTTTGAGTCATATATGATGGGTGAAGATGAGGGGAAGCCTTGGAAAAAATTTAGAAATCATAAAAAGTGAGATGGCCTTATATGTTCTATAATATGATTTAAGAAAACAACATGTAGTTAGACTTTTTGTTTTAAATGTGTGATGGCTCTAAGAGACTTAAAAGGAGTCAAGAATCATAAATAAAAGAAAAGAATGGAGCCTAGAACTTGTTTGATGGGTGTTGCTTCATTAGGTGTATTTTTGGAACATAAAAGGGTTATTAGACCAAGTTAGTATTTAAGGAAGATGTATGGTTTTAGAAATGAGTTAAAGAACCTAATTGGCTTCCATAAATTGTGTTTAGGCCAAGAGAAACAAATTCCACACCTTTGTGTGTGTGAGGCCAAGGAAGGGAGCATTGTTTCAAGAAGAAAAGTGTGTGGTTACACCAAAGGTAGCTCACTCCTCCTTCTCTCATGCATAAATGTATGCTTGGCTTATCTTTGAATGTATGTATGTATATTTTAAGCTATGAAAAGTGTTCTAGCATAAGCTCTTATTCCATGGTACCATGATGATACTTTATATTTTCAAATGATGATTATTATATTTACTTGGTTTGCTTGATTATGGAGAAGCCAAGAACTCTTAGCCATGGTGAGGATGAGTCAAGAACCCTTAGAAATGGTTAAGACAAAGCAAAGTGTCTCCCATGAGTGAGGTTAAACCAAAACCTCTTTAAAAAATTGGTGAGATAAGTCCAAAATCCATAAGTGAATGGGTGAGGCTAATCCATTTACTTGGCAAGCCTATGGATGCCTTGTATGACTCATTCATATGCCAAGATTGCTTCTTGAATGATCATGTTATCCATTATGCTCATGTACGCATTTTCAAGACTTGTTTTGCATCTTTTATGTGTGATTAAAAGGGAAATAAGCTATTGGAATTCTTTGAATCTCATTTTCTCATTTCCAATGTTCTAACATGTTATGTGAATCAAGTGGACAAGGTAATGGGAGCTAACAATTTGAAAGATAAGAGCTTGACAATAATTTGCATAGATTTTGCTTCTTTATGGCTATATATGTAACACCAAAATGTATTAGCCTGAGCTAGTCTCTACTTATGCTTGATTCCATATGATGTCCAAAGAAAAGGACCAAAACTGTGGTATTTTAACACTTTAAGTCGGGATTTAAGTAGTCATATTTTGTCCTGTGGGTCCTATGAACCATTAATTATATTCTCTACTCAAACTCCATTCATACAACTTATACATAGCCTCAAACAACCCATGAACTACGGATATAAAGCTAAAAACCAAGAAAATGCAATTTCTCAAATGGGCCCAAAAGTTAAATTTTTGGCTCTAATTTTGAAAAATCATAACTATTTCTAAAAAAATAAAAATGAAGCAAACCATAGCTCTCTAAAAGTATTTGGATGTTAAATTTATACTAAAAATAATTCCAAGCCACAATCTCAGCCTTTAGATCATGTTTGATATCGAAAAAGAGATAGAGGCCCAGCTGTCCTTGGTACTGATGCAGCTTGCTGTCATGAACTTCAAAAATTCATAACTAACTCCAAAAAAATCCAATATCAATAAAACATACCAATTTGGAAAGCTATAGATGCTAACTAGAGGAAAAAAAATAAGTCTATATCATTTCAGTAGCCTTTGGATCTCAAAAACTGATGGAATAGTAACAAAAGTCGGATGGCTTCCTTGATGCTGACACAGAATTTTAGAAAGTTATTTCTCCCTCTATAGACCTCCAATTGAGGTGCTTCTAGTTGTTATTGGTCATTGTGGATGTCTAGTTTATGCCTAGAAATTTCATGACAATTGGACAACGTTTGGTCCATGAATGACAAAGATTCATTTTCGGATCCATGGTAACAATGCACTATCCAAAACCAAAAAATTCTCCAACTTCAACAATTCACCAAATATTCCCTAAACCTCCAAATATTCTATACTTTAGCTTCTCAAAAAGCTCTCAAAAAATTCTAGAGGCATGCTAAATTTCATATCAAGAAGAGCTCATTTAACTATACTTTGACAAAACTCACGAATTTGGCAATTTTGACCCCCGATATGGTTCAAAGTGGGTCCAAATGGCCTCCTACATGTTCTAGCACCTCTTGGGTAAGTTTTAAAGCACTACTACATCACATATGGGTTGCCCAAGTGGTCCAAACTATCAAACATCTCAAACTCACTATGCTACAGGTAAAAATACACTACTACCTATAAGCCACAAAGGAGCCAAATCTTATAATTTCATTACTTTGGTTCTATACATGGATCATACATCATTGATACATACTTTTACACTTATTTAAGCATTTACATATAAAAAAAAATATACATACATGAGCACTTTGGCTTTCCTATACATCAAACTATGCAAGAGTGTGCAAAAGTGTCAAAAAAAGCCATCTATGCCTCATAACTTCCACTGTTAGGCTCTTGAGCTCCACCTGAACCATATGAGATAGGAGAGGGAAAGGGGTGAGATTCATAGAATCTCAATAGCTCATACACTCATTCAAGGAAGCAATCAAGGCATATAAACAAGTCAAAGTATACAAACCATTCATAATTATACAACACATGAGTTACATGCCATGAATATCATATTAATGTCAAAAATGAACTCTAGGGACTTTTGGTCTAGCCTTACTCTATTTTAAGGACTTTTGGATGGCCTTACCCTTGGTTTAGGGACTTTTGACTTAGTCTCACTCATTCATGAGACTTTTGGCCTTGTTTCACCTATTTCTAGGGACTTTTGGCTCTACCTCACCCATCACAAGGGACTTTTGGCACTACCTCACCCGAACAATTTTCACAACCCAAAACATAAGCATATTGGTACCAATCCATCAAGGTAATAACATATGGCATGTCTCATAAAACAAGCATATACACAAGCATACAATGACTGTTGTACATCCAAGAATGCAATAAGAAAGAGTGGAGAGCTACCTTATAAGCCAACATAAGCCTTCCCTTTCAATTTCTCTTATCCCTTCTCAGTCTCACAATTAAAACTAGATGGAGCTGCTTCTTTTGAGCCTAGACACAACAAGTAGCATGCATTTACTCTCTTTGAACTCAAATAATTACTTACAAAGGCTAGGAGATTAAATCCCTAGTTTTTCCCTCTTAAAGTTTACTAGCCCATCTCCTAGTTCTTTTGTATTTCTCAACTTCCTACATTCTAATTCAAGAATTTCTTGCTTGCTCTAGGTTAGACTTCCTTCCTCTATTAAGCTTTTAAGTTGGTAGAACCAACATACTCAAGGAAAGCAAAAAAGAAGAAGTAAGATACATAAGTATCTATCTTGAGTTCTAGCTTCTTTTAAGAGTAATTCTCTTTTGCCTTCACTTTCCTTTTTATTCTCCACTCTCCCTCCTCTGAACCAAACTCAAAATAAAACTAATTCACCTACCAAAACCATAGAAAGAGAGAGGGCAAAGAGAGAAGAACAAAATTCTAAGAAGAAAAGTTATGGAAATCTTAAGTTTGCTTACCTTTTCCTTGTTCTTCCTTCCTTCTCTTAGTCTCTCTCTCTCTCTTTAGCCCTTTTCTTTGTTTTGGATGAAACTTAGGTCGGTTAGAAGAAAAGGAGAGAATCTGGACTCTTTAAGAAGCAAAATTCTTCTTTTTCATGCTTTTCTAGATTAACCCTCGCTATAGCGAAAAATGACCCTCGCTACGGTGAGCACATATCAATCCCAGGCCTCTGTTCTTGCTACGGCGTGTGCTATTGCGAGGAACCCCCTGGTTTTTGTATGGAATGCTTAAACTCGCTATAGCTAGAAGCATTCTTGCTATAGTGAATATGCTTATTCGCTATAGCGAACATGTACATTTGCTATAGCCGGGCTGTAGCCAGCAGACTTAGAAATATTTCAAGACTTAAAAAATTTCAGTACTTTTTAGTTGTTACATTTCTACCCCCCTTAAAAGAAATTTTATCCTCAAAATTTAAATACATACCTCAAGGGAATAACTCTGGATATTTTTGCCTCATTTCATTATCCAATTCCCAGGTTGCGTCCTAAGATGCCAAACTCTCCAGACCACTTTAACTAGAGGAATGTTCTTGCTCCTCAACTGTTTCAGCTTAGCATCCATAATTCTCTCCAGTTTCACTACATAGGAAAGATCTTCTTACAATTGTATATACTCATATTCTATGACATGTGAGGGCTCTGGTAAGTACTTTTTCAACTAGGAGACATGAAAAACATCGTGGATTTGGGCTAGGTAGGAAGTAAGACTATTTGGTAAGGCACGAGCCTAATTTTCTCAAGGATTTTAAACGGACCAATATGCCTAGGACTGAGCTTCCTCACCCTTATTGACCGACCCACTCCTGTCACTGAAAACACTCGAATGAACATATGGTCTCTAATCTCAAACTCTAATAGCCTCCTTTTCTTATCAGCATATCTTTTCTGCCTACTTTAGGTCGTGAGGAGTCTCTTTCTAATTAATTCTATCTATCAGGTGGTCTGGTCCACAATCTCAAGTCCGATCATGCTCTTCTCACCTAGTTTAACCTAAAACAAAGGGGATCTGCATTTTCTCCCATACAAAGCCTCATAAGGGACCATCTGAATATTGGAATGATAACATTATTATATGTAAATTCTGCTAATGATAAATACACATCCCAGTTATCCCTCATTTCTAACACACATGCCTTCAACATGTCTTCTAAGGTCTGGATGGTCCTTTTAGTCTGACCATCTATCTGGGAGTAATATGCAGTACTAAATCGCAACTTGATCTCTAAGACATACTGCAACGACCTCTAGAAGTTCGATATGAACCTAGGGTCTCTATCCGAAACTATGCTACTGGGTACTCCGTGAAGTCGCACTATCTCTCTGATATACAATTAGGCTAATTTATCCAGTGTATGAGTAGCCCTGATAGCTAAAAAGTGTGCGGACTTCGTTAATCTATCCATAACTACCCAAATAGCATCGTGTCCAAAGGATATCCTGGGTAACCCCATAACAAAGTCTATGGCTATACTATCCCACTCCACTCAGGGATATCTAGGGTTGCAACAACTTAGCCGGCCTTTGATGTTCTATTTTTACCCTCTGACGGCATCTAGCCACATAATCTGTCACATCATTCTTCATCCCTGGCCATCAGAAAATCCATTTCAAATCCTAATACATATTGGTAGCACATGGGTGGATAGTATACTTACTCTTATGTGCCTCTTCTAAAATGCTTTCTTTCAACTCATTCTGACTTGGCACACAGATTCTATCTCGGTATACTATCATACCATTCTCAGACACTTTGAATTCTGAGGTCTTACCTTGGAAAATCTCATTCCTAATCTGTCTCAGGAACTCATCCTCTCTTTGGGCATCTAAGATCTAGGTTCTCAATACATTTTCAATTTGGGTTTCACTCAAATACAATTTACCCGATACCACCTGACATGAGAGGTTCAAGTTTTGAAACTTCTCTAGGAGCTCCTGCTCCCTAATCATCATATGGGCAACGTGGATGGACTCCTACTCAGGGCATCGGCCACCACGTTGGCCTTACCCTGATGATATTTCAACATATAATCATAGTCTTTCAAGAATTCTATCCATTTCCTCTGTCTCATATTAAGTTCCTTCTAGTCAAACAGGTATTTCAGACTTTTATGGTTATTATAAATCTCTATGGTAGCACTATATAAATAGTGCCTCTAAATTTTAAGAGCAAACACTATAACGGCTAACTCCAGGTTATGTGTGGGATAATTCTCCTCATAAGGCCTCAACTGTCTAGAGGCATATGCTACTACTCTACCCTGCTGCATCAACACACATCCTAACCCTTTGCACAAGGCATCACAATAAACCACAAATGGTTTACTAGGGTCAGGGATAATCAGTATAGGGGCAGTGGTCAAATGGAACTTTCACTCTTAGAAACTCCTCTCACATCTATCATCCAACATAAAAAGTGTCTCTTTCTTAGTTAGCCTCATCAGTGGTAAGGCATTTGAGAAAAGTCCTGAATAAATTGTCTATAATATCTGGCCAAACCTAGAAAACTCCTAACCTCAATGATCGTTCTAGGTCTATCCCACTGTAACACAGCCTCAACTTTATGGGGATCAACCGCGACCCCATCTCGTGAGATTACATGACCTAAGAATCTCACCTCAGTCAGCCAAAACTCACATTTACTAAGTTTGGCATACAACCTTTTATCTTTCAAGGTCTCTAGGACTAATCTCAAATACCTCTTGGACTAATCTCAAATGCCTCTTATGCTCCTTAAAGGATCTGGAGTACACTAGGATATCATCAATGAAGACCACCACAAACTAATCTAGATACGGTCTGAATACCCTATTCATGTAATCTATGAACATAGCGGGCACATTTGTCAGCCCAAATGGCATTACAAGGAACTCATAGTGCCCATATCTCATTCTGAAGGCCGTCTTGGAGACGTCTTCAGTTTTCACTCTCAACTGGTGGTACCCAGATCTAAGGTCTATCTTGGAAAACATAGATGCCCTAGCTAACTGATCTAACAAATCATCAATTCTAGGGAGAGGATATTTATTCTTAATGGTAACTTTGTTCAACTCTCTGTAATAGATACACAAATGCAAGTTACCATCTTTCTTTCTTATAAATAGTACCGGAGCTCCCCCAAGGTGAAATACTAGGGCAGATAAACCCTTTCTTTAACAATTCCTTTATCTACTTTTTCAACTTAGTAAGGTCGGTGGGAGCTATTCTGTAAGGAGCCTTGGACACCAGTCCAGTCCCAAGAACTATGTCTATAGGGAACTCTAACTCTCTCTCAAGAGGTAGACCACTAAAGTCAAAATTTTTAAGAAAAACCTCCAAGAATTTCCCAACAACTGGGATCTCCTCTATCCCTTCCTCTATCTTAGCCTGAATAGAGAAAAATACTAAAAACCCTTGACATCCACACTCTAAATGCCTCTTAGCCTAGGCAGTAGTCATAAATGATAACTCAGCCCCTATCCTAGGTATAGTGCCATAAGCAGGTAAGGAAATAGTTCAGTGTTCACAATCAAATACCGCATTATTCGCGACCAACTAGTTCATACCAATAATTAAATTAATATCATAGAAGGGCATACAAATCAAATCAATAGTGGTATGATAATGATTAAACTGAACAGTGACATTTAAACAAGTATGGGAAGTAACCACGTGACCTCCAATGGCTGTAGTGACAGACAAGTCAAATGGCAAGACACTAACAGCTAGACCCAATTGCCTTACACAATCATAGGATATAAACGAGTGACTAGCATCCAAATCAAACATAGCAACTACAGGAAAGCCATTCACTATCAATGTACCTTAGATTAAACTGGGGGATGCACTGGCTTCCTGCTGAGTAAGGATGAACACTTGGCCTTGGGTCTGCGACCTAGGAGGAGTCGCTGTATCCATCTGGGGACAGTTTCTAGCAATGTGCCCCAGCTTCCCATACTTAAAGCATGTCACCAGAGACTGTTGGAAGGATGACTAGCTTTGAGGAGGCAGCATCAGCTTACCCCACTATGGCCTTCTATTCCATAGTTCCTTGCCTCTCCTCTTAGTGCTAGGTGTCACGCTAGAACCCTCCTATGGTCTCGGTCTTTTCAATTTTGAGGCCCCCTTATGACTAGCTATAGTTGCAGCGGGCATGATAGCTCGTAGGTTATTCTCAATCACCCTGCTAACCTCTACAAAGGTATTAAACTTCCTAATCCGCTATGGAATAACTCTGTCGCTAATCAGGGGCTTCAACCCAGTCTCAAACTGCTCACATCTCCAAGGTTCATCATCATATCTCTGGAGGTAAAAAGAATACTGAGACAACTCAATGAACTTGGCCACATATTAGTCCATAGTCATTTCATCCGTTTGTCTCAAACTCATAAATTCCATCTCTTTCTTCTTCCTCACCGAATTAAGAAAATATTTCTCATAAAACTCGACCAAAAAGCTTTCCCAAGTGATCAATATGTTCTTGGTCTCCATCAAGGATTTTGTGCTACGCCACCACCTATTGGCTTCTTTCTATAGCATGAAAGTGGTGAGCTAAACTTTCTACTCAGTGGTACAATCCATCATCGAGAATATTTTTTTCAGCTCCATAACCTAAGCCTCTGCCTTATCGGCATCCAACTCTCCGTCAAATGAGGGTGGACTGTTTTAGCTAAATTGCTTCAATAGTTTCTGGATAGGCGTCTGGATCTGAGCAGCAGCAGGCTCCTGGGAAGGTGCAGGTGGAATACCAGATGTGGATGGCTGATGTACAGAGGCTTCTCTCCTAGCTTCTTCTTGACTGACTAGGGTATCTTGTAACTACATGATCATGTCATGTTGTTGTTGGGCAATATACCCCTGCTGTTCTAGCATCTCTTGGTGTTGGCCCATCATGGCCTCATACCGATCAAACCTTTCCATGATGGTCCACAGAGGATCCTCAGACCTAACAAGAACCTCTAGCTCAGCTTTCTGAGCCCTGGGTGGCCTGCCTCTACCCCTGCCTGTCTAGTCTTAACCATGTCTGAAAAGAAATAGCAACTCTCAGTTCATAATAATATCACAAGCACATATGCATATGTATGTTACCAATTCCATGGTAATTTACAGTAAACACAAGCAAATCACACCGTTCAGGAGCTCAACACTGAGCAAAAGTGCTTGAACCTTTGTTCTGATAATAAAAATGTAATATTATAATTTATTAGCCTCAGCTAGTCTCTGCTTAGGCTTGATTCCATATGATGTCCAAAGAAAAGGACTAAAATCGTAATATTTTAACACTTTAAGTTGAGGTTTAAGCAATCATATTTTGCCCTGTGGGTCCCATGAACTCATTAATCATATTCTCTACTCAAACTCTATTCATAAAACTCATATATAACCTCAAACAACCCATAAACTATAGATATGAAACTAAAAATCAAGAAAACGCAATTTCTCAAATGGGCCCAAAAGTAAGATTTTTGGCTCTAATTTTGGAAAACCATAACTAATTCTAAAAAAATAGAAATAAAAAAAAAACCATAGCTTTCTAGAAATATTTGGATGTTAACTTTACACTAAAAATAATTCCAAGCCAAAATCTCAGTATTTGGACTATGTTTGACATTGAAAAAGAGATTGAGGTCTGACTATCCTTGGTACTGATGCAGCTTGCTATCATGAAGTTCAAAAATTCATAACTAATTCCACAAATATCCAATCTGGGTGAACCATACCAATTTGGAAAGTTGCAGATGTTACTAGAGGGGAAAAATGAGTGTAGATCATTTTAGTAGCCTTTGGACCTTGAAAACTGATGAAATAGTAACGAAGGTCCGATGGCTTCCCTGATGCTGACATAGAACTTTAGAAAGTTATTTCTCCCTCTACAAACCTCTAAATGAGATTTTTTTAGTTGGTATAGGTCACTGTGGATGTCTAGTTTATGTCCAAAAAATTTTATGACAATTGGACACCGTTTGGTCCATGAATGACATAGATTTATTTTTGGACCCATGGTAACAGTGCACTATCCAAAATTAGAAAATTCTCCAACTTTAACAATTCACCAAATATTTCTTAGACTTCCAAATATTTTGCACTTTAGCTTCCCAAAAAGCTCTCAACAAACTCTAGAGGTATGACAAATTTTATATCAAGAAGAGCTCATTTGGTCATACTTTGATAAAGCTCACGAATTTGGTAATTTTGACCCTCGATATAGTTCAAAGTGGGTCCAAATAGCCTCTTACATATTCTAGCACCTCTTGGGCAAGTTCTAAAGCACTACAACATCACATATGGGTTGCCCAAGTGGTCTAAACTATCACATATCTCAAACTCACTATGTTACAGGCAAAAATACACTACTACCTTCAAGTTACAAAGGAACCAAATCTCATAATTTCATTACTTTAGTTCCATACATGGATCATACATCATTGATACATACTTTTATACTTGTTTAAATATTTACATCTAAAAAAAAATATGTATATATGAGTACTTTGGCTTTCCTATACATCAAACTATTGCAAAAGTGTCAAAAAGGGTCATCTATGCCTCATAACTTCCATTCTTAGGCTCTTGAGCTCCACTTGGACCATATAAGATAGGAGAGGGAAGGGGGTGAGATTCATGTTATCTCAATAGCTTATACACTCATTCAAGAAAGCAATCAAGGCATATAAATAAGTCAAAGCATGCAAACAATTCACAATTATACAATACATAAGTTACATACTATGAATATCATATCAATGCAAAGAATGAGCTATAGGGACTTTTGGTCTAGCTGTACCCTATTTTAGGGACTTTTGGATGGCCTCACCTATGGTTTAGGGACTTTTGACTTAGTCTCACTCATTCATGAGACTTTTGGTCTTGTCTCACTCATTTCTAGGGACTTTTGGCTCTACTTCACCCATCACAAGGGACTTTCGGTAGTACCTCACCCGAACAATTTTCATAACCCAAAACATAAGTATATTGGTACCAATGCATCAAGGAAATAACATATGGCATGTCTCACAAAACAAGCATATACACAAGCATACACTGACTATTATACATCTACGAATGCAACAAGAAAGAGTGGAGAGCTACCTTATAAGCCAACACAAGCCTTCCTTTTCAATTTCTCTTCTCCCTTCCCGGTCTCACAATCACAACTAGATGGAACTACTTCTTTTAAGCCTAGACACAATAAGTAACATGCAATTACTCTCTTGGAACTCAAACAATTACTCGCAAAGGCTAAGAGATTAAATCCCTAGTTTCTCCCTCTTAAATTTTACTAGTCCTTCTCCTAGTTCTTTTGTATTTCTTAACTTCCTACACTTTAATTCAAGAATTTCTTGATTGCTCTAGGTCAAACTTCCTTCCTCTCTCAAGCTCTCAAGTTGGTAGAACCAACATACTCAAGAAAAGCAAAAAGGAAGAAGTAAGATACATAATTATCTACCTTAAGTTCTAGCTTCTTTCAAGAGTAATTCTCTTTTGCCTTCACCTTCCTTTTTATTCTCCACTCTCTCTCTTCTGAACCAAACTCAAAACAAAACTAATTCACTAACCAAAACCATAGAAAGAGAGAGGACAAAGAGAGAAGAACAAAATTTTAAGAAGAAAAGCTATGGAAATCTCAAGTTTGCTTACCTTTTCCTTGTTCTTCCTTCCTTCTCTTGGTCTCTCTCTCTCTCTGACCATTTTCTCTGTTTTGGATGAAACTTGGTTGGTTAAAAGAAAAGGAAAGAATTTAGAGCCTTTAAGAAGCAAAATTATTATTTTTAATGCTTTTTTGGATTAACCTTTGTTATAGTGAAAAATAACCCTCGTTATGGCGAGCACGTATAAGTCTCAGGTCCCTGTTCTTGCTACCGTGCGCGCTATTGCGAGGAACCCCTTGATTTTTATATGGAATGCCGGAACTTGCTATAGCTAAAAGTATTCTTTCTATAGCGAACAGGCACATTTGCTATAGCTAGGTCATTTCTCGCTATAGCGAACAAGTACATTCGCTATAGCCGGGCTGTAGCCAACAAACTTTAAAAAATTTCAGGACTTAAAAAATTTCAATACTTTTTGGTTGTTACAATATAAGTGGAAAATATTGTAATCCATTATTGTATATGTCCTATGATATTATGAACATGTGTAATTATGCTAATGTATCATGCATAAATGAGAATTTATGTTATGTGAATGTTACAATGAAAATTGGGTATGGAATGACAAGACTAGCATTGTGTAAACTTGTGTATGGTATAGGGTGAGAGTATGAGTTTTCAAATTCTAGGTTTGTGTACCTTTGAGACAAGTTTAGAATGTTATTTTGGTACATTCTCACATGCTCAAGTAACTACACAAGCTTTGGAAGCAAAATTGGACACTTTGATGCTAGTTGAGACCATAAAAATGACCAAACCAGAACTTTATAGCACAAATTGACCAAATGGATGAATCTTTTCATGAAATTTGGTAGACATGTAGAGCTCATTGAGAGCTTTTTGGGAAGCTAAAGTATAAAAAAATCAGAACTCTATAGAATTAATTATGAATTTTCAAATTTAGAATTTTTCTGTTGTTTTGGTGCATGTACTGTTCATATAGTTAGTTTTTTGTTCTGTGTCATTTGAGGGCCAAATGGTGTCCAATGCTTGTAAAATTTTACAAGAATAAACTAAAGGTGATAAGATTTCTGTGGCCACTAAGATCACCTTAGTTGGTAGTCTGAGCAAAGAGTTATGAATTTTTAAAATTTAATGTTAATACCAGTATCGCCACTTGACCTCCTATATTATTCCATCATTATTCAGTTCCTAACTAGACTTGGTATAGTCTGGAGATGTTGTTATCTTAAAGTTAACATCTGTAGCTTTTCACAATGACTGAATTTACATTATTTGAATTTTTCTAAAATTAGTTATAAATTTCCAAAATTTATGACAGTAACTAGTGACAGTAGCCCAAACTGCTGAGACCTTGGGTGCTTTTCAAATGTCAAACGTCTTTTACTTGATATTCCATGACTTGAAATTATTTTTAGCATAAATGAGACATATGTAGCTTTCCAAAATGATAAATAATGCATGATTTTGATTTTTCTAGAATTAGTAACGATTTTTCAAAATTTGTGATAGAAAACTTGAAATTTTGGCCGAGGCTGCACTCTTGAATTTGATGTAATCCTTCCACTTGCACAAATTCTAGGCCACTTTTGGTAATGGAATTGAGTTGTATCTATGTAATTAAATATGAGAATATGATACATGAACTCAGGTGGTCCACGGGACATCGAATGAAAAATTCATATGCTACGCAACGCAAAAAATACTTATTATTTTAATGTCATTTTCCTTGCTTCTTCATGAAATATATAGTATGAGACATGGAGATAGCATGAGATAAGCTAGGAATTTATGGTGTTACATTGTACATATGCGAAAATGGAGGAGTGGGGAGTGAACCATTATGAGTTTTGATGTCTTGACCTTGAATTAGTGCAATAGACCCTTAGGAAATTTAGGTAAGTAATTCTCAATGAATTCTTGTTAAAATTAATTAGTGAATGGGGAAAATTTCTTGCTAATAATAGTTAAATGATGATAGCTATGCTTATCTTAGGCTTGGTGTGCTTTGCATTATGGTGGTAGCTAGAGGAAAAGTAATTTGCTTCATTAAGGTAATTAGGGTTAATTTTCTAATTCCATGTATATGCTCATTTTGATTTGATACTTGTTGTACATGTATAATTTTGAATGCTAAATGAATGATTGACTATTTGTTATGTTGTGATTGGACCTTGTGAGTCCATGGTAGAACTGTGATGTAGCTGCCACCGATACACCATGCTTCGATCTGGCACCGAGTTGTGATCAGATCCCTAAATGCATTGAGCCCAAGTTGTGTTCATTGAGGGAGTTGGTGTCGTGGATGGTCCTCTCCTAGTGTTTTTGGCCATTAATATGTTGTATGTAATTGCTGGTATGAGACAGTAGTCACTGCTAGTTCAACTAGTTCATTTGCTAATTGAATTGATAATTCTAGTATTTGATGATATGAAAATACATTATGTTGACTAATCTATATATATATATATATATATGAAATTTACCTCTTGTTGTTGAGATTGTATATCTCACCTTGATTGCGGCTAACATTTTAGGGACCGGACCTCTCAGTGGTAAGAAGAAATTAATGGAAGCCTATTGTATGGATTGGTAGCACATAGGTTTGGAAACCTTGTAAAGTTAGGTCTGTGTAATGAGAATACTGGTTTTTATGTATTTGCCACATTATATCATGAATTATCAAGTATAAAGACTGGTTATGTAATATAATTGATATGGAATTGAACATTGTGATTGCATCTAACTAATAGTTGAATGACTTGATACTGTATAACCATTAAGCTTAGTCCTACGTATCTTGTGGTTAAAACACTTTTGCTGTCATGGAAGGGGAATTAACTTATATGAAATTAAGTTATGATCGCTCTAATTTAATCCAAGACCCCTAGACAATGAGGATTAGTGAATCATGATACAATGGGAGTTGGGAGGTCTAAAAGGCCATGTACATTAGCCATTAAGATCCTAGAATTCATCTAGGACTAGTGGGAATTGATTAGAGAACAAAAAAGAAAAAAAAGAGTCTAGGTGCAGGATAGAGTTGAGCTATGGCTAAAACCCCTTAAGTCATGGCCAATAGTCAATCAAAGGCAAGGAATGCTGCGGCACGAGATGTCCCACCATGGCTCAAGATGAAAATTTTACCTAGGGAGGGTAACAGAATACAACTCCACCACGACGCAAATATTTCTACCACGACACAATTCGAATAAATTGGGTGAAGGGTCCTAGGAGGTGTACCTGCTGCGTCTAGGGTCCAACATGTCGTGGCAAGAATCGTGGAAGCATAAATAGCAGGTCCTCGAAAGCATTTTACCATATGCGTAGACACCTAAGTTGCAGGACAAGGTGTGAAATTTTAGTTTCGAGTCACAGTAGCCACTTATGCTATAGCACGGGCATACCAAGTCGCGATGGAAGTCTCCAAATTTGGTTTTTCGATTCTAGTAACCAACTTTTATTTTTGACTTAAAAACCTTCAATTTCACTATGTTAAGGTTATGTAATAACTTGGGAGCATTATAAGAGGATTTTGTGAATTGAAAATTAGTAGCAACATGTATTAAAAGTTCTTAATTGAAAACTAGAATCTTTTTTGGACTTGAATAGTTATGATAGTTTGGCTAATAACCCTAATAATATTAAGGTTCTAGTTTTCTTATTTTTTTCAATCTAATTAATTGTAATGATTTTAGACTTTGATTTACAATCATTAACTATATAATTAAGCCTAATATGGTAATTAAAATTAGATATTTTTTATTAATAATAATTAGTAATTATTTTTTTATAAATAATAATGAATTTAAATAATTAATAATATTTTGAAATGTTACATTGTATATATTTTGTTTTGTTTTCTACTCAATTAGTGTTATGATTAATAGTATTTTATGCTTTTGCTTTTGGATTTATACTTTTTCTTTGGCTTTTTTCTTTTTCTGATTTTATGCTTCTAGGTTTATCCATTTGATTCTTCCTTATCACTGTTTATCATTATGCTTGTTTTTGGCTAATTCACCAATCTTTTCTCTTTGTCCAAACAACTGCTTATTACATATTATCTATACATTTACAACAAATCATTATAAATAAATCCTTCTAAACAATTACAAATAAATAACTAAAACAAATCTTTACCTTTTGCAATAAACATTATAATTCAAAATAAAAAGACATATAGAAATAAATACAGATAATTAAATAAAATCCTTACAACCATTATTACAAATAAGCAAATAAGATAAATCTTTACCTTATAAGAAATTTTTAATCTGAATTAACTATCTAAAAAAATTAATATTAAAAAATCAATTTTAGACAAAAAATATACAAGAGAAACATAATACAAAAGAGTGAACTCTAAAAAAATGAAAGGTAATGCAATAAAAACTACTTATTATGAAAGTGAAGGAATATGAATGAAAAAGAAGATAGAGAGAAAACAATAAAATTTAGAAAATAGAAAAGAAGAAGAGAAATATACAAAATGTATGAAAATGAACAAGGAAAGAAAGTTTATAAGAAAAGAAAAGTATGCGAATTTCAAAATAGGTATGTGTGAAATTGGTAACATTTTTGTGTGCTTTGTACCATTTAATTCCACTATTTCACGTGTGCAACAAATTGGTTTTTTTGCCTCTTCTACTTTTTGCTATACTTTTTGGATTGTTGTTTTTGCTTTGTTTTGAAAATCAACAATTGTGTAATATAATTTTTTCTATATAACACAATAAGTTAATATATATATATATAATATGTTGTATATAAATTTTTTATTTAAATTATCAAAAATAATTTATAGCAATTAAAAATTTTGCTTTAATATGATGGAAAAATAGAAATAAAAATATAAGATAAAAATATTAACATTACAGTAATTAATTATGAAAGAAAAGAAAAGAAAAAGCAAACACAAAATTCAATTATCATCTTCATCATCTCTTTCATTATTCTCTCTCATTTGATATCTAATATAAGAGAGATTTGGTCTATATGCATCTACATTTGGTTATTGTTGTGATGAACTTAGGCCATCTTGAGAGTGTTGTTGATGAAGACTCATACATACAACTATTTGTTATTGCAAATTTTTTATCATTTTTCTTTGCTTTTATAACTTAGCATCATCCATAAATCCATTTCTTATTAAATCTTCTATATATGAAGAGTGAGTAAATGGTGGTACTTAGGAGTATTTTTGACTTTGGTTATAGCTCATTGAATTCCCAACTATATTATAGGATAGACTTTCCACCTATAAATAGACCCCTTTTTCTTTCCACTAGCCATTGCCATAAATAAATCCAAATCATTTATAATCTCTCCTATACTTTTTGCTTCAATTTTGCAATGCATATACTCTTCTTGGAATAATAAAAAGGGTCAAATTTATAAAATTTTGACTAATATATATTTAAAAATTAAATACAACTTGACATTTACATATATAGATTTTGATTTTTTATCAACCTATTGGCCCATCGATTGATGGATTCTGAGATAAACCTCAACAATGTAGGTTCTCTCCCTAATTCTTCTACCTTTTGATTTACAAAATAAGATATTAGTACTTATTTACATATTTATAACCTTAAGTATTATTGAAAGAAATAAAGTTAATAACAAATCTTCTGGTATGCTTCATCATCAAAATAGACCTCTTATGTGAAGAGATGCACCAAACTCAAAAATGGAGGCTCTATTTTTCATTCTTTACTCACTTCATGAATGGAACTCTTCATTGCTCCAACCAACACACAATTCATTTTAGATGGATTCTCCAATCCATAGAGGGTTTTGTCCAATTTTTCTAGCAATTACAATGTTATCTTTTAAACAGTTAAGTACTTTTTTTCTTTTGGTTTAGCCAAATTCAATAATGATTCTCGGATGTCTAATAGTAATATCTCTAAAAAAAAGGTTTTAATTAATAATGAGATAAAACTTACGATTTACAATTATGTAATAAATAAGAAGAGAATTCACATAAAATTCTTGAAACCATAATTGTTGATATAGTTTAAAGAGCTCTGACCAATAATTTTATGGACCTTTATATTTACTTTTAATAATATTAACAATGCAAGTACCAATATTGTTGTCATTTGGGTGAAACCTAATTAATGAATAAATTAGATATGCATTAATAAAATTAATAATAAATTAAAAATTATGTTAATATTTAAAAATATATTAAATAATAACCTTAATTTGCTAACTGATTTAATCAATTGCTTAGTGATTGTTCTTGGGGTATTAAATTCTTCTTTCATTGAATTAAGAGTACTTTGGGAACAAGCTTGAACTCCACTCGAAGATGTCACACCATATCAAGACATTGTCCAAACTATAAGACAAACGGTGTAAAAGTTCTATATTGATCAAATTTTCACTTTTAACAATGGAATTAATAGATATCATAGGCCAAAATAATTCAATGTTATTCATATGGACCCTTTGGCCTCACTAACAATTTCTTCCATCCATAATACACTTAATCAACTAGAACTAACATAATTTGAAGCACCAAATTCAGGTCCAAGGTGTACAAACCAAAATAGCATCTCACATGACAGTTTCTAAGATTTTCCATATTCTAATATGAATTTTGAAAAATCATAATTAATTTTTAAAAAATTAAAATCATACAAACTCTACCTTTATGGAAAGCTACAGATGTCAACAAAAAATAACTCTAGGTCAAAACAACTAGGTTTGTCCTACGAAAACCAATGGAACAGTACATTAAGTCAGTATAGCATCCTACAACTGAGCTCTAACTTCAAAAAATCATATCCCCCTCTATACAGATCCAAATAAGGTACTCTCAATGACTATAGAAAGCTTAGGATGTCTAGTTTATGCCTGTAAAATTTCATAAACATTGGATCTCATTTAACTAATAAGTGACGTAAGAATTCAAACTGACCATTTGAATAGTAACCTTGACAATTCTGCGTAATTTGGCCAATTTTGAAAATTTATAATAATTCTTTAGAGCTCCAAATTCAGTGCTCTTTAGTTCTATGAAAAGATCTAGATGAGCCCTATATTCATTCCAAATTTCATGTGCAAAATCGTCCATTTGGTCAGTTTGTGGTTCATATCAAGATTTGGTCATTTGTAGAACTATAAAAGGGTCAAAATGGTACCAAATGGTCTCCTACTCATTCCACAACCATTTGAACACATCCAAAAGCATAAAATCAGCCAATGTGAGGATTTCAAATGGTCTAAATCATCATACATCTCATAACCACCATCCTAGTTGCTTTTACGTACACGGACATCAAGGCTCAATGGTGTCAAAAACTCCCATATTCATTCATTTAACTTCAAAATTAATACGTACACCATAGTTATACACATTAGAACATGTTCAAGTGGTTAAATCTCATATACATCATATCTTTATAAACTTTGACATCAAAATACAAAATTTCTTATTTTATTGTCAAAGTTCTAGTCTTTAAGTTGCTTAACTCTCATTTCTTGTTCCTTGAGCTTCACCTAAACATGGTTAGACATATGTGGGGAATAGTGAGATTTAAAGAATCCTAATAGCTCTTTTTCCTTTCAAACATACATAAAGGATGTATTTATATGTCAAAGAATGCATGCATGCCATATAAGCTACTAATGAACATACATAAATCATTTTCCCTGTCATATGAACTTATACATGTCAAACATAGGCTCTTAAGGGCATTGGTCTATCCTCACACAATTTCTTTGTGACTTTTGGATTTGTCTCACCCACTTTCAAGGGACTTTTGACATAGCCTCACTCTTTTTGATACTTTTAGCTATGTCTCACCCATTCTTTGGGACTTTTGGCTCATCCTCACCCATGCTTAAGGACTTTTGGCATAACCATATCCATTCAAGGCACTTTGTATTCATAAACATATTTTAATAAGTATAATGGTACCATAACATGTATTCAATGACTAGAAACATATCTCATAGTTTAAACATACACACAAGCATCCAATGACAAGCAAACATCCAAGCAATGCATGTGAGAAAGGTTAGAGAGCTATCTTGAAGTAAGAAAACAAACTTTTCCTTTTGGTTACTCCTTCCCTTTTTTGGCCAAACACATGCAACTAGGTGGAGTTTGGTTTTCTTAGCCTAGACATATCAAATAAGACATAATTCAATCATTGGAACAAGCTTCAGCCTTATATAAACTCTATGCATGCCTACTTTGTTGTAAGACACCATTATAGTTCCATACAAGACACAATGAAAAGCAACCCTTAGGATTCATGATCTTGGCTTTAATTCAATCCAAGTTTCTTGACTCCATTTAAACTCCTTAGAGTTACCACAAATTCAATTCAAGGAGCCTAGACTTAAGTTGCTTCTTTATGTCTTAAAATGGAGCCTACACCTCTATCTCACAAACTATGATTCCTAAATTCATACCAATACTTCTTTTAATGTCTATTACTCATATCTAGTTCCTTCTTAGCCTTAGAATTAATTAAAACTCTCCCTAGGCGCTTGGACATGCTTAGGCCGAGACATGAGTAAGGTAATGGACCCATGGAGTTTGCTAAATTTTCTTTAGGGAATTGAAACTTGTGAAACTTCCTAAACCTCTTATGATCTCTTACATACTCTTACATAAACTAAATTATCATTAGGAAGCACCAAAATTAGCTAGGTACATGAAAATCCCTAAGTGGCATAACATGATTTCTAAAGCTTCTCCTTGAAACCTGTAACACCTTACTTTCTAGCTCATACCCATCATGCCTTACATACTTATATACACATGCTAAGCATACAAGGGAGGTTATTTGCTCTACCTTATGCTTAATTTCTATGGCATTATGTATGGGTAGATTTCCACTGAAAGTCACATGGACCGGGTGAGCTCTTTCTCTACATCCCCATGCTTAATTATACTACTAAGACTCATTTCAATCCCAACAACATGCTTTAAACTCATGGAAAGCAAAAAGGGATTTGAGACATGCATTTTCGTTCTTGGCAGATTTTGCTTCATTTCTGGGCTAAGTTTGGAAATTCATAACTAAATGCAGAAATATCGTAACTGCATGATCTCGGTCATCCTAGAAAGCTTGAGACGTCTACTTCATGCTAAAAATAAGTAGAAGTCTCAATATCTCACATACTCTGCGTTTGACATCAAAATTGTTCACTGGTCAGAGGGGGCTTCTTTGCTGTCACAGTTTACCGATATGGACTTTGAAAAGGTCTAACTAATTCCACAAAAATCCAATGTTCATAAACTATATCTCTATGGAAAGATGTGGATGTTAGCTAGAGGAGAAAAATATCTCCAGATCAGTTCACCAAGCTAATTTCCCGGAAACCGATGAAACAGTACCTCGGGTCTGGTTGGGTGTCTGATTCTGGGCAGGAACTTCGAAATTGCATAACTTCCTCTCTAGACCTCTAAATTAGGTGCTTCCAGTTCCTACAAGTCACTGTGACCATCTAGTTTCTGTGTATAAAATTTCGTAGCCATTGGACTACGTTTTGCCCTCAGATGACACGTTTGTCAAACTGACCAAATGAACCGTGATTTTCCCAAATCTGAATTTCTGATGTCAACTTTGAAAAATCATAGAAAATGCTATAGACCTCTAAATGACATGAACTCTAGCTTCTCAGAAAGCTCTAAACATGATCTAGCTACATGTCAAATCTCATAGCAAGAAGAGGTCATATGGCTAATCTATGACATCATGTGCAAGAAGGCCCTTTCTTGGCCAAAAGTGGGGTTCATAGGGTCCAATCTTGGTTTTTCTACTCCTATGACTCCTTGAGCACATGAGAAAGCATCTCTAGGGGCTATCAACCATGCCTCAAGCATCTAATAACTTAGATTGGAGAAACTCACTATCCCATGCCCACTTATGCACCCATATAGCCTATGCTAAAGTTAAGCATCTCACATTAAAACATGCCTCTTCATTCATCATAGACTTCATTCTCATACATTCATCATTCATACATATATTATCTTACAAATACTCTTAGGGACTACATCATTTACATCATTATCAATTTACATATACAATTCTCATATACAACATATTGCAAAAAGTCCCTTTGTACAATTCTTCCTTAGCTTCCCTAGCCTCATGCTTGGTGGTGGTTCCCATCTCTAGCCTCACTTGGTCCACCTGGCATGGTTGGATGGTGGAGAGGGAGGGTGAGATTCATGGAATCCCAGTAGTTCAACTCTCATTCAATCATACATATATCGCATGCAACAAGTCTCATTATGCATGTATGGCATGTTAGCATATAAAACCATGATGAAAACATTTAAAACATATGAATTGGCCATGCATAAGGAAAACATTCTCAACATGTGAGTAGGCCACACATAACATTTAGGAGCTTGCTAAGTACTTGGATTAGCCTCACCCACTCCCTTGTGGCTTTTGGATTTGCCTTACCCATTCTTTAGAGGTCCTTAGACTCAACCCTTACTCTTTGGGAGTCAACCTCACTTTTGGGAGACTTTTTACTCTTGTCTCAACCAACTTAGGGGTTTGGCTCATCCTCACCTTGGCTATAGGGTTATTGGCTTTTCCATTTCCTCAAGCAAACCAAAACAAATCACATAAATCATCATTTCAATTCATAACATATCATCATGCTAACACACTTCTCATAGCTCATATCATTCATACACACAAGCAAGACAATGTAAACACACAATTATGCATGAGAGAAAGTGGAGAGAACTACCTTGTTGGCTATTCATTACTTCCTCTTTCACTTGACTCCTCCCTTGTTGGTTTCACAACAACTTATAGATGGGAGAGCTTCTCTTTAGCCTAACCACACAAAAGCATAGAATTAATACCTTAATACTTGATTCTCAAGCTAGGGATTACTTCTAATCAGCTCTACTGAGCTTCTCAATCTAGGTTTCATCCTCTCACTAGAGTCCATTAGTTATCCCCTCTCTTTTCTCAACTCTTAAACTCTTAAGAAAGGGGGAAAGCAAGAAAGAGAAGACTATATACTTCTAATCTCTCTCAAGAATGGTTTTCCACTCTCTCTCTTCTGAACCAACCTCAAGACCTAACCATTTTTGCTATCTAAACCGTAGGAAAGAGAGGGGAAGGGGAGAAGGGCAACATACTAAGAGGAAGCCATGAGAATTCATACCTTTCTTGTGCTTTCTTCTTCTCTTCAGCTTCTCTCTCTCTCCTCTACCCTTTTCTCTCTCCTAAGACGAGCTTGAGTCGGTTAGAAGAAGAAAGAAGAGATTTGGAAGCTTTTAAAAAGTCAAATTCTCTTTTTCTCGCTTTTCTGGACCGCTCTTGCTATAGCGAGTCATTACCCTCGCTACGGCGAGCTCGTGTCTGTTCCAGACCTCTGCCTTCGCTATGGCGTCGCTACGGCGAGCTCGGGCCTGTTCCAGACCTCTGCCTTTGCTATAGCGCCGCTACGGCGAGCAACTCCCTGGTCTTTGTATGGAATGCCGCACTCGCTATAGATAGGAACAATTTCACTACGGTGAGGGGGCATTCTCGCTATGGCTATTCCATTTCTCGCTATGGCGAGAAGACTTAGAAAATTCTCAGCTCTTCAAAAATTTTCCAGCTTCTCTTTTTTTTTTCCTTTTCTTTCCTCTTTTCTTTTCTATTTTCTTTTTCTGGGTCGTTACAAAACCTAATTACATCTTCTAGCTTCTTACACCCTATAATCCTTATTCCTACTTTGCTATGACTTGAATTCATTCTCTCTTGATTGGGTCTAGAGTTAGCTGAACATGTACATGGAGGAAGCAACCAAGAAAGGCAAGAAAGCCGTGGAAGCTAACATTGATTTCAAGCTTTGTTCAAGTGGTTTTCCTTTGCTTCTAACTTCTCCTTCAATTCCTCTCCTTTTCCTCCTAAGCTAGAGATGAAAATCTTCAAATCAATCACCAAATCCATAGGAAAAAAAAGGGAGAAAGAGGAAAACAAGGTTGGTGAAGGAGGAAGCATAAAAAGTGTTGGTTTCTTACCCTTTTCAAGGCTTCTTCTCCCCCTTGCTTCCCTTCTTGTGTGCCTAAGAGAGTAGCTTTTGAATTTGTTTTGGAGTGCAAATGAGTTGGTCAAGAGAAAGGGCAAAAGAGGGGACATTTTTAAGAAGTCAAAAAGTCACTTTTACAGCTTTTAAAATTTTTAATTTAGTCCCTCTCCTTAATTTCTTTCATTTGGGCTCATTTCAACTTTTTTTTTACAATCATCTTTTCTATCATAAAATTTAGGTCCTCTAATTTATAAAATAATTTTGGTTAAATTAGATTAAAAACCTTTCTGAATGAATCAGTCATTTTGGTCAATCGATAACCAAAAATGTAAACCGGAGGGGTTTTAACCATTATAGGGATTCCTATAGTTTTTAGGGAATTTGAAAACCCCGAGACACTCATTTTTTCATTTAAAGATCTCTCCTTTAAGTTTTGTAAAAATTGCCTAAAATTATGAAAATGTCACTGGCTTTTCGTGGCTTTCCGTTTGGCCATTTTGGCTCAAGTTCTAAGCTAACCTTAATTTTGTATTCTCATTTTGAATTGTCTAGATTATTGTCTTAACCATATTTTGGCCTCAAATCTTTCTATTTAGGGGACCTCCTTTAGTAATTCCCTTAGTCTATAGCGTTTTAAAATAAATGGATATTACAAAAGACACATTATAAAACATCTTTATTGAAATTTTAGAAATTAAAGAAGCTGACATTTTCAAAAAAAAAATTATAAGTACAAATTTGATAATTAAACACAAGTAAATAATATCCTTATTGACTTGGACTAGTGTTTTCTAAATGATATTTGTTAATTTGTGGTTGCATATTCTATATTAATTCTTCATTTGTCTGCATTTGCATTTTGTAAAACTCCATTAAATGGTCAATATCGTTATGTAATCTCCCCTGCGAGTATATAGTCAATGACACTCTAATATGATTTGAAATTAGGTGGTGGAACATAACATCTAGTATTTTCTAAATGGGCCTAAACCTCCCAATAAGTTAGAGGAAAATGAGAAAAAGAGTAGAAAACTAATTAAAAAGAGAAAATAGAGAGAAAAGAAGAAAAAAAAGAGAAACAAAGATGCACGAACACTAGTATGCTGGAAAAGTGAAAAATATAAGGATTTTAATAAAAAGTTAATTCAAACAAGTTGATGTTATTTCCCACTATATATGAGTTAAATAAGCTATAAAGAATGTTTAAGACGTATAAAATAGGTCAAAACACTGACGGAACAAAAAACAAGAAAGCCAATACTATAGTGTAGTTTTGAACTATTTTATGTTGTTCTGAGCTCTTGTAACCCAAGAAAGTTAACTTGAAGGTTTTAAGACCTTCTAGTATGGAGTCCAAATTTGCAAAAAAAAAAATTGAGTCAAAAAGTTAAAGATAGAGTAAAGTAAAAAGTAGTGGTATTTTTTCTATAATTATGAGTAATTTTAATGAAATAGCTTTTTTTTTTAATTTTTAAATGGTTCTTTGTCCAACCTTGTTTTCCACCACCATTCTAAATTTTCTTCAACAAGTTCATGCTTCATCCATGGCATGACATTGAGGGAAGAAAAGACAAAGTAAAAAAGCTATCAAATAGGTGTGATTTTTGAGCTTTTTTCAAGTTATCCTAGTTAAGAAAAATATTCCTCTTGTAACACCTTAAAATTAATTAAAGGTAATAATTATGGATTTGGGCTTAATTAATAAGAATTAATTATTTAAAGAGGGGGACATGAAATATTAGGCCTTATGATTATTTTTTCTAAGGTAAGAACCTTTAGTAAGAGCCCAATTGCTTTCTTAACCAAACCCAACAAAAGTAAGCCCATTTAACCTCAGCCTAAAACTTAGAAAAATGGGCTCCAGGGGGTCTTGGGCTATTAGGTCAGCATATTTCATCCCTAACCCTAAGAGTTTTGTAACCCAAACTATCAAGCCTTGGCCCAGTATGCAGATTTTTAGACCTAATTGAATAATAGGCCTTTAAGTCAGCCCACATCACTTTAAAACTCTAAGAAAACTTTATTTCCATTCATTTTGGTTCAGAAAAACTCTAAAGGTCTGCATAACAAGGAGCATTTTCCCATTTTGTAAGGGCAAGCTTGGGTTTTCTACACATTTCCACCATTTCCTACTTTTAGAGTCAGATTTAGCCAAGGTAACCTATGTAAAACTTGTTCCTCTCCTTTTTCTCTACATTTTGACCTAAATAGCTTCTGGTTTAATGGATTTTCATTGTATTTCTAAATCTAAAATTTGTCATTTTAGGTTGTTCTTGTATGACTTTCAAAGGCTGAAGTTATGAGGGTCATTGGATAAGTATCTTTTCTCCATTTTAATGTATTTTATGTTGGTTTGAGACTCCAATGGTTGACTTATGATATGGCTCTAGTTGCATATGAAATTATCTAGAAATTAGAGAGAAATCTTGAAGTTTCTGCTGTGGGAAGGCTCACATTCGAATTTGAATCTCATTGGAGTTTAGTTAAGTGCATCTTAGATGTTTAAGATACTAAGATTGCTAGGTGTATGATTTATGCTAAAATTAGTATATAAAATATGCTTTGACTTCATCTAGGACTTCTAGGTGTGTGGAAACTTATGTTGACTTCAGAACCATATGCAATTAAGTAAGGTAACTGGTGTTAATTTTAATTTTTGACTATATCTATTTTAATTTTATATCTATTGCACATGTATGATTTTGAATGTTAAATAATTGGTTGGCTACTTAAATGGTATGTTTGGACCTTATGTGAATCTATGGTGGAGCTGTGGTGCAGCTACTACCTGTACATCGTGTTTTGATTAGGTATCGAGTTGTAATCAGACTCTTATATACATTGAGCCTAGGTTGGGCTCATTGGAGAGTTGGTGTTATGGATGGACCTCTCCTAGTATTTTTGGCCTTTAACATGTTATATGTAATTGTTAGTATGTGATAGTAGTAACTGGTAACTCAACTATTTCATTTGTTGATATGATGGATGTTTCTCATGTTTATTTAATTAAAATGTGTAATGTCCCACATCAGATGGAGTAGTCCTGGGAACTGCCCATATAAGTAGAAGCAAAGCTCTCTCCACCAGCGAGGCCTTTTCCTAAGGGGAAATAAGAGTACCCAAGGGAGGAATAAAACCCCACCAAGCAGTGTGCGGGGTGCCGCAATGGGAACAATATTGCTGGAGGCTCTGTGTGGTGTTTGGTATCAGAGCCGGCCGTTCGTATGTGCAACCCAAGGACGGGTTGGCCCCAAGAGGGGTGGAATATAATGTCCCACATCGGATGGAGTGGTCTTGGGAACGGCCCATATAAGTGGGAGCGAAACTCTCCCCACCAACGAGGCCTTTTCCTAAGGGAAAATGAGAGTACCCAAGGGAGGAACAAAACCCCATTAGGCAGTGTGCTGAGTGCCGCAACGAGGACAATATTGCTGGAGGCTCTGTGTGGTGTTTGATATCAAAGTCGATCATTCGTATATACAACCCAAGGATGGGTTGGCCCCAAGGGGGGTGAAATGTAATGTCCCATATCGGATAGAGTGATCTTGGGAACGACCCATATAAGTGGGAGCGAAACTCTCCCCACCAGCGAGGCCTTTTCCTAAGGGGAAATGAGAGTACCCAAAAGAGGAACAAAACCCCACCAAGCAGTGTGCCGGGTGCAGCAACGGGGACAATATTACTGGAGGCTCTGTGTGGTGTTTGGTATTAGAGCCGGCCATTCGTATGTGCAACCCGAGAATGGGTTGGCCCCAAGGGGGTGGAATGTAATGTCCCACATCGGATGGAGTGGTCTTAGGAACGGCCCATATAAGTTGGAGAAAAGCTCTCCTTACCAGCAAAGCCTTTTCCTAAAGGGAAATGAGAGTACCCAAGGGAGAAACAAAACCCGACCAGGCAGTGTGCCGGGTACCACAATGGGGACAATATTGCTGGAAGCTTTGTGTGGTGTTTAGTATTAAAGAAGAAATAGTTTTAGTAATTTTGCTTTAAACTGATAGCCATGATTATCTTACTCACTTAAACCTGATATAAGGATTAATAATAAGCATTGAGCTAACAATTAAAGGTAAAAGGACAATAAAAAAAGTCTAACATGGAATGTATGTATATTTGGAGGTATGATTTCAACTTATTAGATGTGAAAAACTTTCTGACCATATACCATGCCAGCCTTTTTTGGTTTAATGGTCTTCATCCATAGGCATAATTCTTCATTTGGTGAAAAATTACTGCAGCAAGTAGCATGACTCTCTTTGCACCTTTTAAGGTTGATATAATCATTTTAAAATGAAAAAAAAGAGAAACCAAATACATGAAAGCATTGTGCAAAAGTAGATATAATAGCATAAATACAAAATGAACTTTACATGTACAGCTTTTGATTTTTTATCAATTTAACTATTATCTACACTACTTCTATATGATTAAGCATGAATCTTGATCCTAGCTCAATTTTGCCATATGCTTTGAAATTGGTGTAAGGCCTCCTTTGTGAAGAAATAATTCAGCACTAAAATTCAAGGCTTTATTTATTTATTTATTTATCCTATTGACTTTTTTGTTGAAAATTTAAACAGTTCTAACTAGCACATAATTTGTTCCAAATAGATTCTTTAACCCATTTAGGCCTTTTTTCCTTTATCTCATGTGTAACGAATTAAGTCCTTCAAGCAATATCTCTGACACATCTTTTAAAGTTCTTAACTATTTGAAAATGGTCTTCCATTCACCAACAATAATATTTCTATAAACATAAGATATTTTTCTAATTATTAATAAATTAACATAAGGAATTACAATTGTATGACACAAACATTAAAACATATCTTAAATTCTTGAAACCATAATTGTCTAACAAATTACGGAACTTCTTCTCAACAATTATATGGACCATAATAATTATTTTTTATGACAATCATAATATAATTAACAACCTCTTCGTTATCTGGCAAGAACCTAATTAAAGAACATAACTATCTAACTTGAACCATCATTAATATTAAAATAATTCATAAATAAAGAATGTAATTAAGCAAAAATCTTACTCTATCTTGTTGTATGGTTTGATTTACTTTTTTTTTTAAATAAGCTCTTTCCTGAACTTTGACATACAAATATGCAACCTATTTTCTCCTTCTAGATATTTAGTCAAAGAGATTTAAAAAAAAAAAACTACTACTCCTTGAATGAGAATTCAAACAAAAAGAGAGAAGTATATATAAATAATAAAAAAATTTACATAATATTTAAACTAAAAACCTTAGCTTGAAACTTAAAGCTCTAAAAAAACTATATGCCAAAAAAATTATATACCAAAAAAATCACTCTTCTTCTTCATGGTCATCTTCATCCTATTCATTATCTTCATCTTTGTCTTCATCTTCATCTTATTGAACATCCACATTTTCTACCTGTATATCTATATGAAAATCTATCTCCTCCATTTCTCTCCCATCTTGTAATGAACCACTTAATATCTTATTATCTATTGTACTAACATGCCACTTGTAATATTTGGTTTCCTAAATTCAAATCAAAATTAATGAGATAACAAAAGAGGACCCCCATATAGAATGAAATAAGGCCAAGTAAGAATAAAATAATAACTTAAGCATCCAAAATTGAGGCAATAAAGCTAAAGATGGCTCAAAACCGGAGCCAAGGTAGTTAAACGAAATAAACTGAAAAAGTAATCACAAAATTATAATTTTGGTAACTTTTTAGAGACTCAAAAGAGAAAGTTTTAAATGACAAAATTAAGTTTTTTAGAATTCTCAAAGGCCCTAAAAGCTATAGGAACCATCAAAATGACCAAATCCTTTTCAATGTATGTTTTATATTGTTAGTTAACACAAACTTTGATAAGATGATTCGGAATAGTTTTGAACCTCATAAAATTGAAAATAAGTGTCTTTAATAAACTGAAGGATCTAAATTTTTATATGAAAAAGACAATTCTAGAAAAGGAGCTAAAATGAGCCAAAATAGAAGGATTGAAGTGGAATGGCATAATGGGAATTTTTGAAATATTTATAACCCACCTCCTTTCTTCTTTATTTTAGCCACACCACCCTTAGAGACTTCTAACAAACTTATTTTCCCTCCAAATCAGCAACTAGAGTTGCCCAAAAGGAAAGAAGAAGAAGGAGGAAAAAAGGCTAAAGAAAGGTAAGAAATTGTCCATATTTCATAGTGTTGCCTTCAACTTTGTTCTCTTCTTTAAGCTCTTTCTTTTGGTGGTTTTAGCTTCTTGAAAGAAGTGTTTTTGTAGTTGGTTTCTTGGAAGGAGAGGATTTGAGGAAACAAAAGTGTAGTAGCAAATTCTCCTATTGAAAAGCTTTAGAACAAGGTATGTTTCATAATAGGAAATTGCCTTTTCTTGTCTCTTCTTTCTTCTCCATGTTAAGCCAAACCTAGAGCTACATAGGGGGAGATGTATTTTGACCAAAACAAATTGGGGGAAAAGTGTTTTGAGACATGGAAAGTAAGAATATGAAGTTAGAATCATTAAAGAAGTATTGGGAAGCAAGATAGTAAAATTAGGGTTTTAGTTATACCTAAAGAGCTAGGAACCCTTAGGAGTATAATTTAACTCATATGAAAGTAAAATTAGGCTAAAGAGAAGCCAAAGAATGTGAATAGGCATTAAAATCCAAGAAGAAAGTAACAAAATTTCATATGGGGCTTATATGGGTGTAGTTTTAACCAAGGCGAGTATAAAGCACCTAGGGAGTATTTTCTTGAGTTCTAATGAATTTAGAGATTTAGATATGATAAATAAATAATTATAAAATCATTAGATTGAATTTAAGAGCCCAAAATTAAAACTTGAACTTTTGGAGTCTAAATTGGGTTAAAGAAACAAGTTGGCTTTAGACCCCTTTAATCATATATATTGCAACACCTAGCTCTATCCAACTAATTCATACAAAGCATGAAGTATAAGACAAGGTTCACATCCATTTATAGGTATTTCAATACCAAAATTGGCTCATTTATAGGTCATATGTAGTTATAGGGGTCAAAATTTGTTCCTTTCTTTTCTTTTATTCATTTCCATTATAAACAACTTTGTTCATACCCATTTTATCATGTTTAGCTCATGGGATGCCTTAAAATGAACATAAAACTGAGATGACACATAGGCCTATAATTCTGTACTAACTTTAAAAATTCATAACTCAAACTATATAACTCCAAATCATGAAAATTAAGTGTCTATCGAAAGCTTAGGATGTGAATTATATGTTGTAAAAATTTGAGTTGAAATTGAATTCACTTGTCTCACAAAATGCAATAGAATAGTAACCTAGTTCATATTGGAAGGCATATGACAGACCTAAACTTTAGAAGTACATATCTTGAACTACACTACTCCAATTTTGGTGATCTCAGTGGCCACGTAAAGCTTATAATGTAACTATATGCATGTAAAATTTTATAAACATTAGAATTCATTTGGCCCTTCAAAGACATAAAATATCATATCTACATTGGCTGAACAGTACCAAGACTATTTTAAAAATTTTGCAAAACTTTAGAAATTCATGAAATATTTTATACAACTCTAAAAATTCTAGGTCTTAGCTTGTTATAAATCTCTAATAGAGATCTAAATGCATGCCAAAACTTAGACTCCAACTAAATCATTAAGACTACTTTTGACAAAGGAGTTGTTTATAACAAATTTAAGACCATTCTTAGTTCTAATTTGGACTATTTAGGGTCCAATTGGTTTTCTTTTACTTTGAGCACATTTTATTCATCCTAAATGTCATTTATAATCATTCCATAACTTGCTAAAAGGGTTTGATCAAAATTTAACCCCTTAACATCCAAATATGCATGCATCCAGAATAACATTACTAAGGTCATTTGCTACCATAATAGTCATACATTATCATAACTTGTCTTACATTGATATTCTCATACTTTTACATATGTTCCTATCAAAACATGGAATATCATCATTTAACGCCCGGTATGTTGTAAAAACACCGAAACGGGCCAGTTTGAAAACTAAGTTCCCTGAAATGAGTGATTCAAGGCCAAATAAAATTAGAATAAAATTTTAAATAATAGAAAATGAGGATTTGAGCCTTGAGTTGCCCAGAAATCGGGGTCGAAGTGATTCAAAAAATTTGCCAAAATGCCAGTGGTATTTTCGTAAATAAGTGTAATTTTGGAAAAGCACCTAAGAAGGCTTTTTAAATGGAAATTTTGAGTTGCTTAGGGTTCTCAGAGGCCCCAAAAACCATGAGAAGCACCGGGACCAGTAAAGCCCCTCTAGTGTACTCTTTCCGATGTCGGTTGACCCAAACTTTGACTGGTTCGTTTGGGAAGGTTTTAGCTCCAAATTGAGTGATTCCAAAGGCATTTTATTAAATTGGGAATCTAAATTTTATGATGAAAGAGACAATTCTAAAAAAGGAGTTAAAATGAAGCCAAACCAGAAATGCCAATGTGAAGGATGAAATTGGAAACAATTTTAAAAAGGAATCTTCTTTCTTCTTCTTTATATGCCATGTTCTTTCTCTCCTTTCTAAGACTGACTTACTTCTGCCCATTTTCAGAGGAAAACTCCAGCTTCTTAGGGGCACAAGAGGAAGATTTTGGAGGAAGAAATTCAAGAAAAAGGTAAGAAACTTTAAGAAATTTCATATCCTTCCTTCTTGAAACTTGCTCCTCTCCTCTCAAGCTTTCTTTCTATAGTTTTAATGGAGATTTTGGTGCTATTTTGAGGGAAGAACAGAGGGGGGAATTTTGAAATTTGGGGAAGCAAGCCAAGTAAAGGAAGAGCCTTCTTGGAAGAGCTTGATTCAAGGTACTTTCTATGCAAGATGTTGCTTCTTTTTCCTTAGTTCTTCTCCCATATTTCACCCAAAATAGACCCAAGGAGAGGGAAGGGTTTCTGTTCAAGAACCATCAAGAATTAGTGAGATTAAGTTAGAGGAAGATAGAAGATACTAAGAAATTCCAAGGAAATCCATGAAACTAGAAGTTAGAAAAGTGTATAGCACTTAAGGGATTATAAAAACTGATTTAATCCATAAGTTTTCTTGGCTATTTAAGTGTTTCCTTGACCTCCTACAACTCTTAACAACCTCCTTAAATGGTTCCCCCATCAAGGAAAAATCAAGAAGCCATTAAATCCCATTTATGCTCTAGGTTTCGGCCAAGTAGGGATGGCATAGCTGGGGAGAGTTTTAAATTTTTCTAAGGTCATTCTTGAGTCACATTTGATGAATGAAGATGAGTAAGGGCCTTGGGAAAAATTTAGAACTCAAGGAAAGTGAATTGGGGTCATAGGTTCCATATTATGACCTAAAGAAGCAACATGATACTAGGCCCTTTGTTTAAATGGTGTGGTGGCTCCAAAAGGCTTAAAAGGAGTCAAGAATCATAATTGAGAGGAAATAATGAGGTTTAGAAGTTATTTGAGGAGTGTTGCTTCATTAGGTACCATTATGGACCATAATGAAGCCTATAGAGTAATCTAGGGCTTAAGTAAACTGTATAGCTTTAGAATATGTTTTATGAACCTAATTAGCTCTCTTAAATCATGTCTAGGCCAAGAAAAATCATCTCCACCAAATTGTGAGTGTATAGCCGAGGCAAAGGAGGGAAATCCAAGGAAAAAAGTGTGTAGATTTGTATAAGGTAGCTCTCTCCACCTTCTCTCATGCATGGATGTATATTTAGCTTGTTTTATGATGTGTGTATGTATATTTTTTTAGCTATGAAAAGTATGATAACATGCTCTTATATACCATGACTCTTGATATCACATTATGCTTTCAAATGAATATATGATGTGTGGTTGGGCTTGCTTGAGTGTGGAGAGGCGAAGAACTCTTCACCATGGTGAGGATGAGCTAAAAACTCTTGAGCTTGGTTGAAACAAAGTAAAGAATCTCCCAAAAGCAAGGTGGACTCCCAAAGAGTGTGGTTAAGTCTAAAGATTTCAAAGAATGGGTGAGGCAAGTCCAAATACCATGGAGAGAAGTGTGAGGCCAATCCAAATACTTGGTGAGCTCTTGAATGCCTTGTATGGTGTGTTTCTATGCCAAGCTTGATTTTAAATATTCATGACTTTTATTTTTTCCACACATGCATTCATAGAACTTGCTTGCACATATTATGTGTGATGGAATGGGAGATGAGCTATTGAGATTCTTGAATCTCACTCCCTCCTCTTAAATGTCCTAATATGCTAGGTGGATCAAGTGGACATGGTAATGGGAGCCAACCATATTGAAGAAAGAAGATTGCCACCCATATGCTTGATTTTTGTCTTTTGATTCATCATGAAACTTCATGATGTATATTATTATTATAAATAGTCTATGACCCCTTGGACAAATGTAAAAATGATATTATGTGATAGCTAAATGAATGAGTATGGTGTATGTATTCTAGAAGAGTGTTTATGTCAATGTATGCATTTGAGAAAAGCTTGGTGTAATATGTATAAGTGAGGGTGAAAAGGCCAAAATGAGATGCAAATGGTTTGGGACCATTTGGGCAGCTCCCACAAGTCTTAAACATGCTTTTAGACTTACCCAAAAGGTGCTAAGACCCAAGGGAAGCCAAATGGTAATTTTGGTACCTTATGTGGAGCCAAAAGTGACTAAAATGGAATCTTATATTATTTTTTAGCTAAATGATTTATTCTTAATTTGAGATTTGGCATGCTATTAGAATATGTTGAGAGCTTTTTGAGAAGCTAAAGATCATAATTTTCTGAGATCTATAGAATATTTGAGGATTTTTCAAAGTTGGCCAAAATTCTTGAAATGGTCTGATGCATTGTTACATTGGGTCTTAAATTATTTTCTGTCACATGAGGCTCAAATGATGTCCAATTACCATGAAATTTTATAGTAAGAAACTAGAGGTTATAATTGACTTGTTTCAACTAGAATCACACCATTTGGATGTCTAGAGAGGGAGATATGATTTTTCAAAGATTCAGTCCAGTGTCAGGCGTCCAACCAGACCTTAGTCACTATTTGATCTAATTTCAGGGTCTGGGCGAGCTTGAACTAGTCTAGAGTGATTTTTTTCTTCTAGCTAACATACTCAGATTTCCATATTGGTATCATTCACTCAAATTTTAATTTTTTGGAATTAATTAGACATTTTTGAAGTTTATATCAGTAAATTGTGATAGCATCAGGACCTAGTCTGACATCTAGATTATTTTGCATGTCAAACGCTATGTTTGTGGGATTTTATGACTTGTACATATTTTTAGAATGAAGTAGGCATCCCAAGATTTCCAGGATAACCAAGATTACATGATTTTTATTTTTTTAAATTTAGTTATGATTTTTCAAAATTTTGGACAGAATGGGGACAAATCTGGTCGAAATTCAATAAGTTTAATTTATGCTCCATTTCGGTTTTCGTGGCTCATGAGCAAGATTTTGTGATGAAAATGAGTAGTAATGATGTATTTAAATATAAGGATACATGGTATGAATCTACACGGTCCATGTGACACCAATTGTGAATTTTTAAGCATGACATAATGCGATTAAATCCATTATTGTTAGTTCCTTTTTCATGTGCTCTTATGAACATAATGATATGAAGCTTATGAATGCCATGAATGAGGTTAGGTATATATGGTATTACACATCATCCTTTACATCACAAGTCCATAAAGATACAATAATTGTGTCATATACATACACTTGTCAAAATCTAATACAAAAAGAATTACTAATATATCAATTTCTAACTTTTAATTCTTCTCTTCATCTTGGCATTGGCTAGGTGTACCTAAAATAGTTAGTGGGAACATAGGGGTGAGATTCAGGGAGAATCTCAGTAGCTAATATCAATTAATTCAATACATACATGGATGCCATAAGTGTATGTTATATATGTGGTGTAAGAATGCTATGCATATGTCTCATGTAAATCAAATGCATCATATATCATAAAAATCCATTCATTCTATAGCCATAGTTTCATCATAAACTTGCTAGGCTTAACTTTTCTCAACCTGGGGCCAAAGAAGAGCTACTATGCTTAATTCCATGCCTTAGGGGAGCTAAGAGCCAAAAAACATGTTATACTCATACATAAAGCTTATCATGGAAAACATAACATGACATACTTCATGAAAAGCATCAAGTAACAACACATACAAGCATCATAACTCATTCAAGCATTCAAATGTGTATAAGAAAGAGAGATAAAGCTATCTTGTGATTTTATAAACTTGAATCTACCACTAACACACTTGTTAACTTCCTTTTCCTTTACTTTCTTTGGTTTGACACCCACAAATGAGGGAGTTTAGGTTAACTTGACCTATATATGATAATTACAAGACAAAGTAATCCCATAGAGCTCATTCTAGACTTCATAATCCTTACTTAATTTCATTAAAGCTCAATGTGATACATAAAGCTAGTTTTAGATCCATAATGAAGCTACCCTTGGTTTTTGCTTTCTAAACCTCAAAATCTTACATGCTACGAGTCTTACAACTATTAATAAACTCATTTGAATGATTACATGCTTGGTTAAAGAGGTTTAGAACCAGCTTGCTTCATTAACCTCATTTAGGCCCTTAAAATTTTAACTTTCATTCTAGAACTCCTAAATTCAATCCAATGCTTCATAATTATTTATTCATCATATCTAGGTCTCTAGATTCATTAGAAGTCAAAGAAACACTCCCTAGGTTGTTCATCCATAGCTTGGTTGAACCATGTACCGTTTGGAAGCTATATAGAGTTTTGTTTATTTTCTTTAGGATTTTGATACATACCCATACTCCTTGGCTTCTCTATAACCTAAACATGATTTAATATAGCTTGAATTATCCTCCTAGGATTCCAAAACTCTCAAGGTGCAATTGAAACCTTAATTTCCATATCTTAGTTTTTAATGCTCATTTCTTGATTCTAATTGCATTTTCTAATTTTTCATGCCTCAAAACCCTTGTCTCCATTATGTTTTGGCCAAAAATCACCCTCCCATACTCTCTTAGAGTTGGCCAAATAAGGAGAACCAAAGAAGAACAAGGAAAAGTAAGTTTCATCCATAATATCATACCTTGTCTTAAAGCTTGTCAAGAGAGAAATTTGATACTACAACTTGTTTCCTTAAATCTTCACCTTCTTCTTAAAGTTTAGACATGAAAACCCTTTATTTAAAAAACTAAAACCATCAAGAAGGAAAGCATGGAGAACAAGTTTAATGAAGGAGTTGCCATGAAAAAGAGCTAAAATTCTTACCTTTCTTGCCTTCTTTTTCTCCTCCTTCTCCTTTTCTCTTTTGTGCCTCTTGGTTCTAGCTTAGAGTAGAATAAGTCAATTTTAGAGAGTGAAGAATATGGTTAGCCTGATGTAAGAAGAAGAGAGTAAGTTATAACAATTTTCATAATTCTCATTTTGCCATTCAACTTCAATATTTTCATTTTCGCTCATTTTAGCTCTTTTTTTAGAACCATCTTTCTTATATGAAAATTTAGACTTTCTAGTTTATTAAAAATATTTGCTTTCAATTTTATGAATTTTGAAGCCATTCTGAATCATTTAGTCAAAGTTTTGGTCAACTGATAGATTAAAATATACACTGGAAGCGTTTTTGCTATTTTGAGGGTTCTTATGGTTTGTAAAACTTAATTTTTTTCATTTAAAGCTTCCTCCTTTGAGTTTTTGAAAAGTTATCTAAAATTACAAAATTACCATTGCATATATGATTAAATTTATTTAGCCCTTTTTACTCTGGTTTTGGGCTGTCTTTAGCCTTGCATCTTTATTTTTAGATGCCTAAATTATTATTTTTAAACTTGTTTGAACTTGTTTTATTTTATTCTGGGGACTTCCTTCTATATCTTATGGTTTCAATTCAGTTTAAGAAAATTGAATATTATATATATGATGATTCAAATGAGTCTTCTTAGAGCTATAAGACTCATAGCAAGCGAGAGTTTGGGGTTTAGGAAGTGAAAACCAAGGATTGTTTCTTATTGGACCTAAAACTTGTACTAAGTTACACATTAAGCTTTCATGGCATTAAGTAAAGATAATAAGGTTTAAGATGAATCCAAATAGACTAACTTGCCTTATAATTGCTATGTGTAGGCCAATATAACCCAAACTTATCTAATTGTGAGTGTCAAGCCAAGAAGAGCAAAAATAAGTTAACCAAGAAGTGGGTTTATGGAATCTTGAACCTTTACAAGCTTTAAGGTAGCATTATCTCCCTTTCTTGCATATTTATGAATGCTTAAATGAGTTGAAGTGCTTGTATGTATTGTTCCTTGATGTATTCATGTGATATGTTTTAGCATGATTTCTATGATAAGTTTCATATATGAGATTGACATGCTTTTTGACTCCTATCTCCCTAAGACTTAGAATTGAGTATAGGAGCTCTTTCTTGGTCCCGAGTTGAGTTTAGTAGAGCTTAACTAGTTTATGTTGATGCCATGGCTTGAGAATGAATGAGTTTTTATATTAAAAGTTGCATTTGAATTACATAAGGTATATGAATGGCATTCTTGCACCACATGCATGCATTTCCTTATTGTGTTATGTGTTCATTGAGTAGTAGAGATTGGCTACTAAGATTCTTCAGAGAATCTCACCTCTATACTCCCCCTAACCATTTTAGGAGCTTCAAGTCAAGGTAAAGAAGTTGACAAGAATTAGACATTAGAAATGATGTATTGGGAACATGTTATGTACCTTAATGTGATTTATGTATCAAGAATGGCATGGATAGTGTAATTTATGTATCTATGATGACTTATGATACAACATGATGCATATTAACATGTTTAATGATGGAAACTTATATATGAGCATGAGAGTATGAATGCATGGCATTTTGTACTAAGATATGGCCATTTTTATAAAAACTTGCCTATGTTATACCATGTCGTATGTGTGCATACTTGATGCAAGAGGGCCATATTTTGATCCAAACCTCTTTACATATAATATGAAATGGATGGAAATAATGGTTAGAATGATTGAAATTTGTTCAAAGTGAAAGAATTTCATTTGGACACCAATTGGTCTATTTTAGATCTAAAAATGGTCTTAAAAAGAATCTAAACTATACCTATGTCAAAAGTGGCCCAAATGACAATTTGGCATGTAATTAAACCCTTAATAGAATTTTTTAACAAGTCAAGAATAAGAATTTTTGGAACTCTACGGAATGTTTTATGAATTTCCAAAATTTTAAAAATTATGCAAATTGGTCCCTAGTACTGTTCATGTTGTTTAGTTCTAGTTTTTCATGTTTTTAAAGGGTCAAGTAAATTCAATTGCTCATGAAATTTTACAATATAAAGTTCACATCCTAAACTTTCTATAGACACCTAATTTGTATGAATCATAGTTATGTAACTTAAGCAATAAATTTTTAAAGTTTGGTGCATAATATGATTTATGTTGCAAATTCAAGCTAAGGTGACTCTTCGGGTATCCACTGTGTAATTCATGACCAAATGGACCAAAATAAGTTTTTTTTAATAATAGGAATAAAAGAAAAGAAAGAACCAAATTTAAACCCTTGTAACTTTGTTTGATATGTAAAAAGACCGATTATGGTGTTTAAAAGTATAAGAATGGTTGTAAACCTCACTTCTAATTCCATGAATGGTATGAATTAATTAAAGGAAGCTAGGTATGACACCACTTGATGCAATAGTACTAAGAGACCTTGTTAAGCATATAAGTGGACCTAATGAAGGATATGGTGCTAAGTTTCAAGCCCAAGGACGTGATTTGCAAATTAAAACCCAAGAGTTCAAGTCAAATGTGCTTAAAGATCCATTGCAAGGCATAGGAGGCCCAATAACAAGAGTTAAGGCCCAAGCAATGAAAGAAGCCTTCAATTATTTGATTCATAAGTTTCATAACTTAGAACCCATTTATTTGAGTCAAGATAGGACCCAAGAAGATGTAAAAGGTGTGATCATGCTAACCATTCTACAAGAGAAGTGTCAAGGCCCAATTGGAGTCCAATTGCAAAAGATTAAAAATCATGTGTCAACCATGTGATTTTTTATTGAAGCATGAGCATCCTATGTGACTATTTAAAGGAGCTCATTAGTTTTGATTAGGATTCTTATGAATTTCATTTTTATTTATTTTATTATTTTTTAAGACTTGGTCAAAGATCTTATCTTTAAGATTAAGTTAAAATTAGTATCCTAATTTTGTTCCTTGATTTTAGGCACTATTTAAAATATTTCTAATAAGATTTTAGAGTTTAACTTTTATTAGGATTTTAGACTTTAGAAATTTTTGCCTATAAAAGGCTTCCTATTGTACTCTATTTTAGATCATGAATGAATTTGAGTATTATTCAATACTTTGTGAGACTTTTACTTCTTTGTATTCTCTGAAAGTTCACGTGACTTATCAAAGGATTAGTCTTCCTTTGTGGCGTCTTGAGGCTAGGGTTCTAAGAGACAAGTTCTCTTAGGGTCTTTTCTTTGACCAACATTCTTGTTTTCTAGCCAATCCCGGGCAAAGTGTCATCTTGTTGAAGGTTCTTAGGATAAGGTTCCTAGAGGGTCTTGCATCAGTTGGTATCAGAGTTTTGGTTCGCTAGTACAAGATATATCTTTGTGTTTCTCTACCGTTGTTCTTCATACTTTCTTTCCTTCCATTTGTATTACCTTTTTCATCTTTTCCTTTGTCTTCCATCTTCTTCTTTCTTCCATTATTGTATGCCTCCATCCTCATTCAAAAAAAAAAAAAAAGGAGAGTGTGATACTCCAAAAAAAAATTCAAAAAAAAAATCGAAACAAAAAATTCAAAAAAAATTAAAAAAAATTGAAAAAAAAAGTGAAAAAAAGAAAAAAAAAAAAAAAGGAAATTGCAAGTTGTGCAAATTCAAAGCTTAAAGTTTGGAGTTAGTTTCCTAATTGGAGTCAATTTCCTAATTGAAGTTAGTTTCATAATTGGAGTTAATTTCCTAATTGGAGTTAGTTTCCTAATTGAAGTTAATTTCTTAATTGGAGTTAATTTCTTAATTGGAGTTAGTTTCCTAATTTGATTGCATTGAGTAGCCATCGAGTTATCTACTTTCCTATTTGCATTCAAGTAAGGATTTTCTTTCCTAATTGTTTTGAACTTAAATTGCAAGTAGTTTCCTATTAACTTGGTTCCTAAGTAGTTTCGTATTTTTAAAGTTTCTTATTTTTAGATTTTCCCTTTTCTTCTCCTTCCTTCCAAGCCATCCCAACCTCCCCTTCCTCCTTGTTTTTCCTTTCCTCTTTCCCTTTTTGTTACACACCTCTTTTTCTCTTTTGTTTGATTCTTTGGGAATTTACATTTTAAGATTCTAATTTTTTTGATTGCCACTAGTCTGATCTTTTTATTTGATTTACTTATGACTTGCTTAGAATACTTGTAAGAAGTAAATTATTGAGTGGTAAAAGGCTAGAGTCTACTATCTTGATAAAAGCCAAATTTTGAAAGTAAACACAAGTGAATTACTATTATTGAGTGTAAACACATAAGCTAGTGAGTTGCGAGGCCCCATATCTTTCTTTGCTTATTTTTGTACAAACTAATATTTCAAGATGTCTGGAGAATCTGAGCACAGTGACTTTGACATGAAAATCTGGGTTAGAGCTGTTCAAAGTACTCTTGAGAAACTTAGTGCTAGATTAGATGATATGGAGTCTTCTTCCAATAGGAGGACCCATAGAAGGCGAGCTTAAGTGGAGCTTGATGATGATGCTGAGTTCGACTTTAAGGAATCCTATACTCAGAAAGGCAGACAATCATCATCCAATAAGGATGGTGGTATTGGAAATATCAAGATGAAGATTCGGTCATTCCCTGGGAAAAATGACCCAGACCAGTACTTAGATTGGGAAAGAAGAGTGGAGCATGTGTTCAAGTGCCACTCTTACACTGAGGCGAAGAAAGTAAAACTTGCTGCAGTGGAGTTTACTGACTATGCTAGCATCTGGTGGGATTAACTCTTACTCACCAGAAGACGTACCGGTGAAGGTCCAATTTGTGATTGGTAGGAAATGAAAACTATCATGTGCAAATGTTTTGTCCTTAGTTACTATTACAGAGAATTGTATAAAAGGCTCCAAAAGCTGAAACAAGGTTTTATGAGTGTGGAAGATTACTATCAAGAAATGGAGATTGCCATGATTAAGGCAAATGTGGAAGAAGACCATGAAGCAACCATGGCCCCATTCATTGAGGGCTTAAATCCTGATATAGCTGCCCAAGTTGATTTATACAATTACCTGGATATAGAGGAACTCTTGCATAGAGCTATCAAGGTGGAAAAGTAACTAAGGGCTCGACAAAAGCTGAAAGTGACATCTAGCTCGAGTTCTTGGAGGGATTCCAAAGTCCCTTTCAAGCCAAAGATTGATTTCAAGTCTAAGAAGGAAAGTAAGGTAAAACCCTTTCAGGTTAAAGGTAAAACTGATTCAAAACCTTTCTCGTCTTCTAATCCTACTACTTCCTCCTCTAAGGTCAGATGCTTTAAATGTAATGGTTTTGGTCACATTACTTCACAATGTCCTAACAAACGAATTATGATTATTCTTGAGAATGGTGATGTGACTAGTGCTAGTAGTGAGTCTGAGGAGGATAAGATGCCACCCCTGACTGATGACTCAGATTTAGAGTTAACTGATGCTATAAGTGGTGAAGCCCTTGTGGCTAGGCGTGCTCTCAACATTCAACCTAAAGAAGATCTTGAGGTAGAGTAGCATGAGCATATTTTTCATACTCATTGTTTCATCCACAAGAAGGTATGTAGTTTGATTATTGATGGTCGTAGCTACATAAATGTAGCTAGTACTTTACTTGTGGAAAAGCCGAACTTGCCTACTTTGAGGCACCCTACCCCTTATAAATTACAATGGCTTAATGATAGTGGGGAGGTAAAGGTAACCAAACAAGTGCTCATCTCTTTTTCTATTAGTAATTATCATGATGAGATTCTTTATGATGTAGCACCCATGTATGCTGGTCACTTGTTACTTGGTAGGCCATGGCAGTTTGACAGAAAGGTAAAACATGATGGATATAAAAATTATTACTCCTTTTTTTTTAATGGTAAGATCATTATGTTGACCCCTCTTCATCCTGTTCAAGCATATGAGGGTCAGTTAAAAATTGAAAGAGTGTAAGAGGAGAAAGCAAGAAAAGAAAGGTAAAGTGAGTGTGAGTATTGAGAATGAGAAAAAGTAAGAGAAAGGAGAGCTGAGTAGAAAGGAAAAGAAAATTAGAGAAAAACATGAGGAAAAGAAAGTGAGTTTATTTTCTGGTAGAAGTAAGATCAAGAGAGCTCTTATTTGTGAAAATGATTTCTTATTGCTTTATAAAGATGTTTATCTCACTATCGATGATCTTGATCACTCTTTGCTTGCTAGTGTTACATCTTTATTGCAGGAATTCTGTGACTTGTTCCCAGAGGAAATAACTGATGGATTGCCCCCTCTAAGAGGCATTGAGCATTGTATAGACTTTATCCCAGGGGCATCTATTCCCAATAGATATGCTTATTGAGCAAATCTAGACGAGACTAAGGAAATACAACATCAAGTGGAAGAGCTCATGAAGAAAGGCTTTGTTCATGAAATTCTGAGTCCATGTGCTGTCCCGGTGATTCTTATGCCCAAAAAAGATGGCAAGTGGCGAATGTGCGTCGATTGTCGTGCCATCAATAAAATAACAGTAAAATATCGCTATCCTATTCCTAGGTTAGATGATATACTTGATGAGTTGCATGGTGCATGTGTTTTCTCTAAAGTTGATCTTAGAAGTGGTTACCATCAAATTAGGATGAAAGAAGGTGATGAATGGAAAACTACTTTTAAGACCAAGTTTGGGTTATATGAACGGTTAGTTATGCCATTTGGCTTGACTAACGCACTTAGCACTTTCATACGTTTAATGAACCATGTCTTTAGACCTTTCATTGGAAGATTTGTTGTGGTTTATTTTGATGATATTTTGATCTACTCTAAGAGTCTAGAAGAGTATGTGAGTCATTTGCATGATGTGTTTGTTGTGCTTAAGGAGAATAAACTTTTTGCCAATTTAGAGAAGTGCTCTTTTTGTTTGGATTTTGTAGTTTTTCTTAGATTTGTTATAGAAGCTCGTGGCATACAAGTGGACGAGGAAAAGGTCAAAGTAATCCAAAAGTGGCCAACTCCAAAGAATGCGAGTGAAGTAAGAAGCTTCCATAGATTGACGAGCTTCTATAAGCGATTCGTGAAGGACTTCTTTACTCTTGCTGCCCCTTTGAATGGTTTGGTAAGAAAAAATGTGATATTCAAGTGGGCAAAGCACAAAAGTGTGCTTTTAACATATTAAAGGAAAAACTAACTAATGCCCCTATACTTATGTTGCCTAATTTTACTAAGGTTTTTGAAATTGAGTGCGACGCTTCTGGTATAGGCATAGGTGATGTGTTGATGTAGGATTCTAAACCTATTGCATATTTCAGTGAGAAATTGAGTGGTCCTGCTTTAAATTATTCCACATATGATAAAGAGTTGTATGCCTTAAAATGAACTTTAGAAACTTGGCAACATTATTTGTGGCCTAAAGAATTTATTATCCATTTTGATCATGAGAGTTTTAAGTTTCTTAAGTCCCAGGGTAAATTGAACAAAAGGCATACAAGTTGGCTTGAATTTATTGAAACCTTCCCTTATGTGATTAAGCATAAGTAGGGAAAGGAAAATATTATAGCTGATGCATTGTCTAGGCGTTACACTTTGATTACTTCCATGCATGTTAGATTGATAGGTTTTGAGATGTTAAAAGGCATGTATAAGTCTGATTCTGATTTCGCTGATATTTGGAAATCTTGTGAATTGTATAGTGCTAATGACTATTACAAGTTTGATAGATTCCTTTTCAAAAAGAACAAGTTATGCATTCCTATGTGTTCCATTCGTGAGGTTCTTGTTAAGGAAACTCATGGCGAGAGATTGATGGGCCATTTTGGTGTAGAAAAGACTTTGGCTCTTTTGAATGAGCATTTTTATTGGCCTGGCATGAGAAAAGATATGGTTGCTATTTGATCTAGATGTATTACTTGTAAGCATGCTAAGTCTAGAATTCAATCACATGGCTTGTATTCTCCTTTACCAATTCCCTCTCACCCATTGACTGATATTTCTATGGACTTTGTTTTGGGTTTGCCTAAATCTTCCACTGGGAAAGATAGTGTATTTGTTGTTATGGATAGGTTTAGTAAAATGGCACATTTTATTGCTTGTTCCAAAACTAATGATACTATGTATGTGGCAGAATTATTTTTCAAAGAGACTGTTAGGTTGCATGGTATGCCAAAAACTATTGTTAGTGATAGAGATGTGAAATTCTTGAGTTATTTTTGGAAAATATTATAGAATAAACTTCGCATTAAGCTTTTATTTTCTACTACAGTACATCTATAAATTGACGGGAAAACTGAGGTTGTTAATATAACCCTCTCTACTTTATTAAGAGCTATCATTTAAAAAAAATCTTAAGAATTGGGAGAAGTATTTGCCCCATATCGAATTTGCTTATAATCTTGTTGTTCATTCTGCTACAAAATTCTCTCCTTTTGAAATTGTTTATGGCTTTAATCCTTTAACCCCATTAGATTTGCTTCCTTTACCCTCACATGAGTTTACTAACCTTGATGGTGTTAGGAACGCAAAGTTTGTGCAGGATTTGTATGAGAAGGTGAAAGCCAATATTGAAAGAAGGAATGAGCAAATTGCCAACCAAGTTAACAAGGGTAGAAAGCGTGCGGTGTTTGAACCCAGTGATTGGGTGTGGGTTCACTTGCGAAAAGAACATTTGCCGGAAGCAAAGGAAGTCAAAACTCCAACCTAAAGGAGATGGTCCCTTTCAAGTTCTTGAAAGGATTAATGATAATGCTTATAGAATTGACTTGCTTAGTTCTTATGGAAATGTTAGTGCTACTTTTAATGTAGCTGATCTCTCTTCCTTTGATACTACAGATTCGAGGACGAATCCTTTTCAAGAGGGAGGGAATGATGCAATAGCACCAAGAGACCTTATTGAGCATAGAAGTGCACCTGATGAAGGATATGGTGCTAAGTTTCAAGCCCAAGGACGTGATTTGCAAATTAAAACCTACGAGTTCAAGTCAAATGTGCCTAAAGATCCATTGTAAGGCATAGGAGGCCCAATAACAAGAGCTAGGGCCAAAGCAATGAAAGAAGCCTTCAATTGTTTGATTCATAAGCTTTAAGATTTAGAGCCCATTTATTTGAGTCAAGATAAGGCCCAAGAAGATGTAAAAGGTGTGACCATGCTAACCATTCTATAAGAGGAGTGCCAAGGCCCAATTAGAGTCCAATTGCAAGAGATTAGAAATTATGTGTCAACCATGTGATTTTTAATGAAGTATGAGCATCCCATGTGACTATTTAAAGGAGCTAATTAGTTTTGACTAAGATTCTTATGAATTTCATTTTTATTTATTTTATTATTTTTTAGGACTTGGTCAAAGATCTTATCTTTAAGATTAAGTTAAAATTAGTATCCTAATCTTGTTCTTTGATTTTTGGCATTATTTAAAATATTTCTAATCAGATTTTAGAGTTTAACTTTTATTAGGATTTTAGACTTTAGAAATTTTTGCCTATAAAAGGCTTCCTATTGTACTTTATTTTGAATCATGAATGAATTTGAGTATTATTTAATACTTTGTGAGGCTTTTGCTTCTTTATGTTCTTTGAGAGTTCACATGACTTATCAAAGGATTGGTCTTCCTTTGTAGCATCTTGAGATTAGGGTTCTAAGAGACAAGTTCTCTTAGAGTCTTTCCTTTGACCAACATTCTTATTTTTTAGCTGGTCCTGGGCAAAGTGTCATCTTGTTGAAGGTTCTTAGGATAAGGTTTCTAGAGGGTCTTACATCACCACTTCTCTTTTTAGTAAGCAATCTCTAATGTCTTGATGTCATTAGTGAAACTCCCTAGTTTAGTTTTTATGAAAACCTACCAATTTATATTATTTCTTTTTCTTTTCAGAGATGGTACATGATAGACTTGAGTAGCTTATTCTACAAAGACAAATGGATCAAATTTTCTATAGCTTTTAGTATGTTTAACTTCAATAATTTTATATTCTTTGTATATCTTCATCCTATGATTCATAACATGATCTAACCAATCACAATAAAATAAAACTATTTTGTTTTAAGGTTTTCTTCGATATTGTAACTCCATCACCTCCTTAAAAATGCCAGAATAATCATTTTCTCCATCACCATCCATTCCTTTTAAGCAAACTTTATTATTTATTATCTTTTTCCCAACACTTCAAGATTTGGTGTGAAACTTGTATCCATTCGCAAAATCTTTGGGCCATGTTTGCACTTCTTTAAGTGTTCTCCAAGCTATGCCCTTCAAGCATGCACTATCACTAAATTCATCTTCATCAAAAACCTGTTTTAAAATAAAATAAGGTTATAACTATGCAAGTAGATGGCTCATTAAAAAAAATTAAATAATAATGTCTCCACATACTTTAGATTTAAAACACAAAACAAAGTTATGCTCAATTATGGAATCAATTTCTCTAAAGCTAATGTTTGAATTTAATATTTTCAAATCTTGCTTAAAAGTGCTGCATTGCAATTTAAATATTAAGACACGAATAATAACTAATCATAATATATGGCTTTATATCATTGTGACAAGTCTATGTCTTACTCAATATATGGCTTGACTTCATTACAATTCAACAGGACGTGGAGATAAGTGGCATCAAACTCCCTATCACTCAAATAACAAGCAGAGCACTTTCCAAGTGAATGTCCAACTTTAGTGAAAATTAATAAAGTTCGCTCATTTGCTTCTACTTTATCAACAAAATTATTTCAACAAACTCTCGTTTACACAGAAGGTATATAAGACTTGAAGTAGCATGGACAAAAGTGCAATACTCCTGTGATAAATACGCCTTGCAAATAGAACCTTTCACATGAGCTTTCTTTTTAACTATCTGTTTTAATCTATTCAAAAACCTATATAACCAAATGACAAGTAATTAGAGACTATTATTAGTTGTTACAACATACCTAATTAGAAATAATTAGAATTATCAATTATCTTTTAAAAGAATACATCAATTGATACTAGATTAAGCCACCAAGTCTAGCCTCAAATAGCAAATAGACTAGTAAATGTTTCATAGAATAAAAGAACTCTAGTGGGAATATTCTTTCTAATTTTGTAAAGAATAATAGGAATGTTGCATTTCATTTGCATTAAATCATCTAATCATAATTTTCTAAAGAATAAATTCAATTCAGTTATAGGTTTTCAGATTTGCTTAGGAAGTGTACTAAAAGCGATTGGTGGCAAACATTCCATAAATACGTGACAATCATGACTTTTAAGCCTAAATGATTTTTTTCCCTTGAATCTACACATTTTGACAAGTTTAAGGAATACCTATCAAGCATTTTCAATCTTCTTATCTAATCACAAAGAGCCTTCTTTGCTTTAGTGTTAAAGTAAACTTAGCTTTTAGCTTAACTACTTTCCCATTATCTAATTCTTATAGCTTTAAATCTCTTTGCCAACAATATTCCTTCAAATCTATCTTAATTTTTATGTTATCTTTGGTCTTTCCTTTGACATTTATAATAGTATTAAATATATTGTCAAACACATTTTTCTATATATATATGACATTTAAATTATGTCAAACCAATTGATCTTTTCAATATGGAAGTTCCTAAAATATACTCAATTTTGTCTAATTGTGATATTCCCCGTAGCCCGGTAATCTAAAAATCCCTTGATCAACTATTTTAGGAAAGCTCCTCACATATTGCCATAATTCTTCCCCATCCAATCTCAAGGAAGGGGAATTGTTTTCAACCTTATTCTTTTTAAAAGTATCTTTATTCCTTTTAAAAACATAGTTCATAAGCAAGAATTATCAATGATTGTCAAACCAGAAGTTTTTTCCCCATATTTTAAGGTAAAAGCTGTTAAGTTGATCATACAATAAGGATAAGGTAATTTTCTAGTAGTACTCTACCTTAACAACATTCCATATGTTGAAAAGTCATTTATCATCCACATTAATGTTGCTCTCATCTAGAAATCCTACTTTGTTGAGATGTAGGTTGATACTTCATCCTTCCATAATAATTTTGACTCATCAATTAGTGGTTATAAGAAGACATCAATCTTCATCTTAGGATTTTGGTGTCTATAAATGATTATCATAAAAAATAAATAAGGAGTAGTTATGCATGATTTAAGAGGTAAATTATAAGAAGTAATTATCATCGATTAGCATGAATATGGTGAAGTAAACTGATTGTAAGGAGCAAACTCATTTGTATATAAGCCTAATCACACAGTTTGTGGTTCTATGGCAAAATCAGGATATATCTTAACACATCTCCTATACACATAGCAAAATAACAATTAAACTACTCATATAACTCAATATGATATCTCAATCTTACTCATATCATAAGCTTCAAAAGTCTCTCATATTATATATACTAAAATAATTGTTCTATACATAAAAAAATATCGATGATCATATATACATTCAAATTCATAACTACTAGAGTATTTATGTTCAAATTACATCATATCTTGCTCAACTATCAAATAAAAGTCAAGAATCCCCTTACCAAAGAACTATTCTGCTTGTTCATTATTTTTACTCTTCTTAGTTCTACACACACACAAGGGGGTGGTTATACTAGATTGGCCTAAATATGATACATTAGAAATAAAAATATCAACTACTATATAATAGCTCATTTCACTATAAAACTTAGCTTAACATAGCTAGACATAATTTTTAGGCATACTTTAAGTTTTTATATCTTATAATTATATTTATCCTTTTTATAGGCATCATACTTTAGAAAATCATAAATTTAGTTAGGGACCTCTAAATTTAGCAAACTTCACCTTGTTTTAAAGTTGTAAATATGTACTTTCTAATGTAATAATTTTGGAGTAAATGGATTTCATTTGGTCGTTGAAAACTACTTAAAATAGAACTAAAATTATGTAGAAAAAAGACTATAATTGATAGCTTTTTTAGACCAAATATAAAAATTCATAAAATATTCAACAGAGCTCCAAAAATTACTATCTTAGTCTTAAATCAAAATATCCTCTAAGTGCATGCCAAATTTTTACTCTAAAGTTAACCTCTAAGGTATTCAAGGGCACACCTACATTTTGATGATGGTTTTATTTTACAATTCCAAAGTGCCATTCTCATTCTTTTGAGAGTTTCTCATCATAAGCAAATTTCTTAGCAAGCAACATGGTTCACTAACTAAAATTGGCCATATTTCTTAAAATGACCATTCCACTTGCATGTCTAAGACATGCCCACTTGTATATTTAAATCTCTTTGTGTTAATTTATGCTATAACAAGAATGATCATTTTCTCATTATTTTGCCTTCATTCTTAAGACTTGACTAACTTACTTAGCCTATTAAAACATCATTTAAACATGCATACACTCATTATAACCATACATTCACAAAATGACTATAGTTGACCATAATTGGGCTAGAAATTTCAACTTATGGAATCTAAGCATTTTGACATTTTCTTTGCCTCGAATCATCTTTATAACTCATAACTAAATTAATTAAAGCATAGAATTCATGAAACAAGCCTCCTAGATGCTCTTACTTAGGTAAGGCTGAAACTATGCACTTATAAACTTCCAAGCAATTTTCTCAAATTTTAAACTAGTTTTAAATAATTATCATATTATATTCATACTTCCCATTATCAATAGCATAAAATAGAGTTAAGAAAATCTCATCTCAACTCCCCCTCTCTCTCTCTCTCTCTCTAAATGAAATTGAGTAGATCTAAGGTTTGTAAATTACCAATTTTCCTAGCTAACAACATACCTTTATGTAAGGCTCTCTTAGTGTAATTTTTTTTCCACTTAGTAGAAGCTCAAATAATCCACTTCTTGGTGACTAGTTTAGCTCCAAATTTCAACCTTTCAACATAAAAAGTATATCATCTTGTTGCTCTTGAAGAGGGGAGTAGTTTCCATAACTAAAGAGAGATGAAAAAGTGTAGGGAAACTTACCTAAATTAACTTTGTTTTGTTTCTCTCTCAACCTCCATTAAAGTGGCTCAAAAGCTCAAATGACCAGTTAAAAATTGGTGAAATATGAAGGAAGATGACCAACTATTTGGTTTAAAATCATGTGATTTTTAACATTTTGAAAAAATAAATATTTTACCCTTATAGTGTACTTTTTCTTCTTCTACCTTAGTTGTTAGTGTTTTATAAGTCCAGTTGCTCTATTTCAAATCTTAAATGCTTTTTTATATAAAAATTAAAAATTTCATAACTTTTAAGGGCTTAAAATAGTTCAACGCAGTTAAAATTGCACTTATCTTATTTTTCTTATTTTTTGTGCCATAAGTGTTTTATACTATAATGATCTCTTTAGCTAAAGTACTCGCCCTTTACTTTCATATTCTAATGAGAAATAGTAGTTTCTCTTACTACATTTTAAGTTATATACATCTTTGATTTTTCTTGTTTTACGACTAAACTAGTCTCTTTTTTTCTTATTTTATCTTTCCTCTCACCTTTAGCCTTTTTTTTCATTTTAATTAGGCATCTAATCCCTTTTTATCTTCTTTCTCTTCTTTCTTTTAACGTTTAGAGACTTACAAAAGTTATTCATTATGACATATCCTATCAAAAATTGTTTCATACTTCTCCATCTAACAAATTACACAATACACCTTACTTCTTCAATAATTCCAATGCCATCACATGAGCTCAACAAAACTCATTGGGACATATAGCTTTTGCAATCTTGGTGTAATTGGTAAATAATATATTCTTTTCATTAGAATCTCCTTAGAACTTTATCTTTGACCATGTAGACTAGTTTTATATTGAGCCGTTCATAAAATATACACATGGTCTCGTCTATATCATCTTTATAATACAAAATACATCTATTAACATAGACATCAATTTTTGAGTAGATAATCCAAATTTTGATACTAGCTCCTTTGTTTAGTACCACTTATTGGGTATGACATTATCAAGTGGGTAATTACATTTCATAAGATTTGCAAATTGTAATGTCTAAGATTTCTGAAAATTTTCTAAGTCTGCTAACTATAGCTAAGACTCCTGTTAGCTATAGTGAATGTACCTGCTCGCTACAACAAGTTTTCAGTTAGCTATAGCAAATGTACTAGTTTGCCATAGTGAGGATATAGTCTATTATAACGAGTTTGTACATCCCATACAAAATCCAGGGAGATTCTCACAATATCACGGGCTGTAGCGAGAACAGGGGCTTAAAACTAATAAGTGCTCGCCATAACAAGGAGTATTTTTCGCTCTAAAGAGAATTGATCCAGAAAAAAACATGAAAAAGTGAATTTTTGCTTCTTAAAGACCCCAAAAGCATCTCTTTTCTTCCAACAGACGTTTCCTTTACTTAAGACCAAGGGAGAGCTCATCTAAGAAGGACACAAAGGAGGAGGAAGGTAGAAGGAAGGAAACCAAGGAAAAGGTGAAAGAAACTTGATATTTTCATAGCTTTCCTTCTTAGAATTTTGTTCTTCTCTCTTTACCTCTCTTTCTATGGCTTTGGTCGTTGAATTAGCTCTATTTTGAGCTTGGTTCAGAGGAGGGAGAGTAGAAATTCAAAAGGAAGGCTAAGGCAAAGGGAAACACTCTTGAAGAAAGCTTGAATTCAAGGTAGATATCTATGTATCTTTGCTTCTTCTTTTTTGCTTCCTGTGCATGTTGGTTCTACTAACTTGAGAGCTTAAGAGAGGGAGGAAATTCTGACCTAGAAGAAGTATGAAACCTATGAATTAGAGTGTGGGAAGCTAGGAAATGCAAAGTAAGTAGAAGAAAAGCTAGTGAACTTTAAGATAGGAACCATAGGGGTTCTTGAGCATTTTGTAAAATATAATTTTATTTACAAATTCCCTACCTTTGTGAGTATTTGTTTGAGTTCTTAAGACCCTTAGAAAGTTTCCCAAGTGCCTTTCCCTTCAAGGAAAATTTAGAAGCTTCATTTGACCTTTTATGGAAGCATAGATAAAGTATGCTTCTTAAATATATGGTTAATGCTTTAGCTTATTCCAAGGGAGTAATTACATGCTATGTGTTGTGTCTAGGCCAAAGTGATCAAGCTTCATCTAATTACAATTGTGAGACCAAGAAGGGGAAAGAGAAAGTAAAAGGAAAGAATTATGTTTGAGTGCCAAAATAGCTCTTCACTCTTTCTTGTTGCATTCTTGGATGTATGATGGTCATTATATGCTTGTGTGTGCACTTGTATTGTGAGACATGCCATTTGATATTACCTTGTTGTATTGGTACCAATATTCTTATGTTTTGGGATGTGAAAATTGCTCTTAAAGGATGAAATGATACCAAAAGTCTTTTATGATGGATGAGGTGGAGCCAAAAATCCATAGGAATGGGTGAGACAAGGCCAAAAGTCTCATTGATGAGTGAGGCCAAGTCAAAAGTCCTTAAACTAAAGATGAGGCCAATCTAAAAGACCCAACAATAGAGTAAGGTTAGACCAAAAGTCCCTAGAGCTTATTCTTGGCATTGTTATGATTTTCATGGCATGTAAATCATGTGTTGAATGATTTTTAATGGTTGATGCCTACTTGCATACTTTGACATGTTTATATGCCTTGATTGCTTTCTTGAATGAGTGTATGAGCTATTGAGATTCCATAAATCTCACCCTCTTCCCTCTCCCATCTCATATGGTCCAGATGGAGCTCAAGAGCCAAAGATTGGAAGCCATGAAACATAAATGGCCATCTCTTAATACTTTGTATAGTTTTGTATGGCCTTTGATGTAAAGAGGTGACAATATTGATATGTATATGTTATTTTTGAGATGTAAACCTTGGAGCAAATGCAAAAGTGTATGAATATATTGTATATATCAATGTTAGAGCTAAAGCAATGAGAATGTATGATTTTCCCACTTGGTAGCTCATTTTTAGTTGTGTATTATGGCATGTGACATAGTAAGTTTAAGATGCATAATGGTTTGGATCACTTGGGCAATTCATATGTGATATATCAGTGCTTTAAAACTTGCCTAAAAGGTGGTAGAGCATTTAAGAAGCCATTTGAACCGCTTTTGACCCATGTAGGGCATTAAATTCACTATATTCGTGAGCTATATCAAGATATGACTAAATGAGCTCCTTTTGATCTAAAATTTGGCATACATCTAGAGTCTATTGAGAGATTTTTGAAAAGCTAAAGTGGATATTATTTAGTGGTCTGTGAAATTTTTGACGAATTTTTGAAATTGAAATTTTTTTTTGGTTTTTGGTCAGTATACTGTGTAATTGGTCTAAAAATGAATCTATATCATTCATAGGGCAAATGATGTCCAATTGTTATAAAATTTTATAAGAAAAAACTAGACCTTCCCAATGACTTTTTCTAATTAAAAGCACATTATTTAGGTGTCTAGAGAGGGAGATATGAAAATTTGAAATTGCTATTTTGTTTCAACCGCACCTCCAAACCCATGTTATTATTGATTCATTTTTAGGATCTGAATGCTCTTGGATTGCTCTGAAACTATTTTTTTCCTCTAGTTAACATCTATAGCTTTCTAAATTGGTATAGGATGCATGGATTGAATTTTTGTGAAATTAATTATGAATTTTCCAAATCTATATCACTAAGTTGTATCAGATTTCTGGATAGCTCAATCTCCCTGCCTTTTTTGTTGTCAAACGTGGTCCAGATGAGATTTTCGTGGCTAAAAAATATTTTTATGTAAAGTTGACATCTAGAGATTTCCAGAAAGTTATGGTTTCCTTGATTCCCATGTTTCTAGAATTAATTATAATTTTCCAAAGTTGGAGCTAAAAATCTGACTTTTGGACCCGTGTGAGAATTTGCATTTCTCTAGTTTTTGGCCTCTTATCCATGGTTCATGGATTGTTTTGTGTGATGTATGAGTTGTATGAATAGATTTTGAGTAGAGAATATGATTGATGGGTTCACAGGACCCACGAGACAAAGTATGAACATTTAAACCCCGGTATAACACATTAAAATGCCACGGTTGTAGTCTTTTTCTTTGGGAATTATATGAAATCAAGCTTAAATGATAGATAATCACGATTAATATATTATGGTGTTTTGGTCTCTTGAATGGTGCATATAGCCTATGTTTGGTGTGAATTGCCATGGAAGTGCTAGCATACATATGCATATATACTTGTGATACAACTATGAATTAAAGGTTGCTACTTCTTTTTAGATAAATGGTTGAGATTAAACGGGGCAGGGGTATAGGCAGGCTGTCCAGGGCTTAGAGGGTTGAGCTAAAGGTCTGGGTTAAGCTCGAAGATCCTTTGTGAGCCATCATGGAGATATTAGATCAATATGAGACCATGATGGGCCAGTAGCAGGAGATGTTGTAACAGCAGAGGTACATTACGTAGCAACAACATGACATGATCATACAACTACAAGATACTCTGACTAGGCAAGAAGAAGCCAGAAGAGAAGCCTCTGTAACCTAGCCATCTACCTTTGGCATTCTATAACACCATAATTTTTAGCTCATCTCTATCACATTTACATGCTTATATGATACATTCCATAAGGGGAAATAAGAAAATCCATTAAAATAATACATTTCTTTGCGTTGCGTGGCGTATAAAAATTTCGTTCGGTGTCACGTGGACTGTGTGAGCTCATACAATATATTTTCATATTTAATTACATGAATACAACTTATTTGCATCATCAAAAGTGGCCTACACCTCAAGAATCACAAAGGGAAATATAAAATATTCATATCCATTTTTTGCCAGATTTGGCTCAATTTTGCCACAATTTTGGAAAATCATAACTAATTTTAAAAATATTGAAATTATACATTCTTGGCCATTCTGGAAAGCTATAGATGTCTACTTTATACTAAAAATATGTCCAGACCATAACATCCATCACAGAGGACATTTAACATTCAAAAATGTCCAGAGGTCAAATTATCCACTGATGTTGTCACATATTTCTGTAGCAAACTTTGAAAATATCCAATTAATTATAAAAAAATATAATCTATACAAATAATACTAATTTGGAAAGCTATGGATGTTTCCTAGAGATTAAAAATAACTCTAGACCAGTTTAGGTATGCCCATATCTCAAAATCCAGTCAAATAATAACTAAGGTCGGGTGAAGCTCCTGATACTGGATAGATTCTTTAAAAATTCATATCTCCCTTTCTAGACCTCTAAATGAGGTGTTTCTAGTTTTAACAAGTCACTGGGAATATCTAATTTCTTTGTATGAAATTTCATGGCAATTAGACATCATTTGTGCCCTGTGTGATGGATTTTATTTTCAAACCTAAATGAACAGTGACATGACCAAAATCAAAAAAAAATTGTCAACTTTGAAAATTCATCAAATATTTTGTAGAACTCCAAAAATTATGTTCTTTAACTTTCCAAAAATATCTCAACAAGCTCTAATTGCATGCCAAATGTCAGATCAAGAAGAGCTTATTTGGACAAAAAGTGATATAAAGTTCCCTTATGGTTAATTTTGACTCCATATAGGGTACCAAATTGTCCAATTGACTCTCCTTGGGTTTTGGCACCTTTTGGGCAAGTCTAAAAGTATAATTAGGACTTGTGTGAGCTGCCCAAATGGTCTCAAATCTCATGCATCTCATTTTTACCATTTCATCCACACTTATACATACTTACATCAACTTTTCAAGAACCATAACTTGGCATTATATACTCACTTTACATTCTAGCATTTACATCTCATATTCTTTCATTTATACATCATATAATATCATAATTATACATGTCCAAGAAGTCATAGACCATATACAAGCATGGGTTACATCATTTGACATAAATATGGTCTTAAAGTAGCAAAACTTAAACACTTTGTTGGCAAACTCTTTCCTTCAAGGTGGTTGGCTCCCATTACCTTGTCCATTTGGTTTACCTAGCATATTAGATCATTGGAGATGAGGGAATGAGATTCAAAGAATCCCAATAGCTCATCTCCCATTCAATCATACATAATGGATGCAAAGCAAGTCTTGAAAATGTAGGCATGGATATAATAGATGGCATAAGCATTTAAGAAGCAAGCTTGACATGTGAATAAGTCATACAAGTCATCCAAAGGCTTACCAAGTGGATGGATTGGCCTCACCCTTTTTCTCATAGATTTTGGACTTGCCTCACCCATTCTTTAAGAGATTCTTGAACTCAACCATGCTTTTGGGAGCCCACGTTGCTTTTGGGAGACTCTTTACTTTGTCTCAACTAGTCTTAATAGTTCTTGACTCATCCTCACCATGGTTAAGAGTTCTTGGCCTTTCCACACTCAAGCAAACTCAAAAAAATATTATAACATCATTTAAAAATATAATATGTCATCATGAAATCATGGCATATAAAATCATGCTAGCATACTTTTTATGGCTTGAAAATACACATATACACATTTGAAGATAAGATAAACACACGTCCATACATGAGAGAAGGTGGAGAGAGCTACCTTGGAAGCAATTACATGCTTTTTCCCTTGAATCTCCCTTCCTTCTTCAGTGACACACACAAAAACGTGTGGGGAAGAGTTCTCTTGGCCTAGACATAATTTATGGAAGCCAATTAGATTCATGGACTCAATTCTAAGGCCATAAAATTTGCTTAGATATTAGCTTGGTCTATAACCTCATTATGATTCCATAATTGAACCTAATGAAGCAACACCCCTCAAATAAATTCTAGGCTCCATTCTTTCCTTTCAAATATGATTCTTGACTCCTTTTAAGCCTCTTGGAGTCATCACACAATCAAAACTAAGAGCCTAACTACATGTTACTTCTTTAGGTCATAATATGGAACATAAAGTACCAACTCACTTTTTATGAGTTCTAAATTTTTTCCAAGGCATCCCTTCATTTTCATTCATCATATATGACTCAAGAATAGATTCAGAAAAATTTAAAACTCTCCCTAGCTATACAAACCCCTTTAAGACGAGGCTATAGAGGAAATGGGGCTTCTTGGAGTTTGCTTTATTTTCTCAAGGGAGGATGCATGTGGGAAGTCTCTTAGAGACTTAGGAGCTTGTTTAAACTCTTATTTAGGCCTAGGAATCATCATACAAAATCAGATTTTACAAGGTGTACTTGAAACCCTAGGTTTTGTATCTTGAAATCTAATGGCTAGTTTATTATTTTCTTTGCATATTCTTATTCTTCTCTTTCAAATTCCTAAGATTCACCCTTAGTTTGGTTGAAAACTTAACTCCCTAAGGCTAACCATATATAGGTCGAAATGCTTACAAGAAAAGAGAGGAAGAAGATCAAGTGGAAGGATTGCATGATACCTTGATTTCCTTGGTTTTTCTTGTTTGTTCTTGACTTGGCTTACTCCCTTAAATTTCAAAATTTCCCTTATGTTCTTCCTTCAAAACAGCTCTCAAAACTTCAGAAAAATCATGGAAAAGAAGGGAAAAAGGAGGAGAAGAGATTGGCTAAGAGAAAGCATGAAAAACAAGCAAATTTCCATACCTTAAAGCTTGGATTTCTCCTTTTTCTTCTCTTCCCTTGATGCGCCTAAACCCTAGCCTTCTTTTCTGAAATTAGGTAGAAAATTCTGAGTCTAAATGAAGGAGAGATTGGGGCGCCACCTATATATAGGGGGAGGAAGAAGCATTTTTCAAAAATTTTCATTTTGCCCTTCGTTCTTGGCATTTTCATTTCTCCTTTGTTTTAGATCCTTTTTTAGAATCATCTTTTTTATTATGAAATTTATGTTCCCAATTTAGTAAAATACCTTTGGGATCACTCAAATCAGAGCTAAAACCTTCCTGAACAAATCTATCAAAGTTCGGGTACACCGACGTTGAACAAGTCCACCAGAGGGAATTTAACTGTTCTGGGGCTTCCTATAGTTTTTAGGGCCTTTGAAAACCTCGAAAAACTCAAAATTTTTATTTAAAAAAACCTCCTATATGAATTCCAAAATTTACTCAAAATTACGAAAATACCATTACGTTTCGTAAGTTTTCTATCAAAATTTGTTTATTCATTCTAGCTCTATTTTTCCTTTCGCTTGAGGCTAGGATTCTCATTTTTAGGAGTCTAGAATGTTACTCAAATTTTTTGAGACCTTAACTAATTCATTTCAGGGAACTTGTTTTGAAAATGTGCCCATTTTTGTCATTTAACAAAAATCGGACATTACACATTCCACATCCACCTCTCTAAGAGCCTGCTTAGACCCAGACGCCTAGAAAGAATAGTCTACCCTCATTTGATAGGAAGTTGGATGCGGATGAGGCTGAAGCTTAGGTTATAGAGCTAGAAAAGATATTTTCAATGATGGATTGTATTACAGAGCAGAAAGCTCAGCTCGCTACTTTCATGCTACAGAAGGAAGCTGATAGTTGGTGGCATAGCACAAAACCCTTGATGGAGACCAAAAACATACAAATCACTTAGGAAAGCTTCTTGGTGGAATTTTATGAGAAATACTTTCTTAGTTCGGTGAGGAAAAAGAAAGAGATGAAATTTATAAGCTTGAGACATACTGAAGAGATAACTATTGATCAGTATGTGGCCAAGTTTATTGAGTTGTCTTGGTATTCCTCTTACCTTTAGAAGTATGATAATAAGCCCTAGAGATAGGAGCAGTTTGAGACTGGGTTGAAGCCCCTGATTAGTGACAGGGTTACTCTACAATGGATTAAAAAGTTTAATACCCATATGGAGGTTAGCAAGGTGATTAAGAATAACCTGTAAGCTATCATGTCTGCTATAGCTTTAGGTAATCAGACAGGGACTTCATAATTGAAAAGACTGAGACCAGAAGAGGGTTCTAGTGTGGCACCCCAGTAGCAAGAAGAGATGCAAGGTGCCGTGAATAGAAGGCCACAGAAGAGCAAGAAGATGCCTCCTCCTGGGAGCTCGTCATCTACCTAGCAATCTCTGATGATGTGTTTCAAGTGTGAGAAGCTAGGGCACATTGCCAGGAACTACCCTCAGATGGATACAACACCTCCTTCCAGGCCACAAACCTAGGGCAGAGTGTTTGCCCTCATTCAGTAGGAAGCCAGTTTATCTCCTAATTTGATTCGAGGTACGCTGATAGTGAATGGCTTTCTTATAGCTGCTATGTTTGATTTGGGTGCTAGTCACTTGTTTATTATCCTATGATTGTGTGAGGCAATTAGATCTGGCTGTTAGCAACTTTGCTGTTGGACTTGTCTATCACCTACACCCACTAAAGGCCATGTTATTACTTCCCATACTTGCTTAAATGTCACTGTTCAGTTCAATCATTGTCATACCACTATTGATTTGATCTGTATACCTTTATATGGTATTGATTTAATGTTGGTATAAATTGGATGGGCATGAATAATGTGATACTTGATTGTGAACACTAAATACTTTCCTTACCTGCTTGTAGGACCATACCTAGGGTAGAAGCTGAGTTATCCTTTGTGACTATTGCCCAAGTTGAGAGGCATTTGGAACATGGATGTCAAGGATTTCTAATCTTTTTCTTTATTCAGGTTGAGGTGGAGGAAGGGATAAAAGAGATCCTATTTGTCAGAGAATTTTGGGAGATTTTTTCTAAAGATTTTGACTTTAGTAGTCTACCCTCTGAGAGACAGCTAGAGTTCTATATAGACATAGTGCTTAGGGTAGGACCGATGTCCTAGACTCCTTACAAGATGGCTCCCACCGAGCTCACTGAGTTGAAAAAGCAAATAGAAGAATTGTTAGAGAAAGGGTTCATATGCCCTAGTGTTTCACTTTGAGGAGCTCCAGTGTTATTTGTGAGAAAGAAGGATAGTAGCTTATGGTTATGTATAGATTATAGAGAGTTGAATAAAGTTACCATAAAAAATAAATATCATCTCCCTAGAATTGATGATTTGTTAGATCAGTTAGTTAGGATATCTTTATTTTCTAAGATAGATCTTAGATCTGGGTACTACCAGTTGAGAGTGAGAACTGAAGACGTCTTTAAGATAGCCTTCAGAATGAGATATGGCCACTATGAGTTCTTTGTAATGCCATTCGGGCTAATGAATATGCCCATTGTGTTCATGGATTACATGAACAGGGTATTTAGATCATATCTAAATTAGTTTATGTTAGTCTTCATTAATGATATCCTAGTATACTCTAGATCTTTTGAAAAGCATAAAAGGCATCTGAGACTAGTCCTAAAGACCTTGAGAAATAAGATGTTGTATGCCAAACTTATTAAATGTGAGCTTTGGCTAACCGAGGTAAGATTCTTAGGTCACATGATATCACAAGTAGGGGTTAAGGTTAATCTCCATAAAGTAGAAACTATGTTACAATGGGATGGACCTAGAATGATCATCAAGGATAGTAGTTTTCGAGGTTTGCCAAGGTACTATGGACGATTTATTCAAGGCTTTTCTCATATGACCTTACCAATGATGAGGCTGACTAAGAAGGAGACACCTTTTGTGTGGGAGGTTAGATGTGAGAGGAGTTTTCAAGAGTTGAAGCTCCATTTGACCACTGCCCCTGTACTGATTATTTCTAACCCTAGTGAGCCATTTGTGGCTTATTGTGATGCCTTGGTGAAAGGGTTAGGATGTGTGTTGATACAACAAGGTAGAGTAGTGGCATAAGCCTTTAGGTAGTTGAATCCTCATAAGGAGAATTATCCCACACATGACCTGGAGTTAGCCGCTATAGTGTTTGCTCTTAAAATCTGGATGCACTATTTGTATGGTGCTACCATAGAGATCTATAATTACCACAAGAGTCTAAAATACATGTTCGATCAAAAGGAACTGAACATGAAACAGAAGAGATGGATGAAATTCTTGAAAGATTATGATTATATCTTAAAGTATCATTTGGGCAAGGCTAATGTGGTGGCGGATGCTCTGAGTATGAAGTCCATCCATGTTGCCCATATAATGATTAAGGAGCAAGAGCTCCTAGAGAAATTTAAAAACATGAACCTCTCTTGTCAGGTGATATCGGGTAAATTGTACTTGAATGAAACTCGAATTGAGAATGAGTTAAGCACCCAAATCTTAGATTCCTAGAGAGAGGATAAGTTCCTGAGTTAGGTCAGGAATGAAATTTCTTAAGGTAAAATCTTATATTTCAGGGTGTCTGAGGATGGTATGATAGTATATCAGGATAAAGTTTGTATGCCTAGTCAGAATGAATTAAAAGAAAATATTTTAGAAAAGGCACATAAGAGTAAGTATACCATCCACTCAAGTGCCACCAAGATGTATCAAGATATGAAAAATATTTTCTCGTGGCTAGGGATGAAAAGTGACGTAACAGATTACGTGACTAGATGCTTAGTGTGTCAGAGGATAAAAGTAGAACATTAGAAACCCACTAGGTTATTACAACCCCTAGATATCCCCGAGTGGAAATGAGATAGTATAGCCATAGACTTTATTATGGGGTTACCCAGGACATCCTTTGGATACGATACTATCTAGGTAGTTGTGGATAGACTGACGAAATTTACACATTTTTTAGCTATTAGGGCTATTCACGTACTGGATAGATTAGCCCAGTTATATATTAAATAGATAATGCGACTTCATAGAGTACCCAGTAACATAGTTTCAGCTAGAGACCCCAGGTTCACATCGAACTTTTGGAGGTCATTGCAGCATACCTTAGGGACCAGGTTGTGGTTTAGTATTGCATATCATCCCCAGATAGATGGTCAGATTGAAAGGACCATCCAGACGTTAGAAGGTATATTGAAGGCATGTGTGTTAGAGATGAGGGGTGACTGGGATGTGTATTTACCATTAGTAAAATTTGCATATGATAATAATTACCATTCTAGTATTCAGATGGCCTCTTATGAAGTGTTATATGGGAGAAACTGCAGCTCCCCTCTATGTTATGTTAAGCTAAGTGAGAGGAGCTTGATAGGACTTGAGATTGTGGATCAGACCACCTGAGATAGAATTGATTAGGAAGAAACTCTTTACATCCCAAAGTAGGCAAAAGAGCTATACCGATAAAAGAAGGAGGCCATTAGAGTTTGAGATTGAAGACCATGTATTCATCCAAGTGTCTCCAGTGACGGGGGTAGGTCAGTCAATGAGGGTAAGGAAACTCAGTCTTAGGTATATTGGTCTATTTGAAATCCTTGAAAAAATTAGATCCGTGACTTATTGGATAGCCTTACCTCCTAACCTAGCCTAAATTCATAATGTTTTTTATGTCTCCTAGTTAAAAAAGTACTTATTAGACCCCTCACATGTCATAGAATATGAGCATGTTCAATTACAAAAAAATCTTTCTTATATAGTGAAACCAGAGAGAATTGTGGATACTAAACTAAAATAGTTGAGAAATAAGAGCATTCCTCTGGTGAAAGTGGTCTGGAGAAGTCTAACATCTGAGGAAGCGACCTGGGAACTTGAGGAAAAGATGAAAACGAAATATCCAGAACTTTTTCCTTAAGGTATGTGTTTAAATTTCGAGGACAAAATTTATTTAAGGGGGTAGAAATGTAACGCCCAAGATTTCTAAAAATATTCTAAGTCTGCTGGCTATAGCAAGGACTCCTGTTAGCTATAGCAAATGTACCTGTTTGCTACAGCGAGTTTCTAGCTAGCTATAAGGAATGTACCAGTTCGCCATAATGAGGATATAGTTCATTATAGTGAGTTAGTGTGTCCCATACAAAATCCAGGGAGTTTCTCACAATAGCGTGCTTCGTAGCAAGAATAGGGGCCTAGAACTGATGCTCACCATAACGAGGGGTATTTTCTGCTATAGCGAGAATTGAACTGGAAAAAGCATGAAAAAATATATTTTTACTTCTTAAAGACCCTAGAAGCTTTTCTTTTCTTCTTACCGACATTTCCTCTACTTAAGACCTAGGGAGAGCTCATCTAAGAAGGGCACAAAGGAGGAAGAAGGGAAAAGAAGGAAACCAAGGAAAAGGTGAGAGAAACTTGATATTTTCATAGCTTTCCTTCTTGGAATTTTGTTCTTCTCTCTTTGCCCTCTCTTTCTATGATTTTGGTTGTTGAATTAGCTCTATTTTGAGCTTAGTTCAAAGGAGGGAGAGTAGAAATTCAAAGGGAAGGCTAAGGCAAAGGGAAACACTCTTGAAGAAGGCTTGAATTCAAGGTAGATATTTATGTACCTTTGCTTCTTCTTCTTTGCTTCTTGTGTATGTTGGATCTACTAACTTGAGAGCTTAAGAGAGGGAGAAAGTTCTAACCTAAAACAAGTATGAAACCCATGAATTAGAGTGTGGGAAGCTAGGAAATGCAAAGTAAGTGGAAGAAAAGCTAGTGAACTTCAAGATAGGAACCATAGGAGTTCTTGAGCATTTTGTAAAATCTGATTTTGTTTAAGAATCCCCTAGCCTTTGTGAGTATTTGTTTGAGTTCTTAAGACCCTTAGGAAGTTTTCCAAGTGCCTTTCCCTTCAAGAAAAATTTATAAGTTTCATTAGACCTTTTATGGAAGCATAGATAAAGTATGCTTCGTAAATATTTGGTTGATACTTTGGCTTGTTCCAAGGGAGTAATTACATGCTATATGTTGTGTCTAGGCCGAAGAGATCAACCTCCATCTAGTTGTAGTTGTGAGACCGAGAAGGGGAAAGAGAAAGTAAAAAGGAACAATTGTGTTTAAGTGCCAAGGTAGCTTTTCATTCTTTCTTGTTGCATTCTTGGATGTATGATGGTCATTGTATGCTTATGTGTGCACTTGTATTATGAGACATACCATTTGATATTGCCTTATTGCATTGGTACCAATATGCTTATATTTTGGATTGTGAAAATTACTCTTAAAGGGTGAGGTGGTGCCAAAAGTCCCTTGTAATGGATGAGGTGGAGCCAAAAGTCCCTAGGAATGGGTGAGACAAGGCCAAAAATCTCATAGATGAGTGAGACCAAGTCAAAAGTCCCTAGACCAAGGGTGAAGCCAATCCAAAAGACCCAACAATAGAGTAAGGCTAGACCAAAAGTCCCTAGAACTTATTGTTGGCATTGTTGTGATTTTCATAGCATGTAAATCATGTGTTGAATGATTTTTAATGGTTGATACCTACTTGCATGTTTTAACATGTTTATATGCCTTAATTGCTTCCTTGAATGAGTGTATGAACTATTGAGATTCCATAAATCTCACCCCTTCCCTCTCCTATCTCATATGGTCCAGTGGAGCTCAAGAGCCAAAGATTGGAGGCCATGAAGCATAAATGGCTATCTCTTGACACTTTATATAATTTTGTATGACCTTTTATGTAAAGAGGTGTCAATATTCATATGTACATGTTATTTTTGAGATGTAAACCTTGGAGCAAATGTAAAAGTGTGTGAATACATTATATATATCAATGTTAGAGCTAAAGCAATGAGAATGTATGATTTTCCCACTTGTGTCATTCATAAGGCAAACAATGTCCAATTGCCATAAAATTTTACAAGAAGAAACTAGACTTTCTATTGACTTATGCTAATATGAAGCATCCTATTTGGATGTCTAGAGAGGGAGATATAAAATTTTGAAGTTGCTATTCTATTTCAAGCACACCTCTAGATCCATGTTATTATTTGATTGATTTTTGGGATCTAAATGCTCTTGGATTGGTCTAGAACTATTTTTTGCCTCTAGTTAACATCTGTAGCTTTCCAATTGGTATAAGATGCATAGATTGTATTTTTATAGAATTAATTATGAATTTCCAAACCTTATATCGGTAAGCTATATTAGATTTCTGGATAGCTCAACCTCCCTGCATTTTCTATTGTCAAATGTGGTCTAGATGAGATTTTTGTAGTTGGAAAATATTTTTAGTGTAAAGTTGACACCTAGAGCTTTACAGAAAGCTATGACTTGCTTAATTTCTATTTTTCTAAAATTAATTATAATTTTTCAAAGTTAGAGCCAAAAATTTGACTTTTTGACTCGTGTGAGAATTTGCATTCTTCTAGTTTTTGGCCTTATATCCATGGTTCATGGATTTTTTTATGCAATGTATGAGTTGTATGAATGGATTTTGAGTAGAGAATGTGATTGATGGATTCACAGGACCCACAGGGCGAAGTATGAATGTTTAAACCCTGACATAACCATTAAAATGCCAGGATTTTAGTCATTTTCTTTAGGAATTATATGGAATCAAGCTTAAATGATGGATAATTGCGGTTAATATATTATGGTGTTACAAAAATTGATTAAAACTATACTATGACATATTGCTCTCTACTTTAATACTTAACATTTCTATGACAATAGACAACTTAAACCGATTACTGTATCATAGCCATAGTGGTTGTTGATATGCATTTAATAAATTATAAAATTTTTAGGCCTTTACATTTGGCAATTCCTCAACATGACTAATATTATCATCATAATCTACTTTATCAAAGTTGCTAGCATTAAAATCAAGACAAGCTATATAAAAAATCATTCTTTGATAACTATTATTATGGTCATTATTTACTAATCCAGATTTAAATGTTTCAACATGTATATTAGTTGGGGATGGTTCAATCTCACCATGACATGTTTAATACTAATACTAAGTTGAAACATTCTTTTATATAGATCAACCTTTACCTCATCAGCATTAAGATATGCTTTATTTTTATATTTAGAACATGGACATCTAATTTGTCCACTTCTTAAACTAGGTCCTTTTTCATAAGCAAAAGTAACAAAATTTTTCATTCCTTAATAAAATTCAGCAATACATTGTTTACATGCAAGATTTAATATATTATATATCCATATCCTATTCTTAAGAATTTCTGTAACATAATTTCTAACTCATCTCTATCACATTTACATGCTTATATGATACATTTCATTAGGGGAAATAAGAAAATCCATTAAAATAATACATTTCTTTATGTTGCGTCGCATACAAAATTTTTGTTCAGTGTTACATGGACTGTGTGAACTCATACAATACATTCTCATATTTAATTACATAGATACAACTCATTTGAATCATCAAAAGTGGCCTACATCTTAAGAAACTTGAAGAATTGCATGCAATAGGCAAAATGGAGGAGGAGAGGAGCCAAAGATATCAACCATAGGAAGAGAAATTACCTAATTTTCTTATTTTTTTCTTGCTTGAATCTTGCTTTCTCTAAGCTCTTTTCTTCAAATCCAAAATTTCTCATAAGTTTATCCCTTAAATCAGATTTGTAAACTTTATTTTAATCAAAGGAAACAAAGGAGAATGAAGGAGAGGAGGTTTGGATGGAAGAAAGTATGAAAAACTACCAAGAAAGTATACCTTAAAGCTTGGATTTCTCCTTCTTCTTCTTCTTCCTCTCTTGTGCGCCTAAAACCCTAGCTCCCTTCTTTGAAATTGGGCAGAAATTTCTGAGTCTAAATGAGGGAGAAAGTAGGGCGCCACCTATATATAGAGGGAGGAGAAAGCATTTTTCAAAAATTCTTATTTTGTCTTTCGTTCTTTGCATTTTCGTTTTTCCTTGATTTTAGCTCCTTTTTAAAAATTATCTTTTCCATTATGAAATTTAGGTTCCCAATTTAGTAAAATGTCTTTGGAATCACTCAAATCGAAGCTAAAACCTTCTCAAACGAATCCACCAAAGTTTGGGTACACCGTGAAAAACGTCCACCAGAGGGATTTAACTGTCTCAAAACTTCTCATGGTTTTCAAGGCCTCTGAGAACCCAGAAAACTCAAGCCCTCCTATGTGAATTCCAAAATTTGCTCAAAATTATGAAAATGCCATTATATTTTGTAAGATTTTTGTCAAAATTTGTTTCTTTATTCTAGTTCTATTTTTCCTTCCATCTGAGACTAGGATTCTCATTTTTAGGAGTCTAAAATGTTACTCAAATTTTTCGGAACTTTAATTAATTCATTTCAAGGGACTTGCTTTGAAAACGCGTTCATTTCCGTCATTGTCATTTAACGAAAATCGGACATTACAATTTCCATTTCTTAAAATTATCATAAATAATTTTAATATTATCTTACCAATATTACCAAAAAAAATTTCTCTATTATACCAACACAAAAATAATCAATAACAAAATATTTTATAAAAATGTTATGAATTAATTATTTATATGTCCCTTAATTGTTTTAATAATAACTTACAAATATTATCAAAACAAAAATTATTTTTTGACTACCTCATTATAACAATAATCAATAAATAAATTATTTAGGAAATGGCATTATATGTGGAATTCATGTATATTTACATGTGAAATGGTGATTTTTAGTTGCAAGACAATTCTCATGTGATGAATCATTGCTATATGATGCATATACGGATTGAAATATGCTCATGAAAAGAAATGACATTTTAGAGCTCATTTAGTACTAATTAAAACCAAAATTTTGACCATTTGACCTATAAAATATCATTTTATCTTTAACAACCTTAATAACTGAACTTGGGGCTAAAATGTGGTGAGCATTTAAAGGACATTTAGAGATTTCTATAGAGTTAAAGATCATAATTTTTGGAGCTCTGTAGAACATTTGGTGAAATTTCAAATTGGCCCTAAAAAGCTGTTATGTGTTATTACCATTTATTTTGATATGGCAATGAATTTCATGTTTTTTGAGGGACCAAAAGGATTCATTTTAATCTAATCTTTTACAATAGAAAGTTCACATCCTAAGCTTAAATTTTTGAAATTTGAGCTTCATTATGTGTTCTATAGCATAATTGAACAAGATGGTCATCTCATGGGTTTAATCTCTACATACATATTACCTTGGAGAAAACTATATGTTTAAGTATGAATTTATGAGATAAAATGGTAAGAATCCATTTTTGAGCCTTATAAGTCCATTTGAAATATTTAGTGACTAAAATTCCTGCTATTAAATGTTTAGAGGTTGTTTTATTCTAAATGGACCACTAATGGCATAAGGTAATTGGAATTAGATATGGTGTAACATACACCTAAGTTTGGTTGCAAATAGTTTCAATCTATTTGTCAACTTGAGTATAAGTTATAGCATCTAGCCAATGATTCTTATGTGTTACAACCTCCCTCCTTTGATGTTTATAAAACAGAGTTTATTCCCTTTTGAATGATAATTTTGAAAAGATGAGCATCGAGGAATGATGTAGATGTCTATATGCAAACTCTAATAAAAGAGCTAATACATTTGTAGAATGTAAGGATTAAGGCTTTTGATTTTTACATTAATAAAGTCTTCAATATATGTATAGTTGTGATGTAAACTGTTAGTGATTTTCTACGGCTCAGAACATTATCTAAGCGAAATATGCATATTGGGCTACCTTGCCCATCTTGTAACTTTGACTCAATGCCTTTCTACCTTTCCTATAGTTAGAAGTGGTGTTTTATGGGACACTGTCATTTTCTAAATCTAAGACAAATTTAAATTGGCCCAAAGTTGATTTGATGGAAAGGAAGGGAAAAAGAATCCTTCAGTAGGATTAACTAACTTAGAAAATTTAAGATAGTTTGAGAATGTTGCTATTGTATTTGGAAAAAAGGTTGAAGTTGAAGGGCAAGGAATAAGACCTCGAGGAACTATTGATGTTGATGGTGACACTTAATAATGGCATAAGAAGAGTATATTTTTTAATCTTCCCTATTAGATAAACCATTTGCTATGCCATAGTCTTAACATGATGCATATTAAGAAGAATGTACATGACAATGTATATTTACTTTGCTTAAAGAATCTGGAAGATTAAAAGACCATTTACAAGCATGGGGACACTTACAAGAAATGAGCATTTAGTTTAAGCTCTAACCTAATGACAATAGTAGATACCCACCAAATTTGTTCACATTAACAAAAGTGAATAAGGATATCTTTATTAAGACTTTAAAGAATATCACTATACTTGATGGATATTCAAGTAGTGTTTCTAGATGCATTGATTCAAGACAACACAAGATTTGAGGATTGAAAAGTGATAACTCACATGTTCTTATGGAGCAATTACTATCTTTAGTTATGTGAAAGACACTTCCTAAACAAGTGTTTGCAATACTAATTAACTTGTGTTCATTCTTTACGAAATTATGTAATAAAGTGTTAAATGTGAATGAACTTGACTGGCTCTAAAGCAAAGTTGTCCTCACACTTTGTTATCTAAAAATGATATTCTTTTCTTTATTCTTCAAAATCATGGTTCATTTGGAGGTATAATTAGCTAAAAAGCCAAACTTAGAGGCCTTGTCTAATATCGATAGATGTACCTTATAAAGAGGTGAGTGCATACACAATAATACTTCTCAGTTCTTTCAAATATTTGTATTTGCATCAATGACTTGCAATGGATCTTTTTAATAAGTACTTAGGAAAATTAAATTCCTATGTACAATATAGGGCTTGCCCAAAGGATTCAATAACTGAATATTACTTAGCTAAAATGTTTTAACATTTTGCTTAAGGTATTTAGATGGAGTAAAGATAGTACTCAAATGACCTAGACATATTGATGACTAACCTTATGTTAGTTCATCTACTTTCAGCAATATAAGTGGAAAACAAAAAAGTGGCTTTGAATACTTCACTTTTTACCTTAAGGAGAAAATACAAGCACATTGGTACGTGCTAATGAATTGTAGAGAAGTGGACCCTTTCTTCAGTGCATATACTGAAGTTATTAAGCTTAATGTTCCATAATCACTTAAAAATTAGGGGGTGATTTGAATACTTCACTCCTTCTTATACTTATTTTTGATGAACTATGTTTCTTTTTTATGCTTAATGGCATGTGTTTTACATCTATCAAATGTCTTATGCTAGCTTGTAATTTTTTTGTAGGAATCTTAATGATGAAGAAGTTTTCGAAGAAGAAGAAGAGTAGTTTAGGCCCCATTGGTAGAAGTAGTGCAGGTAGGTTAGGCCCCAGCATTGGAGATCCCTTACCTAGTCTAGCTATTAATGTTGGTAGCCAATTGAGGTACATGGATTTGACTACTAAGGTGCTAGCTACCTAGCCCCGCATTAATGATATTAATGACTTCCTGATTGATGAAGAAGAAAGGCAACAAGAATAGGCTAATGAGCCTGCAAGGCAAGGAAAAAAAAGAAAAAGAAAAAAGATTAGATGGTTAAAATAAAAAGGAAGTAAGACAATGAGTTCTAATGCATCGAATTGATTTAATTTGAATCTGTACAATAACATTACTTCTATAGAGGAGGAAAGACAAGTTAGACTTGGCAAATAACTTCTTAGGAGGTTTGGCTCATTCTTGAAAGGCAAAGAAAGTTGTTGTGCACTGGAATGAGTCTAACCTAATAGAGAGGGAGTTGACTATTTAGTGTTTTCTTAAGGAATATTACCAAAAAACTCACAAAATTTCTCGTTAGTTGTCTGAGTTAGAGGAATGTTCAAGCTTAGTACAAGATTGACATTTTCAGGAATACTATACAGGTAGCACATTGATTGTTGTACTATTTTATGGCTTGTTCATGTCCATTCATATTAATTCTCAATAAGTATTTTATGCTGTAAACGCACTTTGTCCTTAATGATAAGGAGCATAAGAACTTTTGTCTTATGTTTACACAAGGCAAGTGGAGGCAAAAGCGAAAGGACTTGTACAAGCTTAGGCAAGATGGTACAAAAACGAAGATAAGTTATTGGAGCTGGTCCTAGATGGGATTTTGAAAAGGAATGGGAATCATATATACAATACCAAGAAGACTTGAAGACAAAGGTAATAACATTTTTATTACAATATTTTTCAATATTCTTGACGGATTCACTTAATGTGTTTATGTCAATTACCAAGCGATGATGGAGAAAAATAAATAAAATAGACAAAAGCAAATGATTAATAGCCTTGCAAGAAAAAATGCTAAGATGGTAAAAGATATTAGTAAATAGTATAATTGAATTTTTGATGTAATATGAGATATGTTACAATATGTGTCTTAAACCTTGTAAAAGGATAAGCGTGGGGACCTAATCACCTAGGGAGATATGTGGACTGCCACATATAAAGGAAAGATGGAACTCTAATGAACAAGGAAGCTAGAGTAGTTATTGTAAATATACGAGCTATGTAAAAATAAAATGTGACTCATCATTTAGTCAAATGGATGCATTGTTAAAATGCTATATTGTTTTCTATTTTGCTTAAACTTGTAAGAAAAGATATTAGAGAATAAGATTCAAGGATCTTCTTCTTAAGAGGCCTTAGGCCAGGATTCATTGGATTTGGCTTTAAGAAGCTAAGAATACCTTAATCAAATCTGAAAATTAGGATTAGGTGCTTACCCATGCAAAGTGTTGGGTCATTTTGCTCATTTTCATAGAGAGGTTCCACCTTTTAAGCCTTCTTACACAGAGTTATAGCATAAGGTGTAAGAACTTAAAAGAAAACAAGATTAGATTAGATTATGAAAGCAATAGATGAATGCAGTTGTGGCATTGCTCCTCTAAATTTTCCAAGGTCAGTTACCATTTGAACTTGTTAACATCAGTGTTTCTATAGTAATATTATAAGTTTTTTCATTTTACTTAAATTATATAAATGAATGTTTACTTTACATAGTCTTTAATTTGTTATTTATTCATTTCACTTTTATATTTAGACACTAAGTAGTCAAGATAGTTGAAACTCTAAAACTATAGTTCAGTCATTTAATTTATGTAACAGGGATAATTAATTTAGTACTTTAATTGTATTTGAATTTTAATTATAATTGAATATGATTTGAATTTCAAAGGTAAAATGTGATTGAATCTATCTAAACTTTAGCTACATATGTTTGTAAAATTGCTATTATAAGTAAGGCTGTTAATTTATAAGCTATTGAGTTTAAAAAATAATAATACATTTCACAACAATTTAAATTGATGATAGAACATTCGTAAAGTTCAAGCACAGTTATGTCAAATTGCAACATTTAACCATGGTTAAATGTGATGGTCCCTAGAGTTATCCTTAAATGTAGTTAAACTAATTATTACAAATGGTTTTACTGCAATTTGTGAAACCACAGCTAAACCTTTTAGTTGTGGCTTAAATTGCAGTTAGGGCAAAATTTCTTTTTTTTCCTTGGTAGTGTGGTGGTGGGAGAAAGAAAAGCATAGTGAAAAATCGATTTGGCAATTAGTTCAAGATTTGACATGGCCACCAAGTGAATTTCTTCAACCCCAGCTAACGCCACTGCTGTCTTTGAAACCAACCCAAAATCAGAGCCTAAGCTGAACAAGTTTGCTATGAAGCAATGGTTCAAAAGTGGAGAAGGAAATCAAATATTAAAGCAAACATAATTTCTTGTCTGAAAAGCCCGAAAGCCAAAATTAAGATTAATTTATAAAATTTGTCTTATCAACAATCAAATTCGATATGGGAAAAAAAAAAAAGAGGACAAATTGAAAATTTTAAAATCAAACACATTTTGGGTGAGACCTTCAATTCATAAAAGCAAGAGGAATGAAGATTGATCAAATTGGGTTGTTCAACAGGTAGTGAAGACTCGAGCTTGCATCGAACTATGAATGCAGAAATCGTTTGGAGAATTGACAGAGGACATCATTCACTCCTTGGCGATATGTGGTGGATTCGTATCTCATTTGGGAAATGGAAATTCTGGTTAGAAACTGGGTTAACATTCAATTCTCCCATCGCAATTCGCCGTGAAAAAACACAGATTTGAATCCTAAACGGCTCACCTACATTAATTTAGAAGAATCAAAATGCTTTTTCAGTCTCCTTTTCTTTCTCTCATCACTCCCCCCCCCCCTTCCTTCTCTCTCCACTTCAATCTTTTTCAGATTTTTAATGGAACAATGCATTCCTTAGGCTGGCGTCGACATGGCAAGTGTTGAGCCAACCGATGTAGTGAACAGACGCGATCCACTGAACATGACAATGCATTTGGGAATAAAATTTGATTTTCTTCTCAACCAAAGAAGAAAAGATTTTTTTTGAATAATTAACGAGACCCAGTTGCGCAGGTGAAACAATGTATATAAAATAATAAAATTGAAAGGGTGTCTTTTAGAACTGGACGTAGAGGCAATAGAACAAGATAGACTGAGTGCGTGTCTGTGTACGTGTTTGAAAATTCGATAATTTTTTTTTAAATTATATTTTTTTAAATAATAAATTATTATTTTTATACAAACGCATCATCATAATTCTAAACACACCCTAAGTGTGTCAAAACACTATTTGAATGTCTAAAACTAATATGGGTTGCAGTGAATTAATATGGGTTAGAACCTCGATCAAACTCATAAAACTGTCGGTCACTGATTTGGTATCCCAGAGAGAGAAGGATAAGCTAATTTCCAGATATTCCGGGTTGTCCGAAATTCCCTTTGGTAACATGCAGATCCCTGATTTCAAGCCGGGGAAACCTGAAAAGTATAGATACTATATTGTGTCCCATGTTATACGAGACACATGCTAATTCCACATAAAATGTATAGATACTGTATTGTGTCGTATGTAATACCACATACATGCTACTTCCATATACACATAGAGAGAGAGAGAGAGAGAGAGAATGTACGAGCTTACAGTCATAGTCATACACGGCGGTATCATTCACACTATTACTCTGCAGATGATGGAAGCAATTACTAAAATTTACAAATGTAGATAGCTAGCCTAGCCATATAGCCTTTCCAGTTTCTACGTTCTCAAATGTTGCACCCCTGCATGTAGCCTATTTATCCTTCAATTTAAACATCATTTGAAACTTCAGTTTCATAAGTATGATATATATATATTCTGAAATTTGATTTCACATTTCTCTCTAAAACACTACAAAATTAATAGAGTAAAAAAAATAGAAAAACTCCAAAGGCCAAGCAATTTAAGAGCAAAGCCTTAATGACTAAATAGAACCAAAATTTCGTATCCAAATAAAAGTTCCCCAAAAAAATTGCTGTAGCTTCCCTAATTAGTTATTCTTGGGCGGATGAGGCCTTGGAACATGATAATCAGCATTCCAAGACACAAAACCGGACATCTTGACACGCACAGAATGACGACTTCTTTTATAGAATTTACGCTTCACATACAAAATTCCTTTTCCTCCATTGTCACAATGTTCAATGCAATGGACTTCACCATCAGTGGTTGTAGAAGCTTCTGCAATCCAATGCTGAGATTCCATTACCTTGGAGAGTCTTCTAGACTCCATTCTCCTTCCAGCTGGACGAAACCTTGTCCTCCGATCCGTCTCAGGTAACCCCTGGTGCATCTGCTGTCCAAAACCCACCCTCCAGCAAATCACTCAAGTTTCTATTATTTATACTCCAAAATATAATATTACTCCAATCTTATCGTTCTAGAGGCATAATATGTTTACAAAAAATTTTCAAAGGGCAAATATTCTACAGGTTGAGACAAAACAAAACTTTCAAGCATTGAACTGATTTTTTTTTATTTTTTTGGGAGAGAGTAATTGGTACTCTCCAGTCATTTTTTGAAAGAACAAGATAGAATTTTAGTCTTTTTCCTTTTTTTATTAAAAAAAAAAATAGGGTGTTGATATGAATTACTTCCTCCACATTCACTGAGCTTCTGTCCGTTTGAAGCTCGCTTCCAGTACTAATAATGGTGCTCTTCTTTACTGAAACTAAACAAGGAGAATAAAAAATAAGACAGATTATGCACTTAATAAGAAAATCTCCAGCAAGATGAAAGGGAAAAAGACTAGAACCTTGTAGGGAATGTCCGGTGGAGAATCTTAGAAGAGTGCAAATCAAAATAAGAAGGATGTTAGCGAACCTTGGAGACACCATTATTGCCTTACTACTAACGAAACGGTATGTCGTTGATCAGCAACAAAACAGAGAAATCCTGCAAAAAGAGAAGAGGGCCTTTTATTTATACAGGGTTCAAGTCCAGGTCAAACTAGCTTCTCTCACTCTACATATGAATAAAATACACTTTTGTTATATTAATATTAATATTAAATATATATATATATATATATGGGGGCTTGGGAGACTAAAAGGAGACACAGCAGTGTTCAAAGGTGCTTGAAATGAAAAGTTGAAAAATGCATGGGGTTCAAAGAAATAAAGAAAAAGGTGTCTGGCCGCGTGGAACGGAAGATACAAAATGTTCAGCGCCTGTCTGCCGCCATGCATGCAACGAGGAGAATTTGTTTGGACTAAAACAAAACCCTAGGTCCTATATTTTACTCCGAGCTCAATTACCCATAAAGGCCATTTGGTATAACGTATTAAGTCTTATATAAGTTAATATAATATTTGCTAAATTTATCACGTATTTGATATATTTAATATATTGTATAAATTTATACATCAAATTTTTTTTATACATTAAAATAACATATAATTTAGTGAGACTTTAAAGATAAAATTAGCCTGATTAAGTTTTGATGTATAAAATCTTATTAACATTTTCTTATTCCAACTATATCACCTGTGCTCTCTCTTTTTTTCGTAGATTAATATTCAGCCATCTCTCATCCCCCTGGCATCAATTTACCGTCTCTCTCCCTTACTCATCTAGTCACCCAGCTACTAGTCAACCACCTCCCTCCCTTACACCAACCAAGAACACAACAAATTTTCGACAAACCTTGAGCAGAACAAGGGAGAGGTCGTACACAATTTTTCGATAAGTGGATATGTAGACAAGGGATGCTACATTTTTGGGTAGAACGGACTACTGTGTCTTTGGCCAAATGAGTTGCAAATCCATTGAGTTTAACGACATACCAGAAGAGGAGAGAGCTCTAGCTTTTAGTGAGTGTGCCACTGGCCAGTGGGGATGAGTTTAACTGACGAGTGTTGTCTTGAACAAAGATGCTGTGATGGCTGGACAAGGATGAAGACACAATGATGGTAGAAGATACTGTGATGTATAAGACTAGTGAAGGAGCACATGATACAAGGTTTTAATTCTTCTACTTCTTCCTTTTTTGGTTTTAATTCTTCTTTCTTTATTTTTAAATAATAGAAAGACTTTTACTTTTTAAAAAATTAATATAACATAATAAATTTGAATAAATATAATATATTTTTAAATAAAAAATATTTTTGTTAAAATATTTATTTTTATCTTATCTAATATTATACAATGCACTATCAAATATAAGATAATATTATTTTATATAATATCACATTAAATATTACATAATTTTAAAGTTTTATCAAATCTTATCTTATTAAATTTTATCTCATAAGACGTAACAAATGAACCTTAAATTTGCGTGCACTTTTTTTCAATTCTTGCTTCTACTTAACCTCGCCCATGAGGTTAAATTATTAACTAAATATCATTTGGTTAATTTGAATAATTAATTATCAAGTAACTGGAAGTAGGATTAGAAAGAGTAAATAAATAAATAAATAAGAGTAGAAGTAGCTGGTTATTTTCAATCTTGGGGTTAATGTTAGTCTCACTTTGACCGAACCTATATATGTAGGGTAATTAGGGAGAAGTGCTTTCATTTGACCACATTAGAATTGTGAATCTAATTATAAGTTCAACAACTGACAAATCAGTGGGCTACCCAAATAGCTACACACTTTCACCTTGTTATCGCGATCGCCATTTTATTGTTTAATGTTAGATGTTAAATTGTCTGGCTAAGAATGCTTATGTATTCAAATAGGGTTTCATCATAACATTAACTTTAGTTGACAAAAAATCAACTTTTTTTTTGTTCATTCAACATAAAAGTCATAGAAAGGATTTACATATGTTTGAATGTACCATTGGTATACCCTATAAATTTATAAATTTTGTTGGCTTTGCTGAAAGAAAGGGCAAGAATTTGGTGTATGATCCTCAAAATCTTCAGTTAGATTTGAGGCTCATACCCACTAACACGATAGCATGATGATGCCTAGTCAGAATCTAGAATCTGCTGCTCATTGCTGCTTTTGATTCAAGGTCCAATGTATAGTTTCTGCGGAGATAATGGAGATGTTTTGGTACCGTGAAATCATTGCGAGATATATACTATTTGATATAGATCATCTAGTAGAAAAGTTCAAGTAGGCTAATCGTCAAAAGTCTGAAAAGAGATCCAACCAACCACTATAAATTAAGGATTATAGCTTTCGTCAATCTGAGAAAAGTTTTGAGCTTCTGATTGCATATTTACGGAAAACCCTTTCAGAGCTCAATGCCTAGGTTAATCAGTAAAACTTGCTTGGGGTTATTTTCGGGCCCAAATTCTGCCATTTTCATACGTTCTAGGGTCATTTAATGTTTTTCTGTATTTTATATATTTTTCAAATTATTTTTATTTTAATTTTGAAAAATTAATTGAGGCTTCATATAAATACTTTCTTTATCTATTTTGTGGCAAATTTTGATCAATAAAATTTTTTTAATTATTTCATTACCCTTTCGCTTTGATTTTTTCTGATTTTTACATGCTTTCATTCGCTGCATCCATTATCCTAACACTAGCTATATCAAGCTAGCTAACAGTATATCATACTTTTTTTTTTTTACCAGGTATTTTTACCAGGGTTTGACAGTTATAATCTGTGTAATTGTGCAGCAGAACATGTAGGGTTGGTGATTGGCAATTGTGAAGAATTGGAGGCAGGGTCTGAAATTAGGAATATGTAGGGTTTTACCACGTTGCCCTTGGATTCACTAACTACATATTTTTTATTAATAATTGTTAATGTGTACTGTATATATACATAAGTTAGTGCGGGCGCGCCTTCCATTTTTTTTTTTTGGTTACAGTACTCGTAGCTGCCCCTATCCATTAGAAGAAAAAGATCAATATGAATAAGAGGAAAAGTGCGAACACATTAAATTATTGAATGCTAGATATTGGAACAAGAGTCAGAGGAAGCCAGAATAAGGGCCAACTCACATGCATGAATATAAATATATTTAATAGCACGCTGCCTCTTCGCGAGCGCAAACCCAATAACTGTGTATGGACCCAAATGGGTGATATGCAAACATAAATCTATCTTCCAGAGAAACTTAATTATATTCCTGAGCGAAGTTCTCATGAAAATTTCGTAATGAATTTTCCGAAATGATCGTTCTTCATCGACCAACAAGAGAATAAGATATTCCTATTTGACGTACATGGCTTAATTTACCCCTCTCTTAATTTGACAATGCAGCGCAATTGGTGCAAGAGTTCATGCATATAGTACCTTCATTGCCGAAAAGCTTTTTCAAAGTTCTTCACAAACTTTCATGGATTTCAAAGTCCACAACCAAAGTACGAGTTTTTGTTGTCCAAGTTGTTACATATTTTTAAATGGATAATCTTATTTTTAGGTCACTATTGGTTGGAGGAAATATTTTTTTTATGAAAATAAGAATAAGAATAGTAATAACAACAAGCCCTAATAAAATAGAATTATGACCGAAAGAAATGAGATTTTCATTCTATTGCTGTATTTGGTTTGATAAAAATAAAACAAAAATAAAAAAGAAAGTTAAACAAATGATTATAATATCCTCAATAAAAAGATATTAAAATATTTATTTTATTATTTTAAAATAAAAATTATTAGAATATTCATTTTTATACTTTTAATATGTACACAATATTTTTAAATACTCTTAATGAAATTATTATAATACTTTTTTGTATATTTTTAATTTATACAAAATATTTTTAAATATTCTTAATAAAAACAATAAAATATTCATTATTAATTCTTTTAATTTGCAACAAATATTTTTTAAGTTACCAATTTTTTTTGTATCAAGTAATCTTTTTAGATAGGAGCAGCTCAATTTTATTTTTTTTGGCAAGTGATTTCCAAGAATTGAATCTCAATCCACAAGACATAGAATAGAATGTCTATTCCCACAAATGTAGAAATGAACTCAACCAAGGAATGGGAATGGGTCTACCAATATGCCAACCAAACATCTTTATTATTATTTTTTCAAATTTTCATTTTCCTTCTCATTCCATGAAGGCTAATTCTTGCTAGCTAAACATGGCATGATCTTTATCAACAGGATTTCCTACACATGTGGAGTAAAAACGTTCATTTTTTGTTTAAACCCCATGACATTTCATGCTTGTGTTATTTCAACTTTACTTTGATAAAGAAAATGTTATATATATATATATATATGTATCTATGTGTGTGTGTGTTCTAAACCTGTGTGGATTCATACAATTTTCCAAATTATAGTATGTTCTTTGTTTTTTTTTGGTAACATGAAAAATACAAAATAGAAACTATAATCAAATACTATGACATTTAGGGGGCATCATCGCTCGAAAGAAGAACTTTTTATTTTTTGTTGTGTCGCTCAAATCTTGTTTGGCAATGTTGATTAGGAGAAGTTTTGAAAATTCTTTGGGATGTATTGAATATCTTGCCATATAGTTTCAGCATTGGGATTTTTTGGAAATTCTGAGTCCATGAAGCTTTTCTATTTGCTATTACAAAATAAAAGTTAAAGCTCTAGTTGAGATATTTGTCCCATGACATTAGAATTAAGAAGCCAAAGAAGAGTTTTCCTTATGTCCTAAAGTGTTGTTCCCTTCCAAGGCAGTAATCAGTGAGCACTTTGAGTATATTAGAGCTATAGAGACAACGATGGATCCTTGTGATTCCTTCTTTTTGGATGTATTCCATAAGATGATCTAAACCATTTGACTAGGTGGATCCAATGATAGATTGCTAGGTAGATTTCTTATAATGCTTATTTATTCTTTCTATGTTGAGTGAATCCTGTAAAATCCCTCATCAGGTAAGAAGACCCTGGGCTAAGGCTTTATAAATGGGAGCAAAACTCTCCCTACCAGTTACACATTTTCTCTTGGATTAGGGAGAAATAAAACTCCACCAGCCAGTGTGCCGAGTACTATAACGGGGAATAATATTGTTGAATGCTCTATGGGGAATTAGTATCAGAGCTGGCTTAGCAACATTTGCAATGCCAGGATGGGTTGGCCCCAAAGGGAGTGAAATGTAAAGTCCCACATCAGGTAGGAAGACCCTGAACTAAGGCCTTATAAGTGGGAGTGAAGCTCTCCCCCACAGTGACGCATTTTTCCTTTACTAGTTGAGCTCTTTTTAGGCTAGTGTTATTCTTGATGATCATTGAATATGGATTAGGTTTGGTGCTCTCATGAATAGCTTTGTTGTGGCTTTCTTAAATTATATGAATGGTGACTATTATGTATTTGGTAAGGAACTTCCAATGCCGCCCTTCTTTGGGTCTTTGATGAATCATCCATTCGAGAAACCAATCTTTGAAGCTTTGGGTATCTAGTGGATTTGTCTTTAGCATCAGAGGTGAAGTGAACCAAATTACATAAGCTAGGCTACATTGTAAAAAAAGGGGACCCATAGATTCATTATTATCAAAACAAAAGGGACAAGAATTGTTTATTTGGAAATGATGCTTCGTTAATATGTCAAGGGATGGGATGGCCCTTTTCAAAACTTTCCATGCAAAAGGTATCATTTTCATTAGGAGTTTTATCTACCATAAAGTTTACTAAACTTGTGTTGAATCATTTTAAAGTGGAATTGCATTCTTTCCTCGTTTGGAGTATTTATCCTCTTGTCTTTGTAGGATAAATGGAATCTAGTTTGGATAGATCCTAATCTAATTGATCATGTAAAATAAGATTAGCCACTTATTTGAAGTTGGTTGTGTCAATCTGGTTGCATAATCCACCAATTAGGGTGGTTGATGGGGATATTTCTTCCAAATCCTATTTGCTAAGAAAGTATAGTAGTGATAAAGGGGTTGATTTGAAGATCCCTTTCCATATCAAAGAAAAATTTAGGCATTTCTTCAAGAATCCTTGAGTGTGATTACAAAATTTGGTCTAAGAATTTTCGCTATATAAGAATTATTATCCTTATCTAGAATTCTCCAAAATTGTTTTGTTAGTAAAGCACGATTAAGTAAGCTAAAAGGTTTGAAACCTATTCTGCCTTCTTTCATTAACCTGAAAAGTTTGTTCCAACTTAGAAGATATATCATGGGCTTGTTGTTGTTAGATCTCTAAAAGAAATTACTAAATTTGGAATCTAGTAAGGCATATATTTTTTAGGGAAAGTGCATGCGTGAGAGTTAGTAAAGAAAGGCTGAATTCACCATTAATTTGATCAGAGTCAGCCTAGCTACTTGAGATAGGAGCTTAGCCTTCCAATCTTTGAGTTTGGTATCAATTCTATTCAAGAGGTTCTAGTAGATGTGACTTTTATTTCTATCTGTGTCTATCTAAGTGCCCAAATATTTTCCCAATTTTAAGGAGAATTTGACGTTTAAAATCCTAGATTTCTATATGAAGAGTATTTAGGCTTATAATTAATTCAAATTTTAAGTGATCTATGTTTAATCTAGATAGTGTTTTAAACCACTCTAGTGTATTTTTCATCAAAGTGCTTGCTTCTTTTGATCCTTCAAAGAACAAAATCATGTCATCCACACACATTATGTGAGTCATCCTTCCAATCCTTTACTAACCTTAATCTTTTTCCATCTTCCTTCCTCTTAGAGTTTTGAAATTAGCCAGGATAGAACATTTGCATAAATGATGAATAGATAAAGGGATAAAGGATCCCCTTATCTAATACCTCTTTATGGAGAAAAAAAGATGGAAGGACTTCCATTTATTAAGATTAGGTAGGAAATAGTAGTGACACACTGCAAAATCATATGTACCTAAATTGGGAAAGTTCATCCTTGTGAAGATTCTTGCAATGAATTTTTAAGAGATTTTATTGTAAGCTTTGGAAAAGTCCACTTTGAGAGCTCCTTACCTTTTCTTTGTCTTTTTTGTTTTGTAAATTTGCTACTTGATTTCTAACACCAGTAAGATATCATTAGTAATAAGATGTCCTTTGAGAAAGGCATTCTAACTGGGGGCTACATAGTCACCCAAAATCAATTTTAGGTTGTTAAGTAGGGTTTTCAAGATGATTTTATAAGTAGCATTGCATAGATTGATCGACTAAAGGTCCTTAAAAGTTTAAGGGTTTTCACTTTTAAAAATCAGGGTTATGAATGATTTATTCATGTTTCTTAGTATAAAACAATTATTTTGGAAAGCTTTAATCATACAAATTATTTCACTTTTGATTATGGGCCAATAATGTTAAAAATATCTCACATGGAAACTATCTGGTCCAGGAGGCACTATCTCCTAGTAATTGAAAGGCTACTTCTTAACCTTCTTTTTAATGAAATCCTCAAGAAAGAAATTATAATGATCATTTCATAAGGAGGAAATGTTTATATCATTTAGACTATTGATGATTTCCTCATACTCCATCTTACTTTGATTAGAGAAAAGATTAGCAAAATACCTGAGGACCAGAGCTTCAATTTTCTGTGGATCTTCTTCATATGAATCTTGAGTGCCTTTGATTATAAGAATGTTGTTTTTGGACCTTCTTTTGTTAGTTAATGCATGATAATGCTTTGTATTTCTATCTCATAGACCATCCAAGATTGTCTATCCTTTTGGGCCCATAAAGTTTCTTTACACTCATACAAAAATTCCAATTCACTTTTCGCCTCCCTTTTCTTGTTCTTTGTAGCCATGATTTTGAAAAGAACTCAATTCTAAGTACATCTTTTGAATTTTAAAAGAAATGTTACTAGTTGAATTTCTATTCCATTCTTAAAGTGTCATCATCATTGTGGAAGGTTTCCCACATACCCAAAATGATGGAGAGTCAACTATTTGTTAAGATCATGCATTTGAGATGATTTTACTGCAAATTTCAAATTTTTACAAGAATTCAAGTCTTAGGGGTCTTTTTCCAAAAGGTAATGATTTGTTAGTGGATAAGAGAATTGGTGAATGATCTAAAGCGACAATAAGTAATGTGGTTAGACTTGAGTTTGGAAACTCCATTAGCCATTCTACATTGCAAAAGGCCTTGTCTAAGCAAGCACATACTTTATCAATCTCTTTTTAGTTATTTGTCCATGTAAACCATTGGCCCCTCTATGGGATATCTATGAGACCATATGAGTCGATGGTTTCCATGAAAATATTAGCTTCTATAACTGAAGTATTAGCACTTTTTTCTCTTCTAGATTAGCATATTGATTTATATCTCTAATTATCATCCATGGGAACCTATTGTTAATTGATGTGTTTTTAAGTCATTCTTATAGTATATCTTTATAATGTGTTTTTGGGAAGCCATAGAGTAAAGAGATATAATAGGAAAGGCTATTGCTGCATACATATTGATATGTATCTAGTTTAGTGACACATCTAGCACATTACACTTAATTTAATTTTTCCAAGCAAGAACTAACCCCTCCTTTTTTTCTAGTTAGTCCTCATAACTTTACTTTCAAATATAAAGAAAAAAGTTAGGGTAATGGGTGGTAAGAAATTTTTTAGCTCTTTAAACTGTCAATGACTTCTTGAAACCTATATAGTTCTAGCTTAGAATCTTCATGGCTTTTGGGAAAGCTTTAAGGTAGCTTCCCTAGCCCTTTGAGAATTATTAGTCTTTTTTGGAACATCTTCTTTGTTTGCTTCTGCATTCATTGTTTGTAGAGCTCCCTAAATTAGGCTTTTGTTAATTCGTATCTTTTTATTTTATGCTTAGTAATTAGTTCTTCCACTAATTCGAGCCATTTTCATTTTCTTGAAATCCTTATGTAATTATTATTGATTATGGCAGCATTAGAAATTTCAACTTTAGTGGCAAATGATTGTGGATGGATCTTCAAACAACTACTAGTTAATAAAGTCACCATCTTCATTTCTTTCCTATCATCTAATAGCTCTTTACTTATGAAAAAGGGATCGAAAACTATAAAATTCTTCAAACCCAAGTTGAAAGATATGTGGTGAAACCATTGTAAGGCTAAAATTTTGTCAAAAGGAGAAGTGAACATTGCACTTTTAACTTTTGGGTTGAAGCATAGAAAAGGATAATATCATATGAGGTTGTTCAAAGACCTTGAATTAGTGAAGAAGTGCTACCATTTCAAAGTTGCTTCATCATACTTTTCAATCAAAATTCCCAAATTGATGATCTTATTTTCCAAACTAAATTGTCATGCCTAGCTATTTAGCTCATGCACATATCATTCATGGGCATTATCCATAAAAAGTACAATATTTACTATGCTTTCGGTAGTAAAATTGGTCCGTTTACATATGAAATGAGCGATAGGGGTCTAATTCCATTTCTTTCCTTTCCTTTATTCATATTTATCATAAAAAAACTTAGTTCAACCTATTAGATTAGAAAATATGCATTAGAAGCCTAAGGGAACACTCTAGGTCAAAATGCACCATGTACATAAACAACATCAGACTTCAAAAATGCATATCTCAAGTTATATAACTCTAATTCATACATATTAGGTGTTTATGGAAATTTTAAGATGTGAACTACATACTATAAAATTTTCAAATGAAAATAAGTTTATTTGAGTATGAAAATCAAATGGAATAATAACTGATACAAGAATGGACAATAAATAAACTCATATAACAAACCCTAAATTTCAAAAATGCATAACTTTGGCTACATAACTTTGATTTATGCAAACTCAGTGGCCATATAAAGCTTATAATGTCAACTATATGCTTATAAAATTTTATGAGTATTAGAGTTCATTTGGCCCTTCAAATACATAAAAATAGCTACTTGAACTGTATGAATAGTGCATAGGATTTTCTTGATCAACTCGTCCCATAAAAACTCTATCCCTCTTTCCCATCAGAAGCCTTTTTAACTAATTAGCTATTGGGATATAATTCTTTTCCTGATCAAAGTTTACTCTCAAGCAACTAAAAAAAGTAAGGGAAATTTTAAGCCTAAAAAGCGAGTATAGTAACAAATGAATGCCTTAAAATATACCAGTATGTAAGATACTCTGCCATTTTTTAAAGGAAGAGGCATAATCTTACTGGATTAGTAAATTCTCCCATTTGCATTCAAGAATGGAGGATTTGGTGATGTCTTTGTAATTAAGCAGTGCTAGCAAAAGATTTAGTCCTTCAACTCTTGGCTAGCTAAGCAAAGCTTCTTGAAAAGGTTATCCATGAAGTCTGAAACTTCTAGTTTTCTAACAGTTGGCTCTATTTGGGAGGGAATTGGAGGGTCAATATCTGGTTACCCATTTAATGTAAGTCATGGATTATGGATCAAGGGGTGGTTTGGGTTTATTAAGGTTATAAGGTTAAAATCATATGGTTCAAGTTTCATTTAGGTGTCATCAAGAAGTTTGGGCCAATCTTGAAAATTTAGTGTTTTATAAAGGTCCAAGACAGGATTGGTTTCAAAAGACTAGAATTAACTAGCCCACATTGTGGAATGGTGTGCTAGATCAGTAGATCAAGATTTAGTGGTTAAAAGACTTTGTAGTCAGCTTGGGTATTTGTCATTAGGTTAGGTTGGGCTAGTCATTCATTGGGAAAAACATTAAGATAACTAGGTTAATAAAATTTGTTGAAAACTTTTCAACTTCAACCCAATAATTTCCAAAGTTCCCTTGGCCTATAAAGAAGTTCTAGGTGGGCGATGAAAATTAGCTTTGACTATCTTTTGAGTTTCATTGGATGAATTCAAGTCTTTTGAAACCTACATGAAGTTGGTTGGTTTTATTTTCTCCTTACCTTAGGATGATGATGCACAAGGGTCCTTCTCAAAGATATGGTATTTACCACCATAAGCTCCATTAAACCATATAATCTTAATGGTGATTTTTACACTATTCATATAAGGGTTTATAGGAAGAGAATTAGCACTTGGGTCAATTTTGAACTATAAGTTGTATATGCTAACAATGCAATTCTTGAGTGCTTCAAACTCCTTGGCCATCCTTGCTTTATTCCAATCACATTCATATACAATATAACCTACTTGACTACATTTCCTATGCCTCTTGAAAACACATTCATAATGGCATTCTATTCACATGTGGAGACCATTGTCTAACAAGATTTTTGCTTTCAAGAGAAGTGGTAGAGAAGGGTCAATGTCAACTCGCATACAAGGGTATCGTTCAAGGTGATGGAGTCTCCCACAATGTTCCCAAGTATCCTTACCATTGCATCTATATGATATTTCAAACGCAAACCATGGAATTGCACCTATAATGGGAAACTTGCTATTTGTAGTTTGTTAAGGATAAGGTTTAGCTTCCAAAGATCCATAATGAGGGGGACATTGCAAATCAACCATGGTCCATTTTGATATATGTATTATAGGTCTTCTATATCATCAAAGTGAATGATAAAGTTATGGTCTTTACCTATCACTTAAAAATTAGATTGCAACCTCCATGCACTTTGTAATGAAGCATCAAATTTATGTATAGTAAAGTTTCTGCTATTAACTAGAGCAACAACTAAACAAGAATTCAAAAGCTTCTAGTGATTCCAAATGCTAAAGGATTGAAACTGAGCATTAGACCTTCCTGAGATGGAGAAGGGAAATAGGAGAAATGGGCATTCACATTACTTAACTAGATAACTAATGGAAGACTTTGGCTAACCAGACTTTAATTAATATTTATGTGGATAAAGAGACTTAGGTTCTCTTACAAGGATATCATATAGCAATGTAATTTTAATTATCTTTTATAGTTTATTTTCATTTAAAAAAATAAATCAACCACTGAAAAAGCATAACAAATGACAAAGAAAATATTAATATGGGCAATGAAAATTTACAAATTGACTCATTAAAATGATGAGTATTAATAATTTCATTTGTCATTTGACATTATATTTTTTAACAATTAATTTTCCTTTAAATCAAATTAAATAGTAAACAAGTAGTTATAAAAAGAATATTACATAAAATGAGGATCCCAATCCATCTTCATGTATAGATACTCACTTTTCCCAAACTAGGATTTCAAAAGTTGAACTACATTTTTCTCAATAGAGCTAACCTTAAGATTTCCTTTATTCATTAATGGACATTTTATTGGTATGCAATTAGAATAATTGGAAAAAATAAGAGAGGAAAAATAACAAATTGCCATTGACTAACTTTCACTCCCGCAATCTTACTCCTTGAATAGGGATTTTTTGCTATTCAGCTTGAGTAGATTTGGAACCTTCATAACATATTATTATTATTATTATTATTATTATTATTATTAATTTAAAAGACTATTTTTATCTTACGTTTTACTTTCTTTAAAGTAAAAAAAAAATTGTTAGGATTGAAGAAAAAGAAAGAAAGAAAATTCAAATTGTTAGTTAGCTAAATAGTAGAAAAACTCTATTCCTCCCCTTTAGCTTTAGTCTTCCAATTTTTTTATTTTTTGATAACAAAGCATATGTTTTAACTCTCTTTTAAGGAACCTAATTCTAATAAAGTTGTATTTGTTAAAACTATTTAGTTTACTCAGTATAATGTAATATTTTTTTAAGTATATATTATATTTTTATAATTATTATTTAATAATATATGTATTTTTTTAATATTTTTTAAAATAAGGGAATGATTGGTATTTTATATCCTACTTATTCAATTTTTATCTTTTTCTTTCTTTTACATATCTAACATTTATCCAATTAAATGATTTCTTAATCTTTTTTTGGTCAAAATATTTGCAAGTTGATCCCTAACCCAATATTGGCTGGATTTGTGGCCCAAGGAAGCCCAAATTCGTACTGCACGTGAATTCACTGACCAAATTTGTGTTTATAAGATATTTTGTATGGGTATATATCCGGTCAAAGAAAAAAAGAAGTTATTTTTGAAGTAAATTCCTTAAAAATTTGGCAAAAAAATCATTAAGAAGCATAAATAAATTTAAATTATCAAACTGTTCTACATATTATTTAACCAGTTTTTATGGTAATATATTTGTTAAGAAATGATCCAACGTTTTCCCATTCAAATTATCTGTTCAATGGAATGTTGTGTATATCGTCGGGACATTGAATGAAGATTAAATTTCAAATGATATGACCTAAATGCCCTTCTCTCCCGCCAGCCCCAAAACCCAAAATTACCGATCTCGCGCCAAAACCCAAAACGATTGAATTGAAGTGCAGATACACATCCATTCTCCTCCTCGAAAACCCTAAACTTTACCTCTATACTCTGATTCACAAAATTCATTAAGTGTCGCAACTAAAATCTGACGAAAGCCATTTCTTAAGCCGCCATGAAAGTCCGATCAGTGAAGCTGAGGGAAGCCCACAAAGCCGCTAGCAACGGCCGCCCTTCTTTCTGCTCAATCTTGTGGGACCAACAAGCTCAACATCTCGTCACCGCATGCTCTTCTGACCTCTCTATCTCAATCCACGATCCTCTGCTTCCTTCAACTCCCCCAAAGGTCCTCACCCACCACCGCGATGGTGTCACCGCTTTGGCTCTTAGCCCCAACTCTACATGCCTTGCATCCGGCTCCGTCGATCACTCTGTCAAGCTCTACAAGTTCCCGGGTATTTTATTTCGCTAAATGCTCTTAAATTATATGGTAGATTCTATTTCGAAACTTCGGAATCCACAATGTCCTAATTGGGTTTGTAAGGATGAAAATAAGGGGAGTCTAGGTCCGATTTTTGAATCATTTTTTGTTGTTGGATCTTCGAATTTCGATCTGAAAGCAACAAATTCATCAAATTAAAGATGCACTTGTTATGTTTTTTCAATTAATTTTACACGGTTTATTCACTTTGACATCGACTTTTATTTACTTTGTATAACATTCTCATTGATACCCTAAAGTGTCCAAGGCTGTAGATTTGTCGGATAACATGAGGAAGTTTCATGCTCCATATACTGTTCCTAAGGTTTACTGTTCTATTTCGAGTCTCAAGTAGTCTGACACATGTATGTTAGTTCTGTGGCACTAAGAAAATAAAGTTTCTTAATTCTGCAAAAATTAAATAGAAGATTGTTAAGCTAAGGAGTGCAGAAGTGAGAGCTTGATGGCATTGCTGGATGTCTTCCAATTCCATTTCCAAAAACATAACTGTCAACCTTAAAAATATTGTGACTTTTTCCTCAAAATTCCTTAATGTAATTAGTCTGTGTCTCACTCCTTAAATTTGGCATTCAGTTTTATGATGCCAGTGCATTCCGTTATTTCTCTGTCCATTCCTCGTCCAAATGGAATGTTCTGCACGCAGACTAGATCCTCAGTAACTATGCCTCGCATTTGCACTTTGCCAGCACTTAAGATTTTTTCCAATTCAATCATAAGATGTTCACTTGTAATTCTGGAACTGAATTGGTGGCGTGCTTCCTTTTTGTTTTTATTGTTAAGTATCTTAATTAAGGTGAAAGTGAATTACAAGCTCTGATTATAACTGCAAATATTAGTCCTTTTCAATGAACCTGATGTCTGCGAACATTGAACTTCAGTGATTCAACGCATTTCATTTCTGATTTTTTAGTCCCAAAGGTTTTTGCCTTTTCTCTCACAATTGCATGTTAGCAAACTTTGTTGGGTTTGGCCAAAACTTTCCAGACTCATACTGTTTGCTTTTTGCTCCAAAAATTTTGGATTAGAATTCTTCCAATTACCTAATATCTAATACCTTTCTTTAATTTATATTCCAAATCAATTCATTTTGTTCAGGTGGAGAGTTCCAGACTAATATTACCAGGTTTACACTTCCAATACGTTCCCTTGCATTTAATAAATCAGGGAGTATGTTAGCAGCGGCTGGTGATGATGAGGGCATTAAACTTATCAATACAGTTGATGGTTCTATTGCTCGGGTTCTCAAAGGACATAAGGGGACTGTCACGGGCTTAGCTTTTGACCCCAATGGTGAATACTTAGCATCGATGGATTCAACTGGAACTGTTATTTATTGGGAACTTCACTCAGGAAGAGTAGTTCATAACCTCAAAGGCATTGCCCCTGACACGAGAGCAGATGTTTCTACTATGAATATTCTTTGCTGGAGTCCAGATGGTGAGACCTTGGCTGCTCCGGGGTTGAGAAACGATGTTGTTATATATGATAGAGACACTGCTGAAAAATTGTTTTCATTGAGGGGCGATCACATACAACCTATATGTTTCTTGTCTTGGTCACCCAATGGCAAGTACATGGCCACTTCCAGTTTAGATAGGCAGGTTCTAATATGGGATGTTAATAGGAAGCAGGATATTGATAGGCAAAAATTCAATGAAAGAATATGTTGCATGGCTTGGAAGCCAATCGGCAATGCGTTAGCTGTTATTGATGTCATGGGGAAGTATGGTATCTGGGATTCTGTTATTCCTTCATCTATGAAATCCCCAACAGAGGATGTTCCTATGCAATCTAAGAACAGTAATGGGCTTCTTTTGTTTGATGAGGAGGATCCGGACCTTTGTGCGAGTGGAAGTGTAAGTGATCTTGGTGAAGATAGCGATGGGGAGTCTGAACTACCTAGCAGGAAAAGATTACGGGAACAGCCTTTGAGTGAGGAAAACTTTGATGAGGATGGCAGTGACAAAATGGCTTTACATCCAAAGGTTGAATCTCATAAAAAGCCAAATCGCGTGCATAAAGAAAATTTAAATAGTGTGAATGTGGGACTAAAAAGCTCGATGATAACATGTAAGCCAAAGATGCAGGAAGCATTTCAGCCAGGATCCACTCCTGTGCAGCTTGGGAAAAGGCGCTTTTTGTGCTACAATATGCTTGGAAGTATAACCACAGTTGAACATGATGGATTCTTCCACATAGAGGTAATGCAAGAATTACAGATAATTTAAGCTCATTAAATTTCCTCCATTCATCCTAGTGTGGATTTAAGTTAAAATACTAGCTTTCGCAGTAGCTCTCTTACATATTCTAATAGGTTGACATATCTTGTCTACAGATTGATTTTCATGATACTGGCAGCAGTCCACGAGTTCCGTCAATGACTGACCATTTTGGATTTACAATGGCTGCCTTAAATGAGAATGGGAGCGTCTTTGCAAATCCTTGCAAGGGGGAGAAGAACATGAGCACTCTTATGTATCGTCCATTTATTAGTTGGGCAAGTAATAGTGAGGTCAGATTATATGCATACCCAGAAGTAATTACATTCATTATTCATCTTTGTGTTCATAAAGACATCGAACCTTTCATTACTACTGGATAAAATTCTGTTTTGAAGTACAACATTTTATCGTACGTTCACTTGTTTTAAAAATGTGACAGTGGTCTATGCGCTTTGAAGGAGAAGAAGTAAAGGTTGTTGCACTTGGTGCTGCTTGGGTGGCTGCAGCAACTAGTTTTAATTATCTTCGCATATTTACGGACGGTGGTTTGCAGGTTTGTTACATATTTTAAACCATTATTATTTCCCGACTTCTTTAATAAATTGAACACTAAAGGCAATATACCTTTCCTTCTGTAAAAGCCCTTTGGCTTTGAAGCATAGATAATGCATAACCTTACTATTACAGTATGCTGTAAATTTTGACCTATGATAAGTTGATAACGTGTGTGATGTGATAAAGAGAATCTGTAAATGTTGATGGTAGTTTGCTTGCAATATTTGCACTTCTGAGTACGTTTCATTGCAGAGACATATTATTTCGCTGGATGGGCCAGTGGTGACAGCATCAGGTTTCAAGGATAAACTGGCGGTTGTTACTTATGCCTCTAATTGTGCTTCCTCAAATGATCAGGTCGGTTTAGTATTCATATATACTTTATAAAAAGGTTACCCTAGTGGGAGAGCGTTTTTCATCTGAATGATAAATAAATATCCATATGATGATATTTCTTTGTGCCAAAATAATATATTTTCCTTTGAAAAATGCAGATGCTGGAGTTTAGAGTATTTAACATACCTAATGAAACCCAGCCCCTTAAAGGCCGCTTGCCTTTAACTCCTGGTTCATCTCTAACATGGTTTGGATTTAGTGAAGAAGGCCAATTGGCTTCCTATGATTCCAAGGTATTCTGAGCAATTAGTGCCAATACTTCATATAATCCCATTCTGGCCCATTAAATTCTTTTTGACATACAAGCTGAGATTGCAGTATAATATGTAGGGTGTGCTTCGAGTGTTTACAAGCCAATATGGAGGTAGCTGGCTCCCACTTTTCAGGTTCGATATTAGTTCATAAAAGCACAATGGCTTAATGTTTGTTATTCTTCTTACACCCGAGCTTGCCTGATATAATTTGTTATATTAAAATTTCATTACAGTACTAGTAAAGAGAAAGATGAAAACTACTGGATAGTGGGGTTGAATGCAAGCAAGTTATTTTGTGTGATATGCAAGAAATCTGACATCTTTCCACCGGTAGGAAGGGCAGTTTGAAGTGTTCTGTCTGTCTCCTTTGCCTATGACTTGACCATTAATAATTTTCACTTCATTATCAGGTGATGCCTAAACCGGTTCTCACTCTACTGAATCTTTCATTTCCTCTTGCTTCCTCTGATCTGGGATCTGAAGCCCTTGAGAATGAGTTCATAATGAACAACATGCATCTCTTTGAGGTTTGTCCTTGTTAATTTTTTCAGATTTCATGGCCCTTATTTTCAGCATGTTACAGGCTAGCGGGCCTGCAGAGCTCTTTGATTCATATAAATTTAGTTCATAAAGATTTTTTTTCCCCTAAAATTATTTTCTTCCAGGTTGTTTTGGTTCCAATTTGTGTTTTTCTCTGAGTTCCAATTTGTTCCTTTAATGCTGTTCAATATTGAATTAGATTAGCACCGTGCAGATTCAGAAAAGAATGGATGAAATGGCTGTTGCTGGTTTGGATACCAGTTCACTTGAGGATGAGGCTTTCAATTTGGAAGCAGCACAAGATAGATGCATACTTAGGCTTATTGCATCCTGCTGCAATGGTGAGTTTGTGTTACGGTTACCTCAAAAGAGCATACTGTCTTGTAACATGGCTTTCCGGTCTGCATATCCTAGATTCTACATGAAATAGAAGTATTCATCCTCACATTTGTGCATTTTACAGGAGATAAGCTTGTGAGAGCCACTGAACTTGTGAGGCTTCTGTCACTGGAAAAATCAATGAAAGGTGCAATAAAACTTGTTACTGCTATGAAGCTTCCTAACTTGGCAGAGAGATTCAGTAGCATACTAGAGGTAAGTCTTCAGCGTTCTGCTAAGGCATGGTGTTCAGAAACAACATTTTTAATGTCATATTTTCCTATGTTTAATGTTGTGTCTTGAACAGCAAAGACTTCTCCATGAAATGAAAAATACTCTAGATGCCAACCGCCAAGAAAACCGTACTGCATCCATGACAGCTGATGTTTCACATAGCAGAAGCAAGGTCCTAACTCAGACTGAAGCATCAGCCACAGTTAGTATGTCGTCATCATCAAAATTATGTGCTCCTTTGCTGATAAAGAAAGCCAAATCACCAGAGGAAGCCAAAGCTGGAATAGATAAAAGTGCGGTGGTGAATGAAACTGTGAAGGGGAAGGACACAGGGAATGATATAAGTGATAGGGAAGGGAAGGTGGGGGAAATACGTCTGGTCCAAGCTCATCATCCTCAAGATCCCTCTATAAAGTCGTCAAATAAGCAGGAAGTAAAGAAGTTAGAGGGAAGTATGGCACAACCAAGTCGCCCCTCCAATCCGTTTTTGAAGTCATCTATCAAGTAGACTTCTATCTTACACCTCTGATGTGGAAGAAGGGGGGAAAAAAAAAAGCATAATTGAGGTGTTGGATAATTTAGTACATTTCGAATTATGACATGGGAGGTTTAAAGGGTTTGTTTCGATTTATGAGAGATCAGCTAGCAAAAAGGAAAAAAAAAAAAGCACGATAAAATAAAAAACCTTTGGTATCTGTAAAATCCTGTTGTAATTATTGTTTTTTGAATATAACGTAAAATATTTTTCTTGGTCATCGTTGAGATGCATTTCCAGATCAGCTATTTCATCAGAGCTGACAGAGCAATCATATGTTCTGTGGTAAACGTTGGCTTTTTTATATTTTTTTACGAAGGTGAAAAAATACTTCATCTACTAGTGCTTCAACCCTTTTTTTTTTTTTTTTAGGTTTTGGGTGAAGGGCGCTTCGATTAGGTAGAGAAGTACAGATGAGAAGAGTTCATGTTATCAAATAAAGAGAAAAAAAAAGAGAGGATAAACTCTTTCATCATGGTTACTTATTCACATTTTTCAACTTTCCTACATAACTTGGATTTTGTTTTCATTAAAAACGCATGTCTTCATCTACCTCTTCACAAATATGGCTTATTGATGAGAGCCGCTCTTTTTACCGCACTTGAAAGTGAAGATAAATTAGCTTTCTAGTACATAAGGTCATTTAGTAGATCATCCTTTTTTTGATGGAACCAACTACGTCTGTTGGAAAAACAGAATGAAAAATTTTCATCCAGTTCACAGATCTACAAGTGTGGAGTGTCATTGAAAAATGTTCTTATATACCAAAGAAGAAAGTAGATAACAAGAAGGTTGATAAACTTAATGGAACGAGAAAAATGACAAAAAATTTGAAACAAATTGCAGAGCAATCAATTAGATCTTTTGTGCTGTCAATGTTGAAAAATTCAAGAAGCTCTCGATGGCATCTTGAGGAAGATAAGATATGTGGGATAAATTTCAAATAACCTATGAAGGAAAAATTGAAGTCAGAAATACAAGAATAGATGCATTGGTATATGAATATGAATTACTCAAGATGAAGGAGAAGAAGGGAATGAAGAAATGTTCAAAAGGATAGGAAAGATCATTAGTGTTCTATATGCTTTTGGCAGGTGCTATCCTATTGAAGACCTAACAAAATTCTCAGAAGCTTAACTCCTTGGTAAGCAAAAGTAGCTGCGATTGTAGAAAGAGGAAAACTAGAGACAATGAGGTTTGATAAATTCAAAGAAAATCCGATTGCATATGAAAGTAGCTATATGAACAACGCATTGCTTTGAAGTTGAAGAAGATAAAGAATCTCCCACATATTAGTTTGATAACAAAGAAATGGCTCTAATATCTAAAAGGATGTAAGCCTAACAAATGGAGAAGGAACTAGAGACTTTCGTATTTGCTATTAATGCAAGAAGCTTGATCATGTAAAGGCAGACTGTCCTTTATTAAACAAGTTAGGCTCAAAATGTAAAAAGAAAGCTATGATGGTGAATTCCACCTAGAGTGATGATAAGCTTCTAGATAGTTAAAAAGAAAAGGAAGAGCAGGAGACCACACATTTATGCCTCTTGTTCAATGAAGATCCTTGAAACAATGATGATCTACTAGAGGTATTAGAAAAGGGTTAGGAAATAGTGAAAATATGCTTAATGACAAATGAACATCCTAGTGAAACTGAGGATGAAAATACATAAGAGATAAATGATTCTTGATTCACTTATGATGAAATACTCCATTCTTTTGAAATTGTAATGGAAGATTCAAATAAAGTTATGTTGAAGTATAATGATCAATAAAATGCACAAATCAAAATCTTAAAATGTTGTAGCATAATCAAAAATGAAAAAGAAATTTTAAAGGAAAAACTACATTTGATAGAGGAAGAGTATATGCTTTATAGTTATTAATTTCTAAATATATGCCATTAAAAGAAAAAGTTACAAGTCTTACTCAAGATCTAGCTAATTTTGTAAATAACAATGACAGTTTTAAAAAGTATTCCCTAGCTAAATCTATAATTAGATATGACAAAGATGAAAAAGACGGAAGATTAACTAAAATTGTTTTTGTGAAAGCTTCAAAGGTTAAATAATGAAAAACATGCTATGCATGCAATAAAAAGGGACATATATTTTATCACTATTCAAAACCATCTCAAAAGGTTGTTATCAAGAAAATCTGGATTCTAAAAGATGTCTTGACATCTAAGGAATTAAATGCTAACATCTTCAAGATCTAAAGTTTCTTGGATACCTATATTGTTATAAAAGCCTTGTAGGTTTCTCTAAAAGTAAAAATTAGGAAAGACCACTAGTTCTTGGATTATGGATGCTCATGACACGTGACAGGAAATATATCATACTTCCATAACTTCGCACCAAGAGAATCAAGAATTGTTACTTTTGGAGATAACTGAAAGGGTAAAATTGTTGGATTTGGTAAGGTTGGTATAAATGCATTCTTCACAATAGATGATGTGAATGAGGTTCTAAAAAGTGCATGAGGCTTTGAAAATGGCACTTTGAAAATGAAATTTTAGAAATTTTGCACTTAGAAAGAATTAAGAGCTAGATAAAGTGTGAAAGCCACTTTTGGGGTGGCATGTATGGCTCATGCCTACTACTATTTGGCATGAAATTGGCATGAATAGAAAGAGAAAGGCAAGAGGGAGGCAATGGTGGAGTCACCATCATCGGCACATCCTTGGAGGGCAGTGCCTACTAAGTGTGTAAATGTGCTCCTTTTTTTTTACTTTGAAAATTTTGAAATAGAGAGATAAACAAGGTGCGTGGGGGCACATGCATGGTATTTAGGGCCATTTTTTAGCTTTGAAAATTCTTTAGTTTGAGAGCTTTAATTTGGCATATAATTTACCTATATTTAGATATTTGTTGGTTATTTTTCAATTATTTATTGACCTTTAAATGGTATGTTTATGTATAGAATTCATACAAGAATTTAAATTTTGAATTAATAGATTTTGTTTCCCCTTAATAGGTTATTATGAAGCTAGGGACATTCCATATTTAAAAAATAAATAATGGACACATCCAAAGAATGATAGAGGTTTTGGACTAACATAAAGATGCAAGGGATTGAACTTTCTCATTTATCATGGGTCCTTGGTTTGATCAACTCACTATTTAATGACAATTTTTGGACACTAGTCAAGGCAGAACTGAGATAAATATATAAGGCTAATAAAGAAAAAGGCTAGAAAAGTTTTAATTTTTACTGGTTTGGTGCTAAGATAGAGCTTGTAGGAGAACGTTGGTATTATTGCAAATGTAAGGCAATCTGTTTTGCTTTCACAATTTTCAAATGTGAAAAGTGCACGAAAGTTTTGGCATAGTTCATTTGAAAAGGGGATTCATTTTAAAGAGGTTGATGAAACACAAAGTCTTTATACAAACTTCCAAATAGTCCACTTAATAATTCTAAAAGCTATTTTAATTATAAAGTGGATGAAATACCTAGTTTATTTAAATTATTGTTAGTGAGAAAACAATTAGTGTTGATATAACAAAGACTACATCTATGCTTTGTTTGATAAATGCAATTTATTTTACGCATTATTTTTAACAGAGCATATTATACATTGCTATACTTGAGAAATGTTTAATTAAGTGAGAGTTTTTATACTGGAAGACTTGGGGTCATTTAAAAACTACAATTAAGAGAAAATATGCACATAAATTTGATAAAAAAAATGTTGACATTTCCAGGGTATATGTGACGGAAGTAAGACAATTGTAGACTTCCGATTATGAACATAATAATGTCATTATTGGTATAGTTGAAATTTGTTAGAAACATATGGCATTGTGTATATGGTTTTAGTTTTGTGCTATATCTATGTAGATATCTAAATTAGTTAATATGGCCACTAAAAGTATCATAGCTAAGGGATGCGAAACTAAACAATGTCAACTAGGAAACTTAGTATTAGATAGTTTCTTGCATCCTTGAGAAGTAAGATATCAAAGAGTCATTGAATACTGTTATGCTGGATCTTGAGCATGAAAATTCAGTTTAACATAAGAGACATCTAGAGGCATTTCAACCTTAAAAGAAAAAGGATAGTATAGCTTACGTTATGATGTTGAGCTACATGGCTGATGATTTGATGTGCGAATATAAGTATTATTTGATTGCATAAGTCATGTGGATTACCTTGAAATATAAGTTTGGTAGTGCTTCTACAACTAAACTTAGAAGGCTAACTATTAAGTTTGATACATACAAGCTGCAACCAAAGAGTTCTACAAAGTAGCATTTGAGAGAGATATCAAACCTGATAAGAAAGCAAAAGTTAGCCAATGGTGTCCTTATTGATGAGCAATAAGTTCAAGTTGTCATAAGATCTCTTTTTGCTAGTTAAGAGCATATGAAAGTGAGTTTAACCCATAATGAGAGCGCTACCAATTTTGATAATATTGCTCATCATTTAGAACTTGAAGATAAGTGCATAAAGGTAACTATATCCTTTAGTCATGCTTACATGATAGAGATTGCTAGGACTTCAAGACCTAAAAGTATGAAGGGTAAGCACTTTCACAAGGAAAAATGATCTAGCCAACATTTCAAGAAAGCCAAGAAAGGGTTTAATAAGAGAGGTAAGTGTGGTAGAAGGAAACTTGACATAGTCAAAGTCAAATGTTATACTTGTTAAAAGATGGGTCATTTTATTCATAATTGCATTGAGCAAAACAAGACTTAAGGGCTACGAACCATGTAGCCAATGATCATGTATCTTTTGTGGAATACCATTGGCTACCTTATAGAACCAAATGGTTGTATATAGGAAAAATTCAAGAATAAAGTTTAAGAGAATGAGAACATGCAAGGTAATCTTACATGGTGGAAGAACCCTAATCTTACATGATGTTTTGTTTGCACTAGAAATTTGATGGAATTTAGTTTCCATAATTTCTCCTCTTAAATTTGGTTTTAATTTTAATTTTCATGATGATTTAGTTAACAGTTATAATGGGATAACTTTTTACAATTTTTGTTTTTTTAGATGATTTTATTGTACTAGATAAAATTTGTCACTATAACATGTAAGTAGAAGTTAAAAAAGTATATAGATTGTGAGTTTAGTGAGAGGTGCATTAATTCTAACGTAGAAGTGAAAATTAGAGAATATACCATTCTACAAGTCACACAATTTAAATATCTTGAGTCTATTATATAACATGATAGGAAAATAGAAGAAGATATAAATCATAAGATTCAAGCATGGTAGATGAAATAGAGGGGTATTTTAGGTGTTATTTATGATGGAAGAGTATCATTCAACTTTAAAGGTAAATTTTACAGTACAATTATAAGATCTGCAATGTTATATTAGACTAATTTTGGACAATAAAAAGCCAACAAGAAAATAAATTCAATAATGTAGAGATAAAAATATTACGTTGGATAAGTGGATGTAACATCTGAATTTTCTTAGATATGAGAACTCAAGGTTTCAGAATTTTCTAAGTCCCTTAGCTATAGTGATGAGGCCTGTTAGCTATAGCGAGGATGCTTGTTCACCATAGCAAGAATGCTAGTTCGCTATGGCGAGTTCATGGCTTATACAAAATCTAGAGAGTTTTTCGCAATAACGCTAGCTGTGGTGATGATAGGGGGACCTGGAACTAATAAGTACTCACTGTAGCGAAGGGTGTTTCCCAGTATAGTGAGCTTGTTCTAGAAAAATAGTAAAAATAGTGAGATTTTGCTTCTTAAAGAGTCCAGAACTCTCCCCCACCTCTGAATCGACTTTTAGCTGGCTGAAAGGAGAAAGAGAGGCCAGAGAGAAGGGCGTACAGGAGGGAGAGCTAAGAAAGGAAGAAGTCTTGAAAAAGTGAGAAACCTAACTCCTTTACTTGCTTCTTCTCATGCCAAGTCTCTTCTCCATCTTCTCTTCTCTTGTTCCTTGAATTTGGAGGTTGATTCTATTTTGAGGTTAGCCCAAGTAGAAGAAGGAAGTTTTGGAAGGAAAGGCTTGTTGCAAGTGGAAGTATCTTGAAAAAATTCACAAACAAGGTAAGCTTCTTGAATTTTAATGGCTTCTTCTTAGATAGCTCGCCAGGATCAGTGGCAAGCCCTAGAGAAATTATGTGAGGCCTAATTCTCCCTGGTAGTCATACTCAGGACATTCCCAGCTGTCTCGCGTAATGCAGAGACAAGTAGTGATGCAGCACATCGTGAGATAAGACTGCGGCTGCACAAGACTAGTTTAGAGGGGAAGTGAGAAAAAGAATTGCCCCCTAGCCATAACACTCAAATGTCTAGATGAATTCCATAGCCTAAAAGGTTAATTCCCTCAGGCCAGAGAATGAGTTATAAGCTACACCCTTAGAACCCGATAGCCCAGAGATGATAATTAGTTATTCATGAATAAAGTAAGAGGTGAAACCCTCTAACTTGATGATGGGTTAGATATAGAGATAATGAGACTCGGGTTGGTAGCTAAAGATGAAAATCCAATCCCTAAAAAAGCAAGCTAATCAGAGGCCATTAACCGCGGCTAATTAACTGCTTAGCTTTAGCCAATTATTTCAGGAAGTAGCGAGGCAATCTATAAAGTTCCTCATCGCGACGAATTAAGAAATTAGCCGCGGCCAATACTCAGACAGGAAAACTAGGGTGAGCTCAAGGTTGATTAGCCATGGTGAATGATATGTTAGTCGTAATGAATGGCAGTATAAAATGCCTTGTTAGTCATATTCAAGCCAACTTAAGGAATGAGTTGATAAGGGGTCAAACGACCCATAAAAAATGAGAACCCCTAGTATAAGTAGAGAAAAGGATAATGAATAGTCACAGAAGATCAATAAGAAATCCATGGGCCTAACAGTTGAGGCTAAGGAAAGAGCTCAACACAGAAAAAGTTAGACACAGGGATGATGAGGTTGTTGAGACTCGCCCTTAAGGCATTGACTCTAACCTAGGGTATTACCCTGTGAAATATTAAATAATAGAATGTTAGTGTAGCCTCAAAATAACGTAAGATAAGACTACCAGTAGTGAGGCACATAGTGAGTGGCCTAGAAAGGTGTATCTCATAGGTAACACCTAAAGGTAAGTATAAGTAACCCAGTAACAGAGGCTCAGAAAAGAATGAGGATAGTTAGTGAGCTATAGGTTTGATGAGGAAATGACCAGTAGCATCATTCTAGGTGAGATATGTGAATGAAAGCCTTAGCGAAAGTTCTCCTTGGATCAAGAAGAAAAGATGAGACATCTTGATATCGGGGAAACCACCTAGTAGTGGTTACTAAATTCCCTAGATAGAACCCCCTGAGTCATAAAATATAGTGATAAAGGAAGCGAGGAAGAGCTGAGAAACTAGTTATAGAAAAGATACCCTTGCTTTAATAATGATTAGATGAGTAAACTGAGCAGAGAGGTAAACAGATAGGGGTTTGATAATTAGTCAGACGAGCTCCCTAGTATGAGAATGATATAGGGTTAAGGCATGTGAGTGATTAGAGCACTCAATAGAGCATAAGTTTTTAGTAAGATAGAATCCGGACATTGAGAGTACGTATTCTAGATTGGGTTAGCAAAACCCTAGAAATAGCATAATGTGCTCCTAGGGTAAGGCTAAAGAGGCTGAATAGAGAGAAAGCCCAGCGCTGATCTTAACATAGAAATAAGCTGAGATAGACAGTTAATGCCTTAGTACCCTCAAGGAAGTTCGAGGGAGCTAGAGACCACCTAAAAAGGTAAGCCTCGTGTTATATAGAGAAAGAGTGTAAGCCGAGAGTACTATAAAATAAAATTCTTAGGATTATATCAAATAGAATCCTTCTTACCAAGGGATGGTTTAGTTAAGAGCAGAGTAAGAGTATGAGCAAAAAGTAGACCCCCTTAATGTTACAGAGAGTGAATAAGTAGAGGAACCTCGAGAAATGCAGGTGCTTTTGAGTGTAAAGAGATCCAAACTAGTAATAGAGATAGCCAGTAGTGGAACATCCTTTTTCCTAAGTAAAAGGATAAGAAGGGTAAAAAGAGAAATTATGTCAGTGTTCAAACCGTGGATATAATAGATTAAGAATAAATATCTAGTAATGTGCTCGATTACTTAAGAAAGCATACTTGTCTTTAGCATAGATACCTTTTTAGCATGATACTGCCAGAGTAAAAACAATTGGGCAATGTAGAGAGATCTTGGGATGTAGTAGAGAAAGAATCTTATTTTCCCTGAGCACTCTACGAGAATAAGGTAGATAGAGAAAAGTAAAAGAGGGATACTTTAGATTATTGGGAAACTTGCAATATACAGGTGATAGTGGCTTTGAGTTCAGTCATGAGGCGCTCATGTATTAGTTTTGATGTTATAGTTTTCTTGTAACAATAGTTACATGATATTAAGCATGATCAACCTAATAGTAATATGACTTGAGTGCATAGCAAATGATGACATCAATCGCCAAAGTGTCCTAATAATCGAAAGTATTTTAGTTAATGAAAGAATGAGATGAACTAGAAAAGAGAGGTAAAGGGATTCCAGTAGTACCAGAATAATAAGAAAAACATGTAGAAAGGAATCCCCAACAGAAAATGTTCAGATTTAGCATGCATAGCCCGAATTTCTTATAGTATATATAAATGAAATGAATAGAGACTAGTGTATAGCCTCTCTCCTACTAAAGATGTTCACCACACTCAGTGTGTGAGATGCCCTAGTGTCAAAGCACTTAAAAGCAGAACGTGGACATGGTTAGAAATTGCAGGATATGAGAGGAGGGCTAAAATGAGTATATGTAAGTAAGTAAGTCAATAGAGTAAGAAAAGAAAGCCCAAGCAAAAAGGGGCTGAAATGGGAATCTGAGGATCCCATGAGGAGGGATGTGTGAAAATTAAAATGCTCCCTAGTATCAGTATGACAGGATCCTAGAGAATTAGATAATACAGAACCCACTTCGCATGAAGAGCTGAGTTTAGCCTTAGCTATTATGAGCGTTGGTAACTGGACTTAGTGAGTATGTATTTTACTGTTAGATACAGAATTTTTAGGTTATGACGTCTCATAGAAATGGATCATAGTAGATCCTAGCATAGCACAGCAGGTCGTAGTAGACCCTAGTAGGGCTCTGAGAGGTTGTAGTAGACCCAGGGGTCACCGTAGATCCCACAGAGTTATAGAGAGCCCTAGCAGCAGCATAATAGTTCTTTAGTGAGATGACGGCCTGAGATAGTTTTATAGAGCAGTTAGTCTCAGAGACTAGTATAGTTTCAGCTAGCTTTTGTCTAAAAAACTAGAGATCTCCTGAGTTTGGTAGACCATTGCCACAAAGATATGAAAGTTTTACTCAGACAGTTAGACCACTGACTAGATCTCTTTAGAGATGAGCATAGTGCATAGGATGATGAAAGTAAGAAATTAGCTCTCCAAAGTTAGAGCCAGATGAATTGCTACCTAACAGAAATTTTCCCTGACCGAGGGATAGAAAGATCCTTATATGCTAGCTTATATGTACAGAAAGGGATCAGGTACAGTTGTAAATGAGGTAAGTGGTACAGTATATCTCTAGTGAGCAAAACTGTGAGAATAGCTAGCATCCCATCAGAGCCCATCAGTAGTCAATGATAGTAGCTCCTCGATGCCAATATGAGATACGCATATTAGGCCTATCAATATTGAAATGAGGGGTTGCAAAATGCCACTTTAAGTGAGCAAAGAAAGTGAGAAAAAGTCCTGGCCTACAGAGACAGATGCAGTAATAAACAGAAAAGCTAGGATCATTAAAAGTGGAAACTCCTTAAAGGAGCTGTAATCCTACTAAGCAATTGAGATGTGAGGCCTATGATAGAAAGAAATATAAATTGTAATGATGGAGTGAGCTAGTAAGAAAGAACGCAAAGATGAACAGTGGACAGTATACTTTAAAATAGTAGACAAACAAAAACCTCCGATGACTCTAATGATCAGAAAAAGATGATGAGATGTTATGAGAAGCCATTGGAAGAGGATATAGGAGATGTGATACAAAATATGTTACCTTCCGAAATGTGTAAGAGAGCCGACTAAAAGAAACATTAACCTTTGCGAATGGGTTAATACTAACCTGATATAAATAGTAAGCTCTTCCAGGATAGGCCTCTAGAGTCAGAAATTTCTTTTCCTTATGAGAGAGAACTAGCTAGTACATCATGGCAATAGAGCCCTCATTAAAGGCTAGTAATGAAAATTCCCTGGCTGAGAGAAAAATTTAAACGAGTGAAATCGTTGAGAAAAGCATATAGAGCCAGGAAAAAGGGAAAGAAAAGAATAGTTAGCTAGAAAAAGAAAGAATAAGAAGAAAGTATACCCCAAATTTCGAGGACAAAATTTATTTAAGGAGGGGAGAAATGTAACATCTGGTGCTTGGAAAACCAGAGAAAACGTGAAAAACGTAACGTACGGTTTCTCCGTAAATGAACGAAATTCACCAGATACAAAAGGAAGTCCCCTGAAATGAGATAGTTAAGGTCCCAAAAAATTTGAGAAGCATTCTAGACTCCTAAAAATGAGAATCTCAGGCTCAGACGAAAAGAAAAACAGAGTTAAAATAAATAAATAATTTCTTACAAAAAACTTACGAAACGTAATAGTATTTTTATAATTTTGAGCAAATTTTAGAATTCACATAGGAGTGTTTTTTAAATAAAATTTTTGAGTTCTCTAGGGTTCTTAGAGGCCCTGAAAATCATGGAAAGCCTCGGGATAGCTAAGGCCCCTCCGGTGGACGTATTCTAATGTCGGTGCACCTGAACTTTAATAGATTTGTTTGGGAAAGTTTTAGCTCAGATTTGAGTGATTCCAAAGGTATTTTACTAAATTGGGAACCTAAATTTCATAATGGAAAAGACAATTTTCAAAAAGGAGCTAAAACAAATTAGAAACAAAAATGCCAAAAAGAAAGGGTAAAATGAGAATTTTTGATAAGTCTTCCTCCTCCCACATATATATAAGTGGTGCCTTATCTCCTCCCTCATTCAGCCCATTATTTTTCTGCCTCAAACCAGGGAAAGACCCTAGGGAGACTAATGCCCAAGAGGAAGAGGAAGAGGAAGAGGAGAAGAAATTCAAACAAAAAGGTATAGAATTTTGGTAGTTTTTTATGCTTTCTTCCATCCAAACCTCTTCTCCTTCATTCTCCTCTATTTTCCTTGATTAAAATGAAGTTTACCAATCTGTTTTAAGGGAGAAACTTAGGAAAAAATTCAGATTTGAAGAGAAGAGCTTAAAGAAAGTAAGATTCAAGCGAGAAAAAGCAAAAAAATAAGATAAATCTTGCATCCCATGGCGGCTACTCCTCCCCCTTCTTCTCCATATTTTGCCCCATGTATGTAGATGCTAGATGGCTAAAATTTTGAGGAGAACCAAGGGTGAATTCTATGAATTTAAGGGAGGAGAGTAAGAATATGCAAAGAAATTCAAGAAAAGGTTATGGATTTTCAAGGTAGCAAACCTAGAGTTTCATGGGTTTCCTTGAAAATTTGATTTGATATAATTATTCCTAGCACTAAATGAATGTTTAAATGAGTTCCTAAGATCTCTAGGAGTCTCCCCATATGCATTTTCCATGTAGAAAACAAAACAAACTCCATGGAGGCCAAAAGGAGACATAGGCTTGGCCTAAAGGGGATGCGACATCTAGGGAGAGTTTTAAATTTTTCTAAACCCATTCTTGAGTCATATATGATGAATGAAAGTGAGGGGAGACCTTGGAAAAAATTTAGTACCTATAAAAAGTGAGTTAGCACTTTATGTTCCATATTATGACCTAAAGAAGCAACATGTAGCTAGGCTCTTAGTTTTGATTGTGTGATGACTCCAAGAGGTTTAAAAGGAGTCAAGAATCATATTTGAAAGGAAAGAATGGAGTTTAGAATTTATTTGAGGGGTGTTACTTCATTAGATGCAATTATGGAACCATAATGAGGTTATAGGGTAAGCTAGTGTCTAATAAGTTGTGTGGCCTTAGAATTAATTCCATGAGCCTAATTAGCTTCAATAAATTGTATTTAGGCTAAGAGAAATCATCCCCACACTTTTGTGTATGTGTGTGGCTGAAAAAGGAAGCTTGAATTCAAGAGAAAAAGTGTGTAATTGTGTACAAGGTAGCTCTCTCCACCTTCTCTCATGCATGGATGTGTGTTTAGCTTGTCTTAGAATGTGTGTATGTATATTTTCAAGCCGTGAAAAGTATGCTAGCATGATTTCATATGTTATAGTTTCATGATGACATATTATATTTTTAAATGATGTTATAATATTTGTTTGGGTTTACTTGAATGTAAAAAGGCCAAGAACTCTTAGCCATAGTGAGGATGAGTCGAGAACCCTTAAGAATTAGTTCAGACAAAGCAAAGAGTCTCCCAAAAACAAGATGGACTTCCAAAAGCATGGTTGAATCTAAGAATCTCTTAAAGAATAGTTGAGGCAAGTCCAACATCCACAAGAAATTGGGTGAGGCCAATCCACTTGCTTGGCAATCCTTTGTATGTTATATATGACTTTCTCAAATGATGAAAATGCCTCTTGAATGTTTGTACATGCCAACATGACCATACATATATTTATGAGACTTGTTTACATCCATTATGTATTATTGAATGGGAGATGAGCTATTGAAATTCTTTGAATCTCATCCCCTCCTCTCCAATGTTCTAACATGCTAGGTGGACTAAGAGAGTAAGGTAATATAAGCTAATCACCTTGAGGATGAGAGGATAACAACAAAGTACTTGAATTTTGTTACTTTGAAATCATACAATTGGCAAATAATGTAATCCATGGATGTATATGTATCATGATGTCATGAAAACAAGTGATTATGATACTATATCATGTATGAATGAGAAAATATGTTATGTGACCATTAGAATGTGATTTGAACATATTTTGGCAAATGAGCTTCTTGGATGACATTATGGAATTGTGTATAAGTGTGGATGAGATTACTAAAATGAGATGCATGAGGGTTGGCACCATTTAGGTAGCTCACACAAGTCCTAATTATGCTTTTAGACTTGCCCAAGAGGTGCCAAACCCCAAGAAAAGCTATTTGGACATTTTGGTATCCTATGTGGAGCCAACATTGACCATAATGGAATCTTATATCACTTTTTATCCAAATGAGCTCTTCTTGATCTAAGATTTGACATGAAATTAGAGCTTGTTGAGGGCTTTTTGGGAATCTAAATAACATAATTTTTAGAGGTCTAAAAAATATTTGATGAATTTTTAAAGTTGGCAAATTTTCTAATTTTGGTCTGATACACTGTTCACTTGGTTCGAAAATGAAACCTGTCACACAAAGCCCAAATGATGTCCAATTGTCACAAAATTTTATACAAAGAAACTAGACATTCCTAGAGACTTGTGCCAACTAGAATCACCTCATTTGGATATCTAGAGAGGGAGATATAAATTTTTAAAGAATCTATCCTGTATCAGGAACTTCGCCCTACCTTAGTTATTATTTTATTAGATTTCGAGGTCTAGGCATGCCTGAACCGGTCTGGAGTTATTTTTTGCCTCTAGCTAATATCCCCAAATTTACATATTGGTATCATTTTCATAGATTTTATTTTTGTGGAATTAATTGGACATTTTTAAAATTTGCTGCAGAATTTTGTGATAGCACCAGTGGATAGCTTGATCTCTTGACCATTTCGCATGTCAAACGTCCTTTGTATTAGATGTTATAATATGGAAATATTTTTATCATAAAAGAGACATGTGTATCTTTCTAGAATGGCTAAGAATGCATTATTTCAATTTTTTTTAAGAATTAGTTATGATTTTCTAAATTTTTGACAGAAAAGGGAATAAATATGGCCGATAATGAATGTGTGTATTTTGTGCTTCCCATTGAGTTCCTTGAGATATAGGCCACTTTTAATGATGCAAATGAATTTTATTCATGTAATTAAATATGAAAATGTATTGTATGAGCTCACATGATCCACGTGACACCGAATGAAATTTTTATACACGACGTTTTAATGGATTTTTCTTACTTCCTTCATGGAATTTATGTTGTCAAGCATGAGAATGTTATGAAATGAGCTAGAAATATATGGTATTACAAACTCACCCTTCCAAGAGACTTTTGGCCTTGTCTTACCCATGCCATGAAACTTTTGGCATTTCCTCACCTTCATTAAGGGACTTTTGGCATCACCTCACCCTTATGAGTCATTTCCCCAACCAAAGCCATTCAAGGAAATACATTGGTACTAATGTAATATCAAGGCATCAAGTGACATATCATCAAGTCACAAGAACACACACAAGCATACAATAACATACATATGCATACAAGAATTCAAGGAGAATGAGGTGGAGAGTTACCTTAGACTTATGCAAGCTTTTCTTAATCTTTTCCTTCTTTCTTTTCGGCCTCACAAGTGTATCTAGGTGGGTGGATATTCTCTTGGCCTAGACACCATACACAACACACAATTACACACTTAAAGCAAGCCAAGACACTAGACTCACTCTTGAACACACACTTGATTCCATAAGTAGCATAATAGTTCCATAAATGGCTTATTGAAGCAATTCTCACATTTCATGTTCTAGGTTTCATTCTCTTATTATCTTTAGACTTCTTGGACTCATTTAAGGTCCTTGGAGCCTTCACACATTCACTTGCACAATTGAAAAAATAAATTGTTTTATAAGGCATAATTATGGATACCATTATTCCATCTTCCAATCCATGGCTCCTAAATTTCTCCTAATAGTTTCTCCCATCTTCTAACATCATATAAAGTCTCAAACCAAGGTTAGAACAAATTAAAACACTCCCTAACTCTATGAACTAGTGTAGGTCGAGACAAGCACACCAAGGAAGGTTCATGGAGTTCTTGATTTTTTCTTGATGGGAGAGCCACTTGGGAGGGTTTCTAGAGGTCTTAGGAGCTCAAGGAAACATTCAAATAGGTAAGAAAATACTCACACAAAATCAGATTTTACAAAACCCTAAAGGAGCCTACACTTTGCTAGCTTGTTTTCCATAGGTTTTCCTTGGGATTTCTTGCCATATTCCATCTCCCCATGGCTTAAAACCCTTGTTTTTCTCTTGTTTTTGGACAGAACTCCCTCCCCTCTAATGGTTATGTACAAGGACAAAAATGACACAAGGGAGAGCAATAAAGAAGCATCAAGAATGGGAAATTACCTTAGATTCTAACTTGGTTTCAAAGCTTCTTCTCCTTGGTTCTCTTCTCTTTAAGTAATTTGAACTCTCCCCTTGTGTGTTGGACCAAAAACAGAACCAATCATCTCAAGAAAACCATATGAAAAGAGGAGAAGAAGAGAGGAACAAGATTGGAGGAAGATGCAGCATGAATTTCCTTAGATTTCCTTACCTTTTTCTTGATTTTTCTCCTCCTTTTCTTCCCCTTCTTGTGTGCCTAAGAGAGCAGGTCATTTTCTGTATTTTGAACAGAATAAAGTTGTACTATATGAGGGAGAGAAGAAGGGAGAAATATGTGGAAGCTTCCAGAAACACACTTTTTTAAAAATTTTAATTTTGTCCTTTTATAATGACAATTTCGTTTCGATTTCGTTTTAGATCCTTTTTGAGAATCATATTTTCCATTGTAAAATTGAGGTTCCTAATTTAATAAAATACCTTTCAAATCACTCAATTTGTAGTTAAAACCTTACTGAACGAATCCGTCAAATTTTAGGCTCACCGACGTTAGAAAAAATACACCGGAGGGGCTTTACTAGTCCCGGGGCTTCCCATGGTTTTTGAGGCCTCTGAAAACCCTGGGTAACTCAAATTTTTTATTTAGAAAGCCTTCCTATGTGTTTTTCCAAAAGTTACACTTATTTACGAAAAACCTTACCAAACGAATCTGTCAAAGTTTAGGCTCACCGACGTTAGAAAAAATACACCGGAGGGGCTTTACTAGTTCCGGGGCTTCCCATAGTTTTTGAGGCCTCTGAAAACCCTGGGCAACTCAAATTTCCCATTTAGAAAGCCTTCCTATATGTTTTTCCAAAAGTTGCACTTATTTATGAAAATGCCGTTACGTTTTGTCAGATTTCGTCACAAATTGTTTCATCGTCCTAGCTCTATTTTTCTTTCCATCTGAGCCTAGAATTATTATTTTTAGGAGTCTAAGACTCTATCCAAATTTTTTGGGACATTATCTAACCTATTTTAGAGGACTTGCTTTTATACAGCTCATTTTGTCGTTTTACTATGACACTTTCCATAAGTATAAGAAATTAGGCTTAAGAGGGAAGAAATGTATCTTTACTGGATACTCAAAACAATCAAAAGGCATGTCTTTATTGGTGAAAATGAAGATAAAAGTGTAGGTGAAATTCAGTCTAGAGACAACATTTTTTTAAAGAATGAATTTCCTAGTAAGAGTAAGATCAATAGATGTACATCTCTTTATGAGATACTTGGTCAAGAAAGTGAAGAAGAAACAATTGTACCTTTATCTATTGATCTAAGTGAAAGCTTGACACAACCAAATGAAAACTTAGAATAGAGTGAAAATATTGAACAAGCTACTATATTACATAAGAGTAATGAGAAATTATGCCCATATGTTATTTTAATATTAAAAGGGCAACGCTCATAGTTACTCCACAAGATGATAAAGAGTCAAAAGCAATTCAAGAGGCTTTATCATACCTAATAAGGAAAAATAGAAAAGAGCTATGGAAGAAGAAATTGATTCTATAAGAACAAATAAAGCTTAGGACTTAGTTGATCTACCATCTAGCTAAAGAAAAGCATATGGGTCTATTGAAAGATATAAGACTTATCTAATTGCTAGGAGGTATATACAACAAGAAGATATAGATCATGAAGATACTTTAATAATTGTGCATTTTAATTTTATTAGACTAATCTTAGCTATAATTGCGAATTTAGACTTGAATCACATCAAATGGATGCAAAAAATGCATTCTTAAATGGATAACTAGATGAAAAAAAATTATATGGAACAACCTTTAGGTTTCATTGAAAAATGAATGGAATAAAAGGTTTGTAGGCTCTAAAAGTCTATTTTTGGATTGAAATAGTCATCTAGATAGTAGTATTTGAAATTTCATTAAACAGTAACCTTGCATAAATTTCAAATGATTGATGAAGATCACTATGTTTATATTAAGCAATTTGAAGGTAATATTATAATATTATCCCTTTATGTGAATGATATATTATTAGCTGGGAATAGTTTAAAGTTAATTTTAGTTGTTAAAGAGTGGTAATATCATCCTTTTATGTGGATGATATAAGTGAAGCAGAGTATATTCTTCAAGTGAAAATCTAAAGAAACCATTCAAAGAAATTAATTTAACTTTCACAAAATAACTATATTAAAAAAATCTTCAGCTATTCAACATGAAAAGACTGTAAGCCTGTGGATACCCCTATAGTAAGAGGTGAGAGTCTAAGTCATGAGATATGTCCTTAAACCAAACTTGAAAAGAAAGTTATGGAAAGAGTCCTTTATTTCACTGCTATTGGTAGCTTAAGATATGCAATGATACATATAATATAATTTTTTTAATATGATTGGCTTTGTAAGTTGGTACTAGTTAAATCCAGGTAAAAAATATTAGAAAGCTATTAAGAGAATCTTGAAATATTTGAAGGGTACTGCCAACTACGTATTATGTTATTAAGGAAGTGATTTGTGCTTGGTAGGATACTTCAATGCAAATTAGGATGGATTTTTTTCATGAGTGAAAACTAATTTCTAGATATACATTTTTACTTAACAATGGCACCATATCAAGAGTAGTAAGAAGCAAATATGCATTGCATTATTTACTATAAAAGCAGATTTATAGAATGCTCTATAGTGATACAAGAGATTGTATGGCTGAAGAAATTCATGGAATATCTAGGGATCACTAGTTGGACGTTGAATCCAATATTAGTAAATTGTGATAGTCAAACCATCATAGCTGATACAAAAGACCCTAAGTATCATAGCAGGGTAAGACACTGACACTAAGTATAACCTTATTACAGAAGTAATCACACAGAAAAATGTTACTATACATTATATTTTTTAGCACAAAATATTAACAGATTCCCTAACAAAGCCTACCTAAAGATGTGTACGTAGAGCATGTAAAATCCTTAGGTATGTGTGGAATATAAAGTAACACATCTTATGTAAGAACTAAATATTGAATGAATTTAATGTGTTTACTTTGTTCTTAAATGTAGGCCATTGTCATAGATAACATGTACATAATGTGAAAGTATATTGTATAGGTTGATAAGGTTAGCTCACTTATATAAGTAACTACCTTTGGCTCTCATGAAAAGCGAGCAAAGATGAGATATTTATATTCTTTATGTTAGGCAACGAAAGTTCTAATGTGATAAAGAAAGAATATAATATGGAAATATATCTCTTCAACAAAAGGAAAAAGTAGTAAGTCAAGATAAGATCTAAATATATAATTATATAGATCAAATTATGGAACTCTATTATCCATAATACTTATAGTTAGATACAAATTCTCGTCTAGAATGCCATGACAAGCACATAGAATGATAGAATTCAAGTTAGATATCTTGTCTGTCTAAACTAAGATCTATATATTGTTAATAGACAAATTAAATCAACATGCACTCTTACAAGATAAGAGTAACATCATAGTGTATAATTCATATTGCATGTGCTTAATAATTGTAATTGTGAAGCAAGTGAATAGATCTTTGCTTCATTGCTATGTAGGTTGTAGAAAATAAATAAATCAATTCATATATATTTTTATGACTTTGAAAAAATCATAAGGAGATGAGTCAGCACTTGCTATTTTAGCATGCATCCTATAGTTATGATAAATTCAACCTAACATATTAATGCTAGAAAAGTGATTGATTTTTATCTAAGTGAAATGTGGGTGAAAAGAAGATCATCTAAGATATATATGACTATGCTAGTGTTTAAGGCATGTTCATTATGAAATTAATTTAATAACATAATAAGCATAGATACTATGCATATGAGGAGGAAAGTTAAGTAATATTGAAATTTAGGAGGGATTAGACTTACTAAAAGTGAAATGTATATAGGTGAATTTAAGTTATTTGAGTCACATAAATAAGTGTGTAACATATATCTAAGGATAATAGTCTTTTGTGCTAGTCATATAATAGGATTTCAAGTATAAGAGCTCTCGAATGTTGAGACTAAACATTCACAACAAAGCATTTAGAATAAAAGTCTAAGAGGAGTAGAAAGTCATGTGTTGATCATCCCATCATATGCAAGTGAGAAATGGTATATTATTAGGCCACCTATGATGGATTGACCCAAATCTATAACAAAAACTTAGAAAGAAAGAAAATTAATTAATTTAATTAATCATTTAGTAATTAATTAATATTTAAAATTTGCATTTTAGAATAAAAAAGGAGGCCAATAATGATTTTTAGTGGAAAATTAAAATAAAGAAAAATTAGCCATCTCCATCGTGAAAACAATAGTGCAAAATTTGTGGGTGTGTGCTATGTGAGAAAAACTAACTCAAAGAGAAATTACAACCTTCTTATATAAACATTGGAAAATCTTCTCTCTTCCATTGGTGCATTTGCTGTGAACTTTTTGTTGAAGTTTGAATTCTAACTCGTATCATATTGTGTAAGGAAATAATTTAAGCAAACTCATTCATTACAAGTAAGTACTTTGGCTCGCCTCAAAATTTTCTTTCAAAAAGGATACCATAAATGCTTATTTTCATGCTTTTTGGTGTAAGTTCTTTATTCTTAACAACAACAAAGATGACTTGGAAAATTTCAAATCATGAACCAATGAAATAATATTTATTAGACACTCAAGTACTAGCAAAGCCTATAGGGTATTCAATAAATGAACTTTAACTATTAAGAGAATTATGCATGGCATCTTTAATGAATCTAAACAATTTATATTGAGTAAAGATATATCTTATAAAGATAATGAAATGTATTAGAAAAACAAAAAATTAGGATTATGTAAATTAGGAACCTTTAAGTATATTGGGCAAACAAGGAACCTAACAAGAACTTAGTGAAGAACTAGGAACTAGTCATGATCAACAACATGAAAAAAAAGTAGAGACTTTTGACAACTAACTAGGAAGCACTATTTAAGGGGGAGCTTCCTAAAAACCATTGAGCATTAGTTAAGAGAGAACAATCTATAAAGCATACAAGGAAATAATTTTGTTTAATCTTTATGCTTATTTCAAAATTGTTGTTTATGATTCCTCCTTTACTCATCAATTTGCAAATGATTGCCATGATTAAAAAGAAAAAAAAAAGAATGGGGAGATTGTTGTATCAAAGGCTTGAATATGTTTTTAAATCATGTCAATCATTCAATTATGAGCATTTTTAAGTGATTTAAGCTGAAAAATATAACTTGTTTTAGAGAATCAAAATTATCTATTTTGGGCTAAAACTCATGCCATCTTTTAAATCATTATGGACTTGTGTTTTCAACTAGGCTTATATTTTACACTTGCTCTTTTAAAATGGGTCCATGCTTTTGTAATATTCAAGACTCTGATTTAAGCCTAACTTTAGAAGAAAGAGGAATTAAAGATCTAGGCCCACGAACTCAAATATAACCAGAATGTTTTCCACTATTAAGTGCATAATCTAAGAATATTAATACGAGCCCAAAGTTAAACAAACAAAAGGAATCTACATGCCTTTGGCCCTTTAATGTAATTCAAATAAAAGCTTCCATATGCGTATAATTAACTTACTACTTTTTGTATAGATCCTTTTATCTATAGAGTAAAGACCAGTAAGCTAAATGTAGACAAAAAGTAAAAATGGCTCAAATTTGATGCATTCTTCTATCATATGCCTTATTGCAAGTACATCATAGTAGGAGAAATTGCAAGAAAGAGGAAAGAAGCCAAGAAGTAGTCATGTGGCTCAAGAAAGAAGACTACCATCTTTATAACTTTTGTTTATTTTCAAAACTAGACCCAAAAAAAAAGAACTTCAAAAAGTTATCAAGAGACATCCTTTCTTCAACCTTTTCACCCTCACTCCACACCTATTATAAACTCGTGTTAAATGAAGAGTGAATGCTCCATGCATTTAATGGGCCAAAGTGAACATTAGAAGAACAATAGTTGCCATCAATATTCAATGAAAAAGATTACTAGTCATTGGAGAATTAATGAAGAAAAAGCTTGGGTAATGGTTTCAAGTTCAATCATTCCTATTTAAGGAAGTCGCTTTAAAGAAGAAGTAAAATAGTTGAACATGCATTAATGGAAAGTTATCATATTCTTTTACTCATGTGCTTGTTGAGATTATTTTGCATTTATTCCTTTCAGTGAGTTCTTAATAAATTATTGAAAGGTGCTTTTAGTGAGCCTAGTTCTTACCTTGTAAAAAGTCTTTGTTATACTCTAACTATTTAAGTACTCTAACTATTTAAGTTACTAGAAAGCTTGTGAAAATTTTAAGTTGGTGATAAAGCTATAAATGCATTTGTGCTAAACTCATTATGATATGTTTATCTAATTGCAATAAGTTGAATGGCTATAAAAGCTAGTAAGCTAAGCTCTTAAGGTTGCCTATATGTAGATAGTAAAAGCTTAAAAGTTAAGTTTTGTGATAAAGGTTGTCTAATTGTAATTTATTGTGATTACTCACTATTATTAAAATTATCTTATTGTGTGGTAGGGGAGGATGTAGGACTATCTTGTTTAAACCTTTGTAAATCTTGTTGTATTGATTTTTCTCCTTCTTAAACTGTTACTTCATGAATCAACAAATGCTTTTTTTATTTGCAAATAGAAACATGAGAAGACTTTGTTTTATTTATTAAGGTTCTTAGGTTATTTGATTAGAAGTGAAAAATCATTTTTTTTAAAACATGCATTGTCAAAAAAGTTTGACCTTAGAAAATAGGAACCTATGATTCTTGATTTGAAAAAGATTCAAAAGATATATTATTATTTAAAAGATCCAATTCAACCCTCCTTCTTGAGTCCTTTTAGACTAACACAATTTTTGATTAAAATATAGTTTTGCAAATTCTTCATAAAACTAAAAGATCATATTAAGATCTTTGGAAATATATGGTCTATCATAATTCAATTTACTAGTGAACATAAATTTAGTCGGTAAAGGTTATTGATGTAGATAATACATCCTGATTAAGGCTAAAGAGATTAAGAGAAGAAGGGGGAAGAGAAAGAGATGTTATTTCACCTTTTGCTTACCTTCCTATAATGTCCAGATTTCGTAAAAATGACGAAAATGATTTTGTTTTAAAAGAAAATCCCTTGAAACGAAAGAGTTAAGGTCCAAAAAAATTAGGATAATAATCTATATATCAAATAATGAAAATAGAAAGCCAGAGGTGCCTTGAAACAGGAACCAAAATAACTAGACAGAATTTTACGAAATAGTTACGGAATGTAATAGCATTTTCATTATTTTGGGCAATTTTTGGAATACTCATAGGAGGGCTTTTTAAATGAAAAATTTGAGCTTTCTAGGGTTTTCAGGGGCTTTGAAAACCATGGGAAGCCTTGAGACAGTTAAAACTCCTCCGGTGTATGTTTTCTAACATTAGGTAACCAGAACTTTGATCTTTTTGTTTGGGAAGGTTTCAGATCCAAATTGAGTGATTCCAAAACCATTTTATAAATTAGAGGATCTAAACTTTATGATAAAAATATATTTCTTAAAAAGGAGCTCAAATGGATCTAAAACGAAAATGGCAAGAACACAGGACGTAATGAGAATTTTCAAGGAACAATTTTATTTCTTTTATGTCTTAAAACCACGCCCCACTTATCCTTTCCATTAACTAACATTTACATCTACCCAAAATAGAGAGAAAGGCTAGGGGAGAATGACACACAAGAGGGAGGAGAAAGGAGGAGGAAAACTCTAAGAAAAGGTAAGGAAATTGGTGAAATTTCATGGTCTTTCCTTTAGCAATTTGAATATCCTTCTTCCCACCTTTCTTTCTATGATTTTATTGATGTGTTTGGTGCTATTTTAGGTCTAGTCCAAAGGAGAAAGAGTAGAATTTGAAGAAGAGGAATCCATCACTTGAAAGAGCATCCAAGAAAAACTAAAAAACCAAAGTAAACTTGTTGTTTCCATGATAGCTCTTCCTTGTTCTTCTTTGGGTATGGTTCGGCCACTCCTAGGATAGCCAAGAGGGAATTGTTTTTGAACCAAACCAAGAGTGAAACTTAGGATTTAGAGTGTGGTAAATAAGAATATGTAAAGAAATCCAAGAAAGAACCATTGGTTTGCAAAATGTCTAACCTAGGGATTTAATTGCACCTTGGATTGTAGGAAGCTTTCTAACCATAATTTGAGATGTTTAAGAGTTTCTATGAGTCCTTAAGACCCCAAGGAAGCCTCCCACAAGCACCTCCCATCAAAGAAAACAAAACAACTTCCATAGGTGCCAATGGAGGCTATGTCTTGGCCTTGCAGGGTTCTCACACCTAAGGAAGGTTTTAAAATTTTTGAAGCCTATAATTGCATCATATAGGATGGGAGAGTATGAGAGGAAGCCTTAGAAAAGATTTAGAAAGCCTAGAAAGTGAGATGGAGGTGTAGGTTCCATAACATGACTTAAAGAAGCAACTTATAATTAGGGTCCTTAAAATGATTGTGTGATGGCTCTATGGAGTCTAAATGGAGTCATGAATTATAGATTGGAAGAAAGAATGGAACCAAGATCATAAATTTCTATTGTTGCTTCATTAGGTACTTTATGGAACTATAATTGTGAACACCGCATTTCGTCCGAACATGCCAAAAATAATAAAAATAAAAATAATAATAATGATAAGAAAAATAAAAAGGAAAAAGTTAAAATAAAAATTCAACTAAAAAAATAAACAAAAATGACAAAGTAAAGTGAGAAAATAAAAAAAAAAGAGAGAGAGTTTCAGAAAACAAAAAATTGAAAAAAAAAAGAAGAAGAACCAAAGTGATAAAAAAAAAATAAATAAATAAAAAGATTAAAAAAATCAAAATAATAATAAAAAAGAGAAAAAAACCAAAGCCTAAAAAAACAAAACAAAACAAAAGAAAGAAAATAGAAAAGTAGGAGAAAATGAAAAATTTTAAAAATCAAAATACAAATAAAAAAAATGAAAAAAAACCCAAAGGAAAAAATCAAAAAAAAGAGAAAATAAAAAAAAGAAAATTAAAATATATAAAAAAAATTTAAAGGATTAAGAGAAAAGATTTTTTAAAAAAAGTCTAAATCCTTTTCTCAACACAGGCCCATTTAACTAAACCCTGGCCCAAATCCAAAAAAATTGCAGCCTAACTCTCCCAAATCTGGTCCATTAACTCTAAACAAAATAAATTTAAAAAAAAATTTGTGTGTACAGGGGCCAAAACGCAGATAACCCTGCGTTTTGACCCAGATCCCATTTTGACCACTTTTGGGCGTCTGCCTCGTGCCAGAGGAAGCAGGGAGGCAGGGAGACACAGATGAGAGAGGAGTAAGAAAGCAGCAGACAGAGAAGAGGGGCTTGAGGAAGAGAGCGACAGATGAGAGAGGAGTAAGAAGAAAAAGAGAAGCAACCGGGGATTCGGGGGGAGGACGGAGAGAACGAAGAGAGGAGGGAGCCTTCCGAGAGAAAAAAATCGGAGAGGGGGATTCGAGAGGAGGAAGGAGAGAAGGGGTCTAAAAGAAAAATCAAGGGGATTCGAACGGAGGCAGAGATTTTTTGATTGAGGGACTCAAATCGTCAGAGAGAAAAAAAATCAGAGAAAAGAGGGAGGTCGAAATTTGGGGTTCGAGAGAGAGACCGGATTCGAATCGAAGGAGAAATAGAGAGGGAGCGACTGGAAGGGTTTTCTAGAGAAAAGAGGAGACGAAGAATCTGAGGCAGGAGAGACCAGGGGGTACTGGGAAAGAAAAGGCGAGGTTCGAAAGGGGCAAATTTTCTGGGTGCGAGAGATTGGGAGAGAGGACTTCGGATTCGGAGCAGGGAGGATCAAAAGCAGAGGGGGAGCTAGTATAACCTCGATGAATTTTGAGCAGCAGAGAACCTCAGGGTGACACAGGCCATTGAGCAGAGCAAAGGGATACGGGAAAGGCCAGAAGCAAGATAGATTACAGAGAGTCATCCCTCTGCTGCCATCATTACAGGTAAAATTACTGGAATTGTTTTTCTTTTTTGTTTTCCCTTCCCGTGAATGCTGCTTGTGATTACTGATGATGTCGAATGGGAAGGGAGTACTGAACACTGGAATGCTAGATCCCTTGTATGCTTGGAGTCATGCGTAGTAGGTGTTTGATGAAATGCCCAATAGAAGGCTGGGTGAGTTTTAGAGTTGGATAGTGTCTGCTGAATGTATGGGGATCTAACAGAGTCAATATGTATTTGCCTTAATTTTCTTTTCCTGCAACAATTTTTCGATGACTGAATGCATATTCCGGAGCTGAATCTGTATAAACAACTCTATTCCCTGAATGTATGTTATTGCTATGCTTGTTTATCTCTTATTTCCGAAAGTATGTGAACCATGTACGTTGTCTGCGCTGATATACAAATTTGGTTCTGATAATTCATTTGATTAATATCCTTGTTCATCACGTCCTTCTCACTGGAATGATGTATTATTGCCGTTTTGTCTAAGCGTAGTGATTGAATCTAATTGCAAATGTTTGTGGTTTGGCCCTGTCCATCGAAACAGAAACTCGAACCTAGATGTGTATTCGATGATGCTGCAGGACTTGGGTTCGAACGTCTCAGTATTTCCGATTGAATGAAGTTTTTTTTAACATAATTTTTGAAAAAAATTGTGGGGTGAAAGGCACGAACTTCGTATCAATCTCTTATTCACTTTTGGGGTTTGAAAAAATCTTATCTGTACTGATTGGCTCCTGAATAATTCCCAGTTAGATAGTGGAGGGGGGTCTCTTGTTTTTCCTGATTCACCTTGTTTGGACGTGCTGCAGTGACTTCTAATATGAATAAGTAGGATATCTAGATAGCACTGTGCTAGGTACTGGAATGCTACGGCTGCTAATTGATTATGATTCCCGTCATTTTGTTTAGGTGATAAAACAATGAAATTTATTTGTCAGTTCTATATTGAGCGTTTTGTTGAATGACACCCAAATTCTTGCAACCACAACTTGTTATTTTTGGGTAGGTTAACCTCCTATTGTGCATTTCTTTTTGTCTCTTTGCATGAATCTCGCGTGGGACTGAGGGTGAGGGTGAGGATGGTGAAGAATTGAGAAGGCTCACCAAATGGAACAAAGACCAAGGAGGAAGCAAAAGAGAGGGCTTCACCGCGGCGTATGAAATTGACTGTGTGGCCTTGCGGAGTTGATTGGTTTGAAATCTTTGTTTATCCATGAAATGTATTGATGCGTGATATTTGGCTAGTTAGACACAAGATACACACTACCACTAAGTATCATGTATTAGTATGAATTTTGGCCTTGTTACATCTTATTTTTATTTTTACTTTACTTTTTTTTGGGAATTGCCGTGTGAGATCTCGTATCTTCTCAGGCATATAGAAGTTATCTGAGATTGTGTGTAACAATAAGTTCCCTCAGTCATCAGATTGCGCCACAAAACGTTTTCAAATTTCGATAGGCCCATAACACTTGAATATTGTTTTCAAATGGTTTTCAAAAAATTTAATTAAATGTGTGTGGTTTGTGAGAAAAATAAAATGTTTATCTTTGTAAAAGAAATGGGGCTCAAAACAAAGAAAAAGGAAAAGAGAAAGGTCTCCTTTACTTAAAATGTCATTTCTAATAAAACTAAGAAAGGGTAAAATCAAAAATCAATGAGAATCAAAAGGGAAATTGTAAAAAAAATTAATTAATTAATTAAAAAAAATTCACCAAAAAGAAAACTCAAAAAGCCTATATAATAAAAAAAAAATCAAAAGGGTCAAAAATGAGAGGAAGAGTTAGAATTGAGAGTAATTTATGATTTTGCAAATTAAAACACACACTGACTTAAAAATCGTCTTCGGTTGTGAATAGTCCAAAAGATTCTCACTTTTTTTTTTCTTTTTTTTAGCAAAATATGACGATAAAACAAAAGAAGCATAAAAATGTTAAATCATAATAAAAGCCAAAACCAAAACTCAAAAAGAAAAGAAGAGAAGAAAGAGACAAAAACAAGGAAGGAAAAAGTGAAAACAAAGAAAACAAAACAAAAAAAAATGAAATGAAAATGATTTGAAAATTTTGCACTTAAGTGAGAATAACATCTCAAGAATTAAAATAAAAATCCAACGTAGGAAAGATGAAAAAAAAATATATATATCTTTTAATTTAAATAAAATAAAAAAATTCAATTCAAAAATTAATCAATTAAAAAAGGCCACAACAAAATAAAAAAAAAACAAAAAATAAAACGAAAAAATTATAACGAATCAGATAAAACTAAAAAAGGATGCAGAAGGAAAACATCGAAAAAGAGAAAATACAAAATCGAAAATGCAAAGAAAGTAAAAATTAAATTCTCTTGATAAATCAAAACATGCCAATCAACTTCTAAATTCGTTTGATTTGTTAAAGGGGAAATTAAGTTTTATTTTCTTTATCTTTTCACCAAAAAATAACAATAAAAGCATGGTCCCTTGAAATAGAAAACAAAAAATAAATAAAAATAAAAATTGCAAAACCTAAACAAAAAAAATACACAAAATCACAAAACCTAAAGAAAACAAAAAAAAAACAAAAACAAAAAGAGAAGAGGAAAGAATAAAATTAGTTCTGCCTTTTGCAAATAAAAACACCTCAACTAACTTCAAATTCGTTTTGTTTGTAAGAGCTCAAATGATTTTTTTAATCTTTCTCTCTCTAAAAAAATCAAAAATAAAAAAATTAAACAAAAAGAAAATGACAAAACAAAAAAAAAAAAACATTGAACACCTTCTGATTCGAACTACGTAGACTTTGATCCCTTCAGAGGGTACGTAGGCCTTAGGCTTTCATCCTAGGTCAAGTCTATCCTTGTAAATAAAATTTTCTTTTCAATCTGCATTTTCTTAATTTCTTTTATTCTATTTCGTTTTCTAATTTCGTTTCTTTAATCTCATTCTTCCTTTTTAATTTCATTTCTTTTATCTCTATTTCTTATTTTGCATGTGATTTGGTTAAGGGGAATTAAAATAGAATAGAGGTCATATCGATCTTACACAACTAACTTAGGGTAACCGTTCTTAGTAACGGGTGCAGTGGGGTGCCTAACACCTTCCCCACTCACAATCGACTTCCGAATCCGAATTTGGTTCGCAGACCATATTTTTTTGATACTCCAAATAAAAAGGTTTTTTCCAAAATTTTGCCTTTTCAAAAATAAAAATTTGGTGGCGACTCTACTGTTTTCTATTTACTTTTAATTTTGATTTCGATTCGGCACCGCGCGGTCGCATTTTCGGGTGTGACAATAATTGAACTATATGAGCAACCAAGTTCTTGTAGAATGTGTGTGGCATTAGAAAGTGTTTCAAGAGTATAATTAGACCCTATTTGATGTGTCTAGGCCAAAGGAATCAAGATCCACCTCATTGTGAGTGTTTGGTTGAAAAAGAGGAAGAAAATTCAAAGGAAAAAGTGTGTTCTTGCATTTAAAGTAGCTCTCTCTCCTTTCTTTCATGCATCTTTGGGTATTTTCTTGTCTTTGAATATGTGTATGTATGTTTATGCCTTGAAAAATGTTTCTAGCCAATATCTACATGCCATGGTACTATAATGCCTTGTAGATGTTCTTGAAAGATATTTCATGAATGTGTTTTGGCTTGCATGAGCTTAGTGAAGCCAAAAGTCCCTTAGCAAGGGTGAGGATGAGTCAAGAGTCTTTAAGAATGGATGAGACAAAGTCAAAAAGCTTTAGAAGAGTGAGGCTTAGTCAAAAGTCCCTTGAAAGTGAGTGAGATAAGTCTAAAAGTCCCAAAGAAAATGGGTGAGACTAAACCATTATTTTGGCAAGTCTATGTATAAGAAATATGTCTTCTTGAATGTGAGAAATGTTCTATGTATGTTTATGAATTTCAAGATAGCCATGCATGCATTTTGGACTTGAAATTGTATCCATCGCGTATGTTTGAAAGGGTGAAGAGTTATTAAAATTCGTAGAATCTCCTTCTTTCCTCTCCATTGCCTTAACATGTCTAGTGTAACATTCAATTTTCTGAAAATGAGAGAAAATGTGAGAAACGTAACATATAGTTTCTCTGTCAATGAATGAAATTCACCAGATATAAAAGGAAGTCCCCCGACATAACTTAGTTAAAGTCCCAAAAAATTTAAGTAACATTATAGACTCTTAAAAATGGGAATCTAGGCTCAGACAGAAAGAAAAGTGGAGCTAGAATGAAGAAACAATTTCTTGTGAAAAACTCACGAAATATAATGGCATTTTCGTAATTTTGAGAAAATTTTGGAATTAACACATGAGGGCCTTTTAAATAAAAGTTTTGAGTTCTCCAGGGTTCTCAGAGGCCCTGAAAACCATGGGATGCCCTGGAACAGTTAAATCCCATTCGGTGGATGTTTTCCAATGTCAGTATATCTGAACTTTGATGGATTAGTTTGGGAAGGTTTTAACTCTAATTTGAGTGATTTCAAAGGTATTTTACTAAATTGGGAATCTAAAATTCATAATAGAAAAGACGGTTCTAAAAAAGGAGTTAAAATGAGTTAGAAACGAAAATGCCAAGAATGAAAGGAAAAATAGAAATTTTTGAAAAGGTCTTCTTCCTCCTTTCTATATATAAGTGGCACCCCATTCTCACCCTCATGTAGCTTCATATGTTTCTGCCCTAAACCAGAGAAAGAAGCCCTAGGATGAGGCGCACCAAGAGGATGATGAAGGAAGGAATAAAACAAGGTAAAAAGGTATAGATTTTCATAGTTTTTCATGCTTTCTCCTTTCCAAACCTCTCCTTCTCCATTCCCCTTTCTTTCTTGTGATTATATTAAAGTATATGAATCTGTTTTAAGGGAGAAATTAAGGAAAAATTTTGGATTTGAAGAGAGGAGCTCAAGAAAATAAGATTCAAGTGAGAAAAGCCATAAAAATAAGGTAATTTCTTCTTCCATGATTGTTACCCTTGCTCCTCTTCTCCACCCATTTCACCCCACTCAAGAAGTCCTAGGAGGGCTTGGTTTTTAGATAGAACCAAGGGTGATTCTTAGGAAAAAGGGTGTGGAGATTAAGAATATGCAAAGAGAATTAACAAATAACCATGGAAATTCCATATGCAAAATCTAGGGTTTCATATGTTCCTTGCAAAATCTGATTTGATACCTTGATTCCTATATCTAAATGAGAGTTTAAATAAGCTCCTAAGATCCTTAGAAGTCTCTCCATGTACTTCCTCCATCAAGAAAACAAAGCAAAGTCTATGAAGGCCAAATTCCTCCATAGGTTCGGCCAAGAGAGGTTTATATACTTAGGGAGAGTTTTAAATTTTTCTAAACCCATTTTTAAGTCATATATGATGAATAAATATGAATGGAAGCCTTGAAAAAAATTTAGAAAGCCTAGAAAATGAGTTAGCCTTATATGTTCCATAATATAACATAAAGAAGCAACATATAGTTAGGCTCTTTATTTTAATTGTGTGATGACTCCAAGAGGCTTAAAAGGAGTCAAGAATCACATTTGAAAGGAAAGAATGGAGCCTAAAATTTATTTGATACGCGTTGCTTCATTAGGTGCATTTTTGGAAACAAAAAGGGGCTAATGAGCTAAGCTAGTGTTTAAGCAAGTTGTGTGGCCTTAGACTTTACTTCAAGAATATAATTAGCTTCCATATGATGTGTCTAGGCCAAGAGGAATGATCTCCACCTTCTTGGGTGTGTGAGGTCAAGGGAGAGGATTCAAGGCTTAAGGAAAAAGTGTACAAATGCTAGCAAGGTAGCTCTCTCCACCTTCTCTCATGCATGATTGCTTGCTTTACTTATCTATGAATGTGTGTATATATATTTTAAGCCATGAAAAATGTTCTAGCATGAGCTCTTACTCCATAGTACCATGATAATGCATTATGTTTCTAAATAACATTTATGATATTTGTTTTGATTTTCTTGAGTATGGTGAGGCCAAGAACCTTTAGCCATGGTGAGGATGAGCCAAGAACTCTTAAGATTGGTTGAGATAAAGTAAAGAGTCCTCTAAAAGTGAGGTTGACTCTTAAGAGTAAAGTTGAGTCCAAAAACCTTTTAAAAAATGAGTGAGACAAGTCCAAAATTCACAAGTAAATGGGTAAGGCAAATCCACTTGCTTGGCAAGCCTTTGGATGCTATGTATGACTTGCTCAAATGATGAAAATACTTGTTGAATGTTTACACATGTTTAACATGCCTATGCATGCACTTGTAAGACTTGTTTTGCATCCTTTATGTATGATTGAATGGGAGATAAGCTATTAGGATTTTTTGAATCTCATCTCTTCCTCTCCTAACATGTTAGGTGGACCGAGAGATCAAGAGAATGGAAGTCATCCACATGAGAATTGAGAGCTTGACACCAAAGTGCATAGTTTTGGTTCTTTAAGGTCATATTTGTGTTTAATGATGTAATCCATTGTTGCATATAGTCTATGACCTCTTGAACATGTATAATTATATTAATATGTGATGTATAAATAAGAGAATATGTTATGTGAATGCTAGCATGTAATTTGAGTATATAATGGCAAATTATGCTTCTTGAAAGTTTGATGCAAGTATGTATAAATGCAAATGGGATGGCCAAATTGAGATGCATGAGGTTTAGGACCATTTGGATAGTTCATACAAGTCATCATCATACTTTGAGACTTAGCCAAAAGGTGCCAAACACTAAGGAAAACCATTTGGACATTTTGGTATCCTATATGAAGTATAAATGAACCATATTGGAACCCTATATTCCTTTTTGTCCAAATGAGATCTTTTTTATCTGAGAATTGGCATATAATTAGATCTTGTTGAGAGCTTTTTGGAAAGTTAAAGAACAAAATTTTCAAAGGTCTAGAGAATATTTGATGAATTTTCAAAGTTGGCAAAAATTCTAATTTTGGTCATGTTACTGTTCACTCAGGTCTGAAAATAAAATCTATCACACAGGGCTCAAATGATGTCCAATTGTCACAAAATTTTATATGGAGAAATTAGACATTCTCAGTGAATTGTGTCAATTAAAAGCACCTTATTTAGAGGTATAGAGAGAGATATATAAATTTTTAAAGATTCTACCCAGTGTCAGATATCCCAACTAACCTCAGGTATTATTTGATTGAGTTTTGAGGTCTGGACGTGCCTGAACTGGTCTGAAGTTATTTTTTTCTCTTTAGCTAATATATGTAGCTTTCTAGATTGATATCATTTGCATGGATTAAATTTTTTTGAAATTAATTGGACATTTTTTAAGTTTGCTGCAGAATCTTATGACAGCACCAGTGGATAGCCAGATCTTTGGACATTTTCGAATGTCAAACATTTTTTGTATTATATTTCATGGTTTAGAAGTATTTTTAGCATAAATTAGATATGTGTAACTTTTTAGAATGACTAAGAATGTATAATTTTAATTTTTCTAAAATTAGTTATGATTTTTCAAAATTTATGACAGAAATGGCAAAATTTTAGCTGAAAATATAAGTATAAGTTTTATACTTCCTTTTAGTTTTCACGAGTTGTAGTCCACTTTTAGTGATGGAAATGATTTGTATCTATGTAATTAAATACAAGAATGTGATACATGAATCCATATGCCCCTCGGGACTCCGAAGAAAAATTTTATATGCAACGCAACACTAAGAAACTCATTATTTTAATGCCATATTTCTTACTCTCTTATGGATTGTATGATATGAGACATAGAAGTAGTATGAAATAAGCTAGAAATATATGGTGTTAGATCTAAGTAGACTAAGTGAGCAAAGAAATGGAAGCCACCACACTTGAAAGCAAGAAGATGGATAAAGGAGTTACTAAATACTTGTATTATAACCATTTTATTGTCAAACAATGTAATCTCATGATGTATATGACGTATAGCTACTTGAACATATCTAAATACATAGATATGTGATATATGTATGAGAATTGGGAGCATATGAATGATATTGAATGTTTTAACTTTGAAATATAAAGAGGTGTATGTAAGATCCTTGTGTATATCAACAAGTGGAAGAGTAGTTTTGTAAGGTATGGATAGTTAGACCTCTTGGACATGTTTAAAGGACTATTTTTATGCTTTCCCCCATGCTCAAGTGATCTTGGATGAGCTAGAAACCAGAATGGTCCACATTTGACCCTTTAGGAGGCATAAAAATGCCATTATATAACCTTATGTTACAAACTGACCAAATAGATGAGTTTTTTCATGAAATTTGGCATGCATATAGGTCTCATCTAGAAATTTTTGAAGAGAGAAAGAACACCTAAATTAGAGCTATATAAAATTTATTATGATTTTTCAAAGTTAGGAAAAAAAATTCAAAATGGCTAGGTGCACCATTCATCAGATTCTTTGCCTATGTCATTTGTGGGTCAAATGGTATCTAATGGCTATAAAATTTTATAGGTATAAATTAGACATGATAAGCCTTCTGTAGCACTTAAGAGCACCTCATTTGAGTTTATATTGAGAGAGAAATAATTTTTTGAATTTCTATATCAATATCAAGGATGTAGCTAGACCTCTATCATTATTCCATCAGTTTTCAGGGGCTATGCTTCTATTTTGATCTGGAGTTATTTTTAGCCTTTAGTTAACATCAATAGCTTTTTGGAATGGTATTGTTTGCTGGATTTTTATTTTTCTAGAATTAATTATGAATTTTTGAAGTTTATATCAGTAACTTATGACAACAAACTCGGGCAGCCAAACCTTTAGTGCTTTTCTATTGTCAATTGTGGTCCAACTGGGTTTTCATAGCCTGGAATGATTTTTAATTCCAGAGCTTTCCAGAAAACTATCATTTGCTTGATTTTGATTTTTTTAGAATTAATTATAATTTTTCAAAATTTGCACTAGAAATCTGGCACAGCAACTTGAGATTGATATTGTGTTTTTGTGTATGAATGCTCTAAGCTCGGGGAATATGGCATATTTTGTGATGGTTTTGAGTTGTATGAATATATTTTAATTATAAAATGATATAGGTGAATTCATATGGTCTGCAGGACATGAAACGAAAATTTTAAATTTGATGTAACACAAAATAATCTATAAATTCAATTGTATTTTTCTTTGAGAATTTGCTTATTTAAGAAAAGGAAGCTAAGAAATGAGTAAGGAAGGCTAGATAAATATGGTGTTACACTCATCATCCATGAAACTTTAATTTATGTCCTACATAAAAGAAGGCAATTAAACACTATTTTTCTACATTTAGATATTTTGAACAAGAGTTACTCTTCTTTTAGTTTAAAAAAAGGCAATTAAACACTTTGTCTCTTATCTCATTAATTTACAGCATGAATCCAAGATCAATTTAAGGGATTTTCCTCCTCTTCTCTTAGTTGCTAAATCACTTTTCTTTTTCTCTCAATTCACCTTCCCTTTCATCATTCTTTTTGTCATATATCTTTGCAAATTGTTGGCAAAAATGTATAACCTCTTAGAAAATGTTAAAGTAATTAAAAGAGGCTAATAATTTTAAATTGTTGTGTGGAGTATATGCCAAAAACATCATGCAAATGCCATTCATGTCATTACCCAAAAAACAGAAAAGATTCATTCACATGGTCATAAATGCATAAACAACATGTTTGTTTGGATCGCAAGAAAAGCTAAGAAGTTAGAAGGGGGGTGTGGGCTTCATGTGGCATGCTATGTTTCTTAATAAGCTTTAACTTACTGAACCTAGTGCTATTGCATGACTTGGTGGCCTAGAATGAAATGGAGTGTCAGAGTTTTTCATGGTGGGACTAGATTTGGTATGGTTCCTTACACATTTACTATTAGATTTTGAATAAAATTATAACAAGTGTAAAAATTCTTTAATAACCTAACCATGTGGTATTAATTTATAAAAACTATATACTTTGTCATGTTATGATTAAGAAAATATATAATTCTCATATTTTAATAAAGGAATTTGACAACAAAGATATAAGAAATCATATATAAATTTTTTTCCTTCATGGCAATAATGGGTTTGACAGAGTGAACAGACCATAGGATGCCATCATTTGCCACAAAAAGAAAATAGAAAAGAATATAAGGTATAAAAAAACACGCATTATAGGAAGGCAAGAAGAGGAGAGCGTGAGTTAGAGAAGGGAAAGAAAGAGAGGACTGTGTTTGAGAAGAGGAAGAAAAAAAAGAAAAGAAAAGGTATGAGAGAAAAAGAACAAAAATAATAGAATTGATGACCAGCAAAAACAAGGCCACATGGATCGACATATAAGCATTTAAATGATGAAGTTTAATAAAAATAAATAGAAAATAACTTTGTAACAATTTAAAAGGTTAAGAGATCTTAACGAGATGTTTAGTATAATATGATCTAGATCTTATTATTTCACATGTCATAATATTTTACAAGTTAGGATTGGTGACAATGTTTGGTACGCCGCTATGTGACAAGAGAATGACATTTAAGATAACGCCTAGTGTTATAATTAAAAAAAAGTTCTATCATCTTTTATTATAAGATTGAATGGAATAATTTTTCTTTCTTTTACAATTATCATGTTATCCTTGTCTTTGATAATTAATTCCACAGTAAAATTTATTTATAAAGAAATCATAAGTATGTAAAATATAATACACACATTATTAAAAATACTTACACTGTATTTTTTTTATTTTTTAGGTGAAAAAATGGAGATAAATTTTATATATTGTTTATTTTTTAAATTATAGTTTTTTGTAAAATATAATTTACTTAAATTAAAAAATTTATTTGAAAATTTAAGAAGTAAAAAACATTAATTAACATATGTAATGAAACATTAGTATTTTATATTACTGGGATAAATGATGCTACATATCAAATATAAATGTTATATTTTATACTATAATATGTTATTGTATAATATGTAAAATACCATGATAAATAAAATAACAGTGTACAAACATATTTTAATGTGATTTTAAATGAAAAGAAACCAAAAATAAAACTTTTAATAATACTAAAGGCCAAAACTGATAAATTTAACTTTTTTTTTCTTTTGGTTTGGTTAAATTCATCTCCTTGCACGATAAAATAATTAGTATTTTTTTTTTTTTTCCTACCCAAAACCTGAATGCAGATACAAAGGCGGCTTCTGTCCTTCCTCCGATTCCGGATGCGAGTGACCATCACGACATTTATTTGCAAGAAACCCTAATCAACCACCACATCATGCAAGTCAAAACGAGAAAACAACAGGGCCATTTTCGTCATTCCAAGCCTCACACGTTATAGCCCCCAGATTTCCACCATGCTTCCTTCAACCGTATAGCTGAGAAGCCTTCCATAACGTCACCAATGGCAGATGTCACCTACCTTCGCCTCCAAGAACCAGATGACGATCCTCACCTTCCTGAGCAAACTCTAACTCTTGATTCTATTCCCTACTGGTCCCATAACGATTTCGATATCTATCCTTCCGATCCAGAATTCCCACCCGCTGAGCACGCCCTCCACGTTCACAACGCCTCTCGTGATGGTGGCTTGTCTCAACAATTTGAATCCTCTATCTCTATCAGAGGTGACGACGACTTCTCGGACCCTGGATCGATCCCTAGCATCGATATACTGGACCGCGAAAACCAGGTAAATTTCGTTATGGATCTATTTCAGCAACGTGTCGAGCAATCGCAGGTCATGGGTCATAGCGATTTGGTCTCCGAAGCGCTGTATGATTCGACTTTTGGTATTATTGACGGACACTGTGATGTGGGTGTTGATGGTTTGGGTATGGATTTGGGATTAGGTTTAGGGTTTGGTGTCGATAGGGATTCTTTGCAGGGTGATGACAATAGTGGGTTTATGGTTGAAAATTATGGTTCTGGTGGTGGTGGTGGTGGTGGTGACGACTTCTTCGTTGGAAGGAGGGTTTCTGGATCTGAATCTGTGGGGACACCGTCTACGGCAAGCCGAATTCGGCCTTTTGATAACTGTGTTCGGCTTGTGGGGTTTGGGTCGGATTCTGATGAGGAGGAGAATGGGGTTTTGGGTATGTGTGTGCATTCGGATGATGAGTATAATGTGCACGATGAGAACGACGATGCTGCCAGCATCCCTCTCTGTTGGGATTCACTCCAGTTGGAGGATAACAGGGAGAATCACGAAGATTTTGAGTGGGAGGAAGTTGATGGTCGGGTTGACGAGAGGGAAGTTTTGAGCATGTTCACGGGTGAGGATGATAGGTCGGTATCAGTTTCAGTCTCTCCAATAAATGGGCTTGAAGAAGAAGTAAGCGTTATGAGAGTGGGAGGTGTGGAAAATTTGGGGTGGGAAGTGTTGTTGAATGCCAATAATTTGGACACGAACCCTGATTTGGATCACGATGAAGAACCTTATTTTGGTGATCATGATGACTATATTTATACTGCAGAGTATGAAATGATGTTTGGCCAATTTGCTGAGAATGAGAATCCCGTGGTGGGTCGGCCTCCAGCTTCCATATCTGTTGTTCAGAATCTTCCATCAGTGATTGTGAACAAAGAAGATATCGAGAACAATGATGCACTTTGTGCAGTTTGTAAGGATGAGTTCATTGTTGAAGAACAAGCAAAACAGTTGCCATGTTCACATCGCTACCATGGTGAATGCATTATACCATGGTTGGGAATTCGGAACACTTGCCCTGTCTGTCGATATGAGTTTCCTACTGATGATGCTGATTATGAGCGTAGGAGGATACAAAGATCTGGCCGTAGCTTGTGAAGCTTATTGGGTTAGATATGATTTTGATCATTTCTGAGCTTTAGGCTGTTGAAGGTGTAGATTTTTTGGTTGAGGAAAAAAGCATGTCATGTTAATTTTGGACACTTCAAGTTGTTGAGATTGAGTGTAAGAATGTCTCTCTGAGTTGTAACTTGAGGCAACATGATATAAATGAAATTATTTGCACAAATTTGTACTTTTGTTGTGGTTTTTAAATATTCCAATTGTAATAGAGTGCTATCTTTTTTTCCATGTCATACTAATTAGATTTTTCACTAATGTTGGGATTAAACTTCATGCTAGTTAAATCCTCAAAGTTGAAAGGATTTCTTGAGTCTTATGCCAATAGATACATTGACCAACTTTGACATTCTAGTTTGTTGCTTGATCTGTGCTTCTGTTTTGGTCAATTTTGTAGTTGTGGCTTACATTTTCTTATCTTTTCATTAAGTATCGCAAGATGTATACGTTTAATTGAAGGATTCAATTGTCTTTGAGGTGACTTTTTGTGCTTGAGTCAAGAACTTCTCAATTTAGTTTCATAGTTGGTTGGAACGCGTGCTCTGAGTAATCATTGTAATGGTTGGCTATTACTTTCATGCTTGGTTATGGTGGTGCCCTTGCTCACAAAAACAAGTGGCTTCTTTTATGGCTTTTATAAAGGAATCCTGTTGAAGTATACTCTGACGTTCGGCGCAAGTCTTGAAATGCAATATGAATAAAAACGAATGCTACATCTTTTGGGAATGTTACTTATAGTGTGATATTTAGCGTAGAGAATATTCTCGAGATAAGTACTGGAAAAAAAGTTTTTTTGTGATTTATACAATTTGCCGATATTTTTAGTTAGTAGGTTTTGAGCATATAATTTTAACCAGATCTATGTTTGTTTTTACTAGTTATCTTAAATGTTCTTTTGACTGATAGAAATGTAGAGATCCACTACTTTCTTAATGGGCGTGGATATAAACTAGAAAGCACCGATTGCTGTATGACAGAATTTTCCCACCATTTGCGGCGTAGAAACTTCCATGTTTTCGCCATTGAGATCAACCAAGTTTTCTTTTCCAAAAAGCTGCACTGTTCTGCAATTTTAATTTAAGCAACTTTCATTTGTATCTGCCTGAGTTCAGATCTAAAGATTTAACGGGAAAGTTACTGACTTGATAATTCCATTAAGGGGTCGTCTCAAATGCTAGTGATTCACTATGGATGAGGGGGATACCTATCGAAGGTAAACTAGACTTTTGATTAACATCTCTACCATATACCTAACAACTAATATAGTCTATATATTTTTTGCCAATGACCCTCTTGAACACCACGGGCAAAATGGCAAATTCGTTTTGAGTACGTATAAACCAAAGCTTATAATGCGTGCAAGTTAATGCCATATCCTCACCACCCACCTTGAAAAGGAAAGTTCATGACATAAATGCAAATTGTTTCACTACCCACCCTTTGGCTTGTTATTCTTTAGAAGGAGCTGGAATTTCTCAATCAATGAAATTCCTATCTATAGTCCGTGGTTTGAGCAATTTTTTCTTCAGTTTGTTCTTTAAAGTGATTCCTCAAGTTAGCTTGCACTGGATCTAAATGAAGCATTTATGCCCTGGTTGAATTATAGATATAGCCACTTAGGCATTTTTCATAACTGGGTATGCACATATATGGCTTCAATTACTGTTTGATTCCTCAATTTTACCTTGAAAGGAAAACCTCCTAATTCCAGTTTTGGCGTTATGCATTTTGTTGCATTCTACCGTGATTTAGGCAAAAAAAAGACAACGTTGGTGCCTTCAGCAATCAAACCACATTTTCCTTTCAATTATTCCGTGACCATTCTACGGAGTAAGGTCAAGTAAGGTCATTTAAGCCTTATATCTTTTACCAATACTGATACATCGCCCACATTCTTAACTTTCCATTCCATGTATACACAAGCATGATAATCTACGGCACCAAGTATATGCTTAAATACATCAGAAACTCGTGTCTATAAGCATCTCATCTATAAAATCCTCTTAAAGCCTATTCCTTCTCTCTCTGTGACCGATCTGAGATTGAGAAATTTGAGACATGGATGGCAATACAGCCTTAAACCAGCAGCATCTTCACAATCATTTCCCTGCTCAGAAACCCATTCTGTCCTCAAGCTTATTCAACATGGAAACAAGGGAAGGCCATGAAGGTTCTTATGTCTTAACCCATAGTCAAGGTTTACACTATATTCCATTTTGCTACTCCCAGTTACACCTTCCCAATAATCCAATTCAGTTTATAGACCATAAACCCTCTCCAAACACGTCATCTAACAGCAACAACAATAACAACAACAATAATTCCGGTGGTGCAAAAGTTGTTGCTGATGACAGAAAGAAGAAAAGAATGTTTTCCAACAGAGAATCTGCTCGCAGGTCGAGGATGAGGAAGAAGCAGCAGATAGAGAGCCTTCAGTACCAAGTGGATCATCTTCAGACCATGAATCATCAACTTTCCCAAAAGATCATTTACTTGTTGGAATGTAACCAGCAGATCCTCCAGCAGAATGGTCAGCTCAAAGAGAAAATTTCTTCACTTCAACTGGCCCTCTCTGACTTGTTAGTTCCTCTGGCTCATGATGATGAAGCTACTCACATCCCCAGTGCCCTCATCGCCGAGCCTTCAGCTCCACCAGTTGTTAGTTCCGGAGCACAGTGCTTCAAGTAAAACAGGTTGTTTGGTAGAGGTTCTTGAATTTTTAATTGACATCTACTGAGTAGCTTTCATGATATAGGATGAAACTTTTGATATGATGTATAGAAGTTATTGAACATAATGGTATGTTATTTCAACTAAAAAATTTAAGTTGTTGAGTAAATATAGAAGATACGCTTTTATTAAAATTTCCAATACACTCATTCTTACATAAACCTGTTAGACTTGAAGTGTGACTAAAGTACTTATAATACTTTGTGTTGAAACTTAATTGTTTGACCACTTAAACATGAAACTCTAATACAATATCAATGACCATTTCAATTCAGACTAAAGATGTTAAGCAAAGTCTGAAGACAATTCTATTAAGGTCTATAGTTAAGTTTATTATGTCAATTATCTTTTTTGTAATTATTAATTCTCGGAGCAGTATAAGCATTTCAGCATTTTGTTGACATGCAAGGACAGGAATGATGACCGGTAGATTCTTCAATCATGGAGATGAGAGGAAGATATTGAACTTCGAATGTGTGTTTTTTTTTGGGTCCAAGAAATTTCATTAAGAAAACAAGCTGGGCTAGAGAGGTGGTGCATATTGTTTACCATATGCAAAGAAGTACCAGTTGTGGCAGCAATGGAATTGAAAAATCCTATATTTCACACACCAAATTAATATTACTCCTGGTATCCCATCAAATCTGACATTGACTAGATAGTATACTACCTAGTCATGGCAACTGTGGGATTGTCATATACTATAAAATTTCTAAGTCATGTCAACTCTACCAAATATGCCATATACAAACATTACCTCTCATCATCACCGAAAAAGAAGAGAGGAAAAAATAATACTCTATCAACCTATGGAAAAGCTACAATTTATTTTGTCCCCATGCTACCTAAAATATGAAGCTTGGACAGTCTAAAGTTTGGAGAGTTGTCCTTTCTGTATAAAATCAATGGATAACATAGTAATACAAATACATAGAATGTCCATTATTGTCAGGCAAAAATATGCTGTCGTAATTATTAGCCCATATTATATTCAAGACTAAAACTCTTACCATGCAAGTATACCCACAGGAAAATTATCACCAAGTCAGTTTTAGAGGAAAGGGATTGGTTGAGGTTTTCACCATCCGAGTTTGAAACGGAATTCTTACCACCAGACTAAATATCCAAATGAGCTCACCCATAATTTGTTTCGGGAAATGACAGCTAAATTCGTCTTATTTATAAAGTATTTCAACTAGGATATTGGATATGGGATAAGGACGGAAAAGGAAAGAGAAGAGAAGACTTGGTTCAATTTTTTCTTTAATATTAGTAAGAGAAAGAACAATAAAAGATTTCAAGCAATTTTTTAAAATCTTTTGAAGTCGTCATTCTTTTATACTTTTAAATTTCCCCAATTTCAGAGATTTTAGAGAAAAAAAGATTTTTCAAATAAAAATAAAAATAGTCATTTAACTATTCCTTCATCTTTTTCTTTTTCTTTTTTTTTTTCCTTTCTCTTTTCTCTTTTTGGTTTGAACTCTTTCTTTTCTTTCTTCTCTCATTTTATGAAAAAATTATCATATTATTTTACACCAGAATAATCAAACTTCTATGACACAATAACCAAAAAAGGAATAGCTACACATCTACCTAAAGTGCAATACTTTGATGGACAAGCCAAAATTCGCTGTCCTTTTCCAAATTGAGCTTCTTCCATTCCCTAAAACGAGGTCAAAAGATTGATCCCTCAATCCCTTCCCACCGCTGGTTCCCGAAGTGACTTTGCAAGCTCTGATATCGCCAAAATAGGCTGTTTTGATCTCTCAATTATCAAAATAGTTCATTTGTGCCCATATACATTGGGATCACTAATTGTATAGATCTTAATATACTAAACTAGCTAAGGTATAAACTATATGAATTGAAAATGGATCAACAATGCATAACAAACCATCATTAAAATAATCGATTATAATTCCAATGACCTCTTTTGCTTTGTTATGAGTGTACTGAATTATATGAAATCAGCAACCCTCTACACATGATTATAAGCATGTCAGTCACAGTTTCAGCGACTCCCTGATAATCATTTTGCCACTGCATTGGCATTTTTATGAAGCCACATGCTCTGATGCTTCTGCTTGCAAACGTATGATCAGCTGTTCTTCACAATGTGTTTCCCATTTGAGATATTAGGAGGCGTCTCTGCTCCTGGTGGTGATCCATTGCTGCATTGCTCTTCAAAACCTACAATGGGATTTGCGTATGACTGGAAACAAGGCAACCTGGACGAAGATTACTTAACACAGATTAGTTTCTGCAACCTCCAAAATTTTTGGCCCTTAACACATTCTTAGTTTGATTTACCTGCTTGACTTTATAACTTCATCATCTATTGTCACTTGCTCATCAAATATGGTGCCTGCAAAAGGTCTTATTTACTGTCAAGTGTATACCTTAAGAAAGGAGAAAGCATGAAGTTCAGTATCTTGCTTTTACCTTGCTGTTATAGCATTATTGTAAACATGGCCAGACTATGTCTCAAGGCAACTATATAAATACTTCTCTTCAAAGAAGGATGGACATTGACACAGATACAGGACATATCAGGGGCAAAACAACAAAATCTGAAGTGTTTAGGTGTTCTTTGCTGTGTTACATCATGTCTCATTCCAGTTTTCAACAAGTTGGCTCCTTTTTTAAGGGTCCGTGCTTCATAACTTAACCTTTCAAATTCTAAAGGTTATATTGCTACTATCCCTTTATGTTATTAAGTGTAGGAAAGAAATGAAATAAACAAAATAGTCTTACATCATGAAATTAAGAGATGATAAGATATTCTTTTTTCCTTACAACATTACATGCCCTTACAATTTTCATACAACATTACAATATTTCATCTCATTTGTCTAATACTACTTTAGTGGCACTTGAACTGTTTTCCTAAGCTACTTTATAGTTTATACACATTCTTATATTTTAAAATAGGAATGCCTTAATTGATTGCAGATCATAAGAAATAACAAATTCACACATAGGACTTTAAAGTTTAAGGTTACCAATCTTAACGGAATTAACAGAACTGGTTGTTGAGACCCAAAAAGGAAGTGGTCAAGAGCACAAAGAGCAATTGCAGGGGACTATGCAACGCAAAATTTTGTCTCAACCAAATGGTTAGTTACAAAGTGATGGTAGAATAATAAAAACCATAACCCTAAGGAAATATGATATGAACTGTTGCAACATATTCACCAGCGTATGCACAATGGGTTCTTATTGCTGAAATCCAGGAAATCTATCATATCAGTCACAATCTAGCAGGGAAAGCAGGCACCCTAAATTTAACTTGTCAACATACACAGAAAGATAGAAATCTGCATATCCGTTTGAATAGCTATTGTTACATACCTCCATTAAGGGTTTTTCCAGAGAAATACTTTGCTATCAGGCGACAAGTGTAGTCAGCCTCATATTTTTTAAACCTTTCAATGTACTGTGTACTATCCAGATCACTACAAAAGGAAGAACACAAAAATTTTGGACAAGGAACTTGAAGCAATTTACTCCCACCAACCAAAGATACATGTCATATACAATACAAGGCGCATATTATATGGGAACTATCATGATTGCATTTTTAGACGTAAATTTATTCTAAAATAGATTCTTTGTGAAGAAAAATTCAAGAAAATGTAGATGAATTGATTCAGAATAGAAGCAGATTTGGGAAAGTCAACTGTTTCTGGAAGATGTTCTGAGGGAAAGGGGAGGGACGATGGGGCTTGTGTATGGGCATATGATTTTGTGACTAAAAATAAAGTCATATGATAGCCTAACCAAATTTAATCCATTTTAAAGATATCCTAGAGAAATTTCATTCTGTACGATGAGATTTTGAAATGACACTGATTTTCTCAGCCACTGTTGTAAAGAGGAATTAGAGTGAATTATACATGCAGGGTAAGACGATAATGCACGAGCAGAGAACTTCTCCTTGTGGGATACTCAAAATCAAAACTGAATGGAGTAAAAAAATGAATAAGCAGTTTTATGGTACAAAACCAAGCAAGACGAGTAATTTCCATGAATATTCTCATTTGCATACTCTCAACCATGCCACTTTTTTTTGCTTATTTCTTTATTCAGCTCTATTTAATTTTTCACTTTGTCTCTCTCTTTTTTATTAGAGGTATTGTCACTTAGTCTGGTCTTGTCATGCTGTTTAATAAAATCTTTTGTGGTCATGATGCGGGATACGCCTCAGACAAATATTTATTTCTTGTGTGCATTCAAATCACAAACTTAAGAAGTTTAGTCAATAATTTTGTGAGTCATTGTTTCCTAGCGGTTGTGCATAGCTAACAATATTATAAATAATTAACATCATCTCATCAGAACATTTTACTCAGATCAATAAGGTTGTATTTTCTCATACTTACCATGTTGCATCCCTGAAGAAAAATTATAAGCATTTCTTAGTGTTCTTTTTAACAGCCACAACCAATAATTACATGACTTTACTTTTAGTTCAAAAGTTCAGAATCATACAAGAAAGGCAGACCCATTCTATGATTGAGGATGCAATGTAGGTGTAGAGACATGCCCTTTTCCTTCCTGTATCATCTACTTGCAAATACTAAATTACAAATATATTTGACACTGGGATTTCAAATTTTCAGGGTATCCAAAATATTTTAAGTGAAAGAGAATTTGCAATCTACAGAAAAGAACAGCGCACTTCTGTTTTATTCCTTTCATTGTAAAAGAATATAGCTGTAGAAGGAGAACTACATAGGATATACTTGGAATTTCTCTTTACTCCCTCCATTTTAAATGAACTTAATTCAAAGTCAAAATCCATTCCAGTTTAAGATCACAAAACAAAATATACTACACATGAAGCCGAAAACTTAATCAGGGGAAAATAAAAAAGAAAAAAAGAGGGAAAGAATTAAAAAAAAAATTACTCGAGACCATCGGCTAGATCAGGTTTTTTCTCCTCGTCGTGGAAAACCCCATTGTTCTCAGCCATTTCCGCCTTGCAAATATGAGTAAAACCCTTCAAATAATTAGCAAAAATAACGTACATAAGCGAGCATGTGTGAAGAAGAAGCATGCGTGAGAGAGAGAGAGAGAGCAGTCACCTGGTTCTTAGGAGCGGCGGTGGAGAGAGATGGAGATTGAACGGCGGAGTTACCGGAATTGGAGGCGGAGAGAGGGGTTGATTGAGGTGTAGAAGGAATTGTCGCCATTTTCTTCAATAGTTGAATTTCAGAGTGTGACAGACCAAATTATGCTGCGTCCGTCGTTTGTCTTTACACCTCGTACAAATTTATATATATATAGATATTTATGTATACACATAAAATCGAATACTGTTAATTTCTGTTTACATCATTTTTTTAAATTTAATTGCATGATACGAATTTTTATATATTTGTACGGAACCCTACTCTAATAAATAAATAAATTATGTCCATGCACATCATTTTGGTAGTGTTAAATATATGGGAAAAATATAAATTAAAATTTTAAATTAAAAATATTTATATTAAAAATATCTTAAAATTTAAAATTATTTTAAAAGATTTAAAATCAAAATTTTAAAATACATAAAAAAATTATAATTTAAAACCTCAAGAATACATTTTTATTTTTAAAATTCTTTAAAATTATTTTAAAATTTGATGTTCTTTAATATAAATATTTTTAATTTTTCTTAAATATTTGTCTTCCACAATTTAATTTAAGCAAAAAGAAAAAAAAGAAACGTCTCACTCTATTCTGTCTCTTACTCTGTTCTCTTTCTTTGACTTGGAATTACATCCAACAAAAACAAATTAGAAATGCAATTGTTACACTGTCAGAATTGTATTTGCATGGATATTAGATGACATTTAAGGTGTTCAATAAATATTTAAAATGATTAGTCTCGTCAAAGATATTAAAATATCATAATATAATACTATTCTTGAGTGACATTTTATATCATCGAAAGTTGGTGGCAATCTGCACACTACTTTTAACTCTACGTTTTGTATGAACAGTATACCTTTATTAAAAAAATAAATGGCACTTACAATAATTATAAAACCTTCAAACTTAATAATAACAAGCTAATATCTATAATTTTGTCGTTGAATTATTATTATACCACCATATACCAAATATTAATTGTTATACCAACAATTGCTTATTTTCTATGACAATTTTAGTTGTTATATCAATTTCTGTATCCTAAATATTATGATATTTTATATCCTAATTATATACCATAATATCTAAAAATATAATAAAATGTATAATAATAGAGTATTAAATGCTTCCTTAAAATATATTTAAGGCTAAAAGTTTCAAGTTTTTTTTAAGAAAAAAATGCAAAGAACCTCCTTAAACTTAGCTGCAAATAGAGCACTAAATTTTCAAAACTAAAAAATAGGTCCATCAACTTTTACATTAAAAAAAAAGTTGTTTTATTTATTTATTTGTTAACAATGTTAACTCAAACGAAACATTTCTGTAATTGACATAGCTAGCTTTCATTTGTATCTAATATTAGCATGTTCATCAAAATTTAGGGAATCATCCCTAATTTGTACCAAATCTTTTAAAAAAATAGATAGAAAAACTTATTTGTTTGGAAAGTGAAAATTGAAAGACCTATTTTTTCAATTTTAAAAGTTGTAGAAACTATGTACAAATAAGTGCAAATTTACAAAAATATTTTGCGTTTGTTCCTTTTATTTTTTAAGTAAAACATTCCATTGAATGACCCAAAGTTACATTTCTAGCTTTCAAATCAAGTCTGAGGAAACAATAAAAACAGTGGTCACGCTAAATGATAGGCTATATTGATTAGTTAGGTTTTTCTTTTTCCTTTTTTAAACCTAACTTAAGAATAAAGTGTTCCTCATAACTAGTTGTTGCTTTGTTTGGATGGGAGAGGAGAAAAGTGCACTGGGAGAAAAGCGGAGAGAAAAAAGAGAGGAGTGAAAATGGCGAAAAAAAGATTTTTCCCTTCCCTCTTTGGATGTGGGGAAAGAAAATACTATAGAAAACAAATACAAACTTTTTCTTTGGACAAAATTACCCCTACGACATTAATCATTTTCTCCCCGCGTTATGATATTTCAAACAAATATCATGTTACAAACACATAGTACAATGTATAAATAAAATAACTCTCTTAAATTTATATATCCCTATAATTTTGTATGACAAGTAATGTTAAAGTGATATTAAAAAATAATAAATTGAAGTAATTATTCTTAAAAAAAATTTTAATTATATTTATTAGTCTTAAATAAATTAATTAAATATCTAATTTTATATTACTTCAACATTCAATCATTTACCAAATTATTAGAAACATCTAATCATTTTTTTAAGTTAGCAATGAACTGTTAAAATAATATTAAAAAATATTATTATGGTTTGAATTGTAATATGCATTTTATAATTAATTAAAAATTATTGACAATAATAATTTACAAAATACACTACAGATATATATATATATATATATCTACACACATGAATCTTCACACATGCGCTAAGAAACAAATTCATCTTCTGACCCTTCAGATGAAAACCACTTTTCCTTTTCAACTTGCTTTGTCTTCAAGTGGATGCGTCTTTATCCCCTGCAAATTGGTCTTCACCTTTTAACTTGTTTTGTCTTCAAGTGGATGCATATTTATCCCCTGCACATTGGTTTTCACATTTGATCCTTCACATGCATTCCTACCTTGCTTTTGTCCCTTGGTTTGTCCTCACATGCAAAGTATTTCGCCTACACATGGTAAACACTTGCTTTTACATGTGACTCTACAATGAGGCCTTAGCACTGAACTTAAAATGCAGCATAGCATCAGAGGCACCTCCCGTGAAACTAAAGACATAATGCTATGATGTCTTTCATCTATGCATTCTTATATGATGTTCCATTTAGCTAACACATCATACATGTTTGGGGCAACATATGCAGAAAATATAGTAAGTTGTTTATTTGTTCATCTTGAAGATGTGCAAGATGTAAACTAGATATGTTTCTTTCATCTTCTACTTTTATTTATGTAGATGGATAAAACCTACGAAGTAGTGTTATATTCTCAAATTCGAGTCGGAGCTGATACAGGAAACCATCTTATTTATCTTGTTGGTGAACACAGGGTATGGCTTCTCATTTAGATATTTTAATGAAAATGTTTCCATTATACTAAACCGTTGACGTATATATTGACCAGATTTAGACCTAGTGGAAATGACGTTGTTGAGTATATAGCATTGGTGATAAAACATAATTACTTGGGCCATTACAATTCATGGAAAGAAGTTCCAACTATAGTAAAAGAGTTATGGTTCAAAGAATTTTTGGTAAGCTTCGGTATTATGCATGACACTAAACTTTCTTTGCCTATTGTATTAAAGCACAAGAAATGATTGAAACCTTCTACATAATTGTTAAAAATATTATGTCTGGCCAATAGAGGCACATTGTTAGATTCACAAAAAATTTAAAGATTGAGCAAGGAATCGCCTGAAAGATTTGATCTGTTATGTTTGAGATAAAGGAAAGCGCCCTACGTGGATTAATGAACATATTTACCACGATTTATGTACTAGTTGGAATAGTATAAAATTTAAACAAAGAAGTGAGTGTGCCAAGAAGAATAGAGCTTCCAACTCTATCGGTGGCCTATCTCTTCATACTGGAGGTAATATTCTATTTACCTTTGTTGAAGAGTTAGGAAGGCCTATAACTCCAGTAGAACTTCACATGCAAATGCATCAAAATCCAATATCTAGTGTATGGGTTGATAAGAAACCTAAAAATACTTTTGTAAGTGTCATAATTTTTTTTGTTTTATTGAACATTTTTTCCATATATATATATGATTCCTACATAACTTTTTTAGTTTTTTTTGGGTCAAAGAATGAGTATGCAAGAATTGAGACTAGCATTGCCGAGGCAGCCAATGCACAAAATTTTTCACTGGCAAATAAAGTAACTTTATGGACAATAGCTACTGGAGGAAAAAGGAGTGAAGGCTCTGTGTATGGCTTAGGAAGTGTTGCACATGAAGTAGAGGAAGACCTAACCTTGGGTATAAGTACAAGCCAACAGATGAGTTCCTATCGTACCTCAATGTAGTAGAGGCCATATAGCCACACCGTCGGCTTCACCCTCATATTGACCAAAAGTTACAAAATTTTTGAATATAGATGCAAGCCAATGAAAACTCAATACTTGACATGTAGTGTCAACTTTTTGAGTATCATAAAAAAAAAGCTTCAAGTTCAAAAAAGAAAAAAAAAATAGTAGTTGAGTTTATACATCTAAATGTAAAATATGTAGATGTAAAAGTATATGCTATTGTTAAGAGGATATAAAATAGAATATATTTTCTTTGCCAATTTCAGTTTAGGAAGACAACCATAGCATCATGCATGTAAAAAAGTCTTTTGGCATTACATATACCATAGTCAATATTATACATCATATTATGAAATCTTTTGTCAGATGGTTCATTTGTCCTTTTGCCTATATACAAAAATATATGATATTATGTGTTACCTATATATTCGCACTTATCCTGACAGAAGATGGACCCGCATGTGACTTTCCTTTATGTTCACTCGCACACGCACGTACATAAACTTTATATGTTTATAATTTTCTATATATGAATGCATCTTCTATATCTCGCTTCTTTACAACATTTTACCTCTCTTCCTTTATTCTACTCCACTGGAACATTGTCTCCAAATTCTAACTATTTATCTCCAAATCCTACCTATTCACAAAGTTCACAAGGTAAAGAAGAAAATATGTCATTTTACATTTACAATTATAGATGTGAAATACAAATTTTTCATGAGGCAAATTTTATTGCATAGGTTATATTTTATTGTAGGATGTCTTCTAGGAAAGGGTAGACAACATGAAGGAATCTCTCACAACAAAGACCATATAATGAAGAAGAAACACAGCCAACTCGCTCTAATATTGAACATGAGTCACATGATCTTGATAATGAGCAATGTAATGAACAATCTCATAGTCAAGAGCAACCTCCAGCACTAATTATGCTAGATAGGACAAGGTTTATAATCTTACTTTCACTATATATTCTCACATTACGTCCTGAACATGTTATTTTCATATTATAAATTTGCTAATTCATGGTTTCAATTCACCTCTGTAGATTTAAACTAGATAATAAAGTTGTTTGTGCTTCTATTGTCACAATTTTTAAGAACAAATATGATGGACCATGAAATTGTTGGAGTGAAGTCCCACTAGAATATCAACATTTTATGGTTTCATGAATTTCAGGTTTTTTTCCTGTTAAGTTTCACGTTCCATCTACTTATTCATATCTTGACCATTTATTGTTTTATCCTATATTACGCTTGAAAAGAAACATTATTATTGGGAACCGACGCATCATCATGAGATATGGCAAAACTGGAAAAATTGCATTCAAACTCATTTAAAAGACATAATTGGACATGTACGTGACATGCATAAATGACCTTACTGGATTAAACCCTCAATTTAGGAAGATCTGTGTACATATTGGGATACTGAAGAATTTCTTTCCCACAGTGAGGAGAAAAAAAAATCGTTCATATGCTTCTTTACATACAGGAGGCACCATGTCCATGGAAGAACATGCAAGAAAATTGGTATAGAGGTGTTAGTGTTATATGTATTTCGTACCTTTAAAACGCGATGGTTAGAATAATTTTTTTTTCATTTTGTTGCATAGGCCCATGAATTAGGAAGAGATCCTTCATTCTCATAAATTTATTTAAAAATACACTAACGTAAATCTTCTCATACTTGGGTAGATAAAAAATCAAAAGCTATTTGGGTAAGTATATATGCTCTTTGTATATATTCTTATTTATTGATTAATTTTATATTAATCCTTTGAATTGATGTTCATAGGATGAATATTTGAAGGAAAAAGGTGATCAAGCAACTTCAAGTGATAATACATCTGATTTGAATTTATTTGTCAAGGTTGTTGGTGGGAAAAAAAAGGTTCTGTTTGTGGACTTGGTAACATGTCTAATAAAATTTCTGGAGATTTTAAGACGGGATATACCTATAACCAAGAAGTGTCGTCAAGTCAATTGCCACCTTATCCTCATTCAAATTATATACAAAATATGATATGAAGTGAATTTATCAATATTTCAAACTAATCATATTAAAGTCTATTTTAAGACCAACAGAGACAAATTGATGAGCTGCAATCACAGTTACAAGAATTAACTCATAGAAATTCTAGTGAATCATCCCAAAAAAGGTCAAGTGTGTCAAATATGGATCATGATAGAGATTACGATGAAGGGGATGATACTAAGGATAAGGAAGATTAAAATTTAGTATTTGTTTGTTATAATCAAATGTTGACATGTTAGGTTTCTTCCCCTCTAGCAAATAAAGTTATGTATATATTTTTGTTGTTTATGCAATGTTTCCTTTATGATTATATTAATTTGCAAATTTGAATTCCGAAGACAATTTTATTAATATATCTTTTAAGATTATATTAATCTGTAAATTTTAATTCTGATGACAATTTTATTAGTGTATCCTTTAAGATTATATTAATTTGTGAACTTTATTCATGTTGTGTTTCCTTCAAAATTATATTAATCTGGAAACTTCATTTTTCGCATATGCTATTATATATGAATTTCCATGTAATAGGAGTGGAATAAAATTTTTAACAGAGTATATCAATTTTTTACAAATAAAGAGGAAAGAAATTCCTCTTAAGGGAAACATATCACATTTTTTATCATGGAAAGAAAAATAAACTCCTTCAATGCCTTAGAAATGCATCAGAAAAGAGAGAAAAACAAAATAAATTAAAGAAAACTCCATAGGATTAATAAGGAAAAATGAACTTTAATAAATGCAATTCGTAGAATTAAGAAAGGATAAAGGAAAAAAAATAAGTCGGCCTCAATGTGTTCGAGCTGAGTCTGACTGCTAAGTAGTCGGACTACGCCTGATCAAAGTTTGGTCGGACGTTATCCAACACGCTTGATCGAAGTTTGGTCAAACGTCGTCCAACTGCTCAGCAGTCGAATACAAGGAGTTTGGCTCCCATGCAGTTGGACTCGTCTGATTGCTATGTAGTCGAACTCAATGTGTTTGACTATAAATTTGATTGCCCTGTATAATATCTGGTTCTCTGAAAACAAGAGAAAATACAAGAAACATAATGTATGGTTTCTTCACAAACGAACAAAATTCACCAGATACAAAAGCAAGTCCCCCGAAATGACTTAGTTAAGATCTCAAAAAATTTGGAAAGCATTCTAGACTCCTAAAAATAAAAATCCCAAGCTCAGACAGAAAGAAAAACGGAGCTAGGACAGTGAAACAATTTATGACAAAAACTGATGAAACATAATGACATTTCTGTAAATAAGTGTAACTTTTGGAAAAATACATAGGAGGGCTTTTTAAATGAGAAATTTGAGTAGTCCAAAGTTCTCAGAGGCTCCCAAAACCATGTGAAGCCCTAGGACTGGTAAAACCCTTTTGGTGTACGTTTTCCAATGTCGGTAAGCTTGAACTTTGATGGATTCATTTGGTAAGGTTTTAGCTCCAAATTGAGTAATTCCAAAGGCATTTTATTAAATTGGAAACCTAAATTTTATAATGAAAAGGATGATTCTCAAAAAGGAGCTAAAACAAAGCCGAAACAAAATTGCCACTATGGAAGGAAGAAATTGAAATTTTTGAAAAAGTGTGTTTCTAGAAGCTCCCACACACTTCTCCCTTTTTCTCCTACCTTCTTAAGCATTTCCTCTATCCAATTACAAAAAAATAGCATCTCCTTGAGGCTCACCAAGAGAGGAAGAAAAAGGCAAGAAAGGTATAGAATTTCTTAGTTTTTCATGCTTTCTCTTTAGCAAACCTCTTTTCCTCCATTTCCCTTTCTTTCCTATGGTTTTATTGAAGTATATGGATCTGTTTTGAGGGAAGAACAGAGGGAAAAATTCGGATTTGAAGAGAGGAGGCCAAGGAAAGTAAGAAACAAGTAAGAAAAGTTATAGAAACAAGGTAAAATCTTCATCCTATGGTAGCTATTACTCCCCCTTTCTTTTCCCTATTTCACCCGATATATATAGCTGCAAGAGGGCTTGAATTTTAGGTAGAACCAAGGGTGAATTCTATGAATTTAAGGAAGGAGAGTAAGAATATACAAGAAAATTTAAGTAAAGGCCATTGATTTTCAAGATAACAAACCTAGGGTTTCATGAGCTCCCTTGAAAATCTAATTTGATGCAATTGTTCCTAGGCTTAAATGAATGTTTGGATGAGCTCTTGAGATCCCTAAAAGGCTCCTTATATGCATGTTCCATCAAAAGAATGATGCAAACTCACTTGGTGTTCATGTAATGCATAGTTTCGGCCTATGCTAGATGAAGTATCAAGGGGTAGTTTTAATTTATTCCAAACTTAGTTTTGAGTCATGTATGATGGAAGAGGATGAGAGGAAGCATTGGAAAAATTTTAAAAGCCATGGATAGTGAGATGGTATTATAGGTTTCATATTATAGCTTAAAGAAGCAACACCTAGTTAGGCTCCTTGATTTGATTGTGTGATGACTCCAAGAGGTTTCAATGGAGTCAAGAATTATAAATGAATGGAGAAAATGGAGCCATTAAGATTGCTTCATTAAGTGCATTATGGAACCATGAAAGAGTTTTATGAGTCACCTAGCTTTTTTAGTGAATGTGTGGCCTTAGAATGTGCTTTAAGAGTATAATTCGGTTCCATATGATGTGTCAAGGCTAAGAGAAATGATTTCGACCTTTGTGGGTGTGTGAGGTCAAGGGAGAGGATTCAAGATTCAAGGAAAAAGTGTGTGAATGCAAGCAAGGTAGCTCTCTCCGCCTGTTCTCATGCATGATTGTGTGCTTACATTGTCTTTGAATGTGTGTATGTATGTTTTAAGCTATGAAAAGTATTTTAGCATGAGCTTTTATTCCATGGTACGATGATAATGTTTTATGCATTCAAATGATGTTTTATATGCTTGCTTTAGTTTGGTTGAGTATGGAGAAGCTAAGAACCTTTTAGCCATGGTGAGGATGAGCCAAGAATCCTATAATTTGATTAAGACAAAGTAAAGAGTTCCCAAGAGTGAGGTTGACTCCTAATAGTAGGGTTGAGTCAAAACCTCTTAGAGAAAATGAGTGAGGCAAGTCTAAAATTTATAAGTGAATGGGTGAGGCTAATCCACTTGCTTGGCAAGCCTATGTATGCTATGTATGACTTGTTCAAATACTACGAATATTTCTTGAATGCTTATACATTTTAATATGCCCATGTATGCATTTTCAAGACTTGTATTGCATACTTTACGTGTGATTGAAAGGGAGATGAGCTATTAGGATTCTTTGAATTTCATCCCCTCCTCTCCAATATCTTAACATGCTAGGTGAATCAATTGAGCAAGGTAATGGAAGCCACCAAGTCAAGGAGAAGGAGATTGACATCAAAATGTATGAAATGACCTAGTTATGTCTCTCTTGTAGCCATACACATGGTATATGGTGTAATCCCATGATAAAATTGTTATGTAATCATATGAACATATGTAATTACCCAAATATATGATGTATGAATGAAATTTGATGCCAAATGTATGAGATAGAATGTTTTGGGTATTGAATGGCAAGAGCTAGCATGTGTAATCTTGTGTAAATTATGGGGTGGATGAGTGAGTTTAACAAATATGGGTTTATGCATCTTTGAAATAAGTCTAGAAAGTCATTTTGGTGCATTCCCACGTGCTCAAGTGGCTACACAAGCTTGGGAAGCAAAATTGAACACTTTGATGCTAGTTGAGATAATAAAAATGACCAAACTGGAATCATATAGCACAAACTAACCAAATAGATGAATCTTCCCATGAAATTTGGTAGACATGTAGAGCTCATTGAGAGATTTTTGGAAAGCTAAAGTACAAAAAAATTGGAGCTCTATAGAATTAATTATGAATTTTCAAAATTGGGATTTTTCTGCTATTTTGGTGTATGTATTGTTCATATGGTTAGTTTTATGTTCTGTGTCATCTAATATTCAAATGATGTCCAATGCTTGTAAAATTTTACAAAAATAAACTAGAGGTTATAATATTTTTATAGGTACCAAGATCACCTTATTTGGAGGTCTGAGTAGAGAGTTGTGAATTTTTGAAGTTTAATGTCAGTATCAATAGTGCCACATAACCTCTAGTACTGTTCTATCATAATTTAGTTCCCAAATGGACTTGGCATGGTCTGGAGATATTTTTTCCTTAGAGTATGTAGCTTCTCAGATTGACCAAAATTTCATGATTTGGATTTTTTTGGAATTCGTTATGAATTTCCAAAGTTTATGATAGTAACCTGTGATAATAACCTAGATAGTTGAGACCTTGGATGCTTTTCGAATGTAAAACGTCTTCTACTTGATGTCTCATGACTTGAAACTATTTTTATGTAAAGTTGAAATTTGTAGCTTTCCAGAATAGTAAAGTGTAACACCATAATATCTTAACTCTAATTCATCTTCCTCTAAGCTTGATTCCATATGATTTCCCAGGAAAATGACCAAAACCGTGGTATTTTACTACTTAAAGTCGGGGTTTAACCGATCATATTTTGCCCCGTGGGTCCTGTGAATCCATCATTCACATACTCTACTCAAACACCATGTATACAACTTGTACATAGTCTCAAATAACTCATAAACCACGGATATGAAGCCAAAACCCAAAAAATGCAATTTATCAAATGAGCCCATAACTCAGATTTTTGGCTTCAACTTTGGAAAATCATAACTAATTCTAGAAAAATGAGAATCAAGATAATCATAGCTCTCTGGAAATATTGGGATGTTAAATTCATATTAAAAATAACTCCCACCCCAATCTCAGCGTTTAGACCATCTTTGACATCGAAAAAGTGACAAATGTCCGGCTGTCCCTGATACTGGTGTAGTTTACTGTCATGAACTTTGAAAATCCGTAATTAATTCCAAAAAAATCTGATCTGGGAAATATATACCAATTTGGAAAGCTACAGATGTTAGCTAGAGGAAAAAAATAAGTCCAGATCATTTCAGGAGCTCTTGGACCTCAAAAACTGATGGAATATTAACGAAGGTCAGAAACTTCCCTGATGCTGATACAGAACTTTAGAAAGTCGTTTCTCTCTCTACAGACCTCCAATTGAGGTGGTTCTAATTGTTATAGGTCACTGTAGACATCTAGTTTATGCTCATAAAATTTCATAACAATCGGACACCATTTGGTCCATGGATGACACAGATTCATTTTCGGATTTGTTGCACAGTACCATGACCAACCCATCAAATTTTCCCAACTTCAACAATTCGCCAAATATTCTCTAGACCTCCAAATATTACCTACTTTAGCTTCTCAAGAAGATCTCAATGGACTCTAGAGGCATGCAAAATTCCATATCAAGAAGAGCTCATTCGGTCATACTTTGACGGAGCTCACACAATTGGTGGTTTTGGCACCCAAAATGGTTTATTGGGGTCCTAATGGCCTCCCACATGCTCTAGCCTCTTTTGGGCAAGTTTGAAAGTACAAACATAGCATATATGAATAGCCCAAATGATCCAAGTCATCATACATTTCAAAATCACTATGCTACAGAACAAAATGCACCATTTCATATAAGCCACAAAAGGCCAAATTTCACATTCTCATTACTTTGGCTCTTTACATCGTTTATACATCATCTATACATGTGTTTACATTGGCTCATATATATACATCTCAAAAATGATAGGTGCATATTCATTTTGGCACCTTTTTACATCAAAAGAACTAGAAGAACTACACCACTTCCTAATCATATACAACTAAGCTCCATGATGTGCACTTGCTTCTCCTTGAGCTCCACCTAAGATGTTAAGATGGGAGATGGAGGGGGTGAGATTCAGGGAATCTCAGTAGCTCATACTCATTCAAGAAGCAATCAAGATATATATACCAGTCAAAGCATGTAACCAAGTCACAATGACACAACATGTGTGTTTCATGCCATGAATAACATATCAATGCCAAGATAGGCTCTAGGGACTTTTGGTCTAGCCTCACCCGAGCCTTGGGACTTTTGGTTTGGCCTCACCCTTGGTTTAGGGACTTTTGGCTCCACCTCACCCGTCTCAAGGGACTTTTGGCACCACCTCACCCGAGCAATTTACACAATTCATATCATAAGCATATTGGTACTAATGCATCAAGGCAACATCAATGGCATATCTCATCATACAAGCACATACACATGCATACAATGACTATTACACATCCAAGAATGTAACAAGAAGGAGTAGAGAGCTACCTTATTGGATAACATAAGTCTTCCCTTTCAATTTATCTTCTCCCTTCTTGATTTCACACTCACAACTAGACGGAGTTGCTTCCTTTGAGCCTAGGCACAACAAAGAGCACCAAATCATTCTCTCATAACTCAAATAAGTACTCACAAAGCTAAAGAGGCTCTTCATTGAAGTAAACCCCGGCTACACATGTAAAAAGCTATGGATTCTCTCTCTAGAACTCTACTCACTTTCCTTCCTCTCTCAAGCTCTCAAGGAAGAAAGTAAAGAAAAAGAAGTGAAGCTATATGAGTTCTACCCTTATTCTAGAGTAATTTTCCCACATCCCTCTTCTGAACCAAAACCCAAATCAACTTCTAAAACCATAGAAAGAGAGGGCAAAAGGAGGAGAACAACATGCTAAGGAGAAAAGCTATGGAAATCTAAAGATTACTCACCTTTTTGCTTGTTCTCCTTGCTTCTCTAGGTCTCTCTCTCTCTCTCTCCACAGCTCTTTTCTCTCACCTTGATCGAAGCTTAGGTCGGTTCTAAGAGAAAGGAAGAGTTTAGACTCTTTAAAAAGTCAAAATCTCGCTTTTCACACTTTTTCGGATTAACCCTCGCTATAGCGAGCCATAACTCTCGCTACGGCGAGCTCGTGTCTGTCCCAGACCTCTGCCTTCGCTATAGCTCTCGCTACGGCGAGCAACTCCCTGGATTTTGTATGGGATGCCCGCACTCGCTATAGCTAGAAGCATTTTCGCTATAGCGAGAAGGCATTCTCGCTATAGCTAGCCCATTTCTCGCTATAGCTAACAGGTACATTAGTTATAGCTAGGCTGTAGCTAGCAGACTTAGAAAATTTTCAGCCTTCGAAAATTTTCAGCTTTTCTTTTCTTTCCCTTTTCTTTTCTCTTTTCTTTTCTTTTCTTTTTCCCAGTTGTTACATAAAGAATGCATGATTTTGATATTTCTAGAATTAGTTATGATTTTTCAAAGTTTGTGACAGAAGTATGCAATTCTGGCTGAGGCTACACTATGAAATTTTATGTGTTTCTTGCACTTGCACGAGTTCTAAGCCACTTTTGGTGGTGAATTTGAGTTATATCTATGTAATTAAATATGAAAATATGATACATGAGCTCACATGGTCCATGGGACATCGAATAAAAAATTTATACTCTATGCAACGCAAAGAAATTCATTATTTTAATACCATTTTTCTTATTCCTTCATGAAATGCATGATGTGAGACATGGAGGTAACATAAGACAAGCTAGAAAGTTATGGTATTACATCTTGTAGTAGAACGACGTCCAATCGTGTTTTGGTCGGATGTCGTCTGACTGCTCGATAATCAAACGAAGTCCAACCGTGTTTTAGTTGGACTTCGTCTGACTGCAAGGTAGTTCCTTATCTTGTTCGACTGCAAGGCAGCCAGACTCATCTTGTCCAACTGCCCAATAGTAAGACTCCTTAAGTTCGACTCTTAAGCAGTTGGACTCAGCTTATCTGACTCATCTGTTACATTTGTTTTTTTTTTTAATTTCGCATCCTTAACTTCTTTGTTGCTTATTGCTTATTGTATAATTTTGTTTCATCTGTAAGTTATTTTAACACTAAATAATGTATTTTACTATAAAAAAAATGTACAAGGATAATTAATTTAAATTCTCTATTAAGAACATACATTGTTTATTTCATCCACAAAATTGTGCAAGTTTTGTTAACTAAAATTGTTTGCAAATTTTGGCACCTCAATCTTCTCTTTTGTTGTAGTAATTTCTTGATCCTAACTATGTATTTTAATTTTTTATTAAATTTTGAAAATCTATTCTTAAGGATATTTGATTGTATTTCAAAAAACAAAACATATTCTAAGCACAAAAATCCTCTCCAAATTGTAAATATGATATTCTCACCTAGTTTCATCCTCAAATTGTATGCGATGTCAATATACAGCAAATGTGATGAAAATTTTAAATATGTACATGTAGATAACTTAAAAATTTAAGTGTTCATAGTACACCATAGTCAATATTATTTAATAAACAGAAACAGTAGCCACCACTTATCAACTATTTTCATCCATCTTGAACTCCACGCACATTAGTGGCAAGCAACAGTAGACTTACATAATTCTTAATGGCTTACAAAAAGAGGTCATTTTCCACTGAACAAAAAACAAAAAAACCATCCCATCATAAACTTCATTACATTATATGCTTACAAAAAAACCAATCAATAATATTACTAAAAAATGTTTCTAATGCAATTACAACCATGTTACAAATGTGGTGATAGCAGTCCCTTAACAAAAGTTTGAATACATTCCATTAGCATCCACTTCTTTAGGAAATGCTAACATCATTCATCATATTTGCCAATGTTTCTAACTGCATATGACATGGAACTCCAAAAAATGTTCGCTTGCTTTTTTCTTCATTGCATAAAAAGAAATAAGATTTCAACTTGTAATCTTCAAATACTCCAATTTCTTCAAGTTCTGCCCATACTTCTTCTTCATTGTAATGACGAGCTCTACTTTTTTCAAGTATTGCAAGACTCTTCTCAGCAATTACAACTTGTTTCTCCTTAACATCAACTTGCCTTTCAAATAATGATATAGATTTATCGTGTAAAGAATTGCCATCTCTCATTACTTCAGCAAATTCTTTGATACCCAATGTAATTTTTTCATATTTTTCTTCCATGGTATCATAGATAACCTTTTTTCGCTTTTGTCCTTTGGAAGATGTAATTCCATTTGAGTGGTTAGAGTTACCATACGTAGGACTAAAAGAATCCATAAATGCTGAATTTGTAGCCTCATATCCCTAATTGAAATCAGTTTCACAAATCATCTCATTCATTGTTGGCCTTTGAAGAGAGTCATTTAAATCAATACACTCTTTCTGCCATCATTTCAATTTATCTTTAGCACTCTCAACATATTTTTCAGTTGCTCGATCTGCACCAAATAATTCATGTAACTTATTATTGTGTAACACAGGTGTAGTCATCCACTTCTTTGCTTGTGGTTTTTTCTACAAATATTACGGGAATGAAAAAAGTTTTATGCTAAGTAAACATAGATAAACAGAAATTTTGAACATACATATCAAATTATAAATAAACATATATATCAAATTAATTATGATAACCCATGCAAGCAAGTAATAAGATGACCTTAATCAAATCATTTCAAACTTGACTTTCAACTTCAAATATTTTTGTAACAAATTTCCATGAAAATCCACTTAATCCATTGAATAAATCATATAGCTCGCCAAACCCTTGTGACAAAGTGTTCTTTCTATTTTTCAAATGTTGTTTTGTTATATGTGGTCCAAAAGAGGTTTTGAGAACTTGCAACATGTTGTCATATGCAAATGTTGTAACACCATAAATTCTAGTTCATCTCATGCTTTTAAATGGCATAATATCATGAACCATATAGGTTTCCCATAGGAAAAGCAAGGAAAATGGGATTATTTTCCTGTTGCATCATATATAAAAATTTGCAATCAGTGTCACGTGGACCACGTGAGCTCATACTATGCATTCTCATATTTAATTATATCATTACAACTCATTTGCATCACAACATCATGCCTACAATTCATGGAAACCGAAATGAAGCATGAAATGGGCTTAGTGAATTTCGGTCAGATTTGCCCCCTATTCTTGCCAAAACTTTGAAAAATCATAACTAAATCCAGAAAAATTGAAATCATACAATCTTGGTCATTTTGGAAAGCTATGGATGTTTAATTTATAGTAAAAATACGTCTAGAGCATAAAATTCATCAAAGAGGGCGTTTGACATCCAAAATTGTCTAAAGATCAGACTGAATTTTGGAATTGTCATAGAATTTTGTAAAAAATTTTGAAAATGTCCAATTAATTCCAAAAATATTAAAAACCAAAAAAATTTATCATTAAAGAAATCTCTAGATGTCTACCCCATGGTAAAAATAGTTTCAGTTCATTAATCATTAAGGGGAAGATTTTTGACATTCAAAAAACTACTGAGGTCGCTGCTGCCTGGGCTGCTATTTCAAATTACTGATATAAACTTTTAAAATTTATAACTAATTTTATAAAAATAAAAATCATACAAATTCAGTCATTTTGGAAAGGTAAAAATGTTAAATTTATTCTAAAAATAATTCCAAAATGAAACAGATACATTTAGCTATTGGAAATCTATAGAACAGTGATTGAACTCTTGGGGCATCACTACTACTAATGGCAAACTTAAAAAATATATAACTCTTTACTCAGACCTCCAAATGAGGTGATCTAGGTGGCCACAGAAAGCTTCTGACCTCTAGTTTATGTTTGTAAAATTTCACAAGTATTGGAAACTATTTGCCCATCGGATGACATAAAATACAAATATGACCATATGAACAGTACATGCCTCATAACAATAGAAAAATCTGAACTTTGAAAATTCATAATTAATTCTATAGAGCTCCAATTTTTCTACACTTTAGCTTTCTAAAAAGCTCTTGATGAGCCCTACATGTCTGCCAAGTTTCATGGGAAAATTCCTTCATTTGGTCAGTTTGTGCCATGGGGTTCCTTTTGGTCATTTTTTAGCTCCATAATGGTATCAAAGGGTCCAAATTTGCTTCCTAAACTTGTGTGGCTATTTAAGCATGTGAGATTGCACCAAAATGACATCTTAAACTTGTCTTAAAGGTGCACAAACCCAGAATTCAGGAACTCATACTCTCACCCCATACCATACACACATTTCCATAAGGCTAGTCTTGGCATTCCATACTCAAAAATTGCAATACATTCCATTTATCCACAAATTTTATACATACATCATCTATTAGGATGTTTACACATGTTCCATTCATTGTGCATCAATTCTAACAAAAGATTACATCATATGCCACTCCTTTGGTTACAATATAAACAAAATTAAAAGCTTTATAATCAAGGCTTCATCTCCTCACTTGGTGGCTTCCATTTTCTTGTTCATTGGCTCCACCTAGCATGTTAGGATATTAGAGAGGAGGGAATGAGATTCAAAGAATCCCAATAGCTCATCTCCCATTCAATCATACATAATATATGTAAAGCAAGCCTTAAAAATGCATGCATGGACATAATACAATTCATGAGCATTCAAGAAGCAAGCTTAACATGTGAACAAGTCATACAAGACATTCAAGAGCTCACCAAGTGTTTGGATTGGCCTCACACTTCTCCTCATGGATTTTCTACTTGTCTCACCTATTCTTTGAGCACTTTGGACTCAACCATACTCTTGAGAGCCTACTTTTCTTTTGGGAGACTCTTTGCTTTGTCTCAACCAAACTCAAGGGTTCTTGGTTCATCCTCACTATAGTGAAGAGTTCTTGGCTTCTCTACACTCAAGCAAACTCAAGAAACATCACACATTCACTTGAAAACATAACATGACATCATGAAATCATGGCAAACAAGATCATGCTAGCATACTTTTCATGGCTTGAAAATACACATACACACGTTTTAAAACAAGCTAAACACACATCCATGCATGAGAGAAAGTGGAGAGAGCTACCTTGCTTGTATTCACACACTTTTTCTTTAAGCTTTGAATCCTCTCCCTTGACCTCACACACCCAAGAAGGTGGAGAACATTTCTCTTGGCCTAGACACACTAAAAGAAATATGAATTACTCATGGGAACATGCCTTGGCATTATACACACTTTACATGATGCTACTTTGGTTTATGGCTCCATTATGCTTCTATAAGGCACTTAATGAAGCAACTTCAAGAATTCATAATCTTAGCTCCCTTCTCTCCTTTAATCTATGATTCTTGACTCCATTTAGACTCCTTCGAGTCATCACACAATTATTTTAAAAAGCCTAGCTAGGAGTTGCTTCATTATGCTACATTATGGAGCCTACACTTTCATCTCACTATCTATGGTTTTTAAAAATTTTTCAAGGCTTCCTCTCATCCTCTTCCATCCTACATGACTCAAAAATAAGCTTGAAACAAATTAAAACTTCCCTTTGGTACTCTTTCTAGCCTAGGATGATATTATGGAAGCATTTAGGATTCAAGGGGTTTCTAATTTTTTCTTGATGGGAGAGTCACTTGGGAGGCTTCCTAGAGGTCTTAGAAGCTCAATTAAACACTTACATAGCCTAGAAAATTCATGAATCAAAACAAATTTTACAAACTCTTCAAGAATCCTACACTTTGCTAACTTGAAATTCAATGGCTTTTACTTAGTTTCCTTTGCATATTCTAAATTCCCATACCCTAATTCATGTGATTCATTCTTGGTTTAGCAAAAATTTAATCCCTCATGGCTGGTCTTACATGGGGGAAAATTAAAGAGAAGAGGAGCAAGGAGACCTAAGCTTAAGAAGTAGCAAAATACCTTAGATTCTTGGTTTTCTTGGTTTATTCTTCACTTGGCTAGCCTCCCCTCACCAAATTAAAAAATTTCACCTCTGTTCTACCTTCAAAACAGCACCAAATTAAATGCCAAAACCATGAGAAGGAAGAGGAAGAAGAGGAGAAGAAGTTTAACAAGGCAAGGAGTAGGAAAAAGTGGCTAAAACTTACACTTTTCAAAGCTTCTTCTTCCTTCCTTGGGATCCCCTCTTGTACACCACTCTTAGCCATTCTTAATTCTATTTTAACGTGTGGGAGAGTTGGTGAGGAGATCTGACCAGAGGTGGGACGTTTTTATAAGCCTAGGAATTCATTTAAGCAACTTTTAAAATTTGCAATTTAGTCCCTTTTTGTAGTTTTGTTCGTTTGGGCTCATTTTAACTCCTTTTTGAAATTCATCTTTTCCATCATATTCCTTAGGCTCTTAATCATAAGAATTACTTTTGGAATCACTCAAAAAGGATCTAAAACTATTATAAACCATTCAATCAAAGTTTCAGTCAATCGATGACCGAAATTGCTCACTAAAGGGGTTTCAACAGTTCTAAGGGTTCACATGGTATTCAGGGCCTCTGAGAACCCTAAAAAGTTCAAATTTTTCATTTAAAAAGGCCTCCTATGATTTTTCTAAATTTTTCAAAAATTACAAAAATACCCCTACTTTCTTCGACAAATTTTTTGAGCTCTTTTGGCTTTGGTTTTTGGGCATCTTAAACCTTAAATCCTCATTTTCTAATATTTAAAATTTTATCATAATTTTAGTTAGTCTCAATTCTTTCTATTTCGAGGACTTCCTTTTATATTTGGCTTATTTTTGACGTTTATAGAGAAACTAAACATTGCGTTCTCACATTTACGGAGGGACTAGATGTTACAAACGTCATAAATGTGCCATCTGGATGATTTCTTTTCATCATCTCTTCTAATAAAGCATCCAAAAAAGCTTCATCCATTTCAGGAGTCCATCGCAAATTATCTTTAACTGAATCCTTCTTCTTTGGGGCCATTATCAAAGTTCTGCATAGAAATAAATGATATGAACCATCAAATAGTTAAAGAGAACAAAATATATTATCTCATTCATCTACTATCAGAATTGAATAAATTATGAACAACATAATAAATTAATATATTAATAAAGCACTTCAACAAATTGCAAAATGTTATTATACAGTACTTAATAAAGTACTAAATAACTTAGAGAAGCATTGTATATTAAATTATAATCCATTTCGATCATCATTCCACATCTGGCCTGCTATACTATCTTTCAAAATTGATCCTTCTCTATAGTCTTCCTCTTAACCATGACTAGAATAGTCTTTGATGTTATTAGGCGAATTAAGTAATAACTCACAATCCACTTCAGCAATTAGGTTATCGTAAGGATCTACCCCCATCAGAAAATTGTGTAAAATATAACAAGTTATGACAATATCAGTCATTGTTTAGAAAGGATAATATGGTTCAATGCCACTGGCTATTATTAGAAATCTTTTCTTCAAAACTCCAAATATTCTTTCAATTATATTTCGTAGTGAGGCATGTTGATGGTTGAAAATTTCTTTCGCATTTTGTGGTGACTGTGTTGAATATTCCTTTAAGTGATAATGAACTCCTCTATTTGGTGTTAATAGACCATGCATAAGTGGAAACCCAACATCTCTTAGATAAAATTTTCCTACAGAAGAAATCATAAATTAGCATAAAAAAGAACAAAATGCAAGTCTCACCCTAACACTACAAATTATAAATATATGAACGCATCGCTACCTTGAGAAATTAGAAGATTATCTTCTCTTGAGAAAGTATTTTTTAATATTCTTGAATCAGAAGCTGTTCCTTTCCAACCAGCTAAGATATACGTGAATCTCATATCAAATGAACATGCAACAAAAATATTTTGTGTGGGATAATCTTTTCAGCATGATTATGACTTGTATAAACTGCCCAAATGGTCTCAAACCCCATGCATCTCAATTTGGTCATTCCACTTCCACTTATACACTAATGCTTCAAACTTTCAAGAAGCAAAATTTGCCATTTCATACTCAATATACATTCTAAGGGTCACATAACATAATCTCTCATTTCTATATGACATATTATCATAATTATACATGCTCATAAAGTTATTTGTCATATAGAACCATAGATTACACATTTACCACTTTAATGGCCTTAAAGAAGCCAATTCTATGCATTTCAATGTTATGTTCTCATCTCTCAAGTGATTGGCTCCTATCTCCTTGTTATCTTGATCCACCTAACATATTAGAACATTTGAGAGTAGAGGATGAGATTCAAAGAATCCCAATAGCTCATCTCCCATTCAATCATACATAAAGCATGCAAAACAAGTCTTACAAATGCATGCATGGTATATTAACATGTGCAAGCATTCAAAAAGCATTTTCAACATTTGAACAAGTCATACATAGCATACAAAGGCTTGCCAAGCAAGTGGATTGGCCTCATTCATTTACTTGTGAATTTTGGACTTGCCTTACCCATTCTTTAAGAAGTTCTTAGACTCAACCTTGCTCTTAGGAGTCAATCTCACTTTTGGGAGACTCTTTACTTTGTCTTAACCAATCTTAAGGGTTCTTGGCTCATCCTCACCATGGTTAAGGATTTTTTACCTCACCATGCTCAAGCAAACCAAAATAAATATCATAAACATCATTTAGAAACATAATACATCATCATGGTACTATGGAGTAAGAGCTCATGCTAGAATATTTTTCATAACTTGAAAAATACATACACACATTCAAAGACAAGTAAAGCAAGCAACCATGTATGAGAGAAGGTGGAGAGAGTTACCTTGCTAGCATTTGTACACTTTTCCTTAAGTTTTAAATCCTCTCCCTTGACCTCACATACCCAAGGAGGTGGAGATCATTCCTCTTGGCCTAGACACATCATATAGAAGCTAATTATACTTTTAGAGTAAAGTCTAAAGCCACGCAACTTGCTTAAACTCTAACTTGACCTATAAACCTCTTTATGGTTCCAAAATGCACCTAATGAAGCAAAACCCCTCAAATAAATTCTAAGCTCCATTCTTTCCTTTCAAATATGATTTTTGACTCCTTTTAAACCTCTTGGAGTCATCACACAATTAAAATAAAAAGTCTAACTACATGTTGCTTTTTTAGGTTATATTATGAAACATAAAATACCATCTCACTTTCTATGGTTTCTAAATTTTTCTCAAGGCCTCCCCTCATCTTCATTCATCATATATGACTAAAAAATGGGCTTAGAAAAAATTAAAACTATCCCTAGGTATATAAACCCTTTTAGGCCGAGGCTATGGAAGACTTTGGCTTCCATGGAGTTTGCTTTGTTTTCTTGATGGAGGAAGTACATGGGGAGACTTCTAGAGATCTTAGGAGCTCATTTAAACTCTCACTTAGATATAGGAATCAAGGTATCAAATTAGATTTTGCAAAGAACATATGAAACCCTAGACTTTGCATCTTGGATTTCCATGATTATTTATTAATTCTCTTTGCATATTCTTAATCTTCACACCCTTTTTCTTAAGAATCACCCTTGGTTTTGCCTAAAAATCAAACCCTCCTAGGGTTTCTTATGTAGGGCGAAATGGTGGAGGAAGAGGAGCAAGGGGGTAGCAACAATGGAAAAAGAAATTACCTTATTTTCATGGCTTTTCTTACTTGAATCTTGTCTTTTTTGAGCTCTTCTCTTCAAATCCAAAATTTACCCTTAATTTATCCCTTAAAACAGATTTATAAACTTCATTATAAACATAGGAAACAAAGGAGAATGGGGGAGAAAAGGTTTGGAAGGAAGAGAGCATGAAAAACTACTAAATTTCCTTACCTTTTAGCTTGAATTTCTCCTCCTTTTCTTCTTCCTCTTGTGTGCCTCATCTCCTAGGGTTTTCTCTAGTTTTTGGGTGGAGCTTGGTTGACCAAAATGGAGGGGGAGAAAGGGCGCATCATATATATAGGTGGGAGGAAGAAAACACTTTTCAAAAATTTTTATTTTGCCCTTCATTCTTGGCATTTTCGTTCTTAATTTGTTTTAGCTCCTTTTTGAGAACTATCTTTTCCATTATAAAATTTAGGTTCCCAATTTAGTAAAATACCTTTGGAATCACTCGAATCAGAGTTAAAACCTTCTCGAACGAATTCATTAAAATTTGCGTACACCGACATTGGAAAATATCCGCCGGAGGGGCTTTAACTGTCCTGGGGTTTCCCATGGTTTTCAGGGCCCCTGAGAACCTTGGAAAACTCAAAATTTTTATTTAAAAAGCCTTCCTGTGTGAATTCTAAAATTTACTCAAAATTACAAAAATACCATTACGTTTCATAAGTTTTCTGTAAGAAATTGTTTCTTCATTCTAGCTCCTTTTTTCTTTCTGTCTGAGCTTGAAATTCTCATTTTTATGAGTCTAGAATGCTTTCCAATTTTTTTGGGACCTTAACTACATTATTTCTGGGGACTTCCTTTTATATATGGTAAGTTTCGTTTGTTTACAAAGAAACCGTACGTTACATTTCTCATGTTTTCTCTCATTTTCAGAGAACCAGATGTTACATTAAAGCAAAGAGAATATGAAGGAAGTGGAGATACATACTATTGCTCGAAGGTTAGAGGTGAACGGTCGAGCAAAAACGAGTACCGCTGTAGAAAATTGGAAGACAACACCTAGGTCATTTGGGCCACTTATCGAGTGATAGAGGCATGCGAGAGGCATAGGATAGGGATTTGTTAGAGGGATAATTTAGGAAAATAAGAGGTAAATTATGTTGGTTGAGTATTTTGTCCTCCAAATCTCGCCATATGCAAGGAGAAAAAAAATTGATGGGGCCTACAGTACTTTTCCCTCCAAGTTTTCTCTTTTTCTTTATTTTCATTTCAAACCAACGAGGCAAAACAGAGTTTCCCTCCTCCCCTTTTCTCTTCTCTCTAGTTTTCTTCCCATCCAAACACTATGTTAATGTGGGGATGAGTCAGTCAAATATAAGTTTGATAAGTGTTTTTTTTCCTTTGAGAGATAAAATATTTTAATTGTGAGGATAACAATTTTAGTTGTGGGATAAAAATTAATTATGAAAATAAAAAAATTTTAATTTTGAAGATAAAAAAGTTTAATTATAAAAATAATTACACTTTAAAAGTTTTAATTATGAAGACAAAAATTTTAACATAGAATAAAAAAATTTGATTCTTTACAAAATTTTTATTATGAAATAATTTTAAATTTAAAATTCTTTTAAATAAATATTTTCAACTTATAATCATGAAGTGTACTTTTTTCAAAAATTTTAATTGTGAGGAGTTATTTCTTGAATAATAATAAAGATGAATGAAAAAGAAAATTGGGTAAACAATAAAAAGATTTATGGGTTTTGTAATATGAATTATAATTTTTTCTCATAACTAAATTTTTTATTCTTATAATTAAAATTTTTTATTTTTCTAAAAAATGAAAAAAAAGAAACATTCATCAAGCATATACTTGATGTATCCTAGTGTGATTAGGGATCTATGTTATATTAATATCTTTCTAATATTATTTTATAAGTTTAGTTCATTATGATTTAATTCATTTTCATTTTATTATGTGTTGTTCAAAGTTGACATTTTGTTGACTTGAGGGTTGCTCCATTAATACATTATTAGACTATGCTTTAATTATATTATATCTTAAAAGGAAAATTTTTAAATCATCTTTACATATAAAAACTTGTGACATTTTATTGTTTATTTTCACTGTTTATACACTATTTTTAATGTCTCATTAGTGTACTATTCACTTGTACTATTTTCTTTTTTTTCCTTGTGGGACTCACTATTTTCCTTTTCTTTTTCCCTCTTCTTACTTTATGGGCTCATAGCAAAAAATTTAAATCCCTTTACATTTTGTAGGGGGTCATGCTAGTCTCATGAAATTCTTACACTTTTTGTTATGTAAGAGAGGCCATTTCGTGTTGTAAGAGAGGAAGAGAAAAAGAGGAAGAAGATTAGTGAAGGAGAAGACATAAAATTCCATGAAATTATTACACTTTTTGCTATGTTTTCTCCCTCCTTTGCTCTTCCTTTGGTGTGCCTCCTCAAGCTAGTCTCCCTTCTATTTTAGAGCAGAATTAGGTTGGTCAAGAAAGAAGGAGGAGGTGGGGCGTGTAAATAAGACACAAGGGGGCTCATTTGAGACTTTTTTCAAATTTTCAAATTTGTCCCTTTTTTTGGTTCTTTCCATTTAGGCTCATTTTAATTCCTTTTTTGAGAACTATCTTTTTTATTATGAAATTTAGGTCCTCTAATTTATAAAATACCTTTGGTTTCACCCAAATTGGATTAAAAACCTTTTCAAAAGAATCGATCAAAGTTTCGGTTAACTGACGCTCTAAAACATAAATTGGAGGGGTTTTAACTATTCTAGGGGTTCCTGTGATTTTTAAGGTTTCTGAGAACCCTAGAAAACTCAATTTTTTTATTTAAAAATCCCTCCTTTGAGTTTTCTAAAAATTGCTCAAAATTAAAAAAAAAATGCCATTCCATTTACGTCAAATTGTATTTAGCTATTTTAGCTCTGGTTTTCGAATATCTTAAGCCTTGTATCCCTATTTCTAATTATCTAGATTATTGTTATAATTTTACTGGGCCTTTAATCATTCAATTTAGGGGACTTCTTTTAGAAATATGCGTAGTTTATGGCTTTTAAAACAACGAATGTTACAAACTTTGTTCTTTTTTTTGGATCAAGACTAATTATTTAAGCTGGTATAACATTCTAGAGTAAAAATCAAGCCTTTTTAGCTCAGACATGACCTTCCCATGCATTCTCGCATGAACCATGTGAAAAACATGACAAAACACAAGGCCGTGTGGACCAACACAACCTGTGTAGCCTATGATTAAATCATATGGTATGGTCATGCAATAAAGGTAGATTTATATAGCCTGGCCTTATGCAACAATTTAAAAATGTTTTTTTTTTAGGATTTTAAGGGCAATTTTGGAAAGAGGACTTATAAATTTAGTGTAGAACATTAAAACATGCCAAAAAATTCATTTGGCTCCATGTAACATTGAAAGAAAAGCTTTGAAACACTGTTACATCTGTGAAAAATCAGAGAAGTTCTATTAAAGAGTTGTCATTAGCACATTTGTGTTCTTCTTTCTACTCCTTTTCTTTATTCATGAACTCTTTTTTATTGATGTTTAGGTTTTTATTTCTAGTTATAAGTCACTAAATTCCTAATTTTGGGTTTAGATTAATCTATTCATTCGATAGTTTGTTTAAAGATTCTCTTGTAAAGTTTTGTTCAATATTAATCTATTACTTTATTTTAACTTCTTCTAAATGGTTAGCCACATTTTTACTCTTATCTATCATGAGAGGATTGAGAGGTTAATTACAATAATAGACCACTAGATTATCAGACTTGGGCTACAATTTATAGATATATGAATTATGTCTAAGTGATATATAAGATACATGCATGCTAAGCTGATACATGCAAGTTTCTTGTGCTTAATAGGTTTGTGTTAAGTGTATGATCATGATAGTAGATTTAGGCTTAGCATTAACACATGTGATTTAACTTGAAAACGGACTTTATATAACTAAGAAAATTGTCATTAATTTGAACAAATTTAGTTACAAAAGTTAATCCTTAGCCAAGCTTAGAAAGTAAATGGAGAATAAGCTTTTAATTGATAAGTAAGTTAGTAAATTTTATTTCAAGTTAGTTCTTAGTTGAATAGTTGTTTAGATAATTAATCAAATAAAGTCTTCTACTTTTCCATATAATAGGGGCAATTAGGGAAAATTAATGCTTGATTAACCTTCCTTGTGGGGAAATACTTATTTCTCTATATTACTTGTTAAATTTGTATGCTTATAAAAAATTACGAATAGAAATCCATAACCAAATGTTGCAAGGCTCTAGTTCTTAAAGTATGCTATTATGATTATAAGCATTTCAAATTCTTATGATATCTTTAGTTAGTGAGAGTCACTATGCATCAAAAGTTTTATGGACTAATATTGCAATGATATAAAGGCTTAAAACCAATTAATAGCCAAATTAATTAACAATAACAACAACAACAACAAAGCCTTTTCTCACTAAGTGGGGTTAGCTACATGGATCAATCGACACCATAAACATCTATCGTAAATCATATTTTTAGACAAACTATTTAAATCTAAATCTCTCTTAATAATTTCTCCTATGATTTTTCTTGGTCTTCCTCTACCTCTAATTATTGGACTATTCTCTATCTCATCTACTCTCCTAATTGGGGCTTTTATAGGTCTCCTCCCAATATGATCAAACCATCTAGGTCTTGATTCTACAATCTTTTCCACAATAGGTGCAACTTCCACCTTCTCTCTAATGCATTCATTTCTAATCCTATCTCGTCTAGTGTGTCCACTTATCCCACACAACATTCTCATCTCTGCAACATTGAACTTATTCTCTTGTTGACTTTTTATTACTCAACACTCAGTTCCATACAACATTGCAGGTTTTATAACTATGCGGTAGAATTTATTTTTAAGTTTGAGTGGTACTCTTCTATCATAAATAACACCTGAAGCACTCCTCAACTTCATCCACCTCGCTTGAATCCTATGTTTTACGTCTTCTTCTATTTTCCCGTTATGTTGTATGATGGCTCTAAGATATTAAAATTGTATGACTTGTGGTATAATATGTTCTCCAATTTTCACTTTTGCACTAGAAGTTGTGTGTCTCTTACTAAACTTATACTCCATATACTCAGTTTTACTTCTACTTTTACGAAATCCATGAGTTTCCAAAGCTAATCTCCATCCCTCCAACTTCTCATTCATTTCCGCTCTCGATTCTTCAACTAAGACAATATTGTCTACAAAAAGCATACACCGTGGCACCGCCTCTTGGATATGTTTTGTAAGGACATCCAATACTAAAGTAAAAATATAAAAGCTCAGAGTTGACCCTTGATGTAAACCAATAGTTATCGAAAAATCTTTTGTAAGTCCACCTTTTGTTACTACACTAGTTGTAGCCTCATTATACATATCTTGGATTGCTCAAATATAAGTTATACGAACTCTTTTTTTCTCCAAAGCCTTCCATAGAACCTCTCTTGGTACTCTATCATATACTTTTTCCAAATTGATAAACACCATGTGTAAATCTCTTCATTCTCTAGATATCTCTCCATTAATCTTTGCAACAAATATATTGCTTCCATAGTTGACCTTCCTGTCATAAAACCAAATTGATTCTTCGTAACTTAGGTCTCTTTCCTTAATCTTCGCTCAATTACTCTTTCCTATAATTTCATAGTGTGGCTCATGAGCTTAATTTCTCTATAATTTGCAAAATTTTGAATGTCCCCCTTACTCTTATAAATAGGAATTAAAAAATTTCTCATCCACTCGTCTGACATTCTCTTAGATCTCATAATTTCATTAAATAACTTTGTAAGCCAACTTATGTCTTTCACTCTTAAACCCTTCCATACTTCAATAGGTATATTATCCGATCTAACTGCTCTATCACTCTCCATTCACTTTAATACTTCTTTTACCTCTGAGTCACAAATCCTACGATAAAAAGTATAATTTTAATCCTCTTCTCTAGTGTCTAACCTATCCGATTGCAATAAAATCTTGTGGCCTTCATTAAAAAGCCTATGAAAGTAACCTTTCCATCGTTCTCTGATATCTTATTCTGTGACCAAGACTTTCCCTTCTTTATCCTTAATGTATTTCACTTGATCCACGTCTCTTGTCTTTTTTTCCCTACTTTTAGCTAACTTGTAAATATTTCTTTCTCTAACTTTAGTACCTAAAGATTGGTATAACCTATCGAATGCCCTCGCTCTTGCTTTGCTCACTGCCTTCTTAGTGTCTTTCTTAGCTACTTTATATTTCTCCTAATTTTCATTACTCTTACATAACGACCACACTTTAACACTCCCTCTTAACTTTAACCTTATCTTGCACGCTTGTATCCTACCACCAAGATTCTTTATCTCTAGGTTTAAAACCTTTTGATTCACCTAATATTTCTTTTGCCACCTTCCTAATCTCTTTAGCCATTCTATTCCACATATTGTTAGCACTTTCTTGTATTTTCCAAGATCCTTCCTCTATAATCTGTCTCCGTAAATTCTTTTCGTTATCCCCTTTTAGTTGCCACCACTTAGTCCTTAACACCCTATCTTCGCCTTTGCTTTTTACTCTCCTCTTAACTCGTACATCCATAACTAAAACTCTATGCTGAGTAGTTAAACTCTCTCCAGGTATAACTTTGCAATCCATGCAAAGTTTTCTATCCGATTTCCTTATAAGAAAAATCAATTTGAGAACATACCATTCCACTTTTGTACGTGATAAGATGTTCCTTATACTTTTTAAAATAAGTGTTAGCTAATATAAGATCGAATGTCAATGAAAAGTCTAAAATAGTTTTACCTTCTACATTTGCTTCTCCTATGCCATGTCTTCCATGAACACCCTCGTAACCTGAAGATACACTTCCCACATGATCATTTAGATCCCCTCCTAAAAGAATCTTTTCTCCTAATGGTATTTACTGAATTAAATATTCTAAATCCTCCTATAACTTTACTTTGTAATATTCTTCTAATCCTACTTGTGGTGCACAAGTGCTAATAACATTAAAGATTTGTTTTTCCACTGCTAACTTTAATGCAATGATTCTATCTCCTAACCTTTTTACATCCACTACAACATTTTTTCAAAACTTATCTACAATTATACCTACCCCATTTCTAGATTTAGTCTTACTAATGTACCAAAGTTTACAACTTGAAATATCTAATTCTTTTACTTTTTCTCCTACCCATTTAGTTTCTTGTAAACACATAAAATTAATCTTCCTCCTAATCATAGTATCTACTATTTTCATTGACTTATCCATAAGTGTATCTATATTCTAAGTCCCAAAACAAATCCTATTCTTATGAACTAACTTCTTTACCCATATTCGTTCACGAAAATGTAGAAGCCCTTGCTTATTTTTCACTACACCCAAGAGACGATGCAACGGCTCTTGCTTATTTGTTACTGTACTCGAGCTATACAGTGCGTTAATTTCGGGCAACGACCTAGCATTACGTTTAATATAATGATTGTCCATGTCATAAAGATTCGACAAAGTTTTACGTTAGCTGTCGATTGCCTAACACAACCCTTCTCTTTTTTCCAAGCTTAGGACCAGCTATGAAAAATAATTCGCATTAAAGCTTGTCATAGGGAGAGTAAGTCAATATTGGTTCCATAATTTCCTTATTTTAGTTATCAATATCTTGAACCTAATACTAAGAACCATATAGATTGTAATATCTGATTTTTTAGAAACTAAATTGAAATCAATATTGTGATATAAGAGGATCCTAAAGCAAAGAGAATTAAGACCAATTAAAGGTAGTATGTTAATTAGAGCATCCAAAAATGTGGGTAGAAAACTAAGAATAGCTCAAAATTGGAGTCAAAATAGCAAAATAAAAGAATTGAAAACATAGTGGCAAAATCATATTTTTGGGTAATTTTTTGAAAACTCAAAGGAGAAAGCTTTAAATGGAAAAATTGAGTTTCTCAGGGTTTTTAGAGGCCTTGAAAATCATAGGAACCCTTAGAATGGCTAAAACCCCTCTAGTGTACATTTTAAGTCATTAGCTGACCAAAACTTTGATTGAATAGTTCAGTAAGATTTTAAATTTAATTTAGGTGAAATTAAAGGCATTTCATGAATTAGAGGACCTAAATCTTATGATGAAAAAGATGGTTCTAAAAAAGAGTTGAAATGACCTCAAATGAAGGAAACAAATTTCAATGGCAAAGTTAGAATATTAAAAAATTTTAAAACCCTAGCTCCTTTGTAACACTATATATTTCTAGCTCATATCACAACATTTACATGTCTTACATTCATAATTTCCACGAAGGAGCAAGAAAAGGAGTTAAAATAATTCAATTTCTTGCGTTACATTATGTATAAAAATTTCGTTCGGTGTCACGTGGATCATTTGAGCTCATACAATACATTTCCATGTTTAATTACATGAATACAACTCATTTAGATCATAAAATGTGGCCCACAACTCATGGAACTCAAAGGAAAGCTTAAAATATGCATATTAAATTTCGGTCAGATTTGACCCCTTTTCTGACTGAACTTTGGAAATTCATAACTAATTCTAGAAAAATTGAAATCATACATTCTTAGTTATTTTGGAAATTTACAGATGTCTACTTCACACTAAAAATATGTCAAGACCATAACATCTATCACAAAGGACGTTTGACATCCATAAAGGTCTAGAAGTCAAACTATCTTCTGATACTGTCACAGACTTCTGTAAAAAACTTTGAAAATGTCCAATTAATTCCAAAAAAATCCAATCCTTGTAAATAATACCAATATAAAAAGCTGTGGATGTTAGATAGAGAGAAAAAATATTTCTAGACCAGCTCAGGCAACCCAGACCTCAAAATTTAATGGAACAATAACTAAGGTTGGACAACACTCTTTGATACTGGACAAATTCTTTAAAAATTCGTATCTCTCTCTCTAGGCCTTCAAATGAGGTCCTTCTAGTTGGAAAAAGTCACTATGAATGTCTAGTTTCTCTGTATAAAATTTCATGGCAACTGGATATCATTTGAGCCCTATGTGACAAATTTCATTTTTGGACTAAATGAATAGTGCAGCAGACCAAAACTAGAAAAAAATGTCAACTTTGAAAATTCATCAAATATTTTGTAGACCTCCAAAAATTATAGTCTTTAGCTTCCTGAAAATCTCTCAATGAGACCTAATTTCATGCCAAATATTAGATCAAGAAGAGCTCATTTGGCCAAAAAAATGATATAGGGTTCCATTATAGTCATTTTTGGCTCCATCTAGGGTACCAAAGTGACCAAATGGTTTTCCCTTAGCCTTGGCACCTTTTGGGTAAGTCTAAAAGCATATTTAGGACTTATGTGAGCTACCCAAATGGTCCCAAACCTCATGCATCTCATTTTGGCCTTTTCATCCACACTTATGCATATTTCCATAAAGCCATTCATGAAGCTATAATGCCATAACATACTTAATTTACATTCCATCATTCACATAACATATTCTTTCATTCCCGCATCACATAATATCATAATTACATATGTCTCAAGGGTCATAGACCATTTACAACAATAATATACATCATTAAGCATCATTATGGTTAAAAAAAGGCAAAAACTAGATATATTGATGTCAATCTTCTTTCTTCAAGGTGGTTGGCTTCCATTACCATATCCACTTAGTCCACCTAGCATGTGAGATCATTGGAGAGGAGGGAATGAGATTCAAGGAATCTCAATAGCTCATCTCTCATTCAATCATACATAACAGATGCAAACAAGTCTCATAAATGCATGTATGGTCATATTGACATGTGCAAACATTCAAGAAGTATTTTCATCACTTGAGAATATTATACATAACATACAAAGGCTTGCCAAGCAAGTGGATTGGCCTCACCTAATTTCTTGTGGATATTAGACTTACCTCACCCATTCTTTAATACATTCTTGGACGCAACCATACTCTTGGGAGCCCACTTCACTTATGGGAGACTCTTTGCTTTGTCTCAACCAATCTTAAGGTTCTTAGCCTTACCACACTCAAGCAAACCCAAGCACATATCAAAACATCATATGAAACATAATATGTCATTATAAAACCAAGGCATATGAAATCATGCTATCACACTTTTCATGACTTGAAAATACACATACACACATTCTAAGACAAGCTAAGCATACATCTATGCAAGAGAGAAGGTGGAGAGAGCTACCTTGCACACAATCACACACTTTTCCTTTTGAAATTTCCTCCCTTGCTTCGGCCACACACCCACAAACTTGTGAAGATGCTTCCTCTTGGCCTAGACACATTTTATAGGAGTCAATTAAGTTAATGAACTTAATTCTAAGGCCACATACTTGCATAGACACTAGGTGGCTCTATAAACTCCAATATGGTCCATAAATACACCTAATGAAGCAACACCCCTCAAATAAATTTTAGGCTCCATTCTTTCCTTTCAAATATGATTCTTGACTCCTTTTAAGCCTCTTGGAGTCATTACACAATTAAAACAAAGAGCCTAATTACATGTTGCTTTTTTAGGTCATAATATGGAACCTAAGGCACCAATTCACTTTCCATGGGTTCTAATTTTTTTTTCAAGGCCTTCCCTCATATTCATTCATCATATGTGACACAAAAATGGGCTTGGAAAAATTTAAAACTCTCCTTAGTTATGAGAACTTGCTTTGGTCGAGACTATGAGCTTTCTTGGCCTCCATGGAGATTTTTTTGTTTTCTTGAAGGAGGAAGCTTGCAGGGAGCATCTTAGGGGTCTCAAGAGCTCATTTAAACTCTTAATTAAACTTAGGAATCATCACACGAAATCATAATTTGGAAGGTGCACACAAAACCCTAGAATTTGCATCTTAAAATCTAATGGTTATTTTATTATTTTCTTTGCATATTCTTGTTCTTCTCCTTTAAATACCTAAGATTCATGCTTGGTTGGGCTTGAAAATCAGATCTTCCTATGGCTCCTAGGGTTAGGCAAAATGGAGAAGAAGGGTGGGTGAAAGCATCAACCATAGGATGAAATTTTACTTAGTTTCCTTGCTTATTTTGGCTTGAATCTTGCTTTCTCCAAACTTCTCTCTTCAAATCTGAACTTTCCCTTGAATTTCTCCCTTGAATTAGATTTATAAACTCCATTTCAATCAAAGGAAACAAAGGAGAAGGGAGGAGAGGAGGTGCGGATGAAGAAAAGCATGAAAAATCACCATGGAAACATACCTTAAACTTGGATTTTCTTCTCCTTCTTCTTCCTCTCTTGTGTGCCCAAAACCTAGCTCCCGTCTTCTGAAATTATGCAGAAAATTCTGATTCAAAATGAAGGGGAAAGTGGGGCGCCACCGATATATAGGTGTAGGAAAGTAACTTTTTTAAAAATTCTAATTTTGCCCTTCGTACTTTGCAATTTTGTTTCTCCTTTGTTTAGCTCCTTTTTAAGAACCTTCTTTTCTATTATAAAATTTGGGTTCCCAATTTAGTAAAATGCCTTTGAAATCACTCAAATCGGAGCTAAAACCTTCCCAAACGAATTCATCAAAGTTCAGGCACATCAATGTTGGAAAAAGTCCACCGAAGGGGATTTAACTGTTTCGGGGCTTCCCATGGTTTTTGGGGCCTCTGAGAACCCTAGAGAACTCAAAAAATTCATTTAAAAATCCCTCCTGTGTGAATTCCAAAATTTACTCAAAATTATGAAAATGCCATTACATTTCGTAAGCTTTTTGTAAGAAATTGTTTCTTCCTTCTAGCTCTATTTTTCTTTCCATCTAAGCCCGGGATTCTCATTTTTAGGAGTGTAAAATACTTTCCAAATTTTTTGGGACCTTAACTATCTCATTTTGGGAGACTTCCTTTTGTATTCGGTGAATTTCGTTCATTGAGAGAGAAACTGTATGTTATGTTTCTCACGTTTTCTCTCGTTTTCAAAAAATCGGATGTTACATTTCTCTCCTTTTAAATAAATTTTGTTCTTAAATTTTAGGGTACACTTTCTCTTGCTCTTTTCTTTTCTGATCATTAGAGCTATAAGAGGTTTTTATTCGTTTATTTACTTATTTACATGTATTGTCCAATGTTTATCTTTGTGTTCTTCCTTACTAGCTCATCCCATGATTATAATTCCCATTCTTTCTATCACAGGCCTTACATCTCAATTTCTTACTGGGATTACAGCTCCTTTGAAGAGCTTCTGCTTTTAATGATTCCAGTTTCTTTGTTTACTACTACATCTGTCTCTGTAGGCTGGGACTTTTTCTCACTTTCTTTGCTCACTTATAGTGGCATTTTATAGTCCCTCATTTCAATATTGATAAGCCTAACATGTGTGTCTCATACTGGCATCGAAGAGCGATTACCACTGATTACTGTTAAGCTTTAGTGTGATGTTAGGTATTCTCACAGCTTTACACACTAAAGACATACTATACCACTTACCTCATATAAAAATTACATATGACCCCTTTCTGAATATATAAGCTAGCATGCGGGGAATCTCTCTATCCCTCGGTTAGGGCTACTGTCTGCTAGGTAGTGGTTCATCTAGCTTTAACTCTAGAAAGCTAATTTCTTGCTTTCCTCATCCTATACACTATGCTCATTTCTAAATAGATATAGTCAGTGGTCTAACTGTCTGAGTAAAGCTTTCATATCTTTGTGGCAATGGTCTACCAGACTCAAGAGATCTCTAGTCTCTAAGACAAAAGCTAGCTAAAACTGTACTAGTCTTTGAGACTAATTGCTCTGTGAAAACTATCTCAGGCCGTCATCTCGCCAGAGAACTATCATACTGTAATTAGGGCTCTTTGTAGCTCTGTGGGATCTACTGTAACCCTTGGGTCTACTGTGACTTCTCAGAACCCTACTAGGGTCTACTACAAACCGCTGTGCTATGCTGGGATCTACTGTGATCCATCTCTGAGAGATGTCAAAGCCTAAGATTACTATATTTGACAGTAAAATACATGCTTACTAAGTCTAGTAACCATTGCTCATAATAGCTGAGGCTACACTCAGAGGTACATCATGCTCTTCGTACGAAGTGGTTTCTATGTCATTTGATTCTCTAAGATCCTGTCATACTAATACTTAGGAGCATCTTACTTTACGTGTACTTATTTTAATCTTTCTCTCATATCCTGTAGTTACTAACTATGCCCATGTTCTGCTTTTAAGTGCTTTGGCACTAGGGCATCTCACACTCTAAGTGTGGTTAACATGTCTGTCAGGAGAGAGGCTATGCACTAGTCCCTTCTCATTTCGTTTACATATATTGTAAGAGACTTGGGCTATGCATATTGAATCTGAACATTTTCTATAAACCTTTCTTACTATTTTAGTATTCTTGGAATCCCTTTACCTATCTTTTCTGACTCATCTCATTTTTTAACTAACTAGGATACTCTTCGATTACCGAGACACTTTGGTGATTGATGTCATCGTTTGCTATGTACTCCAATCACATTACTATTCGGTTGATCAGACCTAATATCATGTAACCATTGTTACAAGCAAACCGTAACATTAAGCACTAATACACGGGTGCCTCATGACTGAGCTCAAAGCCACTATCACCTGTATATTACAAGTTTCCTAACAATTTAAAGTATTCCTTCCTTACTTACCTCTATTTGCCCTATTCTCGAAGAGTGCTCAAGGAAAATAGGATTCTTTCTCTGCTTCATCCTGAGATCTCTTTACATTGCTTGACTGTTTTTACTTCAGCACTATCATGCAAAAAGGGCATCTATGCCAAGGACAAGTGTGCTTTCTTAATTACTCAAGCATATTAACTGAATATCTATTCTCAATCTAGTATGTCCTCAGCTCAAATACTGTCATAATTTCTCTTTCTACCTTTCTTATCCTTTTACTTAGGTAAAAGGATGTTCTACTACTAGCTATTTTTGTTACCAGTTTAGGACTCTTTATGCTCAAGAGCACCTGCATTTTTCTGAGATTCCTCTACTTATTCACTCTCTATAACATCGAGGGGGTCTATTTTCTCTCATACTCTGACTCTGCTCTTAACTAGACTATCCCTTTGTAAGAAGGATTCTATTTCATATAATCCCAAGAATTTTATTCTATGTCGCTCTTGGCTTATAATCTTTCTTTACGTAACACGAGGCTTGCCTTCTAAGGTGGTCTTTAATTCCCTCGAGCTTCCCTAAGGGTACTAAGGCACTAATTATTTGCCTCAGCTCATTTCTACGTTTAGATCAGAGCTAGGCTTTCTTTCTGTTTAGCCTCTTTAGCCTCATCCCTAGGAGCATAGTATATTATTTTTAGGGTTCTACTAACTCAATCCAAAACATGTATTCTCAATATCTGGATTCTACCTTAGTGAAAGCTTATGCTCTACTGGGTGCTTTAATCACTCACGTGCCTTAACCCCATATTATTCTCATTTTAGGGAGCTCGTTTAACTAACTATCGGACCCCTATCTATTTACTTTACTGGGCTTAGCTTACTCATTTAATCATTATTAAAACGAGGGTATCTTTTCTATGACTAGTTTCTTAATTCTTCCTCGCTTCCTTTATCACTATGCTTTATGACTTAGGAGGGTCTATCTAGGGGAATTTACTAATCACTACTGGGTGGTTTCCTCGACATCAAGATGTCTTATCTTTTCTTTCTCTATCCAGGGAGAACTTTCACTGAGCCTTTCATTCATATATCTCACTTGGAACGATGCTACCAGTCATCTCCCTTAGGCTTTAGCTTACGCTCAGCCTAGGCTAGCCATCTCATCGGACTTGTAGCTTACTAACTATTCTCATTCTTTTAAATTTTCTTGTAGCCAGGGAATTTTTCATTGCTAGTTCTTAATAAGGGCTCTATTGCTATAAAATACTAGCTAGTTCTTTCTCATAAGGGACGAAAATTTTTGACTTTGGAGGCCTATCCTGGGAGAGCTTATTAATCATGTAGGGTTAATGTTAACCCGTTCGTAGGATTAACGTTTCTTTCAGTGGACTCATTTACACATCTCAGGAGGTAACTGATTTCGTATCACGTCTCCCGTATCCTCTCTAAATGGCTTCTCATAACATCTTATCATCTATGACTTCTAAAATTTCTTTAAGGCTTCCTCTCATCCTCTTCCATCATACATGACTCAAAAATAAGCTCGGAATAAATTTAAAACTCTCCTTAGCTATGAGAACTTGCTTTGGCCGAGACTATGAGCTTCCTTGGCCTCCATGAAGATTTCTTTATTTTCATGAAGGAGAAAGCTTGTGAGGAGCATCTTAGGAGTCTCAAGAGCTCATTTAAACTCTTAATTAAACCTAGGAATCATCACACGAAATCATAATTTGGAAGGTGCACACAAAACCCTAGAATTTGCATCTTGAAATCTAATGATTATTTTGTTATTTTCTTTGCATATTCTTGTTCTTCTCCTTCAAATACCTAAGATTCATGCTTGGTTGGGCTTGAAAATCAAATCTTCCCATGGCTCCTAGGGTTAGGCAAAATGGAGAAGAATGGTGGGTGAAAGCATCAACCATATGATGAAATTTTACCTAGTTTTCTTGCTTATTTTGGCTTAAATCTTACTTTCTCCAAGCTCCTCTCTTCAAATCCAAACTTTCCCTTGAATTTCTCCCTTGAATCAGATTTATAAACTCCATTTCAATCAAAGGAAACAAAGGAGGAGGGAGGAGAGGAGGTGTGGATAAAGAAAAGCATGAAAAATTACCATGAAAATATACCTTAAACTTAGATTTTCTTCTCCTTCTTCTTCCTCACTTGTGCGCACAAACCCTAGATCCTTTCTTTTGAAATTATGTAGAAAATTCTGATTCGAAATGAAGGGGAAAGTGGGGCGCCACCTATATATAGGTGTAGGAAAGTGACTTTTTCAAAAATTCTAATTTTGCCCTTCGTACTTTGCATTTTTGTTTTTCCTTTGTTTTAGCTCCTTTTTGAGAACCATCTTTTCCATTATAAAATTTAGGTTCCCAATTTAGTAAAATGCCTTTGGAATGACTTAAATTGGAACTAAAACCTTTCCGAATGAATCTGTCAAAGTTCGGGCACACTGATATTAAAAAACATCCATTGGAGGGGATTTAACTATCCCGAGGCTTTCCATGGTTTTCAAGACCTTTGAGAACCTTGGAGAACTCAAAAATTTCATTTAAAAAGACTTCCTATGTGAATTCCAAAATTTACTCAAAATTACGAAAATGCCATTATGTTTCGTAAGCTTTTCGTAAGAAATTGTTTCTTCATTCTAGCTCTATTTTTCTTTCTGTCTAAGTCTGGGATTCTCATTTTTAGGAGTCTAAAATACTTTCTAAATTTTTTAGGACCTTAGCTATCTCATTTTGGGAGACTTCCTTTTGTATCTGGTGAATTTCGTTCATTGACAGAGAAACTGTACGTTACGTTTCTCACGTTTTCTCTCATTTTCAGAAAATTGGATGTTACATCCTTCATATAAATAGCCCCCTCCACCTTTTTCTCCTTCATTTGCATGAAATTTTCAACTCTGAACTAGTCCTAAAGGAGACCCAAATAGCACTAAAAATCAAGGGAGATTGAACCTATCTAAGGTAAGAAAACTTAAGGAATTTTCCTATGATATTTTCATTGGCTAGTTTCCATTCTTTCTCTACTTCTCCTCCATGGTTTTGACATCTCAAACAAAGGTGTTTTAAATTTGAACTCATGGAGAAAAGGGCTTTTAACAAGGAACCAAACACACCAAATTAACCATCATGAAAGGCCATTTCATTTGATATATATTTTGGCATGACAGATTGCTTCTCCTTGTCTCTCCATCATCCTTATAGGTTCGGCCACCATGAGCGGAACATAAGAAGGGCTGGTTTTCATTGAATCATGCTAGAAATTAAGGTTTTGGAAAATAAAGATTAAGATCTTGCCATTAGAACCAAGTAAGAAGCCATGGAATACATAAATTTTGGTTACACCTAGGGAATTATAAAGCTTTCTAATGATGATTTAACTTATGTAAGAGTATGTTTAGGCTCTTAAGAGATCTAGGAAGCTTCGTGGATGCCAATTTCTCTAGAGAAATGAATGAGACTCCCTTGGTGCCTTCCTTAAGCATTGTCTTGGCCAAGCTCTATTCTAAGTACTTAAGGAGAGTTTTTTTTTATTCTAAGGTTATGAATGGTCTATACATGAATAATAAACATCAAAGAAACCATTGGGCTAAATTTAGGAACCATATTTTGAAAATTGGAAGTTTCAGATTCTATTAGGTATAAAAAAGTAACTTGGTATTTAGCTCATTAAATTGAGTTTGTAATGACTCTAATAAGTTCAAAAGGAGTCATGTGACTTAGATGGAGTGAGAAATTAGAGCCAAGATCATGAATTGTATGAGTTGCTTCATTATGCTATAATATGGAACCATATGGATGCCATAAGCTAGAATTGGCTTGTATAGATTTATGTAAGGCTAAAGATGGTTCCATTTATGTGTTTATGCCTTGTTTGATATGTCTAGACTAAGCAAATCAAGCCTCCCCCAAATGTGTGTGTGAGGCCGAGGCAAGGAAGTAAGAACTAAAGGAAGAACTTGTGCGTCTTGACTCAAGGTAGCTCTTCATCCATTCTTGTATGCTTATCTTGGTTGTTTAATTGTCATTAATTGCTTGTATGTATGTTTGAACTATAAAACATGCCCATTGTTATTGGTTTGATGATATGGTATTATTATGTTTCATAAAATGCATTTGGAATGTGATTAACTCTTAATGGGTGAGGTTGTGCTAAAAGTCTCTTAAATTAGGTAAAGTGAAGCCAAAACTCATTAAGAAAGGGTGAGACAAGGCCAAAAGTCTCATGGATTGAGTAAGGCTAAGTTAAAAGTCCTTAAAATGGGTGAGGCTAATCCAAAAGTCTTACATAAATGGGTGAGGTTAAACCAAAAATCCTTAAAGCTTGATTTTGACTCTTATGGATTCATTTGATTTCATAAATATGTTTATGTTTGATGTTTGGTTGCCAATAATGCATACTTTCTTTTTTTGACATGATAACATGCCATATAAGTGTATTTGAAGGATGATTGAACTATTAAGATTCTTTGAATCTCACTCTACCTTTTTTTATGTATAACCTTGCTTAGGGAATTCTTAAGGAGCAAGAAATGGAGGCCAAGAAGTTTAAATGATGTTACTTTGACAATGATTTAAAATATTATGTAATTTAATATGAAAGTATGGTTATACATGTTATTTTTGAAATGTAACCATGCACTCATGTGTAAGAGTATATGTTTATGATATAAATGACAATGATGGATGTAAATATGCTTAATTGTGTAATTTGACCACGTAAGTGCTATAGAAAGTGTGTGTATATTTCCAAGTGGATAGGTCATTTTGAGTTGCATGATGTTTAGGACCTTGTGAGATGGTCTTACATGCTAAGTTTTATATTTGGAGCTATTTGACACCATAAATGTGCCAATTTGAGCCTTAGTTTTTCCCTTAACCAAAACTAGACCAAATGAATGGATTTTGGCATGAGATTTTGCAAGCATATAGATCTCATTAAAAACCTTTCATACAGTTGAAGAACATAATTTTTTGAGCTCTATAGGATTTCTAATAATTTCTCAAAATTGGCTAAATTATGCAGAATTACCCTGTCATTATTCATTTAGTTAGTTCTGGTTTCTATGTATTTTAAGGACAAATGAACTCCAATACTCATGAAATTTATAGTCACACAGTTACTATTATAAATTTTCCATAGCCACTGAGATCACTCAATTTGGAGTTGTGTAGCTTAAGATATGAATTTCTAAAGTTCCAAATTTGTATATGCATGAAAATCTGATAGTGGTACTATTCCATCAGATTTTTTGGGACCAAATGAATTTGTTTTGATTTGAAAATTTCACAACATATAGTTCATGTCGCCAGCTTTCCAAAAAATACTCATTTGCTCAAATTGGAGTTTTCTAGCTCAAGTTATAATTTTTTGAAGATTATGATAGAATTATGGAACCATGAAAATTTGTGTTGAAATGCTAGTTTGTAACATATGGTCTAAACCCTCTTGCTTATTTTTGTGATATTTCTAGTTGAGCAAATATATTATGGATGAAAAATGATATTGGTAAATTGAAATAATGCATTTAAGCAAAAATGAAATACTTTGACTTATAACGTCGATATTTTTCACTGTTTAAAATTTGAATATATGAAAAATGATGTTATAAGCACAATGTGATATGAAATTTTTGCTATCTTATCATGGTATGACATAGATTGAGTCTTTCAGGAAAATAAGGTATTATTGAAATTTTGTGTACTAGTGTGCCTTATTTAGAGATTATTAAGGTCTCTTAGTATGATAAGATATCTTTATTTTATCTTGAAATATATTCATAAGGTTTAATAAATATTATTGAATATTTATTACCTAAGATAAGTTGGAGGGATCTTATGGTGATCTTACATTTTAGGCACATACATGCATTGCAATTGAGCTTGAATTGTCTTAGGCTTATCTCCAAATCTTGCTTTCAATAAGATTTTGTTTGGATGCAATTTATAATCTTACTTCTTATGCCAATGTGTCCTTCTAAAGGGAATAAAACCTAACATGTTCAAGGTTTTTAATGATGGGTAAAATGGGTCACATTGTTTTTGTTACATTAATAGCGTTATTTATGATCAAGTATATATATATGTGTTGACATTTTACTCACATTGTCGACAAGTTTTGATACTTAAGTAATCTTAGAGTAAGTTATTGAAATTTATAGAGGAAACCTTATAGTATTTGTAAATTACTATGAAAATTAAACTTACCAAAGATTTTGTTTGTTTGGGTTATAAAATAATTCATTAAAGATATTTATGTATGATGGTTAGAGTTGTAAAATTGACACTCATAATTGTTTTGCACATAAAGTGTCATATTTAATGAAGCCTTTAGTTTGGTTTATCTATGGCTAAAATTGAAAATTTTAGTATGGTTGTATTAATAATACATTGCTATCACATATATGTTTCTCTCATAAATATTTGTAATAAAGAGATAATGTTGTTGAGTTCTAGAATCATATTGGACTATTTTCATGGAATACATGTTTGCAACTTTATAACTAAATATTTTTATCATTACAACATTTCTAACTTGTTTATGGTGATGGGTATGACTCATAATAATGAATTGGTGAGTGTTTTAGAATAAATATTTGTAACTTCACTAACTAGAGGTTGATTCCCTAACTAAATGTTTAAGAACCATGTAGCTTAAGACATGCCAAATATATGGATATTTAGAGTCTTTTAACCTCTTAAGTTAGTGGGATTTATATACATTTGGTGTTTATAGGATGATTCCATGGATATCACTTACATTTGTTACATTTAATTTATGTAATTTGTTGTTGCATTTATTAATGATTATCATTATGTTGATACCTTTCCTGTGCAAAGATTGAATACAATATGTATCTTAAGATTTACCATCTATCTTAAGCATGATTGTTATATTTGTTATGATATTTTTATGGGCACTATATGGTATTCTTGAGACAAGTTATTTAAGATATATAGATTGTAATGTCCAGTACGTTGTACAATCACTGGAACGGGCAGGTTTGAAAAGTAAGTCTCCTGAGATGACTGATTCAAGGCCAAATAAAATTTGAATAAAATTTTAAATAATAGAAAATGAGGATTTGAGCCTTGAATTGCCTAGACACCAGAGTCGGAGTGATTCGAAAAATTTGCCGAAAGGCCAGTGGCATTTTCGTAAATAAGTGTAATTTTAGAAAAAAACCTAAGAGGGCTTTTAAAATGGAAATTTTAAGTTGCCCAGGGTTTTCAGAGGCCCCAAAAACCATAGGAAGCCCCAGGACCGATAAAGCCGCTTCGGTGTACTCTTTCTGACGTCGGTTGACCTAAACTTTGACCAGTTCATTCGAGAAGGTTTTAGCTACGATTTGAATGATTCCAAAGGCATTTTATTAAATTGGGAATCTAAAATTTATGATGGAAAAGACGGGTCTTAAAAAGGAGCTAAAATGAACCCAAACCAAAAATGCCATTATGGAAGGGCAAAAATAGAAACAAAGTGCACAAAAGAAGCTTCGAAAATCCCTTTTTAAGTCACATTCAGCTCCCCCCCCCTCTCTAAATCGACTTTCTTCTACCCAAATCTCAGAAATGGTGCTGCTGTTTTAGGCGCACAAAGGGAGGAAATTTTGGAGGAAGAAAAGCCAAAGAAAGGGTAAGAAAGTGTAAGGTTTTCATGCTCTTTCCTCTTGAAACTTCATCCTCCCCTTCTTGCTTCATCTTTCCATAGTTTTAATGTAATTTTTGGTGCTATTTTGGGTCCAGATCAGAGGAGGGAAATTCAAAATTTAAGGAGGAGAAAGAGGGAAGAGGAAGGGCTCTTAAAGGAAGCTTGATTACAAGGTAGTTTCTCTCCCTTTGATGCTTCTTTTTCTCCTTCTCCTCTTCCATGGTAGGATGTCTCAAATAGAACCATGAAGAGGAAAGAGTTTCTGTTTTATAATCCAAAATAATCCATCAAACTAATCCATGGGAAGATGGATTATACCAAAGAGATGCATAAAAAACTAGTAAAACTCAAGTTAGAAAAGTGTAGGGTGCTTGAACATAAGTTAAAATCTGGGTTGATTCAAGACTTCTCCATCATATGTGAGTATTTGCTTGAGTTTCTAAGACTCCTAGGGAGCCTCCCAAGTGCCCCATCTATTAAGGAAAAATCTCAAACTCCATGGGTCTTTAATGGAAGCATAACTAGGTCAAGACCCTTAGAGATAGCTAGGGAATGTTTTAAATGGTTCCAAGCTTGGTTTGGGACTTTATATGATAAAAGAAGATAGGAGAAACCCTTGGGAAAAATTTAGAAGCGTTAGGTTGGGAGATGAGGTAATGACTTCCATAATGTAACCTTATGAAGCAACATGGACCTAGGTTTGTAAAAGTGAGTGTGTGATGGCTTCAAGGACCTTAAATGAGGTCAAGAGGTCTAAATATGGCCAGAGAATGGAACCAAGAATGTTAATTATGGAAGTTGCTTCATTAGGTCCTTAATGGAACTATATTGTGACAAATAGACCAAAGTGTAGTTTTAAGAGTGAGTTAGATGTCATAATTTGTTCCAAGAATATAATTTAGTATTGTTTATTGTGAATAGGCCAAAGAAATCCAACCCCACCTCATTGCCGAAAAGGAGAAGAAACAAACAAAGTAAAGCTTGAATTTGCACCAAGGTAGCTCTCCACCTTTTCTTGTTGCATATGATGTCATTGTGTGCTTGTGTGTATGTTTATATGTTTGAGACATGCCGCTTGATGCTATGTTGCTATTTTGGTACCAATATGCTTTCTTAAATGTCTTTGAATGGTGGAAATGACTTATTAGGGTGAGGTAGTGCCAAAAGTCCCTTATTGTGGGTGAGGAGATGCCAAAAGTCTCATGGCATGGGTGAGACAAGGCCAAAAGTCCCTCAGATGGGTGAGGCTAAGTCAAAAGTCCCAAAAAACCAAGAGTGAGGCAATCCAAAAGTCCTAGAAATGGGGTGAGGCCAACCCAAAAGTCCCTAAAGCTCATTCTTATTCTTGACATGTGTTTGTGACATAAAAATATAGAAATTGAATGCTTCATTGATTGAGTAGTTGCATACTTGTACCCTTAACATGTTATATGCCTTGAAAATGTGCTTGAATAGGTGTATGAGCTATTGAGATTCAATAAATCTCACCCCCTCCTTTCTCATCTCATATGATCTAGGTGGAGTTCAAGATCCAAAGGATGGAAGCTAAGGAGCTTAAATCTCCATCTCTTAGCAAATCTTTCTATTTTGATGTACTATGATGACTAGAATGTAAAAGTAGATATGTAAATGTTATTTTTGAGCCATGACACTTTGAACAAGTGTAAAACTATGTAAAGTTAGTGTATGTATCAAGAATAGAGTTTAATGAATAGAATTATGTATTTTGACTACTTGGGAGCCCACTTGTGTATGTATGTTCATGGAAGTGGCATGGGTAATTTGAGTGGCATGAGGGTTCAGACCTTATGAGGGACTTATTTATATTATATTTATACTTTCTAAGTTGCTCAAATGTGTGTGGAATAATGGATGGCTCATTTGCACCAAATTTGCCTCTTGTTGGGACCAAAATTGCCACAAGCTTGAGCTCTGTCAAAATTTGACTAAATGACCTCTTCTTGACTTGAAATTTTGCATGCAAGTAGATATTTCCTAGAGAGTTTTGGGAAGTGAAAGATCAGGTCATTTAGAGGTCTGTGAAATTTTCTATGATTTTTCAAAGTTGGTATCAGAATTTCGGATTTGCACTGGTACTGTTTATTTGATCAGTTGTGAAATTGTGTCATCCGAGGGGAAAATGTGATCCAATGGGTACAAAATTTTATATTTAGAAACTAAGAATTCACAGTGACTTGTAGCAACTGGAAGCACCTCATTTGGAGGTCTGAGTTGAGAGATATGAATTTTTGAATTTCTAGGATAGTAGTAGTAGCTCAGCACGACCTGAGTCACTGTTCCATTGAACTTGGGTATCTAAACGTGCTTTCTCTGGTCTGAGTATATTTTTACCATAAGGTAACATTCATAGATTTCTAAATTGGTATTATTTGCATAGATTGGATTTTTTTGAAATTAATTGGATATTTTCGAAGTTCATAGCAGACACTTGCATCAGTACCAGTAGCTGTCTGAACCTTTACCCCTTTTCGTGTGTCAAACGCTTTCTGTATTCTGTTTCATGGCGTGGAAATATTTTTGGCATAAATTAGACATGTTTAGCTTTCCATAATGGCAAAGAATGAATGATTTCAATTTTTCTAGAATTAGTTATGAATTTTGAAACTTCCTATCAGTAAATTGAACTAGTGGCCCAGACAGCAGCAACCCCAGTAGTTTTTGGATGTCAAATGTTCTCCCCTTAATAATTCATGAGGTAAAATTATTTTTAGCATGGGGTAGACATCCAGAGATTTCTAGAATGGTAAATCTTGTTGAGTTTCAATTTTTGTGGATTTAGTTATGAATTTCCGAAGTTGTGATAAAAAAATTGAGAATTTGGCCAAAAATAATAGTGTGAGTTTGATACTCCCCTTTGAATTCCACGAGTTATGGGCCAACTTTGGTGATGTAAATGAGTTGTATGTATGTAATTAAATATGAGAATATGATGTATGAACTCATATGGTCCGCGTGACACCAAATGGAATTTTCATATGCTACGCAACGCGAAATAATGCATTATTTTAATACCACCTTCCATTCCCTTTTGTGCAATTCATCATGGGAAACTTAGAAATGATAGGAAGCAAGTTAGAAATATATGGTGTTACATTTTATGGTATCAGAGCAAGGGTTTAGGCACTTTTGCTCGACATTTGATTCTTGGATAGTATATTTGGCTTGTTTTCGGGTGGAATATCTATGTATGTGTGTTAAAACTATGTTGTGGGCTAAAGGTTGTGGTTTTTCTTTCAGTAAAGATGGTTGAGACTCGGAAAGGCCGAGGTAGAGGTAGACCACCTTGAGAACTCGAGGTTGAGTCTGAGGATCTAGTGCGGGCTATAAAGGAGCGGGTTGAACAGTTTGAGAACGTTATAGCCCAGCAACACTATATGATCCAGCAACAGCATGAGATGATTATGCAGCTACAGGGAGCCTTGGCTAGGCAAGAAGAAGCCAGGAAAGAGGCCCCTTCGCCGCTTCCACCTCCGGTGTACCTCAGCCATCCACCTCCGGTGCACCCCAACCTTCCACTTCCGGTGCTCCACCCCCACCTCCTCAAGAACTAGCTCAGGCTCTACCATCTATTCAAAAACAATTGAATCAATTCCGAAAGAACAACCTGCCGGTGTTTGACGGGGAGTTAAATGCTGATAAGGCAGAGGGCTGGGTGATGGAGACTGAGAAGATATTCTCAGTTATGGATTGCACCTCTGAGCAAAAGGCCCAGTTAGCCACCTTCATGTTACAGAAAGAAGCAGATAGATGGTGGCATAGCACGAAGTCTCTAATGGAGACAAAGAATTTGCAAATCAACTGGGAAAACTTTCTAGTGCAATTTTATGAAAAATATTTTCCCAGCTCAATGAGGAAGCAAAAGGAGATGCAGTTCATGGGGTTGAGACAGACTGATGATATGACAGTTGATCAGTATGTGGCTCGATTTATTAAGCTGTCTCGGTACTCTTCCTACCTCCAGAGATACGATGATGAGCCCTGGATATGTGAGCAGTTTGAGACCAGGTTGAAGCCCCTAATCGGAGACAGAGTGACTCCACAAAGGATCAAGAATTTCAATGCCCTTGTGGAGATCAGCAAAGTGATTGAGAATAATCTGAGGGACTTTATGCCTACTACCATAGTATCTGGTCAGAGAGGGGCTCCGGAACTAAAGAGGCTGTGACCCGAAGAGGGAGTTAGCTCCGCACCTACTAATAAGAAGAAGAGTAAGGTGTGATGGAGCAGAAAACCACAAAAAGGGAAGAGGCCACAGCCCCCTAGGACTCAGTCATCCGTCGTCCCACAATCTACAGTGATCTACTACAAGTGTGGCAAGTTGGGGCATATTGCCAGAAACTGCTCTTAGGCATATGCAGTGCCTCCGCTTAGACCGCCTCCTCCCAGGCTACAGACCCAGGGCAGGGTGTTTGCCCTTTCTCAGTAGGAGGCTAGTGCGTCTCCCAGTCTTATTCGAGGTACGCTCATAGTGAACGATTTTCCTGTGATTGCTATGTTTGATTCGGGTGCTAGTCACTCATTTATATCTTATGACTGTGTGAGACGTTTGGGTCTGGCCATCAGTACTCTACCATTTGATTTATCTATCATCACACCTACTGGAGGCCATGTTATTATTTCCCATGCTTGTTTGAATGTCACTGCCAGTTTAATCATTGTTATACTACCATCGACTTGATTTGTATGCCATTCCATGACATTGATTTGATTGTGGGTATGAATTGGATAACTACCAATAATGTTATCCTTGATTGTGAACACCGCACTGTATCTGTACCTTCTTGTGGGACCATACCTAGGATAGGAGCTGAGCAATCTTTCATGACCACTGCCCAAGTTGAGAGATACTTAGAGCAAGGGTGTTAGGGGTTTCTAATCTTTTTTCTCTATATAAGTTGAGATAGAAGAAGGGATAGAGGAGATCTCGATCGTTAGGGAATTCCCGAAAGTTTTCCCTAAAGATTTTGATTTTAGTGGCCTACCTCCTGAGAGAGAGATAGAGTTCCCCATAGAGATAGTGCCTGGGGCTGGACCGGTGTCCAAGGCTTCGTACAGGATGGCTCCCACCGAGCTTGCTGAATTGAAAAAGTAGATATAGGAGCTATTAGAAAAAGGGTTCATACGCCTTAGTGTGTCACCCTGGGGAGCTCCAATGTTGTTCGTGAAAAAGAAAGATGGTAGCTTGAGATTATGTATAAGTTATAGAGAATTGAATAAGGTTACCATCCAGAATAAGTATCCTCTCCCTAAAATAGATGACTTATTGGATCAATTGGCTAGGGCATCTGTCTTTTCCAAGATAAACCTTAGATCTGGATATCACCAATTGAGGGTGAGAGCTGAAGACATCCCAAAGACGACCTTCAGGACTAGATATGGGCATTATGAGTTCCTTGTGATGCCATTCAGGCTGACGAATGCGCCCACGGTATTTATGGACTACATGAACAGGGTCTTCAGACCGTATCTAGATAAATTTATTGTGGTCTTTATTGATGATATCCTAGTGTACTCTAGATCTTTTAAGGAGCATGAGAAGCATCTAAGATTAGCCCTAGAGATTCTGAAATAGAAGAAATTATATGCCAAAATGAGTAAATGTGAGTTTTGGCTAACCAAGGTGAAATTCTTAGGTCATGTGATCTTACGAGATAGGGTCGCAGTAGATTCCCATAAAGTTGAGGCTGTGTTACAGTGGGATAGGCTTAGGACGATCACTGAGGTTAGGAGTTTCCTTGGTTTGGCAGGATATTACCGACGATTCATTCAGGGCTTTTCTCATATAGCCTTGCCACTTACGAGGCTGACTCAGAAGGATACACCCTTTTTATGGGATGAGAGATGTGAGAGAAGTTTCCAGGAGTTGAAACTCCGATTGACCACTACCCCTGTGCTAGTCATTCCTGACCCTAGTTTACCATTTGTGGTATATAGTGATGCCTCGAGGAAAGGGTTAGGATGTGTATTGATGTAGCAGGGTAGGGTAGTGGCATATGCCTCTAGGCAACTGAGGCCTCATGAGGAGAATTATCCCACACATGACCTAGAGTTAACCGTAATAGTGTTTGCTCTTAAGATTTGGAGGCACTATTTGTGTAGTGCGACTATAGAGATTTATAATGACCACAAAAGTTTGAAATACCTGTTCGATAAGAAGGAACTCAATATGAGACAAAGGAGATGAATGGAGTTCCTAAAAGATTATGATTATGTATTGAAATACCATTCGGGGAAGGCCAATGTGGTGGCCGATGCCCTGAGTAGGAAATCCATCCACGCTGCCCATATGATGATCAAAGAGCAGGAGCTCCTAGAACAATTTAGCAATTTGAACCTCTCTTGCTAGCAGGTATCAGGTAGACTATTTTTAAGTGAGACTCGAATTGAGAATGAGTTAAGAGTCCATATCTTAGATGCTTAGAGAGAGGATGAATTCTTAAGACAGATTAGGAGCAAAATCTTCTAGGGTAAGACTTCAAATTTCGGGCTATCTGAGGACAGTGTGATAATATACCGAGATAGAATCTGTGTGCCTAGTAGCAATGAATTGAGAGAGAAAATTCTAGACGAGGCACATAAGAGTAAATATACTATCTACCCAGGTGCCACCAAGATGTATCAGGATCTAAAAAGAATCTTCTGGTGGCCATGAATGAAGAATGACATTACAGATTACGCGGCAAGATGTTTAGTGTGCCAGAGGGTTAAGATAGAACACCAGAAACCAGCTGAGTTGTTGCAACCCTTAGATATCCTTGAGTAAAAATGAGATAGTATAGTTATGGATTTCGTTATGGGGTTACCCAGGACATCCTCTGGACACGATACTATTTGGGTCGTTGTAGATAGATTAATGAATCCGCACACTTTTTAGCAATTAGGGCTACTTATTCATTAGATAGATTAGCCTAGTTGTATATACGTGAGATAGTGCGACTTCATGGAGTACCCAGTAACATCGTATCAAATAGAGACCCCAGGTTCATATCAAACTTCTAGAGGTCATTACAGCATGCCTTAGGGACCAGGTTGCGGTTTAGCACTGCTTATCATCCTCAGACAGATGGTCAGACTGAGAGGACCATCTAGACCTTAGAGGACATGCTGAGGAAATGTGTATTAGAGACGAGGGATAACTGGGATGCATATCTGCCATTAACTGAATTTGCATACAATAACAGTTATCATTCCAGTATTGAGATGACCCCTTATGAGGCTTTCTATGGGAAAAAGTGTAGATCTCCGTTATGTTAGGTTGAGTTAGGGGAAATGAGGTTGCTAGGACCTGAGTTAGTGGACCAGACTACCCAACAGATAGAATTGATTAGAAAGAAACTCCTTACGGCTCAGAGTAGTTAGAAAAGTTATGCCGATCGGAGAAGAAGGCCGTTAGAGTTTAAGATTGGATACCACGTATTCATCCGAGTGTCTCCAGTGACTGGGGTAGGTCGGTCTATGAGGGTAAAGAAGCTCAATCCTAGGTATATTGGTCCATTTGAAATTCTTGAGAAAATCGGACCCGTGGCCTACCGGATAGCCCTACCTCTAAACTTAGCCCAAATCCATAATGTTTTTCACATCTCCCAATTAAAGAAGTACTTACCAGACCCCTCACATGTCATAGAATATGAGCATATTCAATTGCAAGAAAATCTTTCCTATGTAGTAAGGCCAAAGAGGATTGTGGATGCCAAGTTGAAACAATTAAGAAACAAGAGTATCCCTCTAGTGAAAGTGGTCTAGAAGGGCCCGACGTCTGAGGAGGCAACCTGGGAACTAGAAGATGACATGAAACGAAAGTATCCAGAGCTATTTCCCTGAGGTACATATTTAAATTTCAAGGACAAAATTTATTTTAAGGGGGGTGGAAATGTAATGTCCGGTACGTTATACAATTACCGGAACAGGTAGGTTTGAAAAGTAAGTCCCTTGAGATGAGTGATTCAAGGCTAAATAAAATTTAAATAAAATTTTAAATAATAGAAAATGAGGATTTGAGCCTTGAGTTACCCAGAAACCAGGGTCAGAGTGATTCAAAAAATTTGCTGAAAGGCTAGTGGCATTTTCATAAATAAGTGCAATTTTAGAAAAACACCTAGGAGGGATTTTTAAATAGAAATTTTGAGTTTTCCAGGGTTCTTAGAGGCCCCAAAAACCATGGGAAGTCCCGGGATCGGTAAAGCCACTCCGGTGTACTCTTTCTGACGTGGTTGACCTAAACTTTGACTAGTTCATTCAAGAAGGTTTTAGCTCCGATCTGAGTGATTCCAAAGGAATTTTATTAAATTGGGAATCTAAATTTTATGATGGAAAAGAAGGTTCTAAAAAAGGAGCTAAAACGAAGCCAAACTGGAAATGCCATTATGGAAGGCCAAAAATGAAAACAAAGTGCACAAAAGAAGCTTCCAAACTCCCTTTTTAAGTCACGTTCAGCTCCCCCCCTCTCTAAACCAACTTTCTTCTACCCAAATCTCAAAAATGGAGCTGTTGTCTTCAGCGCACAAAGGGAGAAAATTTTGGAGGAAGAAAAGCTAAAGAAAGGGTAAGAAAGTGTAAGGTTTTCATGCTCTTTCCTCTTGAAACTTCATCCTCCCCTTCTTGCTTCATCTTTCCATAGTTTTAATGTAATTTTTGGTGTTGATTTGGGTCCAGATCAGAGGAGGAAAATTCAAAATTTAAGGAGGAGAAAGAGGGAAGAGGAAGGGCTCTTGAAGGAAGCTTGATTACAAGGTAGTTTCTCTCCCTTTGATGCTTCTTTTTCTCCTTCTCCTCTTCCATGGCAGGATGTCTCAAATAGAACCATGAAGAGGGAAGAGTTTCTATTTTATAATCCAAAAGAATCCATCAAACTAAGCCATTGGAAGATGGATTATACCAAAGAGATGCATGAAAAACTAGTAAAACTCAAGTGGGAAAAGTGTAGGGTACTTGAACATAAGTTAAAATCTAGGTTGATTCAAGACTTCCCCATCATATGTGAGTGTTTGTTTGAGTTTCTAAGACTCCTAGGGAGCCTCCCAAGTGCCCCATCCATTAAGAAAAAATCTCAAACTCCATGGGTCTTTAATGGAAGCATAACTAGGTCAAGACCCTTAGAGATAGCTAGGGAATGTTTTAAATGGTTCCAAGCTTGGTTTGGGACTTTATATGATAAAAGAAGATAGGAGAAACCCTTGGGCAAAATTTAAAAGCCTTAGGTTGGGAGATGAGGCAATGGCTTCCATAATGTAACCTTATGAAGCAACATGGACCTAGGTTTGTGAAAGTGAGTGTGTGATGGCTTCAAGGATCTTAAATGAGGTCAAGAGGTCTAAATATGGCCAGAGAATGGAACCAAGAATGTTAATTATGGAAGTTGCTTCATTAGGTCCTTAATGGAACCATATTGTGACAAATATTGTGACAAATAGACCAAAGTGTAGTTTTAAGAGTGAGTTGGATGTCATAATTTGTTCCAAGAGTATAATTTAGTGTTGTTTATTGTGAATAGGCCAAAGAAATCCAACCCCACCTCCTTGTGCTTGTGGAACCGAAAAGGAGAAGAAACAAGCAAAGTAAAGCTTGAATTTACACCAAGGTAGCTCTCCACATTTTCTTGTTGCATTTTCTTGTTGCATATGATGTCATTGTGTGCTTGTGTGTATGTTTATATGTTTGAGACATGCTGCTTAATGCTATGTTGCTATTTTGGTACCAATATGCTTTCTTAAATGTCTTTGAATGGTGGAAATGACTTATAAGGGTGAGGTAGTGCCAAAGTTCCTTAATGTGGGTGAGGAGATGCCAAAAGTCTCATGGCATGGGTGAGACAAGGCCAAAAGTCCTTCGGATGGGTGAGGCTAAGTCAAAAGTCCCAGAAAACCAAGAGTGAGGCAATCCAAAAGTCCTAGAAATGGGGTGAGGCCAACCCAAAAGTTCCTAGAGCTCATTCTTATTCTTGACATGTGTTTGTGACATAAAATGTGGAAATTGAATGCTTCATTGATTGAGTAGTTGCATACTTGTACCCTTAACATGTTATATGCCTTGAAAATGTGCTTGAATAGTTGTATGAGCTATTGAGATTTAATGAATCTCACCCCCCTCCTTTCTCATCTCATATGATCTAGGTGGAGTTCAAGATCCAAAGGATGGAAGCCAAGGAGATTAAATCTCCATCTCTTAGCAAATCTTTCTATTTTGATGTATTATGATGACTAGAATGTAAAAGTAGATATGTAAATGTTATTTTTGAGCCATGACACTTTGAACAAGTGTAAAACTATGTAAAGTTAGTGTATGTATCAAGAATAGAGTTTAATGAATAGAATTATGTATTTTGACCACTTGGGAGCCTACTTGTGTATGTATGTTCATGGAAGTGGCATGGGTAATTTGAGTGGCATGGGGGTTCAGACCTTATGAGGGACTTATTTATGCTATATTTATACTTTCTAAGTTGCTCAAATGTGTGTGGAATAATGGATGGCTCATTTGCACCAAATTTGCCTCTTGTTGGGACCAAAATTGCCACAAGCTTGAGCTCTGTGAAAGTTTGACCAAATGACCTCTTCTTGACTTGAAATTTTTCATGCAAGTAGATCTTTCCTAGATATTTTTGGGAAGCCAAAGATCAGGTCATTTGGAGGTCTGTGGAATTTTCTATGATTTTTCAAAGTTGGTATCAGAATTTCGGATTTGCACTGGTACTGTTTATTTGGTCAGTTGTGAAATTGTGTTATCCGAGGGGCAAACGTGATCCAATGGCTACAAAATTTTATATTTATAAACTAGGAATTCACAGTGACTTGTAGCAACTAGAAGAACCTCATTTGGAGGTCTGAGTTGAGAGATATGAATTTTTGAATTTCTAGGACAGTAGCAGTAGCTCAACACGACCTGAGTCACTATTCCATTAAACTTGGGTATCTAAACGTGCTTTATATGGTCTGAGTCTATTTTTTCCATAATTTTAACATTCATATTTTTCCAAATTGGTATTATTTTCATGGATTGGAGTTTTGTGGAATTAATTGGATATTTTCGAAGTTCATAGTAGACACTTGCATCAGTACCAGTAGCTGTCCGAACCTTTACCCCTTTTCGCGTGTCAAACGCTTTCTGTGTTCTGTTTCATGGTGTGGAAATATTTTTGGCATAAATTAGACATGTGTAGCTTTCCATAATGGCCAAGAATGAACGATTTCAATATTTCTAGAATTAGTTATGAATTTTGAAACTTCCTATCAGTAAACTGAACCAGTGGCCTAGACAGCAGCAACCCCAGTGGCTTTTCGGATGTCAAATGTTCTCTCCTTAATGATTCATGAGCTGAAATTATTTTTATCATGGGGTAGACATCCAGAGCTTTCTGGAATTGTAAAGCTTGTTGAGTTTCGATTTTTGTGGATTTAGTTATGAATTTCCGAAGTTGTGACAGAAAAATTGAGAATTTGGCCGAAAATAATAGTGTGAGTTTGATGCTCCCCTTTGAATTCCACGAGTTGTGGGCCAACTTTGGTGATTCAAATGAGTTTTATGTATGTAATTAAATATGAGAATATGATGTATGAACTCATATGGTCCGCGTGACACCGAATGGAATTTTCATACGCTACGCAACGCGAAATAAGACATTATTTTAATACCACCTTCCATTCCCTTTTGTGCAATTCATCATGGGAAACTTAGAAATGATAGGAAGCAAGTTAGAAATATATGGTGTTATATAGGTTTATTTTAAGCCAAATGATTTCTTTTGTCAATTGTGCATAAAGCATATTAAGAAATCATATAGAGGGTCGATAAGAAAGAGTGCATTGTTGACCTTTTTTAAGAGTTATTTCTTACTATACTTCCATACTTATGATCTATGTCAATATGATTGTTAATATGTGTGAGTATAAATTGGTCTTATATTAATGAAGGACATAATAATTGATATTATTATATATTGATAGTTGTATTAAACTAGATTATGTTCATTATATTACCTTAAGACCATTTTTTAAAAAAAAAGGTATGCATATAAGGTTAGGTTATTTTATCAATCTGAGAGTCATTTTACAATATAAAATGATACTTCTTTTAAAACACAATTAATATGGCTTAAGTAAGAGAATGTTGAAAAAATTTTATATGTAGACTCACATTAATTGTGTTATTTTTGTTTTCTAAAATATGAGTTCGCTAATGGTCTATTGAGATATTTTAGGCCTAATTTTATTAAGTGGCCATATTGTAATTGGGCCCATCACGCATTTTAATTTAAGTTTGGTTGGCATTAAAAGTATAAGCTATTAGGTTTTATTGAAACTCGTAATAAGAAGGCCCTAAGAATTTGTTTAAAGCAAGGCTAGGTCTCCTCTCTAATCTTAATTTTGTGAGCTTCTCCCATTAAAAGCCATTATCAAGTCTATGGCCATAGAAAGGAAGATCTACCTTATTGTATGCCAGATCTAACCTTACAATGATGGAAAGGTTAAGTAAATTTTACATATGTCAATTCTAATTTAGTGTTCTAAAATTTCATGTACAACGATATGTTGTATATGAAATTCCAATATGAATATTACAATTAAAACTATCTCTCTCATGTTATCTCCTTGTCATTGCCTTTATAGTGGTTGAAGTGAGTGGGAGAGAGATAATGGAGGAATTAGGTAAAAGAATTAGTAAGATAAAAGTATGATGGCCTTTGATACCTAATCAAGATGATCTAATTTAAGATGGAGACACCTAGCCCACTTATTCACTTTCCCTTTAATCTATTTTAGTGACTAACATTTCATCTTCCTCACTCTTGTTTTTGCCAAAACTTGCTAAAAGAGAGAAGAGGAAAGCTTTATGGCATGAAAATGGTAGAAGAAAGAGAAGGAAAAGCCATGACAAAATATGGTACATTTAAGCCTCTTGTCTTTCTCTATTAGGGAAAAACATGCAGAATTGCAAAGGTTTTTTAATAATGCTAATTTTACTTCCAAATTCTATGACTAGTTCTTGATGTGTGTATATTTAGCTAATTAAAGGAAAAGGATAAGAAGAAAATCTTTAGATCAATTATCTTTTCATTTTTGTTCTTTTTTTTTAGACCATATTTTCTTTGAATTTCAATGATGACCTCCTCTCTATGTTTAGTAGAGAGTAGAAAGGATAAGACTTATAGGTATAGCTTAATCTCTAGTTTAGGTTAACTTGAAGTTAGAAGGGAATTTAAAAGAAGAGCTCTATCATAAGAAGGGAATCCTACTTTTTAAGTAATAAAAAGAAGTGGAAGCAATTTGCAAATCTTTTGAGGAAGTTAGTAATATGGAAAGTATGAGTTAATGTTATAAATTATATTAACTTGCTATGTATAATTAAATTTGGTTATTCTTGTTTAGTACGTTATGTTGTATCGCTAATAAAAGGATGTGAACAAAATAAAGTTTTTTCCCTTTATATGTTTGCAAAATTAAGAGTTAAATTCCCTCTTCTATGAGTTGTTGGCCAATCAGCTATGTTAACCTTATTACAAGTATGAGATTGCAATGGGATGAGATATCTAAGCCCCATTACAAGTGAAATTGCAATGGGAAGAGCCATGTTATCTTCATCACAAACATGGGATTGCAATAGGAAGAGTCATGCCATCCTCATTGTAATCATGAGATTGCAATTGGAAATACCAATTCAAGTGACCTTTTTTGTAGGCATGGGACTACATTTAAGATAACCAATTCAAGTCCCAAAGTGTGACTAGTAGATAGTATGTTTTATCCAATTTCAATACTAGCTAAATTGTAATATCCGGTCTTTCTAAAACTGAACTAGAAGTGATGTGTTATAAAAGGAAGACCCTAGAATGAGATTATTAGAGGCTAAACAAGATTAGAATAATAATCTAGACATTTAGAAATGAGAATATAAAGCTAAAAATGCCCAAAAACTAAAGCCAGAATAGCTAAATAAAATTAAGCGAAAGGGTAATGACATTTTTGTAATTTAAGGTAAATTTTTTTAAAATTTAAAGGAAGGATCTTTAAATGGAAAAATTAATTTTTTCAGGGTTCCCAGAGGCCCTAAAAACCATAAGAATGTATAGTGTAATATCCGGTTCTTCGAAAACGAGAGAAAACGTGAGAAACGTAACGTACGATTTCTCTATAAATGAACTAAACTCATCGGATACAAAAGGAAGTCCCCCCGAAATGACTTAGTTAAGGTCCCAACAAATTTTGAAAGAATTCTATACTCCTAAAAATGAGAATTTCAGGCTCAAACAGAAAGAAAAATGAAGATAAAATGAAGAAACAATTTCTTATGGAAAACTTACAAAACATAATGGTATTTTTATAATTTTGAGTAAATTTTATAATTCACATAGGATATCTTTTTAAATGAAAATTTTAAGTTCTCCAAGGTTCTCAGGGGCCCTGAAAACCATGGGAAGCCCCAGGACAGCTAAAGCACTTCCGGTGGATGTTTTTCAATATCGGTGTACGCGAACTTTGACGGATTTGTTCGGAAAGGTTTTAGCTCTGATTCGAGTGATTCCAAAGGCATTTTACTAAATTGGGAACCTAAATTTCATAATGGAAAAGACAGTTCTAAAAAAGGAGTTAAAAAGAATTAAAAACAAAAATGCCAAGAACGAAAGGTAAAATAGAAATTTTAAAAAAGTGTTTCTTCCTCCCACCTATATATATGATGTGCCCTTTCTCCCCCTTTATTTTGGTCGACCAAGCTCTGCCCAAATACCAAAGAAAACCCTAGGGGATGAGGCACACAAGAGGAAGAAGAAAAGGAGGAGAAATTCAAGCTAAAAGGTAAGGAAATTTAGTAGCTTTTCATACTTTCTTCCTTCTAAACCTCTTCTCCTCCATTCTCCTTTATTTCCTTTGATTATAATAAAGTTTATAAATCTATTTTAAGGGAGAAATTAAGGGAAAAATTCACAATTGAAGAGAGGATCTCAAAGAAGATAAGATTCAAGTGAGAAAAGCCATAAAAATAAGGTAATTTCTTCTTCTATGGTTGCTACCCTTTACTTCTCTTCTCCTACCATTTCACCCCACTTAAGAAGTCCTAGGAGGACTTGGTTTTTAGGCAGATTCTTAGGAAAAGGGTGTGGAGATTAAGAATATGCAAAAAAAATAAACAAAAAATCATGAAAATTCAAGATGCAATTTATAGGGTTTCAAGTGTTCCTTCCAAAATCTGATTTGATCTCTTAATTCCTATGCCTAAACAAGTGTTTGAATGAACTCCTAAGATCCCTAGAAGTCCCCTCATGTGCATCTTCCCTTGAGAAAACAAAGCAAGCTCTATGGAAGCCATCATACTTCATTGTCTTGGCCAAGAAGGGTTACCATAGCTAGGGAGAGTTTTAAATTTTTCTAAACTCATTCTTAAGTCATATATGATGAATGAAGATTAGGGGAGGCCTTGGAAAAAATTTAGAAAGCTTAGAGAATGAGTTGGTGCTTTATGTTCCATAATATGACCTAAAAAAACAACATATAGTTAGGCTCTTAGTTTTAATTGTGTGATGACTCCAAGAGGTTTAAAAGAAGTTAAGAATTATATTCGAAAGGAAATAATGGAGTTTAGAATTTATTTGAGGGGTGTTGGTTCATTAGGTATATTTATGGAACTATAATGAGGTTTATAGATCAAGCTAGTATCTAAGCAAGTTGTGTGGCCTTAGAATTAATTCTATGAACTTAATTAGCTTCCATATGATGTGTCTAGGCCAAGAGGAATGATCTCCACCTTCTTGAGTGTGTGAGGTCAAGGGAGAGGATTCAAGGCCTAAGGAACAAGTGTACAAATGCTAGCAAAGTAGCTCTCTCTACCTTCTCTCATATATGATTGCTTGCTTTACTTGTCTTTGAATGTGTATATGTGTATTTTAAACCATGAAAAATGTTCTAGCATGAGCTTTTACTCCATGGTACCATGATAATGTATTATATTTTCCAAATGATGTTTATGATGCTTGCTTTAGTTTGCCTGAGTGTGGTGAGGTAAAAAACCCTTAGCCATGGTAAGGATGAGCCAAGAACCCTTAAGAATGGTTGAGATAAAGTAAAGAGTCTCCCAAAAGTGAGGTTGACTCCTAAGACAATGGTCAAGTCCAAGAACTTCTTAAAGAATGGGTAAGGCAAGTCCAAAATCTACAAGTAAATAGGTGAGGTTAATCCACTTGCTTGAAAAGCCTTTATATGCTATGTATGACTTTTTCAAATGCCAAGAATGCTCCTTGAATGATTACACATGTTCACATGCCATGTATGCATTGGTAAGACTTGTTTTTGCATCTTTTATGTATGATTGAATGGGAGATGAACTGTTAGGATTCTTTGAATCTCATCCCCTCCTCTTCAATGTTCTTACATGCTGAGTGGACCAAGAGACCAAGGGAATGAAAGCCAACTACATAAGAAATGAAAGCATGACACTAAAGTGTTGGAATTTTATTCTTTAAAGCCATATTGATGCCAAATGATGTAATTATGTTAATAAGTGATGCATAAATAAGAGATTATGTTATGTGACCATTAGAATGTAAAATGAGTATGTTATGACAAACTAGCTTCTTGGATGACATTATGCAAATGTGTATAAATGGAAGTAGAATGGTCAAATTGAGATGCATGAGATTTGGGACCATTTGAGCAGTTCATAGAAGTCCTATTTATGCTTTTAGACTCGCCTAAAAGGTGCCAAGCTCCAAGAAAAGCTATTTAGACATTTTGGTACCTTGTATGGAGCCAAAATTGACCATAATGGAGCCTTACATCACTTTTTATCCAAATGATTTCTTCTTGATTTGATATTTGGCATAAAATTAGAGCTTGTTGATAGTTTTTTGGAAAGCTAAAGAAAAAAACTTTTAAAAGTCTAGAGAATATTTGATGAATTTTCAAAGTTGGCAAAAATTATGGTTTTGGTTATGTTACTGTTCACTCATGTCCGAAAATAAAATCTGTCACATAGGGCTCAAATAATGTCCAATTGCCACAAAATTTTATATCAAGAAACTAGACATTCCTAGAGACTTGTACCAACTAGAACCACCTCATTTGAAGGTCTAAAGAGGGAGATATGAATTTTTGAAGATTCTGCCCGGTATCAAGCGCCCTAACTAACCTCAGGTATTATTTGATTCGATTTTGAGGTCTAGGCATACCTGAACTGGTCTAGAGTTATTTTTTTCCTCTATCTAACATCTACAATTTTTCATATTGGTATCATTTACATAAATTATATTTTTATAGAATTAATTGGATATTTTTGAAATTTACCGCAGAATTCTATGATTGCACCAATGGACAACCTAACCTTTGGATCTTTTCGAATGTCAAACGCCTTCTATCTGGTGTTTCATGGTTTGGACATATTTTTAGAATAAAGTAGACATGTGTAGCTTTCTAGAATAGGTAAGAATGCATGATTTTTATTTTTTTAGAATTAATTATGATTTTCCAAAGTTTGTGACAGAAATGAGGAAATTCTGGCTGAAAATGCATATATGTATTTTATGCTTTCTTTTGGTTTCCACAAGTTGTAGGCTACTTTTGGTGATGTAAATGAGTTATATCCACGTAATTAAATATGAGAATGTGACACATGAGTCCATATGGCCCACAGGACTCTAAAGGAAAATTTTATATGCGACGTAATGCTAAGAAATGTATTATTTAATGTTATTTTTCCTTGTCTCTTTGTGAATTGCTTGATATGAGACCTAAAGATAGCATGATATGAGCCAAGAAATTATGGTGTTACATATAGAATGACTAAAACCCCTCTGATATATATTTTGGAGCATTAATTGACTAAAACTTTGACTAAACGATTCAGTAAGGTTTTTAAATCTAATTTGGATGAAACCAAAAATATTTTATAAATTAGATGACCTAAATTTTATGATAGAAATAGCTTTCTAAAAAAAGAGTTGAAATGAGCCCAAATAGAAAGAATCAAATTTGGGAACTAAATTGAAATTTTGAAAAAGTGTTATAGCTTGGCGTTGCTTCTTATATATCACGCCCCCACTTCACCTTTATGCCTGAACTGACTCTCCTCTAGACTAAAACATAACCAGAACCTACTTCAAGTGGCGCACCAAAAGGGAGGAAAAAGGGAGGAGAAAATTAAGTAGAAAAGGTAAGAAATGCCTACTTTCTCATGCTTTCTCCTTCATTAAATTTATTCTCCTCTTTTTCCTCTCTTCTCTCATGGGTTTGATGATTAATTTAAGACTGTTTCATAGCTGGTTCAGTAGGAGGAAGAGAGAATTTGAAGGAGAGTTTGGAAGCTTGAGAAAGCTCCCTGGAAAAGCTTGAAAATAAGATAAATTACTATGGTTTTCTTACATCTCCTTGATTGCTTCTCCTGTAACACCATATATTTTTAACTTATTTCATACTACTTCTATGTCTCATATCATGCAATCCATAAGAGAGTAAGAAATATGGCATTAAAATAATGAGTTTCTTAGCATTGCGTCGCATATAAAATTTTCGTTCAAATTCCCGTGGGCCATATGGACTCATGTATCACATTCTCATATTTAATTAATGGATACAACTCATTTCCATCCCTAAAAGTGGCCTACAACTCGTGAAAACCAAAGGAAAGCATAAAATACATAATTGCATTTTTGGCCAGAATTCTTCCTTTTCAGTCACAAATTTTGGAGAATCATAACTAATTCTAGAAAAATCAAAATTATACATTCTTGGCTATTCTGGAAAGCTAAACATGTCTACTTTATACTAAAAATATGTCCAGACCATGAATCACTACATAGAAGCTGTTTGACATTGGAAAAGGTCTAGAGGTTTGGCTATCTATTGGTATTGTCACAGGTTTCTGTAATAAATTTCAAAAATATCCAATTAATTCTAAAAAAATCCAATCCATGTAAATAATACCAATTTAAAAATATACAGATATTAAATAGAGAAAAAAATAACTTTAGACTAGTTCAGGTATGTCCAAGCATCAAAAATCAATCAAATAGTACTTGAGATCAGTTTGGATGCCTGATACTGGACAAAAACTTCAAAAATTTATATCTCCCTCTCTAGACATCCAAATGAGATGCTTCTAGTTGGCACAAGTCACTGGGAGTGTTTAATTTCTTCTTATAAAATTTCATGGCAATTGGACATCATTTGGCCCTGTGTGACAGAAATCATTTTCGAACCAAGTGAATAGTACATTAGACCAAAACCAAAATTTTTTCCAACTTTAAAAATTCATCAAATATTCTCTAGGCCTCCAAAAATTCTATTATTTATCTTGCCAAAAATGTCTCAACAAGATCTAATTGCATGCCAAATCTCATATCAAGAAGAGCTCATTTGGACAAAAAGTGATATAGGTTTCTAAGTTAGTCAATTCTTGATCTATACAAGATACCAAAATATCCAAATAGTTTTTCTTGGGGTTTGGCACCTCTTGGGTAAATCTAAAAGCATAAATAGGACTTGTATGAGCTGCCAAAATGGTCCCAAACCTCATGCATCTCAATTTGACCATTCCACTTCCATTTGTACATAATTGCATAATGCCATTCAAGAAGCTAGTTTGCCATAACATGCTCATTATACATTTTAATGGTCACATAATATAATCTCTCATTTATACATGACATATTATCATAATTACATATGTTCCAAAAGTCATAGACTATACACAACAATGGATTACATCATTAGACATCAATATGGCTTTAAAGAACAAAAAACTATGCACTTTGATGTCAAGCTCTCATCTCTTATGTGGTTGGCTCCCATTTCTTTGATCTCTTGGTCCACCTAACATGTTAGATCATTGGAGAGGAAGGAATGAGATTCAAAGAATCCCAATAACTCATTTCCCATTCAATCATATATAACGGAAGTAAAATAAGTCTTACAAATATATGCATGGGCATGTTAACATGTACAAACATTCAAGAAGTATTTTTAATATTTGAGCAAGTTATACATAGCATAAAAAAGCTTGTCAAGCAAATGAATTGGCCTTACCCATTTACTTGTAGATTTTGGACTTGCCTCACCCATTCTTTAAGAGGTTCTTAGACTTAATCTTGCTTTTAGGAATCAACCTCACTTTTGGGAGACTCTTTACTTTGTCTTATGTAACAATTGGAAAAAAGAAAAAAAAAAGGCTGAAAATTTTTGAAGTCCTAAAAATTTTCTTAGTCTGCTAGCTATAGCGAGAAATGGGTTAGCTATAGAAAATGTACCTGTTCGCTATAGCGAGAAATAGTCTAGCTATAGCGAGAGTGCCTTCTAGCTATAGCGAAAATGCTTCTAACTATAGGGAGTGTGAGCATCCCATATAAAAACCAGGGAGAGCTGCTTGCCGTAGTGCATGCCATAGCGAAAGAAGGGGTCTGGGACTGATACGTGTTTTCCATAGCGAGGGTTAGTCCAGAAAAGCGTAAAAAAAAGAGAATTTGACTTCTTAAAGTGTCCAAATTCATTCTTTTCCTTTAAACCAACCTAAGCTTCGTCCAAAGCAAAGAAAAGGCTTGAGAGAGAGAGAGGGAAACTAGGAGAAACTAAGAGAGAAGGAAGGGAAGCTAAGGAAGAAAGGTAAGATCCTTTAAAACTCTTCATGCTTCTTCTTCTTGATTCTATTCTTCTCCTTTTAAGGTTTCTTTCCATGGGTTGTTGAGTAAGAAAGCTTTGTTTAAGTCAAGAATGAGCAAGAAACCCATGTATCTTCACTTCTTCTTCTTTGCTTTCTTTCTTGAGAGCTTGAGAGAGGAAGGAGAGTTAGTAGAATTCTAGAGAGAGAATCCCTAGTTTCTAACATATGTAGTGGGGTTTGCTTTGATGAAGAGCCCCTTAGCTTTATGAGTGTTTATTTGAGTTATAAGAGAGTAATTTCATGCTCTTTGTTGTGCCTAGGCTCAAACGAAGCAACTCTATCTAGTTGTGAGTGTGAAATCAAGAAGGGAGAAGAGAACTTGAAAGGGAAGGCTTGTGTTGGCTTATAAGGTAGCTCTCCATTCTTTCTTGTTGCATTCTTGGATGTGTAATAGTCATTGTATGCTTGTGTATATGCTTGTATTGTGAGACATGCCATTTGATATTGCCTTGATGCAGTGGGGTACCAATATGTTTATGGTTTGAGTTCTAAAAATTGCTCAGGTGAGGTAGTGCCAAAAGTCCTTTGAGATGGATGAGGTGGAGCCAAAAGTCCCTAAACTAAGGGTGAGGCCAATCCAAAAGTCCCTAGAGCTTATTCTTGCATTGATATGATATTCATGGCATGAAAGCATGTGTTGTGTAATTGTGAATAGTTGCATGCTTTGACTTGTTTATATGCCTTGATTGCTTCCTTGAATGAGTATGAGCTATTAAGATTTCCTGAATCTCACCCCATTCCCTCTCCCATCTCATATGGTCCAAGTGGAGCTCAAGAGCCTAAGAGTGGAGGTCATGAGGCATATAAGGCTTTGTTTTGCCACTTTTGCACACTCACACCTAGCTTGATGTATAGGAAGAACGAGTGCTTATGTATATAAATTATTTTTGAGATGTAAATATTTGAGTAAGTGTAAAAGTATGTATGAATGATGTATGAATTATGTAGAGAGCCAAAGCAATGGAAATGTGAAATTTGGCCCTTTTGTGGCTTACACATAATAGTGCATTTTAGCCCGTAGCATAGTGAATTTGAAATGTATGATGATTTGGACCACTTGGACATTTCATATATGCTATGTTTATACTTTAAAACTTGCCCAAGAGGTGCTAGAACATGTGGGAGGCCATTTGGACCCCACTTTGAACCATTTTTGGGTGCCAAAACCGCCAAATTTGTGAGCTCCATCGAAGTATGACCAAATGAGCTCTTCTTGATATGAAATTTGGCATGCCTCTAGAGCCTATTGAGATATTCTTGAGAAGCTAAAGTGGGTAATATTGGAGGTTTAGGGAATATTTGGTGAATTGTTGAAATTGGAGAATTTTCTGGTTTTGGTTATTATACTATGCAACTAGGTCTAAAAATGAATCTGTGTCATTCATGGACCAAACGGTGTCTGATTGTCATGAAATTTTATGTACATAAACTAGATATATACAGTGACCTATACCAGTTGGAATCACCTCAATTGGAGGTCTGTAGAGGGAGAAACGACTTTCTGAAGTTCTATATTAGCATCAGGGAAGCCATCCAACTTTCATTACTGTCCATCTGTTTTCGAGGTCTAAGGGCTGCTTAAATGATTTGGACTTATTTTTCTCCTTAGTTAACATCTTTATCTTTCCAAATTGATATAGTTCTACTAGATTATATTTTTTGGAATTAGTTATAAATTTTCAAAGTTTACGACAGTAAGCTGCATCAATACCAGGGATAGCCGGATCTCTATCTCTTCTTTGATATCAAACATAGTCCAAACACTAAGATTGTGGTTGGGCGTTATTTTTAGTGTGAAGTTAACATCTATATCTTTCTAGAGAGCTATGTTTTTCTGATCTCATTTTTCTAGAATTAGTTATGATTTTTCCAAAGTTAGAGCTAAAAATCTGACTTTTGGGCTTATTTGAGAAATTGCATTTTCTTGGTTTTTGGCTTCATATCCGTGGTTTATGAGTTTTTTAAGGCTATGTATGAGTTGTATAAATGGAGTTTGAGTAGATAATATGAATGATAGATTCACAGGACCCACAGAGCAAAATATGACTGGTTAAACCCCGACTTAAAGTAGTAAAATACTACGGTTTTGATCATTTTCATTGGAAATCATATGAAATCAAGCCTAGAGGGAGATTAGTTAGAGTTAAGTCACTATGGTGTTACATTTTAACCAATCTTAAGGGTTTTTGGCTTATCCTCATCATGCCTAAGGGTTCTTGGCCTCACCATATTCAAGCAAATCAAAACAAACATTATGAACATCATTTAAAACATAATATATCATTATGGTACCATGGGATAAAGGCTCATGCTAGAACATTTTCCATGGCTTGAAATACACATACATACATTCAAAGACAAGTAAAGCAAATAATCATGCATGAAAGAAGGTGGAGAGATCTACCTTGCTAGCATTTGTACACTATTTTCCTTAAGCCTTGAATCCTCTCCCTTGACCTCACACACCCAAGAAAGTGGAGATCATTCCCTTTGGCCTAGACACATCATATGGGAGCTAATTATATTCTTGAAGCAAAGTCTAAGGCCACACAACTTGCTTAGATATTAGCTTGGCTCATTAGCCCTTTTATGTTTCCAAGAATGCACCTAATGAAACAACACCCATCAATAAATTTTAAGCTCCATTCTTTCTTTTCAAATATGATTCTTGACTCCTTTTAAGCCTCTTAGAGTTATTACACAATTAAAATAAAGAGCCTATCTACATGTTGCTTCTTTAGGTCATATTATGGAACATAAGGCATCAACTCACATTCTATGATTTCTAAATTTTTTCCAAGGCCTCCCCTCATCTTCACTCATCATATATGACTCAAAAATGGGTTTAGAAAAATTTAAAACTCTCCCTAGGTATGCAAACCCTCTTAGGTCGAGACAATGAGGGAAATGGGCTTCTGGGGACTTTGGTTTATTTTCTTGATGGAAGAAGCATATGGGGAGACTTCTAGGGATCTTAGGAACTCATTTAAACTCTCATTTAGGCATAGAAATTAAGGTATTAAATCAAATTTTGTAAGAAACATATGAAATCCTAGAGTTTGCATCTTGAATTTTCATGGTTATTTGTTAATTCTCTTTGCATATTCTTAATCTCCACACCCTTTTTCCTAAGAATCACCTTTGGTTCTGCCTAAAACCAAGCCCTCCTAGGACTTCTTGAGTGGGGCAAAATGGGTGGAGAAGAGGAGCAAGGGGGTAGCAACCATGGAAGGAGAAATTACTTTGTTTTCATAGCTTTTCTCACTTGAATCTTGTCTTCTTTGATCTCCTCTCTTCAATCTAAAATTTTCCCTTAATTTCTCCTTTAAAACAGATTTATAAACTTCAATATAATCACAAGAAAGAAAGGAGAATGGAGAAAGAGAGGTTTGGAAAGGAGAACGCATGAAAAACCATGAAAATCCATACCTTTCTACCTTGTTTTCTTCCTTCCTTCATCCTCCTCTTGGTGCATCTCATCCTAGGATTTCTTTCTCTAGTTTAGGGTAGAAACATATAAGGCTAAATGAAGGGGAAGATGGGGCACCTCATATATATAGGTAGAGGAAATAAGACTTTTCAAAAATTTCTATTTTGCCCTTCATTCTTGGCATTTTCGTTTCTAATTTGTTTTAACTCCTTTTTGAGAAATATTTTTTCTATTATGAAATTTAGGTTCCCAATGTAGTAAAATACCTTTGGAATCACTTGAATTGGAGCTAAAACCTTCTCGAACGAATCCGTCAAAGTTCGAGTGCACCGGCATTGGAAAACATTCACCGGAGGGGATTTAATTGTCCTGGGGCTTCCCATGATTTTCAAGGCCTATGAGAACTTTGAAGAACTCAAAATTTTCATTTAAAAAGCTCTCCTATGTGAATTCCAAAATTGCTTAAAATGACGAAAATGCCTTTACATTTCATTTACCTTTCATCACAATTTTTTCTTCATTCTAGTTTTGTTTTTCTTTCCACCTAAGCCTGGGATTCTCATTTTTAGGAGTTTAGAATGCTTCCTAAATTTTTTGGGACCTTAACTATATCATTTTTGGGAACTTTCTTTTATATTTGGTGAGTTTCATTTGTTTACGGAGAAATCGTACGTTACATTTCTCATATTTTCTCTCATTTTCAAAAAATTGAATGTTACATCTCTCATGTATGGTTTTGGCCAAACCTTAGGCCCATATAGGAGAGGATGAATTCAGGTCATAATAAGTAGGAACAAGGGTTTTAGAGCATGAGGAATAAGAATATGCAACTGAAACTAAAAGAAAACTTTAGAATTCAAGTTATATGACTTGGGGATTTTGTTGCACCTAGTAATTTTTGAAGCTTTCTAAGGGTAACTTAGCTTATATAAGAGTATGTATGAGTTCATAAGAGATCTAAGAAGCTTCACAAGTGGTAAATTTCCTAGAAAAATAACAGAACTCCATGGGTCCTTACTTGAATGAATGTCTCAGCCGAGGGAAAGTAGTACCTAAGGAGAGTTTTCTTTGATTTCAAGAATAGAAATGGTCTAGATGTGAATTTTAGACATCAAAGGAACCATTGGATTAAATTTAGAAACATATTTTAGAAGTTGAAAGTTTAAGATTCCTTTAGGCATAAAGAAGTAACTTGGGTTTAGACTCTTTGAATTGAGTTGGGATAACTCTAATGAGTTTAAATGGAGTTATATAACTTAGATTAAATGAGAAATTAGAGCCAAGATATAACATCCAGTTTTTCATAAAAACACCAAAATGAGTCAGTTTAAAAAGCAAGTCCCTTGAATTAAATGATTTTAAGATCCAATAAAATTAGAATAAAACTTTAAATAATAAAAAATAAGGATCCAAGGTCTAAGATGCATGAAAACCCAAGCTAAGGTAGTTTAATAAAATTTCTGAAAGTATTATGATATTTTGGTAAATATGAGTACTATTTAGAAAACTCACATGAGGATTTTTTTAAATAGAAAATTTGAGCTTTCCAAGGTTCTCAGAGGCCCTAAAAACTATGGGAACCCTCGAGATAGTTAAAACCCTTCTAGTGTATGTTTTTGAACGTTGGTTGATCTAAACCTTGACCTTTTCGTTCGAGAAAATTTTAAATCCAATTTAAGTGATTCCAAAGGCATTTTATAAATTAAAGGACCTAAATTTTATGATGGAAAAGATAGTTCTCAAAAAGGAGTTGAAATGAGCTCAAATAGAAAAAAACCAAGTTTAGGGATAGTTGGAATTATGGAATTCTAAAAAATTGAGCCACCTTATATTCTGAATGTCCAAAAACTGTTCCCCATTTCTTGACCGACTTATGGCTTGTTGAAAACAAAATCAAAGGCTTCTTGAAGTGGCGTATAAAGGGGGGAGCAAAAGGAGGAGAAAGTAAGCCTTGAAAATGTAAGATTTAGCCACTTTGTTCTTATTTGTTGCTTTGTTAAACTCCTTCCCTTCTTCTTCCTCTTCCTTCTCATGGTTTTAGTGATTAATTTGGTGTTGATTGGTTCAGGAGAGGGAAGAGAGAATTTGGAAGTGCTCTTAGAGGCATAAGAAAGTACTCTTGGAAGGTAGTAAACAAGGTAAGAAACTATGGCTTTTGTTGCTTCTCCTTGCTTGCTTCCTTCATGGTAATTTTGTTCAGCTTAGGGCCCATTCCATAGGAGATAAATTCTAACCATATTAAGGTAGGATTAGGGGTTCTAGGGTATGAGGATTAAGAAGATATAAGTGGAATTAATTAAGAAGCAAAAGAGAACTAAGAATAGGAACCTAGGGATTCATAAGCATGTGGCAAAATCTAAATTTTTCTAAGAATATTTTGCTTATGTAAGAGTTTTATTGAGTCCCTAAGACCCTTAAGAAGCGACCCAAGTGCCTCTTTCTTTAAAGAAATTGAAAAACTCCATGGGCTCTTTTCATGGTGCATGTCTCGGCCAAGCTTGGAGCATGTACCTAGGGATTGTTTTAAAATTTTCTAAACTTAAATTGGGACTAAATATAATAGAAGAATGTCAAAGGAAGCCTGGGAAAAATTTAAAACTTATAGATTAAGAGATGGAGGTATAGGTTTTATAATGTGACATAATGAAGCAACATATAGCTAGGTTTCTTAAAATGATTGTGTGATGGCTCCAAGGAGTCTAAATGGAGTTAAGAATCATAGATTGAAGGAAAGAATAAAACCAATATCATAAATTCTTATAGTTGCTTCATTAGGTGCTTTTATGGAATCATAATTGAGCTATTTTAAAAAGTGGGCTTCCATAGTGTGTATGTGTGTGGTGTTAGAGTTTATTTCAAGAATGTAATTGGATCCTATTTGATGTGTTTAGGCAAAAGGAATCATACTCCATTCACTTGCAAGTGTATGACAAAAAGATGGAAAGAGCTATCAAGGAAAAGTGTGTGTGTTCTAACATTTCTCTCATACATTCTTGGTTGTTTTTTTGTCATTGGATGTAATATGTATGTTTATGCCATGAGAATTGTGTATAGCTATTTTCTACATGCCATGGTACCATTATGTGCACAAATTGTATTTTATGAATGTGTTTTGACTTGAATGAATTGGTAAAGCCAAAGGCCTTTAGCAAAAGGTGAAGATAAGCCAAAAGTCCTAAGATTATGTGAGACAAAGCCAAAAGTCTTAAGAAGAGTGAGGCTTAGTCAAAAGTCCTTTAAAAATAGGTTAAGCAAGTCCAAAAGTTGTAAGGAAAAGGGGGGTGAGGCTAAACTTATACTCTTAAGAGCTAATGTATGATTTGTATGAGCTTCTTAAACCTAGAAATTGTTTTATGAATGGCTACTTGCTACCTAAATCTTAATGCTTACATTCTTTGACTTGAAAATATGTCTATTATATATGATTGAAAGGGTTAAGAGCTATTGGGATTCTTAGAATCTTACTCTTCCCTCTCCAATGTCTAACCATGTTTAGGTGAGCCAAATGGGCCAAGGAATAGGAGTCAACAAGCCTAAAAAGCAAGACTTTGACATATGTATAGGAAAAGGAGTTTTGTAATTGTATTTTGATGTCAATAATTGTAACCATGAGTTGTATATATGATGTAGACACTTGAACACATGTAAATGTATGAATATAAGATGTATGTATTGATTTTGGCACCATACAAATGAGTATGTGCATTCTTGACATCTATATGCTTAGTATGTGTTATGAAAGTTTGTGTATATGAACAAGTAGCGTAGTGAAATGAGCTCCATGATGTTTTGAACCAAATAGCATGTCTCCCTAAGTTGTGTATGTAGTTTTGGATGCGCCTAAGTTATAACATTCAGTTCTTTGAAAACCAGAGAAAATGTGAGAAACGTAATGTACGATTTCTCTGTAAACAAACAAAATTCACCGGATACAAAAATAAGTCCCTTAAAATGAGATAGTTAAGGTCCCAAAAAATTTGGGAAGCATTCTAAACTCCTAAAAATGAGAATCCCAGGCTTAGACAGAAAGAAAAAAGGAGCTAGAATGAAGAAACAATTTCTTACAAAAAGCTTACAAAACGTAATGGCATTTTCATAATTTTGAGTAAATTTTGGAATTCACATAGGAAGGCTTTTTAAATGAAAGTTTTGAGTTCTTCGGGGTTCTTAGAAGCCCTGAAAACCATGGAAAGCCCCGGGATAGCCAAAACTGCTCCGGTGGATGTTTTTCAATATCGGTGTACTCGAACTTTGATAGATTCATTCGGAAAAGTTTTAGCTCTGATTTAAGTGATTCCAAAGGCATTTTACTAAATTGGGAACCTAAATTTCATAATGAAAAATATGGTTCTAAAAAAGGAGCTAAAATGAAGGAGAAACAAAAATGCCAAGAACGAAAGGCAAAATAGAAATTTTTGAAAAGTGTAACCTCCTCCCACCTATATATATGATGCGCCATTCTTCTCCCTTCATTTTGCATGACCAAGTTCTGCCCAAAACCAAAGGAAAACTCTAGGGAGAGTGGCACACAAGAGGGAGACAAAGAGGAGGAGAAATCAAAGGCCTAAGGTATGGAAATTTAGTAGTTTTTCATGCTCTTTCTCTTCCAAACCTCTTCTCCTTCATTCTCCTTTATTT